>AP025050.1:31372679-31403578 GCA_036186865.1 Eustoma russellianum
AAGGAGATTTTTGGAAACATCTCTCCAATATCAAGCACGCTGAATCATCTCTTATCTTGGCTAAAAACGCGTGGGATGGTGACTCCACTGATGCAAACCGAGAGGCATACCAAAAAGCCAAAGCGGAGTATATTCAAGCTACTTTGTATGAATTCCATTTTTGGAAACAGAAGGCAAGACTTCGATGGTTGCAAGATGGTGATGCAAATACTCGATATTTTCATTCCATAGTCAAGGTAGGCGTTCTCAACTACGCATCCAGCAAATCCATACGTCTGATGGAAGATTATGTACTGATGTTGCCGACATTCAGGCTGAGGCTGTTGCTTATTATACATCCTTGTTTACCCAGGCTCATACACACAATTATGATGCGGTGCTCCGCCATATTCCACTGCTTGTCACGGCGGATGACAATATGATGCTTACAGCGATGCCTACAGTAGAGGAGATTAAAGCATCAGTCTGGCACTTAGATCCTAGCAGTGGAGCAGGCCCCGATGGCTTCAATGGTAGCTTTTATCGATCTTGTTGGTCCATTATTAATACTGATGTCATTAAGGCTGTGCAGGAGTTTTTCTTGGGTATCCCCCAACCTACGGTCATGGCTAGTGCTCTCATCACTCTAATTCCCAAGAAGCCGTCTTCGGATACTTTTAATGATTTCATACCCATCTGCCTCACAAATTTCATAAGTAAAGTCTGTACGCGTATAATTGCTACTAGACTTAATACTCTGCTACCTCGCATTATTTCGCCAGAACAAACAGGCTTCCTTCCGGGTTATGATATTTTGACACAGGTCCTTATGGCTCGGGAGATGATTCATATGCTAGATAAAGGGGGTCCTCAATTATGTTTGAAGCTTGATATGATGAAAGCTTTTGATAGGGTCAGCTGGGAATATCTAGAGCGCATATTTGGCGCTTTTGGTTTCTCAGCGTTTTTTACTCGTATCATTTTAAACCATTTGCGGGCCACGACGGTATCGGTATTAATTAACGGCATTCCATCAGCATCATTTCGTCCGTATCGAGGTGTTAAGCAAGGGGATCCTTTATCCCCGCTGCTTTTTATTATTTCCTCCGAAGGTTTCAGCATGGGATTAAAGTCACTGGTCACATCGGGCGAATTACAGCCATTTTGAATTGGCAGAGTACCTTTTCATATCACCCATCTTGCTTATGCAGACGATTTGTTGGTTTTCTTACGAGGCACACAACGTAATCTTCAGCGTTTCCACACATTCTTAACACAATATGAGAATGCCTCTGGTCAGAAGATTAATTTTCAGAAGAGCAGTTTTATCACGTCTGCAGCGATAACGTCACAACAGCGGCGTGATTATGCTACTATTACAGGCATGCGAGAATCTCATCTTCCAATTAAATATTTGGGATCGTATTTGCATAAGGGCGTCAATCGGCCACGATATTGTATTTCCTTATTACAACATATAGATAATCGTCTACAAGGTTGGCACTCTAAATTGTTATCTTCTGCTGGTCGTCTTGTCTTGCTGCGTTCAGTTATATCTTCGCTACCATTACATATTCTAGCAGCAGGGGGCCTGCCTAAATCGGTCATTAAGGCAATCCACAGCAAAATGTCGACTTTCTATTGGGGCCAAAGGCATCATTGGGTATCTTGGGCTTCGATTGCAAAACCCCGGGAGGAGGGTGGACTCAGGATTCGAAACCTTTATATGTTACAGCGAGCCTACCATTGTCGTATCTGGTGGTCCTATCAACAACAGCATACACTTTGGAGTAAATACATGTTCAGTAAATATGGTCGCCGCGGGGACTTTTTGCCTCGGCTAACCGACTCACCAGTGTGGAAACTAATTTGTAAGATTCATCCTACTTGTATGGCATATGCGGAGGGTCAGGGGGAACATCTTTCATGGATACCAACATCAACAGGAGAATTTTCGTTGAGCAGTGCTTATGATATTTGCTGCGCCCCCAACCCTACACTTATCTCAGCAAAGTTTATCTAGTTCAAGCATCATTCACCCGTCACTCAGATATTTCTCTGGCGTATATTTCACTCCGCATTAACTTTTGAAGACTATACTCGTAGCTTTTATATGGCATGCCCCTCCCAATGTCCTTTTTGCAAGCATGCATCAGCTACTGTAGATCATATATTTTTATACTGCTCAGAAATTCGGCCAATCTGGAATTATTTTGCCAGCGAGTTACAATGTCCACTCCCGATATCTTTGCACCTCCGCCAATATCTACTCTCATGGTGGTATCGCTCATCCTTTTCTTCTTTTCTAGGGACTTTATGCATCATTGTCCCAGCTATCATTGCTTTTAATGTGTGGCGTGTATATGCTTCTCTCATTTATGGTGATACAAGCTCCTTTTCACCACACTCTTTAAAGTGCACAGTACAGAATGATATAACAATGTGGTGCAAGTCCTTGGGGGGATCTAAGCTTATGAGGTGCCCTCGCCACCCTTTCTCGTGGCTTCCCCCGATTCGACAACCGCGTCCCACTATGGTACGTTGGCTCTTACCTCCGTCTGGTAAATTCAAACTAAATACAGATGCTGCAGTTGGAAGACATTACAGTGCGGGTGGTGCTATCTTGAGAGACCATACCGGTACATGTTTGGGCGCAATTTCATTTCGTTTGCCTCCAAGTACACCAATTCATGCGGAGATACAGGCTGTGGTATTTGGTTTATTATATTTCCTGCCTCTATACCGAGCAATAGTACTTGAGTCAGATTGTGCGTTGCTTATATCTCGATTGTCATCTCCACGATTGGTTCATGGAAATTACTGCCTTCACCTGCTACATACGTTGGTTAATCGTCATCGTTTGGAGTATCGCCACATTTATCGGGAAGCAAACATGTCTGCACATTATCTTGCACAACATGCTATGTTGCACCCAAGCACTCAAGATTATGATTCGCGATCACTTCCACCGCTAGTCCGGAGTTCTGTCTCCCTGGATCTTTCTTCGGTACATTTGCGGCTCCCATGATATACTCAGGTCTTCCAAATGGATTGGCTACACAATAGTTTTCCTGCCTGTATCCTTGGGGATTCGGGCAGGCTTGGTATGATTCGCTTCCTGCTGTTTTTCTGTTTTGCCCTATCTTGTTGGCTTGCTGAAAATATTACGCTTGATCTTTGTCTATGGTCTACGTATGTCTGTATTCTCAACCTCACACGATTTGTCTTCCAAATGGATTGGCCCCTTCACCCAGTCTCTGCCTGTCCTTTAGTTAGGGCAGGCAGATCTGGTATGATGCTCTTTTCTTTCATCATATGTATATGTCACTTGTCACTATATTGGCTGTGCTCACTGTTCAATGTTTTTTCTGCATGGAATGTTTTTCCTACCCACTTCGATGGCGATGATGGCATTTTGGGAATCCATGCTGAGGCGATTGTTTCTCCTGAGCAACCAAATCGCTCCCCACGGTCGCATGTCTTCC
This sequence comes from Eustoma russellianum, assembly GCA_036186865.1. Classification (NCBI taxonomy): domain Eukaryota; kingdom Viridiplantae; phylum Streptophyta; class Magnoliopsida; order Gentianales; family Gentianaceae; genus Eustoma; species Eustoma russellianum. The sequence goes on from AP025050.1 coordinate 31,376,144, forward strand.
AATTGGCATGGCATTCGAATATTCTTTCTGTCGGTCTTCTTATGGGAACCGACATACCTGGTATGGTTTTCTTTTCTTTCGGTTACACACCCTCAATCTGGCTGCTACATATACTTCACTCAATCGTACATTTGTCTTGTGCATGGATGGCATCGTGCGGCATATTCATCTGTTTTCAACGGGACGATTTTACCTTTATGGACGCAATGAGACTAATGCATCAACCGTGGACAATGCATCAACTATGGTTTTGTACTTCCTCAGCTTATAGGCACCATATCACTTCTCAAGGGGCGCTACACGAGATGTATTTAATAGACAATTTTATGATAATAAGTGTCAATGAAAGTTGTATAAATATGTACGCTTTTTCCTTCGCCAAGTTTTTATCCACAAGGGTGGTTTTTCTTGGCAAGGTTTTAATGCGGCATATCGTATACGACTGGAGATACACCATTATACGCTGGCTATTTCATTTTTTTGATTTTGATGATGTACTTGCACACTCATGTAATCGGGTATTCCTCCGACATAAGTGAGGATATCTATTAATAAAAACTTTTTCTAATAAAAAAAATATATACATATATATATATTTTAAATGAAGGAAATTTTATTATGAAAATCCTCACTTGTGGTGGAGGAAAACCTTATTACAACAAAGGAAACAATAACGATAGTAGCAGTATATGATTATCAACATCCATTTAATATATGATATGCCGCATTAAAACCTTGCCAAGTAAAACCACCATTGTGGATAAAACCTTGGCGAAGGAAAAAGCGTACATATTTATATAAATGGACTGTTGATATGCGCTATCATGTAGTATGAAAATACTCAGAAACCAAATGATACACAAACGTAATAAGATCAAATGCCACGTGATCATCCACGCCTGATGGGTAGGTCTTGTCCAAACGGTTGTTGCGCCAACGCGCAGAAGAAGAAATGCAATATGTGTCCCCGTCCATGCATCCAAAATAATAATAGCTGAGTGAAGCAGAAGCATGTAACATTGTGAAATGTGGAAGATGAATTGAAGGAAGATCATACCAGGTCTGTCTGCACTAAGTAAAGTGTCGGCAGAGAAATATATGAAACAACAATCCATTTGGAAGACATGGATGAGAACCGAATAGTGTATATGTAACCACCATGAACCTCGCTCATCCGCACAAACAAACATGTAACATAAAGTCATCAATGCAAAGAATATAAGAAATCCTGAGATAAGTCCTTGTATGAAACATATGTAAAGTATGGAGATGTAGCGAAAGAAGATCATACCCGGTCTGCCTGGCCCAACCAAGGGACAGACAGAGACTGTAGTAAGATGCCAATCCATTTGGAAGACCTGAATGTTAAGGGACTCGCAAATTTGCGGTGGAGAGGTCCAAAGCAATAGCACCGCGAACAAGTGATGGAAGTGTATGTCGCGAGTAATATTGAGTACGAGGATACATCATAGAATGTTGTGCAAGATAACGTGCGGCCATATTTGCTTCCCGGTATACATAAACATAATCCAGTTGATGTGTGTATATATATATACACACACACACACACACATATATATATATATCCCTTACAAAAAGTTTCGCCTCCAAACTTACGTATTTTAGTCAAATAAATGTGGGTACTTCTTCCGGACCTCATCCTCGAGCTTCCAAGTCGTTTCTCGTTCCGTGTGATTTGACCATTGGACTTTGATGTACGGAACAACTCGCCTCCTTAGAACTTGATCCTTACGATCAACAATATGAACCGGCGTCTCCTCGTGAGTTGTGTCGCTTCTCACCCTCAATGGTCAAGCCTCAAATATATGACTTGGGTCAGATACATATCGCCTCAACGGTGATACATAGAGCACATTATACACTTGCGACAACACTGGAGGTAGTGCTAGTCGATAGGCCAATGTCCTAACTCTCTCAAACAGCTCATACGGGCCAATGTACCTAGGACTCAGTTTGTCTTTCTCACTGAACCTCTTTACTCCTTTCGTTGGAGAAACTTTCAGATACGCCTTTTCGCCCACGATGAACTCCAATGGTTTCCTTTTAGAATCTGCCCAACTCTTGCTACGATCCTGGACTATCTTGATTCTATCTCCAATAATCTTGACCTTCTCAAATGCTTGCTTGACGAATTCCGGTCCGGTAATCGTTTTTTGGTTTAATTCATAACATGGGACACACATGAAATCCCCCCCCCCCCCATATTATATATGAGAGGGACAAAGTACAGTCCATCGTTATTAAAGACTAGAACATTTCAACTATGCATAAAGTCGCATACTATAATCTGTCCCTCTTAAATAAAAGATAAGCATGGTGTTAATTGGTAAAGGCTTATAAGTTCCTCAGAAAAACTTGTTACCTTGACACCGGAAATTAAATTTTTAAAGATTCAGGTAAGTGGATAAAAAATACTTATTATTCGACATCAAACGCAACTAATATATTGTGAATGGCAACACAAATTGTATGTATGCGAAGTTAAGGCCTCCTAATTATTCATGATGAAAGTCACTCCTCCCCCTTCCCTCCAAAAGAAACAAAAACATAAAGCATCATATTACCTGCATTTGTCTACTTGTTTTCCAGTAAGATTCTGATTTGCGTTATCAATCTTGTTTAATGTTCTATAGAAAAAAATGAATTAATGTCACATGCCTGTATCAGTATGTGTATCAAAAAGTAAAACATGACTATGCTAAAGTATGCGGTGAACCAAGTCATTTGTCACTAATCTGATGAACTTTAATAATATAACTTAACCATCAATTGAAATAATAATAATTAGTAAATATCCACTTTGAAATTTTCTCTTTTGATAATTCAGTCTCTTTACAAGAGATGTTATGGGATTAGATAATCTATTTAAATAGAAAGACAAGATCATTTGGTCTAATAGAAAAATGGACCATTTTGGCCCAATTTAGAATGAAAGACATACATATGAGGTCCATCACATTATGAGAAATACCATGAATAGTATATCAATATTAATGACCACATCAGTTTAACTATGCAGAAAACATAAAAATATTCTGTGTCCCTCTCACAGTACAATAGGGATGCATAGGTCCTACTAAATTGTAAGATTGGATAACAATGGTCCAATAACTTTTTCTGAAAAAAGATTTCAAGTTATTTTCTACCAAGAATAAAATTTTGGAACTCAATTTTGAGGGTCACTGTTATTTTATGGATAGTGGAGAATTGCCTATAAATATCTTGTACCCTAATGGATTTTTCAAAAAGTAGGACTTGGCTTTCTCTATTCAAAGCTTGCACGCATTCATGGCTAATCTTAATATCCGTGTGGTCTATCTTGCTGTGTTTTGTCTCTTCCTTCTGTTCATATTAGATGAGCATCTATGTATGTTCAAGTCTTTCTGTTTTTCTTCTCTTACTTGAGAAAATTGACTTTCTTCAATCCAATAACATTTCGATAAATTGTTTTACATGCATTTTTTGTTATTTTATAGATGATTCAAAAGTTGTTGACGTAGAACCGACAGGAAGCAACTGCTGGAACAGACGATAGAAAATGGTGTTGTGAATGTCACTTTGACATTTGCACAGATGACGAGCTTGATTGTGAGCATAAGTGTTTTTGCCCAAATTGAGACTTTGGTCGTGTTCATGTTCTTGGCCATTGACACAGTCAACAAGTTATACTTTAGCTCTTTGAATAAGAATAAAAAATCTCTCTATTGGTAGAAAAATGTCTTACGGATTCTGTCTTTTGTTATCTTACTTCCTACTTTAATATTTTGGTTTATGTATCTGTTAATGGATGAATCCTAAGTGAAACTTTTGCTTGTGTTTTATTAATTGCTGCTTTTAAATTCAACAAATAATATTGGAATGAACTATTAATCTAATGCATAAGGCTTCTTTACGGACACTCTGTTCCATCCCTATATTTTTGAGTGTGTCAAACATGGATGCTCGATGAAAGGAAATAGAACGTAAAGCTGATTTAAATTTAATTATTCAACATCAAAGATATCTCATGTAATCTATTTTAAATTAATCATCATCATCATCATACCCAGTATACCCCAACAACAACAAAAGCTATCATTAGGATCTGAAGAGGATGTACGGCAGGCAAACAATACCTCTGTCCCTAGCAACACAAATTGTATGTAAGACAGGTTAAGGCGTCCTAATTATTCATCATAAAAGTTACTCCTTTTCACCAGAAAAATAAAGCATCATATTAATTACACTTCCCCACTTGTTCTGCACACAAGATTCTGATTCGTTATCCAGAACATTTACTCTAATGGTAAAGACTCAAAATATTACTGACCGAGGTTCCGTGTTTGAGTCCTCTTATCAGTAGATTAGTGAAACAGTACCTCTCCAAAAAATCCTTCATACGCGTAAGGTGAAGCGGTAATAAACCCGTAAGGCCAGGCCGGGGAGTTTAAGGAGCACGGGGCCATACTGCAGTGGGGCCAGTCACTTGAAAACGTTTATCCAATAGTGTTTTCCGTGGACACGCACAATATGGGTGCTCTACTTCTGCTAGTCTGTAGGGGGCAATTGCTCCACTTCTGCTAGTTTGTAGGGGACACCTTGTGTCGGTCATCGTGTGCAACATCACTAACCTAAGAGGCTGCTGGATACCTGATTTGCATCCTCTTCAAAGCTTCATGGGTTTGGAGCGATAGGGTCTCCAACTCGAAAGATTTCGCTTTTTTGCTACCAAAAATTCTGATTCGTGTTATGAATATCATTTATTGTCCAACATTAAAAAAATGAATTAATGTCGTCAGTATGTGCATTAGAAGCCAATTTACGAATACTAATAGTAAAATCTTTTCTTGTATTCATGCGAAACTCAAACTTTTAGAGAAGAGAATATATGATTAACGTGTAGAGTTTTGAAAATTTAGGCCTCGATAGTACCATTTTTTCACTTCTTTTATAATGAAAAATTTATAAACCATAGAGTCGAGTTATTATTTTTTTTACGTGAATCGGAAATAATAGATCAAATATTAAGGACTGCGAGATGCTGCGTGCATATTTAAATCTTATTTGAACATCACACATTTGCAATCGCTTAAGTGGCAAATCAACTTTTGAAAGAGTAAAAGGTCAGCATAGTGGTAACCGATAAAGACTTTAAGTTCGCAAAAAAAAAAAAAAAAAAAAAATCTTCTGACCTTGATGAGCGAATAGAAAGTTTTAAATCCCCCCTCCCTATTTTTCTACCCTTTTACTTTATTATTACACCTTTTTTTTATTTTTTTCCTTTTCTCTTTTTTTTCGCATACTTTTGTCTGAAATCAGAATATCCGATCCGTATTGGTAATAAAACAAACTCCGAGGTCAGTTCTCCTCATCGTAGGATTGACGGACTTTTTTGACTTGTTTATATGAGCTCTGGCTGAAATTGTTGACTGATGTAATATGGAATTTGAACTGAATCGAACTGTATGAAGGTATAAATTAGCTCAACCATAGAAAAGAAAAAATAGTTAGAGGCCTCCAGAGGTATATTGTGGTAAAATCCTCCTATATTAATGTCACATGCTGGAATTTCAAATTAAGTGGACATTGAGAGCTCCTAAGTCCATAGAAAAGAATTACGTTTCACAACTCTCACATGTGAATGACAAGGTTCTTTCTTCTCATAGGTAGGTATATCTCATTGTGGCAGCAATTCTGAGGAGGACGGTCCAATTGGCTGCCGAACGATAAAGATTTTCTCGGGGAGATTAAGGAATCAGGTGAAGATTTTTCTTCGGGACTGGACATAATCGATGAATATTTACAAGACACAGAAGATTTTGGTAGTGCAGATTCTGTATTAGCTGTGTGAAGAGTTTGAAGATATTTATTTTTTTTAAAAAAAAATTTGTTATGTGTATTGCCGGTTTGCCAATTTCCGTCCCCAGCTCTAGTATTCGAAACGACTCACCCACTGTATTTCGCTAAGGAAAATATAAGGTGTCGATGCGATCAATTACACGTTAGCATAATCACCTAAATCGATATAGCAGAAGTCTTAAAAATCAAACATCAAAATAAATATCATTGATGAAAATCAAAAGTCTCGAAAATCAATGTATTACCAAGTCAAAATAGAAAAACGAACTATCAAGTCTGGATAAAAGAGTCTGATACGTGCAAGAATGGACCTTTTTTTTAACTCTAAAGTTCCTCCTCCAAATATGGTTTAGGCACAATGAAGATAGATTCACCTTGCTTCAAAATAAGTTGAAGAAAACCTTTTGAACACAAGTCCTCCAATGAGTTTCACATAACCCAAGCAAGATACCTCCTTCTTGGATGTTTCCCTCCCCGGAATTGGACAACTCTCACAAAGATGTTCAAACCTTGAAAGATTCTAGCCTTGATTTTGAATATGAACCAAGAAAACACACAAGAATTACTCTTGAAGAAGAATAAATTTTCATTAAAGGTGTGAGATTACAAAGCTTCTCTTATGTGCCTTTTATAGGCAAAAATATCACAAGACAACAAACTATATTATAACTTGAAATAATGATTGAAAAGACTACACACTTCTAAAAACTATTCATGTAGGCTCCATAAAAACTAGTCTTGCAAGTCTTGAATGATGATTTTGAAAGTAGGTTCCTCAAGTACTATTCATGGAAGACTTTAAGGATTTGTCTTCATCTTGAAATCTTTTCTGGTTTGTGACTGATTTTTGGACATCTTCCAATCCGAATTAGGCCTTTATCTTTTTATAGAATTGTAGCCAATTGAGTGTAGAAAATAAGCATATAAAGATCTTTGCATTTGGCCCAATCATTGAGGAGATACATCCAAATTACTGAAGGTATGTCACAGAATTCGGTAGAAACAGTACTTCTATTTGCATGCTCTTCTTGAAACTCCTAATTTGGCCTTGTGGTTGGAGAGATACGTCAATTCTATCAAAACGGGTCCTGTAGAAACTCACAATCCCAGATGGGCCTAAACTAATACAACAAAAACATTTATAAAAAAACAAAATAAAGAACACATTCTATAATAATGATATTTTACAATAGTTCTAAAATTTCTTACAAATCATGTTGTAGGTTCAATAAGGTCAACCCAATGTATAAGTTCCCTTGGTTCATCTTGCACATGTTTAAATAGGAAGGCCCCCACTTCATGCATTAGTTTCTTAGTTTTACTTCTTGTTAAGGGTCTTTCATCTTGCATTTTTGTAAAATTATGTGCATTCTCATTATCTTGGTATGTATGAGGGTTATGGACCTCATCATTCCCCCCTTCTTCAAAAGGATTCGACCTCGAATCTAAATCATCACCAAAAGGAGTAAGATCAGCAACGTTAAAAGTATGAGAAATTGAACCATACTTACTCTCCGGAAGGTCAAGAATGTAAGCATTATCTCCTACCTTTTGAAGTATTTTGAAAGGGCCATCTCCTCTTAGCATGAGTTTAGATTTCCTTTCTATAGGAAACCTTTCTTTCTTTAAATGCAGCCAAACAAGATCACATGGTTCAAATAAAACTTCATTTTGTCCTTTGTTAGCTTGTTTTGCATACTGTTTGTTTTTCTTCTCAAGTTGTAGCTTAACCTTAGCATGCAATTTCTTAATCAGTTTAGCCTTATTCTTACCATCAATACTTGCACGTTCATGAACAAGAATAGGCACAAGATCAAGTGGAGACAAAGGATTGAAACTATATACAACTTCAAATGGTGAATGAGTGGTGCCACTGTGAACACTTCTATTATAAGCAAATTCAATATATGGTAAGCAATCTTCCCAATTCTTAAGGTTCTCCTGAATTATAGCATGCAATAATTGAGACAAAGTTTTATTCACAACTTCAGTTTGACCATCTGTTTGGGGGTGAGCAGTAGTAGAAAATAAGAGTTTTGTTCCAAGTTTACCCCACAACATACGCCAAAAGTGACTTAGGAACTTAGCATCTCTATCACTAACAATGGTTCTAGGCATGCCATGTAGACGTACAACTTCATGAAAGAACAAGTTTGCAACGTGAGATGCATCATCAACCTTTTTACAAGCGATGAAGTGTGCCATTTTAGAAAATCTGTCAACGACGACAAACACACTATCACTTCCATTTTTGGATCTAGGTAATCCCAAGACAAAGTCCAATGGCATATCAATCCAAGGTGACATAGGGACAGGTAATGGGGTGTACAAACCATGTTGATGTGATGTAGAATTAGCTTTCTTGCAAGTTATACAACTTCCACAAACCTTCTCTACATCAACTCTCATATGAGGCCAGAAGAAACGTTCCTTTAACATCTCTAATGTCTTAAAGATGCCAAAGTGGCCCATTAAATCTCCACCATGTGCTTCTTTGACAAGTATCTCTCTAACTGGCAACACTTAGGTATGCACAATTTTCTTTCTTTAAATAAATATCCATCATGTAAATAATACTTACCAAATGGAGAATCGGCACATGCATCAAATATTGACTGAAAGTCAGAATTAGATGTATACAATTCCTTGATGCACTCAAATCCAAGCAAATGAGATGACAATGTAGTAATCAAAGAATATCTCCTAGATAATGCATCAGCTACAATGTTATCTTTTCCTTTCTTATATTTTATCACATAAAGAAATTGTTCAATGAATTCAACCCATTTTGCATGCCTCTTGTTTAACTTTCCTTGGCTTTTAAGGAACTTAAGACTTTCATGATCAGTATGAACCACAAACTCCTTATGTTGCAAATAATGTTGCCAAGTCTGCAATGATCTAACCAGTGCATACAACTCTTTGTCATAGGTTGAATAATTCAATTATGCTCCTTTAAGCTTTTCACTAAAATAAGCAATCGGTTGTTTAGACTGAGATAGTAAAACTCTTATACCAACACCACTAGCATCACATTCAATTTCAAATATTTCATCAAAGCTAGGTAGTCTTAGAATAGGTGCAGAAGTTAACCTTGCTTTAAGTTCATCAAAGGTTTTATGTTGTGACTCTCCCCACTGAAATCTTACGTCTTTTTTTAACAATCTCATTCAAAGGTGCAGCAATAGTAGAAAAGTCCTTAACAAATCTTCTATAGAAACTAGCCAACCCATGAAAGCTTCTCACCTCTCCAACAGTTGTGGGAATTGGCTATTCTAAAATTGAGTTCACTTTATCTTGGTCCATTTCAATTCCATTTGCACTAACCACAAATCCTAGAAACACAACTTTTTCCATACAAAAAGAACATTTCTTGAAATTTGCATATAATTGTTCTTTCTTCAATGCTTCAAAAACGCTTCTTAGATGTCCTATGTGTTCATGCAAAGTCTTAGAGTAAATCAAGATATCGTCAAAGTACACAACAACAAATTTTCCAATGAATGCAAGTAAGACTTCATTCATTAATCTCATGAAAGTACTAGGTGCATTAGTTAAGCCAAATGGCATGACTAACCACTCATACAATCCAAACTTAGTCTTAAATGCAGTTTTCCATTCATCGCCTTCTTTAATGCGTACTTGAAAGTAACCACTTTTAAGATCAATCTTGGTAAAATACTTAGCACCGTGCAATTCATCAAGCATATCATCAAGTCTCGAAATGGGGTACCTGTATTTTACAGTTATCTTGTTGATTGCTCTACAATCAGTACACATCCTCCATGTACCATGTTTTTTGGTACAACGATCACAGGAACACCACAAGGACTCATGCTTTCCCTCACCTTTCCTTTGGCCAAGAGTTCTTCTACTTGGCGTTGAATTTCCTTCATTCCAGTAGGGTTTGCTCTGTAGGCTGGCCTATTAGGCAGGACAGCACCAGGTATGAAGTCTATTTGGTGCTCAATTCCTCTTAAAGGCGGCAAACCAGAAGGTTCTTCTTCAGGAAACAACCCTAAAAACTCATCAAGCAAAGATGCAACTCCACTGGGCAAAGTGGAGGGTAAGTCACTCATAGAAAACAGAGTCTCCTTAAACATCAAAATATAGACAATTTTGTTTGAGTTTATGGCATGTGAGACTTCACTTGGTTTAGCAAAGAAAGCAAATTTCTTTTGAGATTTGTCTTCATCAATGTTTACTATTTCTTTGCCTTTAGACTCATTTTTCTTTCTTTCACTCTTAATAAACTCCAGAAATTTCTTTTCTGCATCTTTCTCCTTAGGATCATTCCTGTTCTTACACATTCTCTTTTGATCTTCAAATACCTTGTGTGGGGGTAATGCATGTAGCTTAAACAACTTATTGTTAAACCTGAACGAATACCTATTCAAGTATCCATCATAAGTAACTTTCTTATCAAACTGCCATGGTCTACCTAAAAGGATATGACTTGCATGCATAAGAGCTACATCACATAAGATATCATCTTTATACCCACCAATAGACAATGAGATCAAAACTTGTTTACTAACACTCACTTTTCCACAATCATTCAACCAAGATAGTTTATAAGGGTGTGGGTGGTTAAGTAATGGCAAATCAAGTTTTCTAACGAGTTCAACACTTGCCACATTAGTGCAGGATCCAGAGTCAATAATCAAAGTACAAACTTTTCCTTTAACCATGCAATGGATATGAAAAATGTTGTCTCTGTGTTGATCTTGCTCATCAATATTAACATGTGTATTAAGAGCTCTTCTAACAACCAAGAATTCTTTTGATGCAAGCTCTTCATTCCCACTCACACTTTCCTCATTTTCATCATGATTTTCCTCAACATTGACATGGTCCACTTCCTCATCATCAGAATAATATTCATTAGACTCTTCAATGAACATGATACGTTTAGGGATGGGACATTGATTTGCAAAATGACCTTTACCTAAACATTTAAAGCATTGAATGTCTCTAAATCTAGTAGTGGAATTACAAATGTTACCTTCAACCTTGTTTTTCCCTTTATCCAAGTTTTGTTGAGGTGGTTGAGGTGGTCTTTGATTTGGTTGAGTCTTGCCTTGGAACCCACGGCCTTGAGGTGCAGTTGGCCTAAAACTTGTGCTTCGATTTGTCCTAGACGGCATTCTTGGATAGGATGAAGAATTAGATCGAAAAGATAAACTAGATGTAAAGGGTTTTACCTTGAGTTGACTCTCAATCTTTTCAGCTTTATGAACCATGGAAGTGATATCAATATATGTGGTAAGTTCAACTCTGTTTGCAATTTCCTTGTTCAATCCAGCTAAGAATCTAGCCATGGTAGCTTCCTCTGGTTCTTCAATGTTAGCTCTTATCAATAAGATCTCCAACTCTTTGAAATACTCATCTACACTATGGCTTCCTTGAGTGAGTTTTTGCAAGTTTTGGTAGATGGTTCTTTCATAGTCTGAAGGAATGAATTTTTTTCTCATCTCAATTTTCATTTCTTCCCAAGTAGAGATTGGTGCTTGTCTGGTTCTTCTCCTTACATTGTGTAGTTGATCCTACCAAATTAAGGCATAATCTGAAACTCTATAGCTGCATAGCGCACTTTAGTCAAATCAGTATAATTTGTACAAGAGTATATGAGATCAACCTTTTTTTCCCATTCAAAATATGCCTCAGCATCACTCTTTCCATGGAATGTGGGGATGTTCACTTTTGTTTGGATGAATTCATCTTCTTGTGGGTTATTCTTTTGATTCCCACAGTTTTGGAACTGGTCGTACTCTTCCTCAATATTATAGTCATCAAACATTTGGTTTGGTTCTTCTTCTCTTTCATCAAAGGTCCTCGTAGGTATGAAATCCCTATTAAGCCCTCTTCCTCTGCCTCTGCCTCTGCCTCTTCCTCTTTCCGAAGCAAAAGACCCACGACTTTCAAGCCTATGTTCTGGTACATGTGATGTTTGTCCTTCATGTAAAGGATTTTCTGGATGAGATTGTGACTGTTTTTCTAGGCCCTCTACACGGCTACTCATCAATTTCATTTCCCACATCTTTTGCATTAGTTGTGCTAAATCATCCACGTTTGTGGGCAATCTTTCTCCTTCTTTGTTAAGTCCCATGGTACTCTCAGGTGTCTTATCCATGGTAAAATCACCTGAAATTGAACAAGAAAACAAAGAAAAATGAAAACCAACACAAAGACAAAAGAAACTTGATTATGTTAATGGAAAACAAAAACACAAGTGTTTGTCCCTCTCTCCCTCTTTTTGTAGTTCACACAATCTTGTGTCTCCTTGAAGAATATGAGGCTAGAACAATTCAAAGCAAACTTGCCAAGTGAGTATCAATTCTGATATCTTCAATCATGCAAAGTAAATTTTCTTCACAAATCCCCCACCAATTCATTCACAATTCCAATGTTATAAACAACAAACTTGGACTGTACTAAGATTCAAAGAGAATTGAAACCAAATTTGATGTAATAGGCTGTGCCAAAGAAATGCTAAGGGGTTATCCTGGGTAATCCTTAACTTAATCTTAGGCTTTATGCAAGCTAGATGCAAGTATGGATAAAGTAGAAGCACTCAAGTGTTCAAAAGTGAAAACAAATGGGTACTTTAGGTTTATGAAGCAAACAAGACCAGTTCTTTTGCTTTTTTTTTGCACTTTCGATTAATTTGTGCAAACTTTTCTTTGAAATAAACTTCTCTTTCTTTCTTTCTTTTTTTTTTGTTCAAAGCTAATCAAAGTGTATATATCTTGGTAATATTGATTGATAAGGCTTTGTGTGTTTGTTTTGGATGGATATGTTGATGTTTTTGTGTGTATAGGTTGTCAAGTTGTTCAAGATGGACAAATTGATTTTCTTTCTTGTCGAGGCTGCCAAATCAGATATTGAACACAAGAAAATGCAACTAAGCTCACCATACAATACAACTAAACAAACACAAAGTCTAAAACGAGTTAAGAGCTTCGATAACAACAAGAATATAGGATAGACCAAGGTAGATATATAAGCAATGGACTGAATATAAGTAATGCGGAAAAGCTTCTAAACAAAGAACTTAAAGTCTAAGAAAGTGTCTAAACATAAAGAAATTGAAATCCAACCAAATGAAGTAAACAAACCATAAATCATCACAAAGAAATAATCTTTAAGTGTTTTATGATATGTTTGTCCTTAGTCCTTTCCAATTGCATATAGGTCCAGCGTTACGGTAATTTCTCATAGTCCAATCCAACCTTATATCACCAATTTCATGTAGGTCCAGCTTTACGGTAATTGTCCAGAGTCCAATCCAACCTTATATCACCAATTTCATGTACGTTCAGCGTTACGGTAATTGTCCAGAGTCCAATCCAACCTTATATCACCAATTTCATGTAGGTCCAGTGTTACGTAATTTTCTAGTGTCCAATCCAACCTTATATCACCAAATGATACGGTAAGCTTGTATATCGATTTGATTGAGTTTTTTTTGCTTGTTGAACCGGAAGAAATAAAGAAACTTGATAAACAACAAGAGGACACTTTTTTGAATGATGGACGACAAAGAAACCAAGATGTAACAAAAAAGAAGTGAATTTAATAGACAAAACAATGAACTAGAAAACACACGGATAAACTGTTTTGGTTTTGGTTTCTTTTTGTTTCTGAATTGTACAATTCAAAACAAGAAAAAGACACTAAACCAAATAGAATTCAAACTTCTAAGAAGATGGTTGAATGGTGGATGAAAAGAAGAACGAAAGAAAAGAAAAAAAATTGATACAAAGAAATGATAAGTTGAGTTAAAGAAAAACATTCACTCTGATACCATTTTGATACGTGCAAGAATGGACCTTTCTTTAACTCTAAAGCTCCTCCTCCAAATATGGTTTATGCACAATGAAGATAGCTTCACCTTGCTTCCAAATAAGTTGAAGAAAACCTTTTGAACACAAGTCCTCCAATGAGTTTCACATAACCCAAGCAAGATACCTCCTTCTTGGATGTTTCCCTCCCCGGAATTGGACAACTCTCACAAAGATGTTCAAGCCTTGAAAGATTCTAGCCTTGATTTTGAATATGAACCAAGAAAACACACAAAAATTACTCTTGAAGAAGAAGAAATTTTCATTGAAGGTGTGAGATTACAAAGCTTCTCTTATGTGCCTTTTATAGGCAAAAATATCACAAGACAACAAACTATATTAAAACTTGAAATAATGATTGAAAAGACTATACACTTCTAAAAACTATTCATGTAGGCTCCATAAAAACTAGTCTTGCAAGTCTTGAATGATGATTTTGAAAGTAGGTCCCTCAAGTACTATTCATGGAAGACTTTAAGGATTTGTCTTCATCTTGAAATCTTTTCTGGCTTGTGACTGATTTTTGGACATCTTCCAATCCGAATTAGGCCTTTATCTTTTTAGAGAATTGTAGCCAATTGAGTGTATAAAATAAGCATATAAAGATCTTTGCATTTGGTCCAATCATTGAGGAGATACATCCAAATTACTGAAGGTATGTCACAGAATTCGGTAGAAACAGTACTTCTATTTGCATGCTATTTTTTGATGCCAAGACAACCGATTTTGGAAAAGTACAAAGCATGAAAGTTTTAGATCTTTGTCTTAGCTTTCCAACACATCTTGCAACTCCTAATTTGGCCTTGTGTTTGGAGAGATACGTCAATTCTATCAAAACAGGTCCTGTAGAAACTCACAATCCCAGATGGGCCTAAACTAATACAACAAAAACATTTATATAAAAAAACAAAATAAAAAACACATTCTATAATAATGATATTTTACAATGGTTCTAAAATTTCTTACAAATCATATTGTAGGTTCAATAAGGTCAACCCAATGTATAAGTTCCCTTGGTTCATCTTGCACATGTTTAGATAGGAAGGCCCCCACTTCATGCATTAGTTTCTTAGTTTTACTTCTTGTTAAGGGTCCTTCATCTTGCATTTTTGTAAAATTATGTGCATTCTCATTATCTTGGTATGTATGAGGGTTATGGAACTCATCATTCCCCCCTTCTTCAAAAGGATTTGACCTCGAATCTAAATCATCACCAAAAGGAGTAAGATCAGCAACGTTAAAAGTATGAGAAATTGAACCATACTTACTCTCCGGAAGGTCAAGAATGTAAGCATTATCTCCTACCTTTTGAAGTATTTTGAAAGGGCCATCTCCTCTTAGCATGAGTTTAGATTTCCTTTCTCTAGGAAACCTTTCTTTCTTTAAATGCAGCCAAACAAGATCACATGGTTCAAATAAAACTTCCTTTTGTCCTTTGTTAGCTTGTTTTGCATACTGTTTGTTTTTCTTCTCAAGTTGCAGCTTAACCTTAGCATTCAATTTCTTAATCAGTTCAGCCTTATTCTTACCATCAATACTTGCACGTTCATGAACAAGAATAGGCACAAGATCAAGTGGAGACAATGGATTGAAACTATATACAAATTCAAATGGTGAATGAGTGGTGCCACTGTGAACACTTCTATTATAAGCAAATTCAATATATGGCAAGCAATCTTCCCAATTCTTAAGGTTCTCCTGAATTATAGCACGCAATAATTGAGACAAAGTTTTATTCACAACTTCAGTTTGACCATCTGTTTGGGGGTGAGCAGTAGTAGAAAATAAGAGTTTTGTTCCAAGTTTACCCCCACAACATACGCCAAAAGTGACTTAAGAACTTAGCATCTCTATCACTAACAATGGTTCTAGGCATGCCACGTAGACTTATAACTTCCTGAAAGAACAAGTTTGCAACGTGAGATGCATCATCAACCTTTTTACAAGCGATGAAGTGTGCCATTTTAGAAAATCTGTCAACGACGACAAACACACTATCACTTCCATTTTTGGATCTAGGTAATCCCAAGACAAAGTCCATAGGCATATCAATCCAAGGTGACATAGGGACAGGTAATGGGGTGTACAAACCATGTTGATGTGATGTAGAATTAGCTTTCTTGCAAGTTATACAACTTCCACAAACCTTCTCTACATCAACTCTCATATGAGGCCAGAAGAAACGTTCCTTTAACATCCCTAATGTCTTAAAGATGCCAAAGTGGCCCATTAAATCTCCACCATGTGCTTCTTTGACAAGTATCTCTCTAACAGAACACTTAGGTATGCACAATTTTCTTTGTTTAAATAAATATCCATCATGTAAATAATACTTACCAAATGGAGAATCGGCACATGCATCAAATATTGACTGAAAGTCAGAATCAGATGTATACAATTCCTTGATGCACTCAAATCCAAGAAAATGAGATGACAATGTAGTAATCAAAGAATATCTCCTAGATAATGCATCAGCTACAATGTTATCTTTTCCTTTCTTATATTTTATCACATAAGAAAATTGTTCAATGAATTCAACCCATTTTGCATGCCTCTTGTTTAACTTTCCTTGGCTTTTAAGGAACTTAAGACTTTCATGATCAGTATGAACCACAAACTCCTTATGTTGCAAATAATGTTGCACTCCTGATCATCCTCAATGTAAACTAGTTCAAAGTCTTGGGGATCTGCAAAAATATGGGAAACCGTAGTATGAGAGACACGTTGCCCATCAAGTAACCTGTCTATATTTACCATGGGATCATACACAGAGAAGCAAGTGTAACTAAAATAAATAAATAAAAAAATAGAAAATAGCATGCTTTTCTTCGCAAATAAAGTTTACCTTTTTACCCTTTTGATCAATCAAGCAACTAAAGCACACGCAACTAAGTCATCTCACCAAAGTGTTAATACAATCAAAAACTCGGGATGCAGGTTTTCAAAATGATGCAATGCAATGACATGATTGCACTTTCACTTTTCCAACATGATTCACGATATCCATATCCGATATCCATTTTCTCACGGATGCACTGCAATGGCCATGCTCTTAACTTACAAGTGACTTATATTGTAAGACTTACGGACTTGATTCCTCAATGGTTGTGTATGTCCAGACGGTCTATCTCTTCGTAGTCATATGTGCTTGGACGGTCCAATTGGCGGTCGTATGTATCCAAGCGGCCTATCTCCATAATATATTTCCTTTGTAAGTGTGACTTTCAAAGCATGCAATGTACGTTTCAAGATCATTTTCAAATATCAGTATGACTCATGATTTCGACGCTTGATCCCATCATCACTTACGTATAATTATATCCACGTATATGCTCATGCACATACATGTACATATACATGTATATACTTACACATATCACTTGAGCTCGTGACTCAGCCCGTGTCTAGCCGCGGCCCAGTCTCGGCCCTGCCAGCTTGAGCACGCGGCCTTGCCACGGCCCTGTCACGGCTCTGCCAGCCAGTGCCCACAGTCGTGCCACAGCTCTGCTAGCCAGGGCTTGTGGCCTTGCCTCAGCCCTACCACCCAGGCCCGTGGCCTTGCCTCAACTTTTCCAACGACCTTGGTTCAGCTCTGCCAGTAGCCTTGCCTCAGCCCCGCCGTCGGCCGTGGTTCACCTCTGCCAGCAGCCTTGCCAAACCTTCCTCCCTCAACCTAATTTTCCCTAATCCCCTGTTGGACCGTACACCTGCAATAAACACCACTAGAGGGAGAGGGATGAATAATGGTTAGCGGAAATTACACTACTACCCTTGAATTAAAATCCCCTTTGACAACAGAATTTAAGAGCTACTCAGATTTAGTATCCGTTTTTGAAAAATTCAAAAGTCAGTGTACACAATTCCAAAAATTATGAAATTTTTCGGAAATTAACTTTAATATCTTGACTAAACTCTATCCAAAAATGAGAAAATGATAAGATCGTTTGTCCCTTCAAACAAATAAAAAGATTCAGATGGTGAATCTAGACAGAATTGGACATAATAGTGCTGCACTTTGAAAAACGTGTCTCTCGTTAATTACTCAACCAAAATGTTGATCTTATGTCAAAACACTCCTTAGGATGTCTAGTTTATGTTTCCAAAAGGCTTTGACCTGAAACTATACTTGATGAAATTATAATTCTAGTTTCCTTGAGACTTGTCAAATTGCAGCTAGAATGGAGCAGTTATCTTGAAACGACTGAAAAACTAACTTTTCTTTGCTCAAATCAAGTGATTCTTGTTGCAAATGAAAGCTAACAGTCTGAATTATAACTCCATCAAAAATGACAAATTTTGAAGACATTTTGGTATTTTTCAAGACGTGTGAAGTTGGGTGAAATTTGCAGTGAAAACTACCATGAAAACGGGCAGAAAACATGAACAACGAAGATTTATCCTGGTTCGGTCAATGTGACCTACTCCAATCACAAGGAACACCTTTGCTTGGATTTTACTATCGAATGAGCACAAATACAACAAAAACCAAGCTTGATCCTTGGGTTAAACACCAACCCTATTCAAGACTTGGGTGATCACCTCTATGCAACTTTAGGTTACAAAACCTCTACCACCTATTGATGTAGCCTTATAAATTTGGCTAATCAATCTTACAAATGAACATAAGAGGCGTGTAGCCATACAAAAAATATCATAAGAACACCTTGGCTACTCAAAGTATGAATCAAGAATGAAGAGAAGAAGATAGCAAGACAATGAACTTCAACTCTTTTGCTTTCAAGTGTGTGTTCTTCTTCTTCACCTTTGCCTCCTATTTATAGTGTGAAATAGGCCTTGAAGATAAGAATGCATATGTGTTAACATCTTCATCATCAATTCTTAGTTGTTTTCACATTATTGGTTGGCCACATAATCACCTTGTACCTTTGGCAACATGAAACAACATAATTGGTCTACCTTGGAACATTACCTTGGCCGATTTTGTCTTCAAAAATTAACTTGGAAATTGTTGGAAAATGAAGATATTATGGAAGGGAATATACCACCAAGAAACCCTCAACTCCTTGGCACAATAATAGGACATGTGAGGCTGAAAAGTTTGAATGAAAACAGCTCCAAACTCAGCCATATGGCCGTTGCCTTCAAGATAGGAATTCGCCAACTAGCTTGTTTTTGGTGTGTCCACTTGGCATCAAGTTATAAAATAAGTACAACATCATTTCCACCTGTAATGAGGGCGTTTTGAGCTGAATATATGTGTACAAACTCAGATTTAATGAAGAGAAATCAATAAATAATATTTGACAAGATTATGTCAACATATAATCCAAAATTTTCACTTTTTCTCCTTTGTATGTTGTGATGAGTTTTGCACCAAGAACACCTTTAAATATCTGCAAAATGATGATTGAGAGCCTCTAATAACATATACATAAAAGTCTTCAAGAAGAAAAATAGAATGTGACACGAAAACCGTCACATATCCTGCTGCCGTCGATAATATCATCAAATAAGAGAATATAATAGAAAACCACCAAATAATCTTCCAGAATATAATAAATGAAATTCAGAATGAAGATAATAAGATTTTCAAGAGGTTCCTTGAATAAAATGACGAAATTGCCCTGGGGAGGGGGATAAAATGACCAAAATGCCCCTGGTGAGAGAAAACTCCGAAAATAACCCTGATGGTCAAAATAGATATGATAAAACCTTTGTGATAATAAATAGCAGATAAAGAAGTCCTTGAATCATTTTCACCGTGTTGAGCACCTACAAGAACTCAAAATACCACTTTATCACATTTTAGAAAAAAATGTATCACATTTTAGAAAAAAATTTCTAAAAACCCTAGACATCGATTGATCGAAGTGTCTCTGCTTGAGATATCGGTTTCTCACAGTGAGGTTCAGATTTTGTCTCTGACCAAAATCTATCGATCAATGTAGAGCTCGATGTGTCTTAAATTTAGAGATCGATGTCTCACAGTAAGGTTTGGAATTTTTACTGCCTTATATTGATCGATCGATGTAGGGATCGATGTATATATCGATCTATCGATGTCTCCACCTGAGAGGTCGATGTCATTTTTCTTCACTTATTCAGCTTTTTATCATTTATAATATCATGTGTGATATTTTTAAGTATTCAACGTTTAAAATCATGACCGTGAAAATTACCCAAACATATTTCTCAACACCTCCTACCCAACTCACCACACACTTAACCCCCTTTGTCACCGCAACCCCCTTACTGCCCTCAGCCCAGCACCCCTCCCCCACCTCAGCTCCCTCAGCCCAGCTTACAGCCCCTCTCTAAAACCCTAATTTCTCTCCCCCGTATACTAACCACCTCGACCCTAACCCTAATTTCACACCACTCATTTTTTCTCATATCTAACCTTATAGGCATTAAGTACAGTTCACGCTTAACACACTGCCACCAAGATCGTAGCCACACACGTAGGCACCCGCCGACCTAATGGCAGCCACGCGCGGCCACTCGCTAGCACTGTTCCACCGTCCGATCACCAGAATTCTCCTCTCCTTATTTCCTACCATATCCTACTCTCAAATCATACAAATTCTCGTATTTTAAAATAAATTTCCTTACTTTCGACGACAAAAACCCTAATTCAATTAATCCGATGTTTGTACAATTCAATTCACAATTAACCAACATTATTCCATCTATATCAACCCTCACTGTCCAACCCTATATACCTCGGCCAACCACACATATATTTCATCAAAACAATTCCAATTAGCACGTAACTAAATCACATGAAATAACACATATAATATTCATCATTACCATATGGTTATTGTGCACACATATATACTCAATTGGCCGCCACCCTAGGGCAGTGGCATACCCCTAACCCGACCGCCCCCTTGATGCCAGACACTTCTTTTTCCCATCATCGTACACACACACACAGATATATATATATATATATATATATATATATATATATATATATATATATTAGATGAAGGACGGACGGTACCGTTCGGTTGTTTTTATTGATGTAAATATGCCCTCACTTCTGGCGGAGGAATACCGTGGTTACAAGAATTGCCCTATATACGGAGAGAGACTCTCCCAAACAAAATAAAACAAAATAGTAATGATAACGCGCAAAACGATAGCTATTAACAATCTGAAGTTTGGGATATTAAGTATAATACATGATAGCCTAATGTAATCATTAACCACTTGAGCCGATCGTGGGTGGTTATTGGCTGTTGTTCGCAACAATGGAAAATTTC
The DNA here is from genome assembly GCA_036186865.1 of Eustoma russellianum. Taxonomy (NCBI): domain Eukaryota; kingdom Viridiplantae; phylum Streptophyta; class Magnoliopsida; order Gentianales; family Gentianaceae; genus Eustoma; species Eustoma russellianum. The sequence continues at coordinate 31,397,079 of AP025050.1, forward strand.
ACCACAAGGAAGACATGTCCTGATGAGTGTATGAGGGCCATCAGATTAAATTTGATATCGTTTGTTACTCCATAGGATGCCGTGTAAGACACCAAAGCATCTAGATCAATAAAAGACAATCCAATTTCAGATGACAAGAAGTAAGATAGATACGATACATTCCGGTGTTGCAACCGAAAGGAATCGCATGCCACCTCTCCGATGCAGCAGTGATTTAATGGTCCAAAATACAACCACAATATATATGGTGCATAATTACAAGACATACGTACATATACTCAACAAACTATGCAACCACAATTATATCATGCGTGATCCGATTTTGATACAAACATATAGCCATAATTTCTGCAAAAACGCAGGAAAGATAGCAGGGGTACTTGCCTTATCCTCGACTATACTGTACCATATGAAAAACCGGGATTGAATTGGACGGAATTTGGCCTCTTCTTCTTCTTAATAGCTAGCGTCCGAATAGGGTTATAAGGCTGGGTTGGCTGAATTTTTGACGTTCTGTTGTGTGTAATTTGTGTGTGTTATCTGGCGTATATATAGATGTAGGATGGTTAGGTTAAAGGAGTATGCTCCTAGGTATTTTAGGAATTTACCAATTAGTTTGATTTTATCCTATATTCTTTTCCTTTTACTATTCTAACTAGGCTATTTTATTTGGGTCTTATCTCTTTTTTGCTGCATAATAGCCATGTACATGTACATATGCTGAATATGTGTGTGTCTATATATATATATATACATACATATATATATATATATATATATATATATATATATATATATATATATATATATATGTTAAGTGGTAAAGAACCGGAGTATAACATTCCTTCCCCTTTACAAAAAGTTTCGCCCTCCAAACTTTCGTATCTTAGTCGAACAAGTGTGTGTACTTCTTCCGGACCTCGTCCTCGAGCTCTCAAGTCTCTTTCCGTTCTGTGTGATTCGACCATTGGACTTTGATGTAAGGAATAACTCGCCTCCTCAGAACTTGATCCTTACGATCAACAATACGAACCGGCGTCTCTTCGTGAGTTGCGTCGCTTCTCACCCTCAATGGTCAAGACTCAAAATATATGACTTCGGTCAGATACATATCGCCTCAACTACATATTATGCACTTGCGACAACACTGGAGGCATTGTTAGCCGATAGGCCAATGTCCTAACTCTCTCAAACAGCTCATACGGGCCAATGTACCTAGGACTCAGTTTGCCTTTCTCGCCGAACCTCTTTACTCTTTTCGTTGGAGAAACTTTCAGCTACACCTTTTTGCTCGCGATGAACTCCAACGGTCTCTTTTTAGAATCTGTCCTACTCTTGCTGCGATCCTAGACTATGTTGACTCTATCTCCAATAATCTTGACCTTCTCAAGTGCTTGCTTGACAAATTCCGGTCCAGTAATCATTTTTTTTTGGTTTAACTCATAACATGGGACACACATGAAATCCCCCATATTATGAGGGACAAAGTACAGTCCATCCTTATTAAAGACTAGAACCTTTCAACTATGCCTAAAGTCGCATACAATATTTTGTCCCTCTAAAGTAAAAGGTGAGCATTGTGCTCATTGGTAAATACTTATAAGTTCCTTAGAAAAACTTGTTACCTTGACACCGGAAATTAAAGTTTTAAAGATAAAATAGGAGACATGATCTTTGTATACTTTATACACTTTCAATATTCTGTGCATGTCCGAAAGTACTTATGAGTAAAAAATTCCAAATTCAATTGAAATCCGGCATAGAGGTTTATTAGAGTGTCAACCCTGGATGCTCGAAGAAAGAAAACAACGGGTAAAGCTGATTTAGTTAAATCTAATTATTCGACATCAAAGAAATCTCAAGTATTCTAGTTTTAAATAAAAAATACTAATTATTCGACATCAAACTCAACTAATATATTCACTCCTCCCCCTTCCCTCCAAAAGAAACAAAAACATAAAGCATCATATTACCTGCATTTGTGTTATAACCGTGCGAAAAAAAAAGGAAAGAAAAGGAAATAGAGATAAATGTTAACTAAATGTTTGAATTTATGAAATTCTATCCTATCAACCATTTAATTTCACCCTAACTCTCTCCCATTCACTTTAACATATCATTAACCCTAATCTCTCTCTCACTCTCTCATCTAGCGGCAGCCACCCCCTCTTTTCTCCTCTCTCAATTTTCGGCCATAAGAAGGAAAAAGAAGAAAAGAAGAATCTTTGATCCAAGGTTCAAGAGAAGGGAGATCACAACCCTAATCAGATCTTCATCATCTCTCGCGGGTATCAATTCTTGCTAGGATCGAGGTAGGTGCATACTAATTATTTCCTCAAAACGGTATAAATGCTTGCATAGGCAAAAAGGGTATTTTAGGTGTTGTTGATGTCGTTGGTTATTGATTTTGATTGGATCTTGATTATATGCCCAATGTGTTTATTTTCCGTTTTACGTTCTTGTATTCAATGTGATCTTGTTGTTGTACCTTTCTTTGTGGGGTTGAGATGTCATTATGCGTGTATGGATATGTGGGATGGGTGAAAGGTTGAATGAGATTTGATGAATGGACTGCAGAAATTTCAGAATGAGAATTCTGAAATTCGGGGACATCGATCGATCGACGTCCAGAGGCTGAGGGTTCGACGTGCCTCAGATGGACATCGATCGATCGACGTCCAGAGGGTGAGAGATCGATGTGCCTCAGATGGACATCGATCGATCGACGTCCAAGGGCTGAGGGTTCGATGTGCCTCAGAACCACGTCGATCGATTGACGTCCCATGGCTGAGGGTTCGACGTGCCTCAGAACCACGTCGATCGATCGACGTCAGAGGATGACGTCCAACCGTTTTCTTTCCTTTTCTCTTGCATTCATGGCACGTGCATGTGCATGAGGTACCCATTGTCTGAGGGTGTGCGTGTTTGGAGGATACGTAGTGCCTATAGGGCGTGGGGGCCGTGATGATACGCAGCGTCGGTCGGGCGTGGGTGTCATGTGATACGCAGCGTCTATAGGGCGTGGGTGTCGTACGAATACGCAGCGTCTATAGGGCGTGGGTGTCTGAAGATACGCAGCGTCTATAGGGCATGGGTGTCGTACGATACGCAGCGTCTATAGGGCGTGGGTGTCCAGAACGGCAAGTGGTGGCTAGAGACCATGACGCTGGAATTAGGTCCCGGGAGCATGCATTGCATATAGGCCTAGGAGCATATTTGCCTGACATGTTGCTAGTTGCGTATGACACGTTATGTGAGCATGCATCACGTACTTGCGCATGCATCTTGTGTGGATTGCTTATTTTCGTACAAGCCATGTCGTGTTGCTTTATGTCGGTTACGTGGAGTGTCTTACTTTCCGGTTGCATGCTATCTGTTTTATGTGATTACGTGGCGATATCGTTTTGGGTATGTAAGTTTTGTATTGTTTTGAGAGGCACCTACTGGGTGATTACCATCACTCACACCTACTATTCCACATGTAGCCGAGACAGAGTATGACTATATCTTCGTGGAGGATGAGTCCGATACCGTGGAATGGGCCAAGTGACTCGTAGATACGTCTGCGGCAAGGATGGAGACAGGCTTTTTGTGATGCTTTGGGGTGACACAGACATTCTATTTTAGTATTCAGTATTACTTTTGGAAACAATTTCATGTTTTTCACTTAGACGTTTGACCTTGATTTGTAAGGCCCGGTCAGCCTAGCTTTTCCGTCGTTATTTTCTTAAAGTTATCTAATTTCAAGTTTGGTGTTGTGACTTATCGTTTCCGCAGAAAGAAAAGGAAAGCTTTTCTATGTCAGCACTGACGTGTAGCAGGTTGATGTGACGCCTTGTATTCTCCTGAGTGAGATACGGCGGGTGCACCGTTACCGAGGATGGAGCTCGGGAGCGGGGCGCTACAATTTGTCTACTTGTTTTGCAGTAAGATTCTGGTTTGCGTTATCAATCATATTTAATGTTCTATATATAGAAAAAAATGAATTAATGTCACATGCCTCTATCAGTTTGTGTATCAAAAAGTAAAACATGATTATGCTCAAGTATGCCGTGAACCAAGTCATTTGTCACTATGCTGATGAACTTTAATAATATAACTTAACCATCAATTGAAATAATCATAATTAGTAAATATCCACTTGAAATTTTCTCTTTTGATAATTCAGTCTCTTTACAGGAGATGTTATGAGATTAGACAATCTATTTAAATAGAAAGACAAGATCATTTGGTTCTAATAGAAAAATGGACCATTTTGGCCCAATTTATAATGTAGGACATACATATGAGGTCCATCACATTATGAGAAAGACCATGAATAGTATATCAATATTAATGACCACATCAGTTTAACTATGCAGAAAATCTAAAAATTATTCTTTGTCCCTTTCACAGTACAATTGGGATGCATAGGTCGTACTAAATTGTAAGATTGGATAACAATGTTCCAATAACTTTTTCTGAAAAAAGATTTCAAGTTATTTTCTACCAAGAATAAAATTTTGGAACTCAATTTTGAGGGTCACTGTTATTTTATGGTCTTTCTCATAATTTGTATTTTCAAAGCTTGCACGCATTCATGGCTAATCTTAATATCCGTGTGGTCTATCTTGCTGTGTTTTGTCTCTCCCTCCTGTTTATATTAGATGAGCATCTATGTAAGTTCAAGTCTTTCTGTTTTCCTTCTCTTACTTGAGAAAATTGACTTTCCTCAATCCAGTAACATTTCGATAAATTGTTTTACATGCATTTTTTTGTTATTTTATAGGTGATTCAAAAGCCGTTGATGTAGAACCGACAGGAAGCAACTGCTGGAACAGAGACGATGGAAAATGGTGCTGTGAATGTCACTTTGACATTTGCACAGATGACGAGCTTGATTGTGAGCATAAGTGTTTTTGCCCAAATCGAGACTTTGGTCATGTTCATGTTCTTGATCATTGACACAGTCAACAAGTTATACTTTAGCTCTTTTAATAAGAATAAAAAATCTTTCCATTGGTAGAAAAATGTCTTACGAATTCTACCTTTTGTTATCTTACTTCCTACTTTAATATTTTGATTTATGTATCTGTTAATGGATGAATCCTAAGTGAAACTTTTGCTTGTGTTTTATTAATTGCTGCTTTTAAATTAAACAAAAAATATTGGAACGATCAATTAATATAATGCGTAAGGCTTCTTTACGGACACTCTGTAGTCTGTTCCATCCCTATATTTTTGAGAGTGTCAAACATGGATGCTTGATGAAAGGAAATAGAACGTAAAGCTGATTTTAGTTAAATTTAATTATTCAACATCAAAGATATCTCATGAATCTATTTTAAATTAAAACAAAACTAATTGCCTGATTCTTTCTTTTAGCATCCCTTAACAATTAAACTGACACACTATATTGTCTAGGTGAACAGCAACACAAATTGTATGTAAGACAGATAAAAGCGTCCTAATTATCCATCATAAAAGTTACTCTTTTTCACCAAAAAATTAAAGCATCATATTAATTACACTTCCCCACTTGCTCTGCACACAAGATTCTGATTCGTGTATCAAGACCACTTGCTCTAGTGGTAAAGACTCGAAATATTATTAACTGAGGTTCCGTGTTCGAGTCATCTTATCAGTAGATTAGTGGAACTGTGTTTCTAAAAAAAATCCCTCATACGCGTAGGATCAAGCGGTAATAAATCTGTAGGGCCAGGCCGGAGGTTTTCAGGAGTATGGAACCGCAGTACAGTGGGGTCAGTCACATTGAAAAGTTTACCCAACACTGTTTTTCTGGGAATCGTACAGTGTGGGTGCTCCACTTCTGCTAGTCTGTAGGGGGCAATTGCTCCACTTTTGCTAGTCTCTAGGGAGCACCTTGTGTCGGTCATCGTGTGCAGCATCACTGATCTAGGAAGTCACTAAATACCTGATTTGCATCCTCCACAAAGCTTCATAGGGCTAGAGCGGTAGGACCTCCAAGGCGAAGAATTTTGCATTTTTGCTACCAAAGATTCTGATTCGCGTTATGAATCTCATTTATTGTCCCACATAAAAAAATGAATCAATGTCGTCAGTATGTGCACTAGAAGCCATTTTACGAATACTAACAATAAAACCTTTTCCTGTAAGCTCTTAGTTGTATAACTACGAAATTCATGCGAAACTGAAATTTTTAGAGAAGAAAATATATGAATAATGTGTAGAGTTTTGAAAATTTAGGCCTCGATAGTACCATTTCTTCACTTCTTTTATTATGAAAATTTAAAAACCATAGAGTTGAGTTATTAGTTTTTTTTTACTTGAATCCGGAATTAATAGATCAATAATTAAGGACCACGAGAGGTTGGTACATATTTAAATCTTACTTGAACATCACACATTTGTAATCGCTTAATTGGCCAATCACCTTTTGAAAGAGTAAAAGATGATCATAGTGGTAATCGGTAAAGACTTGTAAGTTCGCCAAAAAAAAATCTAACCTTGATGCGCCAAATGAAAGTTTTAAATCCCCC
>AP025050.1:31403588-31425109 GCA_036186865.1 Eustoma russellianum
CCCCCCCCTTTTCTACCTTTTTCCATTACTATTACACCTTTCTTTTCTTTTTCTTTTTCTTTTTTCCCGCATATGTTTGTCTCAAGTCAAAATAATCCGATCTGCATAGTAATAAAACAAACTGCAGAGGTCGGTTCTCCACAACGGAGGATTCACAAACTTTTTTGACTTGTTTATATGTGATGGAAAGCAAGTTACAGTTTGAGATAAAATCAAAGATGGAAGATGAAATCAAATTAAAGATATGAGCAGGTTAGAATCAAATCTTAACAAATGTAGGTTAGAATCGAATCTTACCAAATTGTATCATGTATCTTTCAAAGTTTCTTGGATAGAGTTGTTTAGAGGCTATAAACTGAGAATGATGTACCACGTTGGAATCAATGAAAAATAAAAAGTTTTCATTCCAAATTCACTACATGGTACCAGAGCAGTTTCTGATCCTTAAGACTCCAGGAACAAAAACACAAATCATTCTTCTTCTTTCTCCTAACTGATCCAAAAAGACCGAGAAAAAAGGGAAAAATACATTTTTTTGTTGGTGAACTCAGACACTGAAAACAGTTCATTATAGTTCAAGAATATCCATCTTAACCAGTTGGCCCCTACAGGAACTCACTCTCATCATTGTTCCTGAACCTCTTCTTGACCAATTAGCCACGAAATGACTGAACCTAGCCCTTCAAGAGCCCAGACAGACGAACTGGCCATCCACTTAGTAAATTTACTTAAAAAACAACATAAGCCCAACAGTTGCCAACTTCAAGGACCTCTCACTGTGTTCAAGTTCAATGGCGACAATTACCCATTGTGGTCTACACTCAGTGAGAAGGCTATAGGTAGCAGGAGGAGAACTCAACAGGAAACCCTCCACCTCAACCCACCACAGGTCCATTCTACCTACAGCGGGAACAAAATGACCATCTCGTTTTCACCTGGCTGGTTTAGAACATGGAACCTTGCATGGTGAATAATATGTCCCAGTACCTAATGGCACATACGCTTTGAGATGGATTGGGAACCACCTATGGACTAAGTGGTGATGCACTACAGGTAATTGACCTCCATCGGGAGACAAACACCATTAAACAAGGAGGAGGCTCACTCGAGGACTGTTGGCATCGTCTCCAGGTAGTTGGGATGGCAATTGTTGGAAGGAACCCCAATCCCATGTGGGATCCTACGAACATTGCTATCTATAACAAAGAAAATTTAAGAATAATAGTTATTCCAGTTGCTAACTGCAGTGGATGAGAAGTTTGAAGGTGTGAAAAGAGACCTACTGAAAAGAGATCTCCTTCCAACTGTGAAAATGGCATATGAAGTCATTCGCAGAGAAGAAGCACGGATTGGGATTCTACGCAGGCTCCCTTCAAGTTCAGAGTCATCATCAGGGATAAGACAGGGGTTGAGGTGCAAGGAAGACCTATAGGATTGCTAGAAGCTCGCTCACAGACAACATCGCGGATTGCTGAAAAAGAAAAAGACAAGCTTCGCTACGCCTACTGTGGTATGAGAAAACATACACGAGAAAACTGCTTCTAGATGGTAGGATATCCGGACTGGTGAGAGGCACAGGGACGCCAAAAGCCACCGGAACACCAAGGGCCAGCAGCATCAGGACGTGGAGCTGTTGCAGTCAGCACTGTTGGAACCACCAGTCCCACTAGAGGCAGCGCCAGCAGCAGTGATTGGCCAGGTAAGGAGCCAGCGGCAGCCAGCACAGCGTCTGAAGCGAATGAAGGCAGAAATGGAGAGGGGGGTGAGGTTGGCTATTTAAACCCTAACCCTAAACCTAGTAAAATGCCCATTGTATCCCTTTTCCAGAAAAAGATCTAGTGCCGCCTGAGACCCCCTGTTCTTTTACCCAAATGCCCTTCCTTTTTTACCTATTTTACAGTGCCGCCAAAGCCAAACGAAAATTCCAAAAAAAAACCCATCTCAATGCCGTAATCCCCAGCCTGCCCATATCGCTAAAAATTCTGCTTTTACCCTTGCCCTGCTGGCCGACACTTCCAGCCACTCATTTGCCCCAGCCCAATTACCAAAATACCTTTGCTTCACCACTAATACCACTAAAATCCATACGTCCTTCTATGAAACACTCTGAGTGGATTCTTGACAGTAGTGCTACAGACACAATGACATATGACCCCGTTGATTTTTCAACCATCCATCCTGCTCACAAAACTCATATTGAAACCACAAATGACGAACACATTTCTGTTCATGGCACTGGACAAGCAACTTGCTCTTCCCACCTTATGCTTCCCAACTGTCTCTACATTCCTAAACTATCGTTCAAGTTGTTATCTTATTAGTCATATCACCAAAGAATTCGAATGTGCTGTACTTATGCTTCTTTGTTTTTTCCTCTTGCAGGACATCCATTCGAAGGATATAACTGGGCATGGCACTGAGCGCAATGGTCTCTACTACTTGGACGAGGTAGCTCAACCGGGTCAGTCTATGCTTGCCACCGGCACGGTCCACTGGCAACTGTGGTTGTGGCACCGTCGTTTGGGACACCTGTCGTTTGGTTATCTTAAGACTCTCTTTCCTACTTTATTTCCTAGTTTTGATATTACTTTAAACTGTGAAACGTGCATTATGGCTGAGCACCAGAAGAGCACATTTCGTCCAAATAATACTCGTCTGGATAGTTGTTTTCCTCTCATTTACTCTGGTGTTTGGGGTTCTTCCCCCGTTTCAACACCGCAGGGGTTTCAGTATTTTGTTATCTTTGTCGACGATTTTTCTCGTATGACCTGGCTTTATTCTTAAAAAATAAATCTGATGTTGCCAGCCAATTATGCGACATTTATCACATGGTCTATACTCAGTACAACACAAAGATTAAAATTCTTCGCTCTGACAACGGAGGCGAGTATATTTCTAACAATCTTTAATAATTCCTCTGCGACCGAGTCATTATGCATCAAACTTCCTGTCCAAACACTTCACAACAAAACGATATCGTTGAATGGAAAAATTGGTTTCTACTTGAAATGACTCGGGCCATGCTTATTGAATCTCAAGTACCCACTTATTTCTGGCCTAAAGCCATCGCTACATCCGCTTATCTTATCAATCACTTGCGCACAAAAATTCTTAACAAACAAACCCCCCACAAAACCCTCTCCACTTAAGTCTACGTTCCATCTGTATTAACTCTCCCACCTCAGGTGTTTGGCTGCTCAGTTTATGTCCACATACCGAAGGGTGATCGTACTAATTTTGACCCGTGTGTTGCCAAATGTGTCTTTGTCGGTTATGTATCTCATCAAAAAGGGTATCGATGTTATAATCCTAAAACTCGTGTCCTTCGATTGGTTATAAAATTACAGGGTGCCAGAGACTGTCCAACAACGTCAAGTAGATGGCTCCACCGAACAAGCCATGGACAATGTAGAAGTGACTATGGACGCATCAGGGACACCTCATGAACCTCCTTTGATGAGTGCTCCTCAAGAGGTAAGTAACAAACATGCTACTAAATGACAGTTGATAATGCCTTATCCAATATCCCATTTGAGCCCCAGGTACGGAGGCTTCCTCCCAGAGAAAATAGCAGAGTACCACCATGAAGATACTCACCCGAGCGACGACCTAAACGACCCTCGAGGTATCCTGTGACATCAGCCCAGGGGGAGGCAACCAAAAGTCTGCTAACCACTCTATGTCAGGACTTTATACCAAAGACTATTGAAATTGCCAGCAAGATACCACATTGGCGTGATGCAATGAATATAGAGATGGAGGCCCTCAAGAAGAATAAGACGTGAGAAAAATGCACTTTGCCTCACGACAAGAAGCCAGTAAGGTATCAGTGGGTGTTTAGAATCAAGCATAAAGCAGATGGTATGATCGAGCGGTACAAAGCCCGATTGGTGACAAAAGAATACACTGAGATGTATGGAATTTATTACTCGGAGACCTTCTCACCAGTTGCAAAAATTGACATCATCAGGGTATTGTTCTCTATATCTGCAAACCAAGATTGGCCACTGATCAAGTTTGATGTGAAAAATGTTGAGAAAAAGGGGTTTGAGTGATTACAAAATGCATGAATTAAATAACGTGTATTAAAGAAATGCATGACATATTTCATGACATGACACGTTGTTGCATAAAACTTGCCTTATATAGTTCATATATAATGTTGTCGTACTAACGAGCCATGAAGCTTTAAAGCTTACATCAAATGGCAAGCGTTTGTTGTGTTGGAACTATTTTCAGATGCCATCATTAATGAACTAAACTAGTTCATTAAGTGAAGTACTTAGTTAAATAAACTAAGTAGCTCATTAAAGGAAGTCATATTTGGAAAAGGCACAAAGGCAACAAGTTGAAGAAAGGAAAGTCCTCCACACCCCTTTCACACGCAATTTTTCAATATATATATATATATATTCAGATTTTTTTTTAAAAAAGGCACATACTGTTGTACCCCAACGATCATGTACGTGAAAACTATGAATAGGAGACGAAATGAAAGCGATAATTTCTTTTAGCGCGTGTTACTTAAGTCAACTTAACCCTCTTTACTTAATTATTATTTAGGTGATACCAAGCCAATTTAAATAAGGAAACTTCAAGAAAGTAATACATGAAATATAGAGTTATATGAACAATACATACCACTATATATGTATGTGCGTGTATATGATAAATGTGTATGAAATGTATAAATACCTACATGCGTATACATAGGAAGGTATGCATATATATATATATATATATATATATATATATATATATATCTAATACACGTGCATATAGGCATGTATATATATATATAAATACATATGCTAGTCTTGGAATACAATAGAGTAAAGAAAACAATATGGTACATGAATTAAAATTACAAGAAATATCAAGTTGCCAAGAGGCCACAAAATTCGGCCAAGGCATGAAAAGGATTCTAGAATCCTCTTGATTTTTCAATCCATTATTAGAAAATTTAAAAAAAGCTAAATAGAAAACAAAATAGACATGTATTTAAAGAACAAGTAAGACAACTCATTAAAGAAGGAGGTAGTATGGTTGAGTTCATAAAGACCCCAACCCAGAACCGCCCCTTTATGTCTAGACATGGAGGATTTTTAAATCCTACTATGGTTACTTTTTTCTTCAACCAAGGTTAAGATAACCATGATTTGATAAAGTAACTTTGGTTAGCACTAAAGTAACCATAGTTGGAATAAAGTAACCAAGGTTATTACTAACCTAACCTTGATTAACACTCATGAGAACCCTAACCCTCATATTTCTCCCTCTAAAACCGTCCACCCCCTTCCCAAGTCCCTAACATGTTTTGATTTAAACCCTTCTAGAAACATCTACCTTCTTGTCATCTTGAGATTCCTCTCAAGATACATTCAAGCATAAGCATAACACTTAGACAACCCTCATCTCCCTCACCAACAATTCGGCCCCTTCATCTTGAAGGATAAGAGTTCAACTTCACTTTCAAGTCTCAAGAAGACATCTAGGTAAGTCTTGTTCCAAGCTTCCTTAAGTGAATTCTTATTTTGGTAAAGAATGAAGCTAACATGAATCCTCCCATTCACATCAAAACTGTGACATTCACGGTTCAAATAGGTGAAAGCCATCAACTTTCTTAGGTGGAGACATATTCTGGTGCTTGAATCCCCACTCAAGCTCATTTTGGTAAGATGCTCTAGCCTCACACATATCCTATTTCCTCTATTGAATAAAGACTAATCTTTTCCTTCCCTTTTCCCCTTAAAACCGTATGCTCAAAGTGAAGAAGGAGAAGGATTTCAACTCAACTCACTCCATAGCCAAGCAAAGACAAGAGCTTTAGCTTGAAGAGGCAAGTATACAATGATCTCTCATGATTTATTTAAAGAGTTAGTGACTTGAATGCTTAGAGGTCCTTAAGATTTGATCTTTAGTTGAATATCTTAATTTTGAGACTATATCTTAGTGATTCCCTAAGAACAATGCCTTGCATGTGATTTATTCCTTCAAAGATGGAGTCTTTTCTATATGCATTATGGAATAAGGCTGATCTAGAGTGAAATAAGGTTCACCTAAGTAGGTCTAGACAAGATTAACTTGTGAACGTAACACAAAAGGTCCTAAGAAAAGTATACATGTGAAAGATAGGAGCTTTATGAGGTTGTTTGTAGGATTAGACTAAGATGACTCTTGAACGTGAATACATGCTTGAAAATATGTTGTAAAATAGGTTAAGACACCACACAAGTTTCGGCTTAAAGGATTGAATAGAAGGTGAACATGGACATTTGACTTGTAGAGATGACAAAATAGCAAACTACTGGAATAGGGCATAATGGAATGACGTTTTAAACGGCTTAAGAACTGACCTTGCAAACCTTCAATGAAGCTAATTTTTGGTACAAAGTGAGAGTTGGAATTTCGTTAAACTCCGCTACGGATTATCTTTAAGAAATTATGCAGTAAAACTGCTCCAGCTGAAAATTCTGGAGCTAGGCAGAATTGAACACTGACTTCAACGACTTAAAAGAGGACCTTGTAGACCTTCAATAAATCTGATTTTTGGCACAAAGCTAGCCCCATGTGTATAGAAAAATTGGGAGTTGGAATTTTAACCTTTTTGTTAAAACGAGCTATGGTTAATTTTTAATAAAATATTTGGTAAGACTGGTCAGACTTGAAAAACGGGAACTGAGCAGAATTGTAACCTCCGTTGGTTGGCTTGAAAAAGGACCTTGTAGATGACCAATGAAGCTAATTTTTGGCATGATTATAATTCTATGAGTGTAGGGAACACGCCAGCTGGAAATTTGGTAAAATGAGTTCTGAATTATTTTTAATGAATTAATTACCAAAACTGCTCAACTGAAATAACTGGAACCAACCTGAAGTTTAGTAACGACTTTCTAGACTCATAAAGGGGACATAGAGATATGAAAATAGGCTAAATTTCGGTAGGATACTATTTCCACATGTTTATGATTTGTGCGAGTTGGAATTTCTGAAAAACGAATCACGGATTTGTCGCAATTGAATTTTTGGTAAAATAGGTCAGTTCAGTTTCAGCACTTAACCCGTTTCGGAAATTAATTAAATGAACCCTTTATGGTTATCGAAGTAGTCCCAAAATTTCTATGACATGTATCTAAGATTCCACCCAATGGGTTTATGACTAAAGATTATGGAAATGGACCTATTTGGTTAGCTTAACAGCCCTATGAATATGAAGTAAAAGTCTGGAAGTATTTAGCTTCCAAATTCATGCACGTTGACATGTTATAAGTAATGCATACGATTATTCACGTTATGACTTGCATGGCATATCATTCCATGTATCACGCATATCCATATGTCACATGAATCTGATTTTATGCATGCAAGTCTTCTCAAGTGAAAATGTTTTCAGTTATACATGAAAAGTTTTTATGGTCCCATGTTTTAAATGAAAGCTTCATGATTCCTTTGCCGGCCAAGCATGCGACTAACCCGACTCCAGACCCGGGGTTAATTGGTCTGATGACATGATATCTGTTCTGGACCCGTTCAGATCCGGGGTTAATTGATCTGATATCTGTTCTGGACCCGTTCAGATCTGGGGTTAATTGATCTGATATCTGTTCTGGACCCGTCCCAGACCCGGGGTTAATTGGTCTGATGATATATTCTGGACCCGCTCAGATCCGTGGTTAATTGATCTGACACTCTGCTTTTACGACATGTTATTTTATGGGACCAAAATTATGTTTTGACATAACATGACATCATGCATTGCATCTTGCATAACTCACGATCATGAGGACATGTTGCATGTTACAGTTAATTGTTATAAGTTATTATTGGTATAGCATTACCTAAAAACATGCTTAAGCCGAACGTCAAGCAAGCTCAGGATTTAAGATCAGGTATGAATTATGATTATTTGAGGTTTTCAGGGTAATACATTCATGTTATGATTCTTTACGTATTTCATGGTAGTTTATTGTATTCTTGCTGGGTGATTTTTATCACTCACACTTTATTTTTCCCCAGAGCCAGATAATGCCAAGATAGAATGGATCGAGGATGAGCCGAGGGTACCTTATCCATAGGCGAGGAGTATGAAGGGAGCTAAGCTTAAGGACCTTTGTGCTGCCAAGACGTTTTGTATTGTGACTATGTTTAAACTCTCTGGATCTCAGTTATGTTATTTTGTGGGATTACTACTTTTGGGAACTTAGTAATTTAGTGATGCATGTTTAATTTGAAAAGTTTTAATTCTGCCTAAATTTTACTACCATGTTGAATGTTAGCATGGGAGTCCACGACTTATGTTATGGATTTTCGCATGTTACGCATGACGCCTTGTACTCTCCTTAGTGAAGTACGGCAGGTGCACCGTATCCGGACGAGGCCTGGGTGCGGGGCGCATCAGGTGGTATTAGAGCCCGGGCTCTAGATTTCGGGCAGAATGTAGGACTAAGTTATGATCTTAGCAATCTAAGTTTGATCTTAGATCTAAGTCATGATCTTAGATGAGTGATGGCCTTAGACTAGGACCACGTAGACCGGGTTTAGGATGTAACTTAATAAAGAATCCTGAACTATGAAAGTTAGGTCTATGACGAAAGACGTGCCCTTTCCTCTCGTATTTTAAATTTTTCGAATTATGGTCCTTGGTCAAATAAATTGATTTTATTCCGATATCCTAAATAGACGTTAAACCATAAGTGCAGATGGTGAGACCACGTGGCAGACCTCCGAGAGCACGACCAGCTGCTCAGGAGCCCATTCCTCCACCGCCAGCACAGGTCCCGCCGCCACCTCAGCCGGACCAGGACCCTCCAACACAGAATAATCCACCACCAGCTCCACAGGCACCTGTTCCTCCGGTCATCCCGGATATGAATGCTTTTCAGGCCTTTTGTCAAGTGGTTACTCAGATAGGACAAGGCCTAATTCATCAAAATGCTCCACCTCAACCACATCAGCCAGTAAGGGACGCCCAGTACTATTTTGAGAAGCTCAAGAGAGCTAATGTACCACCGTTTGAGGGAAAACCTGACCCAAATACTACGGAGAAGTGGCTAGATGAAGTTGAAAATTGTTTTGAGCTAATTCAAGCCCCAGAGGAGATGAAGGCTCAGGCTATCAGACCCTTCCTGATCAGTGAAGCTAATCAATGGTGGAAGACGAATCTGCAAGCTTTGCCCAGATAGATCACTTGGGAAAGATTTCTGCAAGAATTTCATAAGTTCTATATCCCTCCGTCAGTCAAATTGCAAAAGAGGCATGAGTTTGAATCTCTAAAGCAAGAGTCGGGCATGACAGTAGCTGAGTACGCAAATAAGTTCATCACACTTGGAGGTTTCAGCCTGTTACTATGAACGATGAAGAAACGAAAATGCTGAAGTTTCAAAGAGGTCTAAACCCAAGACTTAGGACATGGTTGGTGAATGCAAATCTTGCCAATTTTGGAGCACTTCTGGATGCATGCTACCGTATAGAGAGGGATATCATACGAAGAGATGATGTGGGTCAAAAGCGAGAAAGATAAGGGACCAGAAATGAGAAGTATAGGAAAATGGCTAAGAAGAATTTCAGAGGATCCGTTCGTCAGGGAAAATCTCAAGGACATAATCAGCGCCGCAAGCAAAACCAAAATAATCAGTCGAAGAATCAGGCCCCATCTCAGCAGCCAGCAATACCAGTATGCCCTCATTGCCAGAAGAGGCACGTGGGAGAGTGTAGGTGGAAGACAGGTAAGTGCTTTGGATGCGGAAAGGATGGTCATATGATTAAGGATTGCCCGGAAAAGGGAGCACAACCACAACAACAGCAAAGGAACCAGCGGCCACGTGCAAATGCAAGGGTGCACGCTATGACTGATGCTGATGTTGAAGAGACTGCTGACGTAGTGAATGGTAAGATTTAAAGTTTTATGTCTTCAATACCTTTCACTTATGCATAACTATCATATTGCTTAGAAAAACGTGTCTGGTTCAGGAACTATCCTAGTGTGTAGCATACCCGCAAATGTGTTGTTCGATAGTGGCGCTAGCCACTCATTTATCTCAAGGAAGTTTGCTAAGAATATTGATCCTGATCCAGTCCGATTAGATTCACCTTATAGAGTACAAGCAGCTGGCGACCAGGTGCTTGTTTCCCATCACATATTCAGAAATTGTGCACTTGAGTTTAATGACCAGTTTTTTGAGGCCAATTTGATTCCCATATCCATGAGTGATTTTGACGTGATTCTCGGAATGGATTGGCTCTCAAAGAATCATGCGCACATCAACTGCCGAAGCAGGCAAGTTATCATTAAGAGCCCAGCTCGAGATGAGATGTCATTCCAAGGAGGAACTAAGTTAAAGAAACCATCCAAGAAAGTCTTTGTTAACGCAGCTCGTGCCAGCCAAGCATTAAAGAAAGGTCATGAAGGATTCTTGGTTTATGTTCTAAGTGCTAAACAAGGAAACCCTTCCCTTGCACAAGTTCCAGTTGTTAATGAATACCCTGATGTATTTCCTGATGATCTGCCTGGACTACCTCCTGATCATGAGATTGCTTTCGAAATAAACCTTGTTCCAGGAGCAGAACCTATATCAAAAGCCCCTTATCGCATGGCACCTACAGAACTAAAGGAGTTAAAGGAACAGTTACATGAACTGTTAGAAAGGAAACTTATTCGCCCCAGTGTTTCACCTTGGGATGCTCCGGTGCTATTCGTGAAAAAGAAAGATGGAACTATGCACTTATGCATCGATTACCAGGAGCTTAACAAAATCACCATAAAGAACAAGTACCCATTGCCCCGGATTGACGATTTATTTGACCAGCTCAGGGTAAGTAACTCATAGGTTCTAACTTGATTAAGATTTAAATCCCTTGAAACCCTATCTAAAGTATTTTAATGCAGGGATCTCGAGTTTTTAGTAAGATTGATCTACGATCTGGATACTTTCAATTGAAGATAATGGCGGAAGATGTCCCTAAGACTGCTTTCAGAACCCGCTATGGACACTATGAGTTCTTAGTCATGCCTTTTTGTTTGACCAATGCCCATGCCGCCTTTATGGATCTCATGAATCGAATCTTTCAAGAACAGTTGGACAAATTCGTAGTGGTCTTCATAAACGACATCCTGATTTATTCACCCGACGAAGAGACTCACGTAGGCCATTTGAGGACAGTCCTGAATATTCTAAGAGCAAGACAGTTGTATGCCAAGTTTAGCAAATGCGAGTTTTGGCTGCGAAGTGTATCCTTCCTTGGTCATGTGATTTCAGAAAATGGGATTTCAGTAGATCCCAAGAAGATTGAAGCTATCACGGAATAGCCCAGGCCAACAAATGTTACTGAAGTAAGAAGTTTTCTCGGACTAGCCGGATATTACAGAAAGTTTGTTGAAGGATTCTCGAGAATAGCTGTTCCCCTCACCAGATTGACACAAAAGAAGATCAAGTTTGAGTGGAGTGACGATTGTGAAAAGAGCTTCTCGGAGCTAAAAGCAAAGTTGACATCCGCTCCTATCCTAGCTCAGCCCACTCCTGGTGAGAAGTACGTAGTATACAGTGATTCTTCGAAAAATGGTCTCGGATGTGTTCTTATGCAGAATAACAAAGTGATAGCCTATGCATCCAGACAGTTGAAGCCATTTGAGCAAAACTACCCTGTCCATGATCTTGAACTTGCTGCAGTGGTTTTCGCATTAAAGATATGGAGGCACTACTTATATGGCGAGAAGTGCGAGATCTATACAGACCACAAGAGCCTAAAGTACCTCTTTACCCAGAAAGAGCTTAATATGCGGCAACGTAGATGGTTGGAATTGATAAAAGATTACGACCTTTCCATTCAATATCATCCAGGAAAAGCTAACAAAGTCGCTGATGCGTTAAGTCGAAAAACAAGTCACCCACGTCAACCCCCTCTTCAGCGAGACATGGAAGAGTTCGGCCTAGAAGAAGTTGACTCAATCGATGAAGTTCTCGCCAAGTTGGTTCTTGTCCCTTCGTTAATTGATAAGATCAAAGAGACTCAGGGGATTGATGGAGCCATAAGAAAGGTCAAGAAAAGGATGGAAGATAAGCCGCGTGATGACTTTGAGGTTCGCAGTGATGGCAGCTTATGGTACCGAGGACGGTTATGTGTCCCCAAAAACAAGGAAATTAAGGATGAAGTTTTGATGGAAGCTCATAATTCTCGATTATCTATACATCCAGGACCTAATAAGATGTATCAAGATCTCAAGCAAAAGTTTTGGTGGCCCGGTATGAAGAGACAAATAGCAGAATTTGTTGAGCGATGTTTGATCTGCCAAAGAGTGAAAGCCGAACACCAAAGACCCGCTGGATTATTACAACCCTTAGAAGTGCCAGAATGGAAGTGGGACCACATCACCATGGACTTTGTGACTGACCTACCCAAGACTAAGTATGGGAATGACGTTATATGGATCATTGTGGATCGTTTGACTAAGTCTGCTCACTTTTTGGCTATGACGATTAAGGCATCTATGGAGAAGTTGGCCTCTATGTATATTCATCAGATTGTTTGTTTACATGGAGTGCCCATCAGCATTGTATGCGACCGCGACCCCCGATTTACTTCGAGATTTTGGACAGCCTTTCAAAAGGCAATGGGCACAGAGATAAGAATGAGTTCCGCATTTCATCCACAAACAGATGGACAATCAGAAAGAACAATCCAAACCCTTGAGGACATGCTCCGCGCTTACATTCTTGATTTTGGAGGAAGCTGGGATAAAAGTCTTGAGCTCGTTGAGTTTTCTTACAATAATAGCTTCCACAGATCCATCGGAATGGCACCTTATGAGGCATTGTATGGACGAAAATGTCGGTCCCCACTCTAATGGGACGAGATTGGAGATAAAATCTACGCGGGACCCGACATTTTTGAGCAAACACAAGAGAAGGTAAAGTTAGTCCAGCAAAGACTAAGAGCAGCACAAGATAGAACGAAGATATGGGCAGATGAAAGAAGGAGACCTTTAGAATTCCAAGAAGGAGAAAAAGTCTTCCTGAAAGTTTCTCCGACCAAAGGAGTTAAGAGATTTGGCATCAAAGGAAAACTAAGCCCAAGATTTATTGGACCTTATGAAGTGCTTGAGGAAGTAGGCGAGGTTGCGTACCGCTTGGCGTTGCCACCATCCCTTTCTCAGATACAAGATGTATTCCATGTTTCTCAACTCCGTCGATATGTATATGACTCAAGCCACATCCTTGAAGATCAACAGTTGAAGGTTGAAAAAGATGTAACTTATGAGGAGGAACCCTTAAGGATAGTTAATCGGAAAGAGAAGGCATTAAGGAAGAGATCCATACCCATGGTGAAGGTACAATAGAAGCATCATTCGGAAGAAGAAGCAACATGGGAAATGGAGGAAGATATGAGGAGTAGATACCCCCACCTTTTTGACTAGTTCCGAAGTTTCGAGGACGAAACTTATGATAAAAGGGGAGGATGTTGTACCCCAACGATCATGTACGTGAAAACTATGAATAGAAGACGAAATGAAAGCGATAATTTCTTTTAGCGCGTGTTACTTAAGTCAACTTAACCCTCTTTACTTAATTATTATTGAGGTGATACCAAGCCAAATTAAATAAGGAAACTTCAAGAAAGTAATACATGAAATATAGAGTTATATGAACAATACATACCACTATATATGTATGTGAGTGTATATGATAAATGTGTATGAAATGTATAAATACCTACATGCGTATACATAGGAAGGTATGTGTGTGTGTCTATATATATATATATATATATATATATATATATATATATATATATATATATCTAATACACGTGCATATAGGCATGTATATATACATATACATACATATGCTAGTCTAGGAATACAATAGAATAAAGAAAACAATATGGTACATGAATTAAAATTACAAGAAATATCAAGTTGCCAAGAGGCCACAAAATTCGGCCAAGGCATGAAAAGGATTCTAGAATCCTCTTGATTTTTCAATCCATTATTAGAAAATTTAAAAAAAGCTAAATAGAAAACAAAATAGACATGCATTTAAAGAACAAGTAAGACAATTCATTAAAGAAGGAGGTAGTATGGTTGAGTTCATAAAGACCCCAACCCAGAACCGCCCCATTATGTCTAGACATGGAGGATTTATAAATCCTACTATGGTTACTTTTTTCTTAAACCAAGGTTAAGATAACCATGATTTGAGTTTCGAGGACGAAACTTATGATAAGGGGGGGAGGATGTTGTACCCCAATGATCATGTACGTGAAAACTATGAATAGGAGACGAAATGAAAGCGATAATTTCTTTTAGCGCGTGTTACTTAAGTCAACTTAACCCTCTTTGCTTAATTATTATTGAGGTGATACCAAGCCAAATTAAATAAGGAAACTTCAAGAAAGTAATACATGAAATATAGAGTTATATGAACAATACATACCACTATATATGTATGTGAGTGTATATGATAAATGTGTATGAAATGTATAAATACCTACATGCGTATACATAGGAAGGTATGTGTGTGTGTCTATATATTTTTTTTTATAACGCAATTTATTTATTGATGCAATGCCTCACTTGTGGCGGAGGAAAACCATATTACATTATCAGAGTACTCGAAGTAATGAAATAACGAAACAATAATGATATATCTCCAGTCATATATGATATGCCGCATTAAAACCTTGCCAAGAAAAACCACCCTTGTGGACAAAACCTTGGCGAAGGAAAAAGCGTACATATTTATATGACTGTCATTGATATGATGAGAATATAAGTCTTGGAACAAATCCATGAATGTCGCTAGCCTGTACATTAAAACGCTGATGAAGATTATGTGACCGCGTCCTTGGCTTGAAATATTCTTGATAGTTCCAACCTCAGAAGACACCCAGAGCAAAAAATGAGTACTATGAGCTTTGAGGTGTAAAAGCAAAGATTGATAGAGCAAGTACGCACCGGGGCCACCTTGGTAGGTGAAGTACCAAGGTGGTAAAGAAGATATAAAAGCCAGCGATTGCCGCATCAGTAGGGCCGAAGGTGTTGCACGGGCACACGGACTAATTCTTGCCAGTATGATTTGAAACTCGCACAACCATGAATAGTACGTAAATAGATCAGCAGTGTCCAAATGAAAAAAGATTAACCAGGGATGAAAATGCGTACCCGGGTCGCCTTGACCATAGGGCCAAGGCGACATTGGTATGAGATCGGCAATGGGGAGCCCAAACAGATCAAAACGCATGAAAAGGTGAGCTCCGATATTTAGAATGGCCATCCTCGACAAGTAGCAATACAGGGAATGATGTATCCAAAATGTTCGCATGAGACAAAAAAACACGTTATACATAAATAGGATAAAGAATAAACTGTCGAGTGATGGTTTGTTGGCCATACCTAACCTGCCTGTTACACGAAGATAACAGGCAGGAGAAATGATTGATCGCCAATCCATATGGAAGACTGTAGTCATGGCACCCGTAAATTAACAGAAGTAAGATCCAATGTGACCGCCGCACGGACTAACGATGGCAAAGTGGTCGAGGTGAACTGCTCCGTGCATGGGTGCGCCATCGCATGCTGCGCTAAATAATGTGCTGGGAGGTTTGCCTCGCGATAAATGTGATAACAAGGGAGTCGGTGCGTATGAACAAGAGAATGTAGCCGGTGGAGATGTTGATTACCATGAACCGTTGTTGGTCGAGTCAATCGATCAATCAACTGGGAACAGTCGGATTCCAGTATAACGGGCCGGTGTAGTGGTAAAAAATAAAGAAGTCCAAAAACTGCTGCTTGAATCTCCGCTTGTAAGGGTGGGCTTAAAGGAAGACGAAAGGAAATCGCCCCAATGCAGGATCCCCTATGATCCCGTAGTAAAGCACCGCCAGCCGCGTAATGACGACCCACAGCTGCATCTACATTTAACTTTAATCTCCCTGAAGGTGGTGTGAACCACCGAACAATAATCGGGCGAGAAGGTCGAGCTACTGGTAGCCAACTGAACACTTGTTTTGATGTAGCAGACAATTTAGTACCTTCAATCTTTTTGTGCCACAGTGAAATCTCATATTGTATCGACAAACGAATGGAAGATGCTGTGAGATTAGTGCTGTCCCCATAGACCAGGGAGGTATAAGCACACCAGATACGATGTACAATTATCGCTGGGATAACAATTTTATAAACTCCAAGAAGTGTGGAAATAGATGATCGATACCACCATGAGAGAAGATATGGACGAAGCTGTATAGATGTGGGAATAGGACAATGTAGCTCACTGGCAAAATAGCACCAAATTGAAAGCACTATTGGACAGTATAAAAACACATGATCCACCTTTGCCGACTCATTCTTGCAGAATGGACATTGTGTTGGTCGAGCCTGGATGTAGGAACCAATATAATCCTCAAACGGCAAGGCAGAATTAAAAATTCGCCATAAGAATATCCTTATAGTCGAAGAATGATGTTTCGACCAAATAAATGAGGCAGACAACAATTTTTAAGAAGCCGGCCGACATATCTCGTAAGCACTTTTTATGGAGAATTCTCCCAGCTGATTCGGCACCCAGGAGTATTGATCAGCCTGCTGTTCAACATGTGTTATGCACAAGGAATGAATCCGACATATAACTTTCCAACTAGGAGAGTCTGGCAAACGAGGGATATAATCATGACGTTGTCCATATTTCGCACGCATGTAGCTGCTCCATAAAGTAGAATTCTGATGATATAACCACCAAATGCGACAATAGAAAGCCTGTTGTAAACTATTTAAATCGCGAAGCCCTAGTCCTCCTTCTTCATGCGGTTTAGAGAGTTTAGACCAGGAGACCCAATGATGTCTAGGACCCCAATAAAAAGTGGCCATCTTACGATGAATGAGCTTAATAACTGATTTTGGTATGCCTCCACCTGCCATAATGTGAAGAGGTAATGCAGCAATGACTGATTGAAGCAATACTAACCGTCCAGCTGTAGATAATAATTTGGAGCTCCACCCTTGGAGTCTGTCATCAATATGTTGAAGTAACGGAGCACAGTGATGTGAACGTGTAATGCCTTTATGCAAATAAGAGCCAAGATAACGGAATGGAAGACTGGAAAGACGCATATCCAGAATATTTGCAAATATCTGTTGTCGATAAGACGTGATATTAGCAGAAGGAATAATACTGCTCTTTTGATAGTTAACTTTTTGCCCAGAAGCAGCTTCATACTGTGTGAGAAATATGCGGAAGCGGTGGAGATTACGCTGAGTGCCTCGAAGGAATACCAGCAAATCATCCGCATACGCTAAATGTGTAATGGTAAAGGGAATACGACCCAATCGAAAAGGCTGTAATTCCCCTGATGCCGTCAATGCCTTCAATCCCCTGCTAAAACCCTCTGCTGCTAGAATAAATAATAAAGGAGACAATGGATCACCTTGTTTAACCCCCCGATATGGTCGAAAGTATGAAGAAGGTTGACCATTAATCAGCACCGCTAGAGTTGTAGCTCGCAAATGATTCAAAATTATTCGGGTGAAGAATCCCGAGAAACCAAAGGCTTGGAAAACTAGCTCCAAATACTCCCAGCTAACTCTATCAAATGCCTTCATCATGTCCAACTTGAGGCATAACTGTGAACCACCTTTGTCAAGCATATGAATCATTTCACGAGCAAGTAACACTTGTGTAGAAATATCTGTACCTGGTAAGAAGCCTGTTTGCTCTGGAGAGATAAGTCGTGATAATAATTTACACAGGCGGCTAGCAACAATTCTGGTGCAAACTTTACTAATAAAATTAGTAAGGCAGATGGGGCGATAATCACTGAAATTAACAGGAGCAGATTTCTTTGGAATCAAAGTGATTAAAGCGCTTGCCATTACTCGCGGCTGAGGCACACCAAGAAAGAATTCCTGCACTGCTAAAATCACATCCTTATGAATTATGGACCAACATGATCTATAAAAATTTCCATCAAAACCATCTGGTCCTGCCGCACTATGGGGGTCCAAGTGCCAAACTGCACTCTTTATTTCATCTGGCAATGGCAACTGCGTTAGTGCGGTGTTATCCTCTGAAGTAATAAGACGTGGTATATGACGCGTAATCAGCTCACAGTTGACTGCCGGCTCCTTCGCAAATAATGCGGTATAGAATGTCACTGCTTCAGCACTGATATCTTCATGGGTTGTACAAATCGTGCCACCTGCTGTTTGGATTTGCTGGATTCGAAGATGTAATCGGCGGCCCTTAACAATTGTATGGTAATAGCGAGTGTTTGCATCTCCCTCTTTTAACCATCTAACTCGCGCTTTTTGCTTCCAAAAATGCATCTCATAAGTAGAAGCCTGAAGAAATTCCGCTTTAGCACGATGATAATCTATTCGATTTGCCTCTGTAGGGTACGTTTCCCAGCGTTCTTCTGCACGAGCAAGAAGAACCTCAGCCTGCTGTACTTTAGAGAAAATATTCCCGAAAATATTCTTATTCCATTGTCGGACATCCTTTCTGAAATTAGATAGCTTTGTATAAAGACCATGCATACCACCCGATGTTGGATAAGAAGCCCATGCATCGCGCATGTAATTATAGAAATCTGGGTGATGAAGCCACGAATCCAAAAATCGGAATGATCGATGTGAAGAAGCCTCTACTGTTCGGCATTTGAGCAACAACGGGGTATGATCTGAAGTAATTTTCGGGAGATGTGTAAGCTGTAGATCTTCAAATTTGTCATGGAATGCAGTATTCAGAAAAAGCCAGTCTAGACGTCGACAAAATTTGTCATGGAATGCAGTAATTTTCGGGGGTGTGTGTGTCTATATATATATATATATATATATATATATATATATATATATATATATATATATATATATATATATATATATATATATATATATATATATATATATTTTTAAATAAGAGAAATTTTATTACGAAATAACCTCACTTGTGGCGGAGGAAAACCATATTACAAGAGTCAGTGAATGTAAATAAATGAATTAACGAACTAATAATGTCATATCTCCAGTCGTATATGATATGCCGCATTAAAACATTGCCAAGTAAAACCACCCTTGTGGATAAAACCTTGGCGAAGGAAAAAGCGTACATATTTATACGGCTGTCATTGATATGATATATGTGGAAAAATGTGTACAACCGAAATTGTGCTGCAGGCGGATGAGATAAGAATATGAGGCCGAAGACAGGATAATCGCCGACATTTGATCTGTGTTGCAGTGAGTTGAACCAACCTTCAAAGTCTTCATAGAAAGTAGGATGCCATCGTGACAGACTGATGAGAGGGTGCACTTGCTCCATATGAATGGTAGACGTCACATTTGTAATCTCGCGCGGATGAAAAGAACACATTAAATGAGTAGGAAGTCCAAAAACAAAAAGCATAAACAAAATGTGTAATTGCGTACCCAAGTCGCCTTGACTAGACAGCCAAGGCGACAATGTATATATATATATATATATATATATATATATATATATATATATATCTAATACACGTGCATATAGGCATGTATATATACATATACATACATATGCTAGTCTAGGAATACAATAGAATAAAGAAAACAATATGGTACATGAATTAAAATTACAAGAAATATCAAGTTGCCAAGAGGCCACAAAATTCGGCCAAGGCATGAAAAGGATTCTAGAATCCTCTTGATTTTTCAATCCATTATTAGAAAATTTAAAAAAAGCTAAATAGAAAACAAAATACACATGCATTTAAAGAACAAGTAAGACAATTCATTAAAGAAGGAGGTAGTATGGTTGAGTTCATAAAGACCCCAACCCAGAACCGCCCCATTATGTCTAGACATGGAGGATTTTTAAATCCTACTATGGTTACTTTTTTCTTCAACCAAGGTTAAGATAACCATGATTTGATAAAGTAAATTGGGTTAGCACTAAAGTAACCATAGTTGGAATAAAGTAACCAAGGTTATTACTAACCTAACCTTGATTAACACTCATGAGAACCCTAACCCTCCTATTTCTCCCTCTAAAACCGTCCACCCCCTTCCCAAGTCCCTAACATGTTTTGATTTAAACCCTTCTAGAAACATCTACCTTCTTGTCATCTTGAGATTCCTCTCAAGATACATTGAAGCATAAGCATAACACTTAGACAACCCTCATCTCCCTCACCAACAATTCGGCCCCTTCATCTTGAAGGATAGGAGTTCAACTTCACTTTCAAGACTCAAGAAGACATCTAGGTAAGTCTTGTTCCAAGCTTCCTTAAGTGAATTCTTATTTTGGTAAAGAATGAAGCTAACATGAATCCTCCCATTCACATCAAAACCGTGACATTCATGGTTCAAATAGGTGAAAGCCATCAACTTTCTTAGGTGGAGACATATTGTGGTGCTTGAATCCCCACTCAAGCTCATTTTGGTAAGATGCTCTAGCCTCACACATATCCTATTTCCTCTATTGAATAAAGACTAATCTTTTCCTTCCCTTTTCCCCTTAAAACCGTATGCTCAAAGTGAAGAAGGAGAAGGATTTCAACTCAACTCACTCCATAGCCAAGCAAAGACAAGAGCTTTAGCTTGAAGAGGCAAGTATACAATGATCTCTCATGATTTATTTAAAGAGTTAGTGACTTGAATGCTTAGAGGTCCTTAAGATTTGATCTTTAGTTGAATATCTTAATTTTGAGACTATATCTTAGTGATTCCCTAAGAACAATGCCTTGCATGTGATTTATTCCTTCAAAGATGCAGTCTTTTCTATATGCATTATGGAATAAGGCTGATCTAGAGTGAAATAAGGTTCACCTAAGTAGGTCTAGACAAGATTAACTTGTGAATGTAACACAAAAGGTCCTAAGAAAAGTATACATGTGAAAGATAGGAGCTTTATGAGGTTGTTTGTAGGATTAGACTAAGATGACTCTTGAACGTGAATACATGCTTGAAAATATGTTGTAAAATAGGTTAAGACACCACACAAGTTTCGGCTTAAAGGATTGAATAGAAGGTGAACATGGACATTTGACTTGTATAGATGACAAAATAGCAAACTACTGGAATAGGGCAGAATGGAATGACGTTTTAAACGGCTTAAGGACTGACCTTGCAAACCTTCAATGAAGCTAATTTTTGGTACAAAGTTATCCCTATGAGTATAGCACAAGTGAGAGTTGGAATTTTGTTAAACTCGGCTACGGATTATCTTTAAGAAATTATGCGGTAAAACTGCTCCAGCTGAAAATTCTAGAGCTAGGCAGAATTGAACACTGATTTCAACGACTTCAAAGAGGACCTTGTAGACTTTCAATAAATCTGATTTTTGGCACAAAGCTAGCCCCATGTGTATTGAAGAATTGGAAGTTGGAATTTTGTTAAAACGAGCTATGGTTAATTTTTAATAAAATATTTGGTAAGACTGGTCAGACTTGAAAAACGGGAACTGAGCAGAATTGTAACCTCTGTTGGTTGGCTTGAAAAGGGACCTTGTAGATGACCAATGAAGCTAATTTTTGGCATGATTATAACTCTATGA
>AP025050.1:31425119-31436201 GCA_036186865.1 Eustoma russellianum
CGACAGCGGGAAATTTGGTAAAATGAGTTCTGAATTATTTTTAATGAATTAATTACCAAAACTGTTCAACTGAAATAACTGGAACCAACCTGAAGTTTAGTAACGACTTTCTAGACTCATAAAGGGGACTTAGAGATATGAAAATAGGCTAAATTTCGGTAGGATACTAGTTCCATATGTTTATGATTTGTGCGAGTTAGAATTTCTGAAAAACGAATCACGGATTTGCCGCAATTGAATTTTTGGTAAAATAGGTCAGTTCAGTTTCAGCACTTAACCCGTTTCGGAAAATTAATTAAATGAACCCTTTATGGTTATCGAAGTAATCCGAAATTTCTATGACATGTATCTAAGATTCCACCCAACGGGTTTATGACTAAAGATTATGGAAATGGACCTATTTGGTTAGCTTAACCGCCCTATGAATATGAAGTAAAATTCTGGAAGTATTTAGCTTCCAAATTCATGCACGTTGACATGTTATAAGGAATGCATATGATTATTCACGTTATGACTTGCATGGCATATCATTCCATGTATCACGCATATCCATATGTCACATGAATCTGATTTTATGCATGCAAGTCTTCTCAAGTGGAAATGTTTTCAGTTATGCATGAAAAGTTTTTATGGTCCCATGTTTTAAATGAAAGCTTCATGATTCCTTTGCCGGCCAAGCATACGACTAACCCGACTACAGACCCGGGGTTAATTGGTCTGATGACATGATATCTGTTCTGGACCCGTTCAGATTCGGGGTTAATTGATCTGATATCTGTTCTGGACCCGTTCAGATCCGGGGTTAATTGATCTGATATCTGTTCTGGACCCGTCCCAGACCCGGGGTTAATTGGTCTGATGATATGTTCTGGACCCACTCAGATCCGGGGTTAATTGATCTGACACTCTGTTTTTACGACATGTTATTTTATGGGACCAAAATGATGTTTTGACATAAAATGACATCATGCATTGCATCTTGCATAACTCACAATCATGAGGACAAGTTGCATGTTACAGTTAATGGTTATAAGTTATTATTGGTATAGCATTACCTAAAAACATGCTTAAGCCGAACGTCAAGCAAGCTCAGGATTTAAGATCAGGTATGAATTATGATTATTTGAGGTTTTCGGGGTAATACATTCATGTTATGATTCTTTACGTATTTCATGGTAGTTTATTGTATTCTTGCTGGGTGATTTTTATCACTCACACTTTATTTTTCCCCAGAGCCAGATAATGCCAAGATAGAATGGATCGAGGATGAGCCGAGGGTACCTTATCCATAGGCGAGGAGTATGAAGGGAGCTAAGCTTAAGGACTTTTGTGCTGCCAAGACGTTTTGTATTATGACTATGTTTAAACTCTCTGGATCTCAGTTATGTTATTTTGTGGGATTACTACTTTTGGGAACTTAGTAATTTAGTGATGCATGTTTAATTTGAAAAGTTTTAATTCTGCCTAAATTTTACTACCATGTTGAATGTTAGCATGGGAGTCCACGACTTATGTTATGGATTTTCACATGTTACGCATGACGCCTTGTACTCTCCTTAGTGAAGTACGGCGGGTGCACCGTATCCAGACGAGGCCCGGGTGCGGGACGCATCGCATACATATATATTCCAACGTACTACCGACACGTTATATATTTTTTGCGAACGTACGTTAACGTCACACCACTATATTTGACTCATATTTATGAGTATATTCAGGTCTTATATCATATGATATAAGTCATGGTGATGACAAATTTATTACGACACGTTAAAAGGTTCTAAACCAAAAAATTGTCGTATCGGGCGAATACTGAAACTTCGCCAACGTATCACGTACTTGCCATATATAGATGGCCAGCCCCTACACTTCAAAAATGGCCACAAATTTCTTAGCTTACATGGTATGTGCAGCCATAAAATTATTCCATGTTTGCACACACAAATCACCCTCAATTAGGGCCAAATTGTGGAAATTCCAATTTCAATTTTGTCACATGGTTAGGCACCACTTTAGATCAGCCTAAGTGCTAAATATTAAAGTCTAATTTATGTATATTATGTGTAACATAATATATATAACATGTGCAAAAATTTGGAATTTAATTAGAGAAAAATCGGGAAAAAGATAAACGTCGAAAATTTGGTTTTCTACGTACACGACACATGGAACATTTTTGGCATGGCATATAACATGTATCTAGACACTTTTTACATACTTCACACATTCTAAAGTTTTCTAGAAAAATCAATTAAAGGCTGATTGGAATATACCATGTGTGTATAATTATATGTGCACTATTTTACATAGTTTGCAAAAATAAAATTCAGCACATGTATAAACTATTGCACACGCCTAGACAGCCATGTTGGAGCATATGTGGAGCTTTGTTGGCATCTTGATTGGCCAAGAATGAAGCATACAATGTTGGTGACATAAAGAAAGGAACTACAAAAGGTAACATTTCAAATCTTGTCACATTTGTAACACATGCTGAAAATTCATCATGTGTAGTCTATGGCTGGCCGATTTTCTACACTAAATTGTTAGGAAATCAACCGAGATCACTGCAAAACGCGCAGCGGAAAACAAAAACTTGATCTCTGATTTCCTACCAAGGATCCATGTTGTTCGTTTAATTCGATGAAAGAAACTCGAAAATTACCTTTGTAGATCCGAATTACGCAGATGAAGCAGGTGCGAAAATACGATCACCCTCTGTCGTTATCCACACGAACGCTTCCGTCCGGAGTGCTAGCTCTTCAAACGGCGCAGCTGAAGAACTCGGTTTTTCAAAAAAAACGGCTCTAGGGTTTCTTTGATGATTCTGTGTATTTTTCGTGTGTAGTGTATACGAGATACACAAATATATATACACATACGTAGACATCAAAATCCGAGTCTTAATCGGATTAGTTGATGCCAATCAAAATCCAAATCAGATACGGATTCTATCAGGATATTCAAAATCCATATCAGATATGGATTCTCTCGTTATTATCCGATAATACATATATATATATATATATATAATCACCAAAAAACGAAAATAATAATAATAATAATTAATATCCAATATTAATATTATTAATATTAAAAACGATAATAATAATAATAATAATTAATATCCAATATTAATATTATTAATATTATTAATCTCAGCCTTACGCATTCTTGTGTGTGACCCGATAGGCCCATATTAATTGGCAGTTGATTAAATCTCTATTAAACCAACAAGTCGTAATTGGCCTCTAGCAAGGCATTACAACTACCCAATTAATACGAGTAAAGTCCAACTAGCCTAATAATAGTACATGCATTAATCCCTTTGTCACACGATATCTAGTTTGAACATAAGTCATGGTCAGCGTCATACTTATATAGTTCAAACATATGATTACTCGATCTCTAAGTAGACTGATAAAACAAATGATATTGATCACACTATCAATTCATTTGAGCACGGCCATGCATTTCACAGTCTCACTAATCGAGGGGTCCAAAGATATCTCTCTCAAAAGAGAGGGACAAATTCTATCTTGATCGTTCAATATCCTCTACGTAATTTCTATCACATTCAATCATGACCTTTATTATTATCCAGTTACAGATAACATTTGATCATGTCAAAATATAATAGTCCTTATGTTGGAAACTATGACAATCTCAAGTCAAATGATTAAAACATAACTATCATGAGATTTACTTATGACGCTAATCCATGTAGCAATCTCATGATGGGTCTATCCAATACACTATTCTCTAACAAGTATCTATGAGATTGATTCGTATCATCATACACATAATCATCTCATGATTATCAAATCAATACTCATAGTGATTATAAATTATTTTATCTCCATAACAATAATGAATCAGGGACATATATCAAAATTGTGTAACATACTAACCAACAATAATGATAATAAAACCTCTTTTATTATTAATAAATGCATAACATAAATATCCAAATCATGGCCTAGGGCACATACACTAACATAAATGAGCCATATTTTGCTATCTTGAATTATGTGGATTAATTGAGAGATAGTATGGAAGTGTTTTGAATATATTATGGAACAAATAAAGTGATATCTTTGAATATCACATTTCAGCATGTGTGGGAATGTACTTGGGCGAATTCTAGGCTCTATTGGTGATCAATTTTTATTCCAAAATTGATAAGAATGTTATGTATTAAATGATAATTGATTTCTTCTTTATTTTCAAGGAATAAATCAAAACAAACTTGGCAACATTTTGAATAAAATGCAAATGTTACACATGCTGAAATTTCAGCATGTGAAAGAGGTGTAATGGCCGATTTTTTCATAGCAAGTTGGAGAAATTTGTCTTGCTAATTATGTGGGATGATTATATGCTTTATGGAAATAATTTTATGGCTAATTGACACATGCTTTTTAAGGTTTATTTTCAGATGTATCTAGTCATCAAGTGATGAAAACTTCCATCTAATTAATGAGTGCCAAGTAAGCAAGAGCTTAATGATCATCCAATGAAGAGTTGTCAAATAAGCAAGGAAATGTCACAATGATGCAATATGCTCTGTAGGATCTGCAAGGAACCACTAGAAGGGGGGGGGGTTGAATAGTGGGTGTGGAAAATGTGGTTTTTAAAATTGTTTAAAACCAAAAACCCAACTTCTGAAAACAGTTTCTGTTTTCAAGATCAGTTTTAAAACGTTTTTAAAACTAGGTTTTAGGTCTTCAAAAATTCTGAAATTTGGAGAGAATTTAGACTCAGATGTTATGAGTATCTCCTAAAAATTTCAGATTAAAAGTCAACCTTTAACCCCTTGAAAAATTGTTGGTAGTTAGATTGCGCAAATCTGCCAGAAATGGTAAACTGATTTCAAAAATTAATTCCTATTTGTACGTAACTCCAAATGCTCTGAAATTTTAACCACTAACCCCTTATATGTTATATTTAAATGGGTTGAAACAGTTTTTAAAAATTCTTTTGGGAAGTTAATCAAATATGATCAAAGTCTCAACCTTTGCAAGCCTGAAAATCAGACTGCACTAGTCTCAAAACTTTGGACGTTTGAATGACTTATACTTATCCAAAAGGGTTGAAACTTGCGCCAAAAGAACCTTAAAACGTGTGGCTATGTTTCCGAAAAATTTCGTGATTTTTGAAATTCTTTTACTATTTTTACGAACGTAATTAAAAACAGTAAACAGTGCTGAAACAGAAAATTAATGCTAAAAGTAAATGACACCAAGAATTTTATACTGGTTCCGTTATCAACAACCTACTCCAGTCTTCAAGGAACACCTTCCTTGGTTCACACTAGTCACACAACACAAATACACCTTACCACAGGGTTGATGGAGTTACACACCAACTCCAACCCTTTACAAACCTTGTACGTGAATACAATTCGCACGAACACCACCACCTAGCAAGATTGAAGATTGATCACACCTTGATCAATCTTTTACAAAGATATAGAATGTGTGGTGGTCTAATATAAGCCTATTCAAGAATATGAATACAAGTACAATAGGCTTTTAAGAAAGAAGAAAGAAAGAGAGTGTAGAAGAAGAAGGCTAGAACACTTTTGATCTTTTTTTTTGTAACTCTTGTTCTTGTTTTTGTTTTTTTCTTCTTCCTTCCTTTTTATCATATAGGCCGCCCCCTTGAATTGCTCTTCCCCTCTTGAAAATTATCTTCTAAGTCCTTGGAGAATATATGGCATCATTGTGACATGTCTTTTCTTACTTGGCATGTTCTCATTGGATGATCATTATGCTCTTCTTTACTTGGCACTCATTGATTGGTTGAATGTTGTCATCATTTGATGACTTGGAAAATCTGAGAATTTCACTAAAAACACGTGCCAAAATCAACATAGAATAATTACCATAACTTCCAAAATCATCACATAATTTAAGCAAGACAATATTTCTCCAAAAAGCCTTAATAAAATCGACCATTAACTCACTTTGCATGCTGAAATTTCAGCATGTGTAACATTTGTCTACTATTCAAAATGTTGCCAAGTTTGATTTGATTTATTCCTTGAAAATAAAGAAGAAATCAATCATCATGTAGTAGACAACATTTCCATCATTTTTGGAATAAAAATTAGTCACTAATAAGGCCTTAAAAACGCCTAGATGCATTGCACACATGCTGAAATTTTCAGCATGTGTGATATCCAAGAATATCATTTTCTTTATTCCATAAAATATTTAAAACACTTCCAAATTGTCTTCTAATTAATCCATCTTAATCAAGACACAAAATCTGACCCATATTAATGTAAAAATCGGCCAACCAATTAGCACATGCTGAAATTTTCAGCATGTGTCACAATTGTGACAAAATTTGAAATATTACCTTTTGTAGCTTCTTTCTTTAAGTCACCAACATTGTATGATTGATTCTTGACCAATCAATATGCCAACAAGGCTCCACATATGCTCCATCTCAGCTGTATAGGCGTGCCCAACATGTATATGCATGTGCTGAATTTTATTTTTGCAAACTTTGTAAAATAGTGCACATTTAATAATACACACATGTTATATTCCAATCATCCCTTAATTTAATTTTCTAGAACACTTTAAGATGTATGACATATGTAAAAAGTGTCTAGATACGTTTTGTATGATGTGCCAAAAATGTTCCATGTATTGTGTATGTAGAAAACCGAATTTTTGATGTTTATCGATTACCCGATTTTTCTCTAATTAAATTCCAACTTTTTGCACATGATATATATATTATGTTACACATAATATACATAATACAAACTTTAATATTCAGCTTATAAGTCTGATTAAAGTGGCGCCTAGACATGTGACAAAATTAAAATTGGAATCTCCACAATTTGGCCTTAATGTAGGGTGATTTGTTTGTGCCAACATGAAATGATTTTATGTCTTTAAATATCATCATACCCACGAAATTTATGACTATTTTTGAGGTTTAGGGGCTGGCCATCTATTTATGGCAAGTACGTGACACGTTGGCGAAGTTTCGTTATTCGCCCGATACGACAATTTTCGGTTTAGAACCTTTTAACGTGTCGTTTTTAATTTGTCATTCACCATGACTTATATCATATGATATAAGACCTGAATATATTAATCAATATGAGTTACGTATGGTGGTGTGACGTTAACGTACGTACGTAAAATATATAACGTGTCGGTAGTACGTTGGAATACATGTGTATGTGCCTTTTTCAAAAAATCTGAAAATATATATATTTATATATATGTAGGCGTGTATATATGTGGTGAAATGAGGAGGAGGAGACTTTCCTTTCTTAGTCTTGTTGCCTTTATGCCTTGTCCAAATGTAGCTTCCTTTAATGAACTACTTAGTTTAATTAACTAAGTACTTCACTTAATGAACTAGTTTAGTTCATTAATGGTGGCACCTGAAAATAGTATAAACACAACAAATGTTTGCCATTTGATGTAAGCTTTAACGCTTCATGGCTCCTTAGTACGGCAACATTATATATGAACTATATAAGGCAGGTTATATGCAATATGTCATGCACATTTATATCATGCACGTTTTTAAGCACATTTAAATCATACATTTTGAAATCACTCAAACCCCTTTACCTCTACAATCTCCCCCTTTTGATGATTTTCAAAATAACCTACTTTCATGATTTAAATCCTATCGCTACCCCTTCAATCATGCATAAATTCAAAATTTGAATTTTAAATTTCAAACCCGCTCCCCCTTGATTTATGCAATCAGTATCTCTCTCCCCCTTAAATCATGCTTTCTCTCCCCCTTTATTTTTGAAAGTAAATCAAAAGATGCATGTAAAGATGAAGAATAAAAAAATCATGCATTTCATATAACGTGCGTTCGTAAGGGTTATTTATTCAACCCTTTGACAATGTCCCTTTTGGTACCCAAATTTGGGTGACCTTTCTAGGTCTTCCAAAAGGTGAGAAAGGTGATGAAAGCACATAATATACTTTAGGTGCAACAATATCTGGCCTTTGGCCAAGAACTCCTTTATACGCATTATATGTAGGACATTTTCGATATGTCCTTGTGTTTGGGTGCGTAGTGCGTGGATGGATGCATCACTCTTTTCTTTTCATATCTATATGACAAAATTATATTTCGCATGATATGATGAAGAAGTGGGGCATGATGAGGGAAGAGGTCTTTGCGTCATCTTAGACGCCGTTTTTGGCTTTGGGGTGTCTACTTTCTTAGACACAACGAACTTAGTTGGTTTGGTGGATGCTTCATTTGTCTCAACGTATCCCAAACCTGTTTTGTCACTATCATACTTTTGTGATAAGATAATACGATGCAGCATGTTAGATCCCATGTCAAATTGTTTCACCTTTTTCTCTACATCCGCATTCTTTGATTTCAAGTTTGAAATCTCGGATTTCAATTAAGTGTTCTCGGATGTCAATGATGAAATTTGAGACTTTAATGAATTTATAATGCATGACGACTCTTCTTTTGAATCGTTTAATTGAGACACAAGGTCTTTGTTAGAAGATTCTAACACTTTCTTGTCTTCAATTAATCGCTTCTTTTCTTTTGCAAGAGTTTTTGAAAACTTATGCAATTCTAAATATTGACTATATAAATCATCATAAGACCATGCAGAATCGGAATCAGAGTCGGAAGATACCTCATTTGATGCTTTAGATGTAAAGCATACTTGTGCCTTGTGTTCTTCCGTATCATCAGTCTCAGAGTCGGATGTGTCACTCCAGGTGGAGGCTTTGAATGCTCTTCTCTTTTGCTTAGATTCTGAGACGAGTCTATTCTTGTTCCGATCCTTGTCAGGGTATTTGTTTGTTTGTTTTTCTTTATTAAGACAGTCATACGATAGATGTCCAAGTTTGCCACATTCATAGCACTTTATTTCCTTATTTTTATTTTTATGATCCTTAGATGAGGTAGACTTATGTTTAATCGATTTTCTCAATATTTTTCTTAATCTTTTAGCCATCGTGGTTAAGTCCTCATCATCGGAATCTATGTCACTGTCATCTACGACATATTCATTTGATTTAAATGCTATAGCCCTATCATTATTAGAAATGGACTCTGGATGTCTTAAGGCAAGTTTGTTTTCATATACCTTAAGTGATCCAATTAGTTCTTCCATCTTAATCGATTTAGTCTCTTTGCTTTCTTCTATGGCCATTACTTTAGAGTCCCACTCGGATGGAAGGCTTCGCAAGACTTTCTGTACTTTTTCCTACATGGTAAAAGCTTTACCAAGAGACTCAAGAGAATTGTAGATGTTAGTCAAATGAAGATCCATATCAACAATAGATTCATTAGGCAATAGTTTAAACGACTCAAGTGTGGACATAAGCATGTTTATCTTTGACTCTTTTACTTGACTCGTGTCTTCGTGTTTCATTTCGAGTATCCTCCACATTTCTTGTGCACTAGAACAGTTTGAGACATAACTAGACTCACTCTTACTTAATCCATTTAGGAGCAATTGCATAGCCCTAGCATTCATGCTAAGTTTTTTTTATCATCACTTGTATATTCTTGTCTAGGTTTAACAACTTCTAGTGTGACTCCGACTACGGTGGATAACTTAGATGGAACAAAAGGACCATCTTCTATGATCGACCAAAGATCAATGTCTATTGCCATAAAGAAAAGTTTCATTCTTACCTTCCATTGAACAAAAGACTCACCGTCAAAGAGTGGAGGCCTTATGGTTGACATTCCTTCTTGCACGGTGCTATAACTAGTGGATGCTATCTCACGTAGATCGTTGGATCCTGTTGTTGTGAGTGTTCCTGCACTCTGATACCAATTGTAGGATCTGCAAGGCACCACTAGAAGGGGGGGTTGAATAGTGAGTGCGGAAAATGTGGTTTTTAAAATTGTTTAAAACCAAAAACCCAACTTCTGAAAACAGTTTCTGTTTTCAGGATCAGTTTTAAAACATTTTTAAAACTAGGTTGTAGGTCTTCAAAAATTCCGAAATTTGGAGAAAACTTAGACTCAGATGTTATGAGTATCTCCTAAAAATTTCAGATTAAAATGCAACCTTTAGCCCCTTGAAAAATTGTTGGTGGTCAGATTGCGCAAATCTGCCAGAAATGGTAGACTGATTTCAAAAATTAATTCCTATTTGTACGTAACTCCAAATGCTCTGAAATTTTAACCACTAAACCCTTATATGTTATATTTAAAAGGGTTGAAACAGTTTTTAATTAACTACGTACTTCACTTAATGAACTAGTTTAGTTCATTAATGGTGGCACCTGAAAATAGTATAAACACAACAAATGTTTGCCATTTGATGTAAGCTTTAACGATTCATGGCTCGTTAGTACGGCAACATTATATATGAACTATATAAGGCAGGTTATATGCAATATGTCATGCACATTTATGTCATGCACGATTTTAAGCACATTTAAATCATACATTTTGAAATCACTCAAACCCCTTTATCTCTACAATCTCCCCCTTTTGATGATTTTCAAAATAACCAACTTTCATGATTTAAATCCTATCGCTCCCCCTTCAATCATGCATAAATTCAAAATTTGAATTTTAAATTTCAAACCCGCTCCCCCTTGATTTATGCAATCAGTATCTCTCTCCCCCTTAAATCATGCTTTCTCTCCCCCTTTATTTTGGAAAGTAAATCAAAAGATGCATGTAAAGATGAAGAAGAAAAAAATCATGCATTTCATATAACGTGCGTTCGTAAGGGTTATTTATTCAACCCTTTGACAATGTCCCTTTTGGTACCCAAATTTGGGTTACCCTTCTAGGTCTTCCAAAAGGTGAGAAAGGTGATGAAAGCACATAATATACTTTAGGTGGAACTATATCTGGCCTTTGGCCGAGAACTCCTTTATACGCATTATATGTAGGACATTTTCGATATGTCCTTGTGTTTGTGTGCGTGGTGCGTGGATGGAATGAATGCCGTGTATGCATCACTCTTTTCTTTTCGTATCTGTATGGTACAAAATTGTATTTCGCATGATATGATGAAGAAGTGGGGCGTGATGAGGGAAGAGGTCTTTGCGTCATCTTAGACGCCGTTTTTGGCTTTGGGGTGTCTAC
>AP025050.1:31436211-31485864 GCA_036186865.1 Eustoma russellianum
ATCTTAGACGCCGTTTTGGCTTTGGGGTGTCTACTTTCTTAGACACAACGAACTTAGTTGGTTTGGTGGATGCTTCATTTGTCTCAACGTATCCCAAACCTGTTTTGTCACTATCATGATTTTGTGATAAGATAATACGATGCATCATATTAGATCCCGTGTCAAATTGTTTCACCTTTTTCTCTACATCTGCATTCTTTGATTTCAAGTTTGAAATCTCGGATTTCAATTCAGTGTTCTCGGATGTCAATGATGAAATTTGAGACTTTAATGAATTTATAATGCATGACGACTCTTCTTTTGAATCGTTTAATTGAGACACAAGGTCTTTGTTAGAAGATTCTAACAATTTCTTGTCTTCAATTAATCGCTTCTTTTCTTTTGCAAGAGTTTTTGAAAACTTATGCAATTCTAAATATTGACTAAATAAATCATCATAAGACCATTCAGAATCGGAATCAGAGTCGGAAGATACCTCATTTGATGCTTTAGATGTAAAGCATACCTGTGCCTTGTGTTCTTCCGTATCATCAGTCTCAGAGTCGGATGTGTCACTCCAGGTGGAGGCTTTGAAAGCTCTTCTCCTTTGCTTAGGTTCTGAGACGAGTCTA
Organism: Eustoma russellianum; assembly: GCA_036186865.1. Classification (NCBI taxonomy): domain Eukaryota; kingdom Viridiplantae; phylum Streptophyta; class Magnoliopsida; order Gentianales; family Gentianaceae; genus Eustoma; species Eustoma russellianum. Next base: position 31,436,823 of record AP025050.1, read on the forward strand.
TTCTTGTTCCGATCCTTGTCAGGGTATTTGTTTGTTTGTTTTTCTTTATTAGGACAGTCATACGATAGATGTCCAAATTTGCCGCATTCATAGCACTTTATTTCCTTATTTTTATTTTTATGATCCTTAGATGAGGTAGACTTATGTTTAATCGATTTTCTCAATATTTTTCTTAATCTTTTAGCCATCGTGATTAAGTCCTCATCATCGGAATCTATGTCACTGTCATCTACGACATATTCATTTGATTTAAATGCTATTGTCCTATCATTATTAGAAATGGACTCTGAATGTCTTAAGGCAAGTTTGTTTTCATATACCTTAAGTGATCCAATTAGTTCTTCCATCTTAATCGATTTAGTCTCTTTGCTTTCTTCTATGGCCGTTACTTTAGAGTCCCACTCGGACGGAAGGCTTCGCAAGACTTTCTGTACTTTTTCCTGCATGGTAAAAGGTTTACCAAGAGACTCAAGAGAATTGTAGATGTTAGTCAAACGAAGATCCATATCAACAATAGATTCATTAGGCAATAGTTTAAACGGCTCAAGTGTGGACATAAACATGTTTATCTTTGACTCTTTTACTTGAATCGTGTCTTCGGGTTTCATTTCGATTATCCTCCACATTTCTTGTGCACTAGAACAGTTTGAGACATAACTAGACTCACTCTTACTTAATCCATTTAGAAGAAATTGCATAGCCCTAGCATTCATGCTAAGTTTCTTTTTATCATCACTTGTATATTCTTGTCTAGGTTTAACAACTTCTAGTGTGACTCCGACTACGGTGGATAACTTAGATGGAACAAAAGGACCATCTTCTATAATCGACCAAAGATCAATATCTATTGCCATAAAGAAAAGTTTCATTCTTACCTTCCATTGAACAAAAGACTCACCGTCAAAGAGAGGAGGCCTTATGGTTGACATTCCTTCTTGCACGGTGCTATAACTAGTGGATGCCATCACACGTAGATCGTTGGATCCTGTTGTTGTGAGTGTTCTTGTGCTCTGATACCAATTGTAGGATCTGCAAGACACAACTAGAAGGGGGGGTTGAATAGTGGGTGCGGAAAATGTGGTTTTTAAAATTGTTTAAAACCAAAAACCCAACTTCTGAAAACAGTTTCTGTTTTCAGGATCAGTTTTAAAATGTTTTTAAAACTAGGTTGTAGGTCTTCAAAAATTCTGAAATTTGGAGAGAACTTAGACTCAGATGTTATGAGTATCTCCTAAACATTTCCGATTAAAATTCAACCTTTAACCCCTTGAAAAATTGTTGGCGGTCAGATTGCGTAAATCTGCCAGAAATGGTAGACTGATTTCAAAAATTAATTTCTATTTGTACGTAACTCCAAATGCTCTGAAATTTTAACCACTAACCCCTTACATGTTATATTTAAATGGGTTGAAACAGTTTTGAAAAATTCTTTTGGGAAGTTAATCAAATATGATCAAAGTCTCAACCTTTGCAAGCCTGAAAATCAGACTGCACTAGTCTCAGAACTTTGGACGTTTGAATGACTTATACTTATCCAAAAGGATTGAAACTTGCGCCAAAAGAACCTTAAAACGTGTGGATATGTTTCCGGAAAATTTTGTGATTTTTGAAATTAGTTTACTATTTTTACGAACGTGATTAAAAACAGTAAACAGTGCTGAAACAGAAAATCAATGCTGAAAGTAAATGACACCAAGAATTTTATAATGGTTCGGTTATCAACAACCTACTCCAGTCTTCAAGGAACACCTTCCTTGGTTCACACTAGTCACACAACACAAATACACCTTACCACAGGGTTGATGGAGTTACACACCAACTCCAACCCTTTACAAACCTTTTACGTGAATACAATTCGCACGAACACCACCACCTAGCAAGATTGAAGATTGATCACACCTTGATCAATCTTTTACAAAGATATAGAATGTGTGGTGGTCTAAGATAAGCCTATTCAAGAATATGAATATAAGTACAATAGGCTTTTAAGAAAGAAGAAAGAAAGAGAGTGTAGAAGAAGAAGGCTAGAACACTTTTGATCTTTTTTTTTTTGTAACTCTTGTTCTTGTTTTTTTTTTGTTCTTCGTTCCTTTTTATCACATAGGCCGCCCCCTTGAATTGCTCTTTCCCTCTTGAAAATTATCTTCTAAGTCCTTGGAGAGTATATGGCATCATTGTGACATGTCTTTGCTTACTTGGCATGTTCTCATTGGATGATCATTATGCTCTTTCTTACTTGACACTCATTGATTGGTTGAATGTTGTCATCATTTGATGACTTGGAAAATCTGGGAATTCCACTAAAAACATGTGCCAAAATCAACATAGAATAATTACCATAACTTCCCAAATCATCACATAATTTAAGCAAGACAATATTTCTCCAAAAAGCCTTAATAAAATCGGCCATTAACTCACTTTACATGCTGAAATTTCAGCATGTGTAACATTTGTCTACTATTCAAAATGTTGCCAAGTTTGATTTGATTTATTCCTTGAAAATAAAGAAGAAATCAATCACCATTTAGTAGACAACATTTTCATCATTTTTGGAATAAAAATTAGTCACTAATAAGGCCTTAAAAACGCCTAGATGCATTGCACACATGCTGAAACTTTCAGCATGTGTGATATCCAAGAATATCACTTTCTTGATTCCATAAAATATTTAAAACGCTTCCAAATTATCTTCTAATTAATCCATCTTAATCAAGACACAAAATCTGACCCATATTAATGTAAAAATCGGCCAACCAATTAGCACATGCTGAAATTTTCAGCATGTGTCACAATTGTGACAAAATTTGAAATATTACCTTTTGTAGCTTCTTTCTTTAAGTCACCAACATTGTATGATTGATTCTTGACCAATCAATATGCCAACAAGGCTCCACATATGCTCCATCTCAGCTGTATAGGCGTGTCCAACATGTATATGCATGTGCTGAATTTTATTTTTGCAAACTTTGTAAAATAGTGCATATTTAATAATACACACATGTTATATTCCAATCAGCCCTTAATTTAATTTTCTGGAACACTTTAAGATGTATGACATATGTAAAAAGTGTCTAGATACGTGTCGTATGATTTGCCAAAAAATGTTCCATGTATTGTTTATGTAGAAAACCGAATTTTCGATGTTTGACGATTACTCGATTTTTCTCTAATTAAATTCCAACTTTTTGCACATGATATATATATTATGTTACACATAATATACATAATATAAACTTTAATATTGAGCTTATAAGGCTGATTAAAGTGGCGCCTAGACATGTGACAAAATTGAAATTGGAATCTCCACAATTTGGCCTTAATGTGGGGTGATTTGTGTGTGCCAACATGGAATGATTTTATGCCTGTAAATATCATCATACCCACGAAATGTATGACTATTTTTTAGGTGTAGGGGCTGGCCATCTATTTATGGCAAGTACGTGACACGTTGGCGAAGTTTCGGTATTCGCCCGATACGACAATTTTCGGCTTAGAACCTTTTAACGTGTCATTTTTAATTTGTCATTCACCATGACTTATGTCATATGATATAAGACATGAATATACTCATAAATATGAGTTACGTATGGTGGTGTGACGTTAACGTACGTACGTAAAATATATAACGTGTCGGTAGTACGTTGGAATACATGTGTATGTATCTTTTTCAAAAAATCTGAAAATATATATATTTATATATATGTAGGCGTGTATATATGTGGTGAAAGGAGGAGGAGGAGACTTTCCTTTCTTAGTCTTGTTGCCTTTGTGTCTTGTCCAAATGTAGCTTCCTTTAATGAACTACTTAGCTTAATTAACTAAGTACTTCACTTAATGAACTAGTTTAGTTCATTAATGGTGGCACCTAAAAATAGTATAAACACAAAAAATGTTTGCCATTTGATGTAAGCTTTAACGCTTCATGGCTCGTTAGTATGGCAACATTATATATGAACTATATAAGGCAGGTTATATGCAATATGTCATGCACATTTATATCATGCACGTTTTTAAGCACATTTAAATCATACATTTCAAAATCACTCAAACCCCTTTATCTCTACACGCTCTTCCAAGGACTTAGAAGATAATCTTCAAGAGGAAGATAGGGCTATAGGGGGCGGCCAAAAGGTTGATAAAAAGAGAAGAAGGAGAACAAATAAAATAGAAGACAAGTCTTACAAGTTTAAAAGATCAAAAACGTTTTCTACTTCTTCTTTTTATATTTCTTTCTTTCTTCTCTCTTAAAGTCTATTGTATTCATATTCATACATTTGAATAGGCTTCATATGGACCACCACATACTCTCTTTATTGTTGTAAAAGATTGATTAAGGTGTGATCAATCTTGCACTTGCAAGGTGGTGGTGTTTGTGATCGTTGTATTCACATACAAGGTTTGTAAAGGGTTGGAGTTGGTGTGTAACTCCATCAACCCTGTGTGGTAAGGTGTTCTTTGTGTTTTGTGACTAGTGCTAACCGAGGAAGGTGTCCTCGAAGACTGGAGTAGGTTGTTTTAACCGAACCAGTATAAAATTCCTGGTGTTATTTACTTTCAGCACTTATTTTCAGTTTCAGCACGGTGCATCGTTTTTCATCACGTTAAAAAAAATAGTAAACGAATTTCAAAAATCACAAAACTTTCTAGAATCATAGCCACACGTCTTAAGGTTAATTTGGCACAAGTTTCAACCCTTTTGGATAAGGATAAGTCATCCAAACGTCTAAAGTTCTGAGACTAGTGCAGTCTGATTTTCAGGCTTGCAAAGGTTGAGACTTTGAACGTATTTGACTAACTTCCCAAAAGAATTTTTCAAAACTGTTTCAACCCAATTAAATACAACTAGTCATTAAAGTTTCAGAGCATTTGGAGTTACGGTTAAATAGTAAATAATTTTTCAAATCAGACTACCGTTTCTGGCAGATTTGCGCAATCTGACCATCAACGATTTTTAAAGGGGTTAGAGGTTGAAATTTAATCTAAAATTTTTAGGAAATACTCAAAACATCTGAGACTAAGTTCTCTCAAAATTTCAGAATTTTTGAAGACCTGTAACCTAGTTTTCAAAACGTTTCAAAACAGATCCTGAAAACAAAAACTGTTTTCAGAAGTTGGGTTTTTGGTTTAAAAAAATTTTAAAAACCACATTTTCCGCACCCACTATTCAAACCCCCCCTTCTAGTGGTGCCTTGCAGATCCTACAAATGGTATCAGAGTGCAAGAACACTCACAACAAAAGGATCCAACGATCTAAGTGAGATGGCATCTACTAGCTATAACACAATGCAAGAAGGAATATCAACCATAAGGCCTCCTCTTTTCGATGGTGAGTCCTTTATTCAATGGAAATTAAGAATGAAACTTTTTCTTATGGCTATTGATATTGATCTATGGTCCATCATAGAAGACGATCCATTTGTTCCTTCTAAGTTGTCAATTGTTGATGGTGTCACACTAGAAGTTATAAAAACGAAACAAGAATACACTAGTGATGACAAAAAAGAAGTTGAGTATGAATGCTAAAGCCATGCAACTACTCTTAAACGGTCTAAGTAAAAGTGAGTCCAGTTACGTATCTAATTGTTTCAGTGCTCAAGAGATGTGGAAAATTCTTGAAATGAAACACGAAGGCACTAGTCAAGTAAAAGAATCTAAAATCAACATGCTTATGTCCACACTCGAGTCATTTAAATTATTGCCAAATGAATCTATCGTTGATATGGATCTTCGTTTGACTAACATTTACAATTCTCTTGAGTCCCTTGGCAAAGCCTTCTCTATGCAGGAAAAGGTACAAAAGGTCTTGCGAAGCCTTCCATCCGAGTGGGACCCTAAAGTAACGGCCATAGAAGAAACCAAAGAAACTAAATCGATTAAGATGGAAGAACTAATTGGATCACTTAAGATATATGAAAACAAACTCACTTTAAGACATTCTGAGTCTATTTCCAAAAATGATAAGGCTATAGCATTTAAATCAAATGAGTACGTCATAGATGATAGTGCCATAGATTCCGATGAAGAGGATTTAATCACGATGGCTAAAAGATTAAGAAAAATCTTGAGAAAATCGATTAAACATAAGTCTACTTCATCTAATGATCATAAAAATAAAAATAAGGAAATAAAGTGTTATGAATGTGGACAACCTGGACACTTGTCATATGATTGTCCAAACAAGGACAAACAGACGAACAAATACCTTGACAAGGATCGGACAAAAACTAAACTCGTCTCAGAACCTAAACAAAGGAGAAGAGCCTTCAAAGCCTCCACTTGGAGTGACACATCCGACTCTGAGACTGATGATACGGAAGAACAAAAGGCACAAGTATGCCTTACATCTAAGGCATCAAATGAGGTATCTTCCGACTTTGATTCTGATTCTGAATGTTCTTATGATCATTTATTTAGTCAATATTTAGAGTTGCATAAGTTCTCAAAGATTCTTGCAAAAAAAAAGAAGCGATTAATTGAAGACAAGAAATTGTTAGAATCTTCTAACAAAAATCTTGTGTCTCAATTAAATGATTCAAAAGAAGAGTCGTCCTGCATTATAAATTCATTAAAGTCTGAAATTTCATCATTGACATCCGAGAACACTGAACTGAAATCCGAGATTTCAAACTTGAAATCAAGGAATACGGATGTAGAGAAAATGGTGAAACAATTTGACACGGGAACAAACATGCTAGATCGTATTATTTTATCACAAAAACATGACAGTGATAAAACTGGATTAGGATACAGTGAGACAAACGAAGCATCATCTAAACCATCCAAGTTTGTTTTGTCTAAGAAAGTAGACACATCAAAGACATGCGTAGTGCCTAAAGTAACGCAAAGACCCCCTCTCCCCTCATCTCGTAATATCTCTTCTTCATATCATACGAAGTATAATTATGTGCCGTATAAATATGAGAAGAAAAGTAGTACACCACTCATCTCATCTCATCATGCTTCTTATCATACAAAGAGAAATCATGTGCCATATAGAAAGCCACTGATGCATATGCGACATTCATATCATAAAAATGCATCTAGATCACTCCCCGTGCATGCAAACCAAAAACAAAAACCATACTATATGCATGATGGGATTCTCAGCCAAAGGCCAAACGCATTTGCCCCTAACGTATATTATGTTGCGTTTTCATCACCTTTCTCACCTTTTGGAAGACCTAGAAAGGTCACCCAAATTTGGGTACCAAAAGGGACATTCTCAAAGGGTTAAATATATAACCCTTAAGAACGCACTTTTGATGATATTTGAAATGCATGATTTTTTTTGCTATCTTCATCTTTACATGCGCTTTTGATTGTCTTTCCAAAATAAAGGGGGAGAGAATGCATGATTTAAGGGGAGAGAGAAAGATCAATTGCACAAATCAAGGGGGAGCGAATTTTAAATTTGAAATCAAGGGGGAGAGAATGCATGATTTAAGGGGGAGAGCGAAATATCAATTGCACAAATCAAGGGGAGCAAATTTTAAATTTGAAATTCAAAATTTGAATTTGTGCACGATTGGAGGGGGAGCGACAAGATTTAAATCATGAATATAGGTTATTTTGTAAATCATCAAAAGGGGGAGATTGTTGAGAAAAAGGGGTTTGAGTGATTACAAAATGCATGATTTAAATAACGTGTATTAAAGAAATGCATGACATATTTCATGACATGACACGTTGTTGCATAAAACTTGCCTTTTATAGTTCATATATAATGTTGTCGTACTAACAAGCCATGAAGCTTTAAAGCTTACATCAAATGGCAAGAATTTGTTGTGTTTGAACTATTTTCATGTGCCATCATTAATGAACTAAACTAGTTCATTAAGTGAAGTACTTAGTTAAATAAACTAAACAGTTCATTAAAGGAAGCCATATTTGGAAAAGGCACAAAGGCAACAAGTTGAAGAAAGGAAAATCCTCCACACCCCTTTCACACGCCATTTTTCAATATATATATATATATATATATATATATATATATATATATATTCAGATTTTTTTTTGAAAAAGACACATACACATATATTCCAACATACTACCGATACGTTATATATTTTTTGCGAACGTACGTTAACGTCACACCACTATATTTGACTCATATTTATGAGTATATTTATGTCTTATATCATATGATATAAGTTACGGTAATGACAAATTTATGACGACACGTTAAAAGGTTCTAAACAAAAAATTGTCGTAGCGGGCGAATACCGAAACTTCGCCAACGTGTCACGTACTTGCCATATATAGATGGCCAGCCCCTACACTTCAAAAATGGCCACAAATTTCGTGGCTTACATGGTATGTGCAGCCATAAAATCATTCCATGTTGGCACACACAAATCACCCTCAATTAGGGCCAAATTGTGGAAATTCCAATTTCAATTTTGTCACATGGTTGGCGCCACTTTAGATCAGCCTAAGTGCTGAATATTAAAGTTTAATTTATGTATATTATGTGTAACATAATATATATAACATGTGCAAAAAGTTGGAATTTAATTAGAGAAAAATCAGGTAATCGATAAACGTCAAAAATTTGGTTTTCTACGTACACGACGCATGGAACATTTTTGGCATGACATATAACATGTATCTAGACACTTTTTACATACTTCATGCATTCTAAAGTGTTCTAGAAAAATCAATTAAGGGCTGATTGGAATATACCATGTGTGTATAATTATATGTGCACTATTTTACATAGTTTGCAAAAATAAAATTCAGCACATATATAAACTATTGCACACGCCTAGACAGCCATGTTGGAGCATATGTGAAACTTTTCTGGCATCTTGATTGGCCAAGAATGAAGCATACAATGTTGGTGACATAAAGAAAGGAACTACAAAAGGTAACATTTCAAATCTTGTCACATTTGTAATACATGCTGAAAATTCAGCATGTGTAGTCTATGGCTGGCCGATTTTCTACACTAAATGAGCCATATTTTGCTATCTTGAATTATGTGGATTAATTGAGAGATAGTATGGAAGTGTTTTGAATATATTATGGCATAAATAAAGTGATATCTTTGAATATCACACATGCTGAAAATTTCAGCATGTGTGGGAATGTACTTGGGCGAATTCTAGGCTCTATTGGTGATCAATTTTTATTCCAAAATTGATAAGAATGTTATGTATTAAATGATGATTGATTTCTTCTTTATTGTCAATGAATAAATCAAAACAAACTTGGCAACATTTTGAATAAAATGCAAATGTTACACATGCTGAAATTTCAGCATGTGAAAAAGGTGTAATGGCCGATTTTTTCATGGCAAGTTGGAGAAATTTGTCTTGCTAATTATGTGGGATGATTATATGATTTATGGAAATAATTTTATGGCTAATTGGCACATCTTTTTAAGGTTTATTTTCAGATTTATCTAGTCATCAAGTGATGATAACTTCCATTCAATCAATGAGTGTCAAGTAAGCAAGAGCTTAATGATCATCCAATGAGGAGTTGCCTAATAAGCAAGGAAATGTCACAATGATGCAATACACTCTTCCAAGGATTCAGAAGATAATTTTCGAGAGGAAGAGAGGGATATAGGGGGCGGCCAAAAGGTTGGTAAAAAGAGAAGAAGGAGAACAAACAAAATAGAAGACAAGGCTTACAAGTTTAAAAGATCAAAAACATTTTTTACTTCTTTCTATACTTCTTTCTTTCTTCTCTCTTAAAGCCTATTGTATTCATATTCATACATTTGAATAGGCTTCATATAGACCACCACATACTCTCTTTATTGTTGTAAAAGATTGATTAAGGTGTGATCAATCTTGCACTTGCAAGGTGGTGGTGTTCGTGATCGTTGTATTCACATACAAGGTTTGTAAAGGATTGGAGTTGGTATGTAACTCCATCAACCCTGTGTGGTAAGGTGTTCTTTGTGTTTTGTGATTAGTGCTAACCGAGGAAGGTGTCCTTGAAGACTGGAGTAGGTTGTTTTAACCGAACCAGTATAAAATTCCTTGTGTTATTTACTTTCAGCACTTACTTTCAGTTTCAGCACTGTGCATCATTTTTCATCACATTATTAAAAATAGTAAACGAATTTGAAAAATCACAAAACTTTCCAGAATCATAGCCACACGTCTTAAGATTAATTTGGCATAAGTTTCAACCCTTTTGGACAAGGATAAGTCATCCAAAAGTCTAAAGTTCTGAGACAAGTGCAGTCTGATTTTCAGGCTTACAAAGGTTGAGACTTTGAATGTATTTGATTAACTTCCCAAAAGAATTTTTCAAAACTGTTTCAACCCAATTAAATACAACTAATAAGGGGTTAGGTATTAACTTTTCGGAGCATTTGGAGTTACGGTTAAATAGGAATTAATTTTTCAAATCAGACTACCGTTTCTGGTAAATTTGCGCAATCTGACCATCAACGATTTTTAAAGGGGTTAGAGGTTGAATTTTAATATGAAATTTTTAGGAGATACTCAGAACATCTGAGACTAAGCTCTCTCCAAATTTCAGAATTTTTGAAGACCTATAACCTAGTTTTTAAAACGTTTCAAAACAGGTCCTGAAAATAAAAACTGTTTTCAGAAGTTGGGTTTTTGGTTTGAAACAATTTTAAAAACCACATTTTCTGCACCCACTATTCAACCCTCCCTTCTAGTGGTGCCTTGCAGATCCTATAAAAAACGCTTTCTTGCATGGTGAATCAAAGGAAGATGTATATATAGAAGCTCCTCCAGTCTTCTCAAACGAGTTTCAAGAAAATAAAGTGCGGCGACTTAAAAAATCTCTCTATGAGTTGAAGCAGTCTCCACGTGCATGGTTTGGAAGATTCACGTCGGTCATGAAAGAGAATGGGTAGAAGCAAAGTAATGTTGATCATATATTGTTCTTCAAAGGAAGAGGGAAGCTGGTTACATCCCTTATTATTTATGTCGACGATATGATTATTACTAGAAGCGATCAAGAAGAGATATCGCAACTCCATAAGAGATTGTTTGTTGAATTTGAGATAAAGGACCTAGGAACTTTATAATACTTCCTCAGGATAGAAATGTTTCGATCGAGCAAGGGGTTCTTCATTTCATAAAAAAGTATACTTGATCTACTAACAGATGTAGGGATGCTTGACTGTAAACCGAGTAGTGTCCCAATAAAAACAAGCCTTAAGCTGAGAAACTCTGATGGAGGACCTTTAGTAGACAAGGAATGGTACCACAAGCTGGTGGAAAAACTGATTTATCTATCTCACACGCGGCCTGACATTACCTATGCTGTAGTAGTTGTGAGTCAGTACATGCATAAACCGCAAGAAGAACATTGGAAGGCAATTATGTGCATTATAAGATATCTCAAAAGGACTCCAGACCGTGTGATATTCTTCAGGAAATATGACCATCTGTATAGAAGTTTACACTGATGCAGATTGAGCAGGCAGTCCAACTAATAGAAGGCCGACATCAGGGTTTTTGCACTAGGCGGTGGTAATCTGGTTACTTGGAGGAGTAAGAAGCAGAAAGTAGTTGCGTTGTCTAGTGGTGAAGCAGAGTTCAGGGGCATTGTGAAAGAGATTATGGAGATCTTATGGCTGAGAAAGGTGCTACAAGAACTAGTCTTTCCACAGAAGTTCCTGGCGCTACTAAAGTGTGACAACAAGGCGACAATATCAAGGATAAGCTTGAGAGTGGTGTTGTTGAGATTCCGTTTGTGCACACAAAAGAACAGTTGGCTGATATACTTATCAAAGCTGTAACAAAAAATGTATTTGAAGTCACGCTTGGCAAGTTGAACATTGGAGAACTAGATGCTCAACTTGAGGGGGAGTGATGGAAAGCAAATCACAGTTTGAGATAAAATCAAAGATGGAAGATCAAATCAAATTAAAGATATAAGTAGGTAGAATCATATCTTAACAAATGTAGGTTAGAATCGAATCTTACCAAATTGTATCATGTATCTTTCAAAGTTGCTTAGATAGAGTTGTTTAGAGGCTATAAATTGAGAATGATGTACCACGTTTGAATCAATGAAAAATTAAAAATTATCACTCCAGATTCACTACAATGTGGGCTCTGGACTGAAATTGGTTTAGCTGACTGATGTAATCTGGAATGTGAGCAGAATTAAACTGTATGAACGTGTAAATTAACTCAACCCTAGAAAAGAAAAAAATAGTTAGAGGCCTCCTATGTTAATTGCGTATGTTGGAATTTCAAAATAAGCAGACATTGAGAGTTCCTTAGTACGTTGAAAAGAATTAAGTTTCACACCCCTCACCTACGAATGGTAAGGTTCTATTTATACGTGTGCAAGGCAGTTTAGAGAGCACGAAATTAAGTTGATTGTACGTCTGCTTTCATCCTGATTAACAACATAGAGATTCCGACCCTTAAGCTTGCACCACGAGTTTGAAGGGACAGGGAGACATTGACTGACAGCACATCAAATCAACTGGAGCAGCATCTGAATATTTTTTTTCTTCTATCTCTGTAGAAAGTGTAACGTCACAAATATGCCTTTGGTGTTTCTCAAATGATCCGTGCTGAACGGAGATTCAACATATATTTTTTAGCTGATGTTTTATGAACATCAGAGGTCCGCTCGTGCTGTTATACTGTTTAGTAAAGCACATAAGTCAAACGCGGCATCTTCGGGTTTGTCATAGAAAATTCTACACACTTAAGAGACTTTAATTTCCCGTAAATCTTGTGCAGAATTTATGCGGCTGATTCTTCTCAGAGGTTCGTTTAAGGTTAAGGGTATTATCCTTAGCTATGATTGGTCCATAAATGAGTTTAATTCATCTAATGATGATGTGACACGTGTAGATCTTTCTCTTCTTCCTCAAATGTTCACAGATTCATGTTGCGGCTGTGTGCGAGAGCAGAACACTGGAGTAACGAAGAAAACATGTGATCAAACTGTAGATTTTTGAAGAGTTAGGGCTCGATGGTAGAATCTCTTCACTTTCTTTATGCTGTAAAATGTATAACCCGTGAAGTTGAGTTATTGTTTAACTTACTTGAAACTTCGAGAGGTTTGTGTGCAAATTTAAATCTTAGTTGACCGTAGCATATAATAAACTCGAAATCGCTTAATTGATTAATAAACCATAGAAAGAGTAAAAGGTAAGGATAGTGCTAGTCGTCAAACACTTATAAGTTCGCCCAGACAAAAAGCGTAAATTTGATGCAGGAAATCAAAGTTTAAAAGCTTGAGGTTAGTGGAAAAAATAGGACACGTAATCCTTGTAATATCGGTACACGTGTTTCTTTATCTTTTTCTACCCTTTTCCATTAAGAAAAATCCTGTCCGCATTAGACACCTAGTACTGAAGAAAGTAATGGAAAAATCCTGTCCGCATTAGACACCTAGTACTGAAGAAAGTTTTTGAACATTGAATGATTCACATATGAAAATTAATAAAGGATTCAAAGTAAAAAAAAAAAAAGTAAGAAAACGAATAAAGTATTCAAAGTAAAAAAAGTAAAACCTGTTTTTGACACGTAATTAAGACATCTAGTATTTACGAATTTGACACACCTTACTTAAGTGCTTTAATCATATAATTTAATCATCAAAGGAAATAATTATAGTTAGCAAAATGACTACCTTGAAATTTTCTCATTAGATAATTCAGTCTTTTAGAATCGACTAGGTGAGGATACAAACCAGATGTGGGAGGGTGTGACGACTACTATTACTCACACAGCGAGAGAAACTGTTGGGGTAACAATAGAAAAGACAACTATACATAAAGAGGCATGGTGGTGGAACAAAGATGTGCAACAAAAAAATAAGGGATAAACAAAGGAGTTTTAGAGAACTGTTAAGTTGAACGGACGGGGAAGAGAAAGTAAGATTGAGGGAGAACTATAAAATCGCGAGGAAGGAGGCGAAGAAGGCAATGACGGAGGCAAAGGACGTAGGCCATAAAAGGATATACGAAAAACTTGAAACAAAAGGCGGAGAGCATGATATGTTTAAGATTGCCAAAGCTAGGGACCGGAAGAGACATGACCTAAGAGGCGGGAAGTTTATAAAGGGAAAAGATGAACGTCTTTTAGTCAAAGAACAAGACATCAAGTGGAAATGACAAACATACTTCCACAACCAATCAAGTAGGAGCATCACACAAGGAGATGTGATGAGAGCACTTAAGAAGATGGGAAGAGCTAAGGCAATTAGCCTAGATAACATACCAATTGAGGTGTGGAAGTATTTGGGAGGATTTCAATGGTTAACTATTCTGTTCAATCTTATTTTCAAAATAGGAAAAATATAAGATAAATGGAGAAAGAATGTTGTGGTGCCTCTATATAAGAACAAAGGAGACGAATAGTGTTGTGGGAATTACAGGGGAATCAAGTTGTCAAGTCGTACTATGAAGCTATGAGAGCGAGTAACTGACACTAGAATTAGGCGAGAAACTCAAGTTACGACGAACCAATTTGGTTTCATACCAGGATGGTTAACTACGGAAGCAATACACATCCTAAGGGGATTGATTGAGAAGTACAGAGAGAAGAAGCGCGATCTACATATGGACTTCATCGATCTTGAAAAAGCATGTGATAGTGTACCACGTAGACTTATTTGCGATAGTCTAGATGCAAGAGGGGTTTATATGAGGTATATAGACATAACTAAGGATATTTATGCTAGGACGAAAACAACTGTCCATACGCCTGTGGGGAATACAAACTTCTTCCTGGTGGAGGTAGGCCTCCATCAAGAGTCAACTTTGAATCCATTTCTTTTTGATGTTATCCTTGACGAGTTGTCAAAGACGATCCAGGAGGCAGTTCCATGGTGTATGCTTTTTGCTGACGATATTGTATCAGTCACAGAGAGTAGAGATAACCTGAGTATGAGATTAGAGTAGTGGAGGGATGCTTTAGAGAGAAATGACCTAAGGATTACTCGTTCTAAGAAGGAGTATTTGCATTGCAACTTCAGCTGCGTAGTCGACGATGAGAATAGCAAGCTTACCATCGAAGGTCAAGTGGTGCCACAGGTAAGTAAGTTCAAGTACCTAGGATCATTGGTGCAACAGGATGGGACATAGATAGTGATGTAACAAACCGAGTTCAGTCAGACTGGTGTTGGTGGAGTGCGGCCTTAGGGGTGCTGTGTGACAAGAATTTTCCCACTAAATTAAAGAAAAAATTTAATAGGGTCGCAGTGCGGCCGACAATGTTATATGGAACAGAGTGCTAATCAAGAGGACACAATCGCAGAAGATGGAAGTGGCAGAGATGCGGATGCTATATTGGATGTGTGGCATACAAAACTAGACTGGATCAGAAATGAGGTATTTACGGAAAGGTTAGAGGTGACTAGTATAGCAGATAAGATAAGGGAGATGAGACTGAGATGGTTTGGGCATGTTAAGAGGAGACAGACCACGGCTTCTGTCAGTGCAGTTGAAAGCCTCATTGTAGAGGGGAAGAGGAGTAAAGGCATGCACAAAATGACTTGGAATGAGCGGATTATGCATGACCTACTAGATTTGCACCTCTCTGAGAACATGGTTCACGATAGAAGTTGATGGAGACATAGGATTAAGGTTAACGAGGTTTAGTCAGGATATAGGGACACCTTAGATTATATTTATGGGCTTAAATAATCTCTATAATTTGGGTACCTTTGTACTTTTTTGTGTTTGTCTTTGCCTTTTATTATTTGTCGTTCATTATTTGTCTACATAGGTATATAAAGAGTCGTGGGTCTTGCTGGAAGGAAACTCTCTATCCTTTGTGATGGAGTCATTGTTTTCCTGCCTCTAAGACTCTCCAGACCCTAGCGATAGTTTTTGCTCTAGTTGAGATATACTGGGTATGTGTTGTTGTTGTGCATCTATATAAATAACATGTAAAAAATTTTAATTATTTAATTGGCCAATCAACTGCACAAAGCGTAAAAGGTAACTCTAGCGATAATCCGTAATGACTTGCACTGGCTAGTGGACAAAATAGGATACATAATCCTTGCATACTTCATAAACTGGTTTCTTTCCCTTTCTCTAGCTTTTTTCATTACTATTATTTATTTCTCTCTTCGTTTTGTGCAAATTTGATATATTTTTCATAAGTTTAAAACATATCTGAAAAAATGATTGAAAAGACGCTTTATACTTTAGAAATAGCAAATGATTGAACAAAAAAAAGAAGTGATGTTACTCTTTACATAGAACTCTAAAAACAGAGATTACTGTGTATATTATACCATCAACATTGATTGATCTATTTATACACCAAACTCTAAAATTGAGACATCAATCATCTGAGCTGGTAACATACAAAATTGAAAACACACTGTCCAGCATTCCTTAACATAGATCGATCTATGTATACATCATTTTCTAAAATCGAGACATTCATCGACCTACGTACGTAATGTGCAAAATTAAAACCACACTGTCAGGCATAATACTATAAACATAGATCGATCTATGTATGCATCTACCTCTGAAATTGAGACATAGATCCATCTAGGTAGATTTTGTGCAAAATTGAAATCACACTGGCATGCATCATACCCTCAATATAGATCGATCGATGTTACATCAGTCTCTAGATTGTGATACAGATGGATTGATTTCATCCTGAATTTAAATTTTCATAGACATTTTAAATAGATTCAAGAGTGATTTAAAGTTTTATGTCTCTTCAATCTTTCGGAAATTGATTGTGCCTTTCCCCAAAATTCGACAAAGTTATTTTGAGCATTTTAAACCCATCTAAGATTCTCTAGCATGGTTGTTTATCATCAAAATTAGATATAGGGTGATTGAAGATAAGTTGAACTTCCTCAAGACAATTAATGGAGTGGAAGACTTCCATTGTGGCTGGAAAAACAACGTCCATTCACCTATGCGTTGAAGAAAGATGAGACATTTCTGCACTTTCATCCTTTTCAAGCTTCATACCCCCCATTGTTGTAAAAAGCTATCAAAGGTGCAAAAGTGCTTCAAGCCTGTTAAGCTCTTTTTGCTTGTTTTCGTTATTGTATTATAAGAGTATAAGTCGAACAAAAGAGGAATTAAACATATTTGATCTCTTGTTTGTGATTTAGACTTATTTGAAAGTCTAATCTCACTTCTTCCCCAAGAACTAGTTGCTGAAAGTTCTTTAGAAGAATCTTTTTGAAGTTGTGAAGAAACAAGGCAAGCTCTTGTTTGTAGATGTAGTAGTTCATGTTTGACAACTTGTTTGTGTAACAGCTGTTATTGCTATAGTTGTTGTTGCAGTAATTATTAGTGCAAGTATTTTTGTTGTTGTTCTTATTCCTTTTGGAGGTTATAAGTAATGTTGTAGTTGAAAATCCACTCGGTAAACAAATTGGTAGTGAAGTACAATAAAAAATATTCAAACCAGTGGAAATTTTATGTCTCCATTCATTCTCTCTCGTCTTTTTCCTTCGTATTTTGGAGAAACATTGAGTTGGTGTGAGCTAAACCGATTAAAAACCCAAAAAAAACTAGCCCAACACTCTGTTCAGCCTCCTTTAAAGTGATTCATTTCAGCTTACCCTTTATTGCTTGACAAAATTTTGCAAATAACAATGGTGAAATCGTTGAAAAATATAGTAATAACAACCTCCACTAATACTAGCTCAACTCTCAAGTCATCTACTATATTTACAGCAATAAATACTAAAGTTCCCATATTTGATGCATCTACCTATTCCTTATAGAAATATAATATGAGTGCATATTTGGGTGGATGTGTTCATGACATATGGAGAATGGTCATACATGAAGTACCTTCACCGACTATTTTGGATAACAAATGGAGAATTGTTATGAAGAAGTTGGATAACCATATTGATGAGGATGAGAAGAATTTCGAGTTAGAAAAGAAAGCTCTTGAAATCTTTTATATCTTTTCCTCACACAAAGTGCTAATAAAGGCTTTAGGCATCTTCTCCCTATATGAGGCATATAAGAAACTTAAGGAGTTAGCAAGCGATGATCATCGATCAAACATAAATGAAGGAGATCATGATGAGAGAAAAGCAATGTTCCTTTTAGCTATTGAAGATGACAAAGAGGTGCTTCTTTTAAAATCCTCAGTTGATGAATTACAAAATGAATATGTTTCTTTACATGAGGAATTTGAAAATCTTTTTCTAAAATATAAGCATGCAAAAATAGAACTTAGATTATGTAAATTGAAAAAATAAAATTTGCATGATTTTTCTATTTTGCTTCATCTATAGCATGATGTCTTTTTGAAGATACATAATTCCTTAGCTCAGAAAGCACAGAGATTAAGAATGAATGTGTTACACTCGAAGAACTCCATCAGATGACATATGAGAAGTTATTCATAAAAAATCTCTTGGTAAGTATAAACTCGTGAATAGAAAATCCATAGGATTTGAAACTTCTACTTCCCCAACCATTATGGCTAAGATAAAAGAGACAAAATTATATGATTCATCAAGGACTAAGTCTTTACTTCAAATAGATGTGGATAAAGAGGTCAATAACATTTTTAAGCTCATGAAGATAACTGAACTTTCAAAGCACAAAAACAGACAATCACATCATGTACCTACTGGTTTCTTCTGTAATAAAAAGGGTCATGTAGTAAGTGTTTGCTGAGCTAAGAAAAGTTCCAAGTCTTATTGGAGACCTAAGGCACGAGAGCTTATCAAAATGGACACAACAACAAAAGAGTATGTACATAGATTGATTTGCCTTATGTAAGAGCTTGGAATTCATAAAGAAGACAAAGTGGATTAAAAAAAATTAACTCAAGAAATGAAATGTTCAATCCACATGGGTACAAGCATTTCCTTACCGCGTTCAAGACCAAAAATGGTGCATAAGTCGATTTTGGCAATGGGAGAAGCTAAACCTTTGGAGTTGGAGAAGTTGGTGAATCTTCTAATTTTCTATTTAGTCTTGTAATGCGTATGGGAAAGATATAAGCTAATTTGATAAGTCTTGTACATGGTGTGATGTTAATATTTACACATTTTTGAAAAAGACAAAGTATTCATAAAATAAATGATAGTGGTTTGATGTCTTTAAGGATTCGAAAAGAAAATAATTTTGGCTTGCATGGTTTTATTGTGAAAACTCTTATTAGGTTTACCTATGACTCGATAGATGACTTGAATATGTTAGTTACAAATTGTTTTTTATAAAAAAACCTCCAACTTATCAAAGTATTTATTGATCATAATGGCATATGTGATATCTATAAACTATTTAATGCCATGATATTAAATACTTAAGTCCCTTTGTTGGAATGACTCCTTACGAGTTTTGAAATGATAAAATCCCAACGGTAAAATATGTTATGATGTTTGGTTGTAAGTTTTGCACAATTAACCCCAAATATATCTTAGAAAGACTATATCTAACGGATGGTGTATATGTTCAAAAAAGGCTATGTAGGTGAACAAATTTCTTGATAACTTGAACAATTCAACTAGTCTCTTATATATACTTGAGAATTCAAATGTTTGGATAATAAAAGTCATTTGAACATTCATGATGATCAATAGCAAAAGAAAAAAACTATGTTGTATGATCCCTTCTAGTTTAGAAAATTCCAAAGACACAAAATTTGGTGGATTATCCAAGCGTTAACTTAAGGAAGAATAGACAAAGAAACAAATTAAGGAAGAAATTTTGAATCACAGTTCTCGACTATTATCAAGATATGAATGAAACCTATGTTTTACCTTATAAGATTAGAAGTTCTAAGAAACCTTCCAGGATATATTTGGTGCAGAAATTCTTAAGTCCACCAACTACATGTCTAGTTGATCATCTTGAATAAATATATTCACTAATGAACCTATGGAGCATAATCTTTCAACATTGAGGACTTTTATTAGCCAAGGTTAGAGTAGCCTCGTAAAAATTAAGTCAAACTCTTACAGTTTGGTATGACAAGTTAAGATATTCTATTTTTCAAAACAATTTCTCAAAAAAAATTGCACATCACATTCTTACTCCATAAATACTATAACGATCATCATTTAGCCAACATCCACGTTGATATTGTATTTGAGTCTAGTATAGAAATGTGTGCAAAAGGTTTGCATAATCCAATGAATAATATGTATAATCTGAGTATTATCAAAAAAACTTAACTACTTTCTTTAGTTAATACTATACCAAATAAGATGTAAATTTGACAGAAACTAAGTGCAACAACAAAAACACTTTCTTAAATGCCAAGTTAGTTAATATGATCATAAGCGCTAATGCTAAACTTGTAAAGAAGAAAGAGTGATATCAAATGGATATAAAAACAGCTTCTTGAACGGTATTATTCAAGAAGAAGTATATGTAGTTCAATCACTGGGCTTTGAAGGTCATGATTATCCAATTCACTTGAAAATGTTATGAGATATTAAAAAATTTCCTACTTGAAAATGATCCTTCTAGAGGAAACATTGGTATCACCTAGTTCAACAAGATGTGATCATTTAATTATACAAATTTATGTTGACTATATTATCTTTGGTGCTAATAATGATTCTTTGTGTAAGCATTTTACTAAGCTTACGATGTGTGAGTTTGAGATGATCCTGATGGATGAGTTCAACTACTTCTGTAGACTTCTAAACAAGAAAACTAAGAAAGGAGTGTACATTTCTTGAACAAAGTACACCGGAACTCTTCTCAAGAATTACAAATTTGAGGATGGAGTGTAAGGACACGAATGCACACAAGTGTAAAGCTCGACAAAGATGAAAAAGAAAAGACGGTTGAGGTAACAAAGTATAGAGACATGATTGGTAGCTTACTTCATTTAACGGCTAATCAGTCAGACGTATTACGTGTTATATGCTCATGCGCTAGATTTCAAAATATGCATAGGGAATTGCATCTAGTTGCTACAAAGCATATTCTTATATATTTTAAAGGTATGTTGAACTTTGGGATGTTCTACTCTAAGACTGGATGATTTGACTTAGGAGGATATATTGATTTAGATTATGCGAGAAATTTTGCTGATTGGAAAAGCACATCTAGCACTTGTCAATTTATTGGAGATGCTTGGTTTTTTTGTACTCTAAGAAAAAAATTAGTATGTCATTTTTCACTGCAAAATCCGAATATATCTCGGCTGTCTCATGTTGTCCCAAGTACTTTGGATGAAACACACATTAAATGATTACAATATTAAGTTTAACAATATAACTATGTTACGTGATGATACGTTAGCAATAAATATAAAGCAAAATCCAGTTCTTCATAGTAGAGCCGAACATATTAAGGTTTGACATTACTCTATAAGAGATAACATGCAAAATGAGTTAAATTGTGTGGAAGTTGTCCCAACTACTGATCAATTAGCAAACATATTCACAAATCTCTCCTCACTCGGACACAGATTTTCCCAGGACCGAGGAATTGGAAGAACTAAAGAGAAGGTTAGCCTCAAGAAATTGAAAGCACACTGTCCAACATCATACTATCAAGATGGATCGATCTACGTACACACAAGTCTATGAAATTGAGACATAGATCGATCTACGTAGATAATGTGCAAAATTAAAACCATACTGTCCAACATCATGCCCTCAACATAGATCAACCAATGATACATCAACCTATAAAATTGAGACATAGATCAATCAATGTTATTCTAAATTCAAATTTTTATAACCGTTGCAAACAAGCCCAATATTGGTTTAAAGTTTTTGCACCTTCTCCCCTGAATGACCACAAAGTTGTTTTGACTATTGTACACCTATCTAAGATTCTCTATGGTGGCTATAGATAATTAAAGTCACCTATACGGTGATTGAAATCAAGTTGAAATTTCTCAAGGCAATTAGTGGAGTGGATGACTTATGTGGATGCAACGAAAACGAGATTCACTCCAATATATATTCAAGAAGCCCAAACTAGGCATTTACATGCTTTCATCATCTTCATGCTTCATGCTTCATCCCCCATTGTTATAAAAATGTCTCAAAGGTGAAAAGTGGTTAAAACCTATTTAGCTCACATTGGTTGTTTTTGTTGTATCGCAAGAGAAGAAGTCCAATAAAAGAGGAACTAAAAATATTTGATCTCTTACTTGGATTCAGACTTATTTGAAAATGTAATCATGTTTCTTTTCTTTTTCTATCCTTTTCCATTACTATTGCTTCTTTATTTCTATTTTATAGTTTGTACATGTCAAAAATATCCTATCCGCATTAGTCTTAAATGCAGCTATTACGCAAGAAAGCTTTTGCAAACATTGAATAATTACATAAGAAAAATCGATCCTTTTTAGGTATCAGATCACTGAATTTCTTGTGAATTATGTAGATTACATATTCTTTGATGTCCGGAAGCACTTATGAGTAAACGTTGTTCTCTCCTGGCAAAAAGTTTTGTTCGATTGATATCCGGCGTAATGGGTAAAGTTAAATCTAATTATTCGACATCAAAGAAATCTCATGTTGGCACAAATATATTAGCACACCATCAATGACTAATGTGATTCATAAGTTTAAAGCTCAAGTAGATTTTCTTGTACACAAAAGTTATTTACTTCTTAAGCACGTAATAATTTTTAATTCGTGCATCAAATTCTTCACAGGCAGTTATTATTGTGGAGGATGAAAGAGTGGGTTTTCATGATTTAGTATGCTAATACAAGGCCGTATTAGCAGCATGTGTAATTGTGTCTGTTGGAAAAATTTTATCAAGCAATGATATGTCCGCTTGTTTTAAAAAAAGGGAAAATAAAGATATGGTATTATCCTAAATTCAAGTAATTGAAAAGAAGATAATTAGGGTATTAGATATGATTTAGGAAATCTTAATCCTAACCACTTAAGGAATATTCCAAAAAACCTAGACCATCTATATCTATACACCATAACACACAACCTAAACAATTACAACCTAAACGGCAGCCCATAGCAACCAATACTGCCGCCACCATAGTTTCTCCCAAACTTCAATTCTATTAACCATAATACTATAAACAACAACCACCCTTATATCTCCCAAACTTTAATTTCTTCAATCTCTCAATTATGCAGCACACGTGAGCCTCCTTATTTCCCCAAATAATCAAAAGCTGTCGCCAGTTATAAGAACAAAAGCCAAGGGAATTCTTCAACCGTTTGAAATCGATTCTTTGTAAAGATCGTATAAACGAGATCGAGGCAAGTATTTTTACTATATTTGTTATGTTTTTCCAACGTCATGATGTTATTTTCAGATCAAATCGGATCATGCACGTCGTATTTGTGTTTGCATAGACGGTTGATGAATACGTATATATGTCTACTTGTATGTATCGATTTAAATATATACACATATGTACATATGATATAAAATGCTGTGGGTTATTGTTGATGCCGATGCATGGGAGCCCAGAATTGTAGGGATAAAAGAGAAAAAAATATATGAAGGATCGTGGCTCACTTTATGTGTGGTACAATTGTATCAATTTAATTAAAGGTGACGGTTGTGTTTTTTTTTCTTTTTCATCCTTTTTGATACTTATCGCTATTGTACGTTGGATAATTGCATTAACAAAAAAAAACAAGTGGGTTAAACTATACCATGAAACATGTTATTGATCATTTGTATACATTTGATTTTAACCGTTGCATGTTATTTACTGTAATTGGAAATTTTCTACAAGCTTTCGAAAAAAAAAGAAAAACTTTCGGTTGAATTTTGAAAATAAATGGGCTATATATTGTAAAAAGAAAAGGTGTCAATATTATATATTATATGCTAGCACACATTAAACCTGTCCGGTTGGCAAAGATAAAATTGAATAAGCTATTGTATAGCATATGTTTTACACAAATAAATGGATTCACGTTGCCGAAGAAATGGATTTGTACATGTTTTCCTTGAGCTATTTGTAAGTATGTGATTACATATAGTTATATGAGTTTAAATGATAATATCATGTATTCTTGGGCCGTCACCATTGGCCGTATATTACTTATAGATATATATAATATGAAAATACACAACGTGTAGCTGCTTTACATACCGCAAATGAATATATATGTAATTATAATTTTGAAATGTGCTTGATGTATACACATGAACCGAGACCAAGAAACTATAATTGGGAGAAAAGTGGGTTGATGTGAAACATGTAATTATAAACGCGTGTATACACCTGTATGAGCGCGAGCATATACGTGAGTATACTTATATGTAGGAGATAAGTTGGAATTGAAACGGTAATAAAAGGGTAAACGAATAAGTATAACGGTAAATGAAAAAGTGTTTCAAGTTGTACTTGTCAACTTCCTAGGTTAAGTGTGGAAGTTAAAGTTTTTGTCCTTTTCCAAAGCAATCATCCGAGGCCTTTAGGAAGAAAGGAATGATTTGCCCAACACCAAGCATAGAAGTCAGCGAGGTTGGGAAGAAGAGATTCTACGTAGGAAGTTAATTCGTCAAAAAGGTAGGTGCCTCTTCCCCCTCAAACGGGTACGATTCATGCATGCTTTGATGGTATGCTTTATTTGTTCCGTTGTTTTCATTTGTTTAAGTTGTAAATTTTGTATATGTTGGAAAGCATGAGATATATTGTTTATGGCTACTATGTGCTTGTATGTGTGTGAATTTGGTGGTAAGATTGTATCGGAACAAAAAAAATACCCTTAAAGAATTGAAAAAAAGGGAACTGTTACACTAGGACCTTTAAAATGTGGTGTTTTGGCCTTAGAATAGGTTCATATAGATTGGAAATAGGAGAAAATGGGGGTTAGGATCGAAAAACGAATCACAGCGCGCGTTGCCACTGGGGGAACAACCATTGAATAAAAAATTAAATTAACTTAAGGCAGAGAACAGGGCGGCCAACGGACCGAGCCGGCTGGCCAGCGGGTCGGACCGAAGGCGGCCCTTTAACCACTTAAAAGAATATATATAAAAATATAATTAAATACCAGTAAAATTCAAATAAATTCCAGAAAATATAA
Source organism: Eustoma russellianum (assembly GCA_036186865.1). Classification (NCBI taxonomy): domain Eukaryota; kingdom Viridiplantae; phylum Streptophyta; class Magnoliopsida; order Gentianales; family Gentianaceae; genus Eustoma; species Eustoma russellianum. The sequence goes on from AP025050.1 coordinate 31,461,738, forward strand.
AAGGTTAAAATTAAATTATTTCTACTTAATTTCTAAAGTTTGGTAAATTTAATAAATTAAAAATAAATAGTAATAAATAGAATTAAATAAGGAAGAAATAGGGAAAATTAGTAGAACATTTTAGAAAATTAATACAAGCTAAGGAAAAATTAAGGGGATGATAAATAACAACTTTCTAATATTCGGAAAATTTACGAACCTAGATTTGAGTGCCGGAGGATGGTGAGGATGGGCCAGGGGCCTTAGACGATTGTGTTTTTGCATTCATGGCATGTGCATTGCATTTATGGCGGGTCGTGACGTACGGGTCATGGGCGCTCAGGATGGTGTATGGTGGCGGGGCCACACACACTCAGGATGGTGTACGGTGGCGCGGCCACGCACACTCAGTATGGTGACTGTGGGTGGGTACGACCCACAGCCACTCAGTAGGACCCGGGTTCATGCATTGCACGGTAGAGATATCGACATTCTGTGTGACATGACTTTGTTGCGTGTGACACGTTGATTGAGCATGCATCACGTACTTGCGCATTTTATGTGGAGTGCTTTACTTACCGCATTTATTTTATCTTATGCATGTTATCTTATATTTATGTGGTATGTGGTTTTATCTTATATTTATGTGCTATGTGGTTTTATCTTATATTTATGTGCTATGTGGTTTTATCTTATATTTATGTGCTATGTGGCTATATCGTTTCGGTATGCACATTTTTTATTGGTTTGAGGCGGTCATCTATTGGGTGATTTTCTGTCACTCATCCTTACTTCCCAGGTGAGCCGGATGAGAAATACGAGCACATCCTTGTTGAGGACGGGGCGGACATAGCTGAGTGGGATGGTTGATAGCTGCAGCTAGGATACGAGGGGAACTCTGCAGCTGATTTTTCGTAGTTATCTTTTGGGGATTTTCACAGACTCTTTATTACTTTTATTATCATAATTTTTATTCAGTAATGTAAAGACGGTTATTGGAGTTTAATTTAAGTTGTGATTTACGTTTCCGCAAAAAAAAAATTTCTATGTCATTTCTGACATGTAAGAGATTGATTCGACGCCTTGTATTCTCCTTAGCAAGATACGGCGGGTGCACTGTTTCCGATGATAGGGCTCGGGAGCGGGGCGCTACAAGCAAACATTGCATATGATGAATAACAGTTATTTGCAGAAAGTAGGCCGTGAACCAAGTCGTTTGTTACTAAGCTGATGAACCTTAATAATATAACTTAACCATCAATTGAAATCATAATAATTGGTAAATATCCACTTTGAAATTTTCTCATTTGACAATTCAGTCTCTTTACAAGAGATGTTATGAGACTAGAGATTCTACTTAAATACAAAGACCAAATCATTTGGTTCTAATAGAAAAATGGACCATTTTGGCCCAATTCATAATGTAGGAGATACATATTAGTCCATCACATTATGAGAGAGACCATGAATTGTATATCAATATAAATGACCACATCACTTCAACTATGCAGAAAATCTAAAAACTATTCTTTGTCCCTATCACAACAGAGATGCATAGGTCCTACTAAATTGTAAGATTGGGTAACAATGGTCCAAGAATTTATTTGAAAAAAGATCTCAAGTTATTTTCTACCCAGAGTAAAATTTTTGAAACTCAATTTGGAGGGCCACCATTACTTTATGGATAATATAGAACTGCCTATAAATTTCTTGTATCGTCATGGATTTTTCAAAAAAAAAAAAAAAACAAGAACTTTGCTTTCCCTGTTCAAAGCTTGCGCGCATTCATGGCAAATCTCAATATCCGTGTTGTCTACCTAGCCGTGTTCTGTCTCTCCCTCTTATTTATATTAGATGAGCATCTATGTAAGTTCAAGTCTTTCTATTTTTCTTCTCCTACTTGAGAAACTGACTTTCTTCAATCCAATAACACTTCTATAAATTGTTTAACATGTATTTGTTTTGTTATTTCATAGGTGATTCAGAAACCGTTGACGTAGAACCAGCAGGAAGCAACTGCTGGCACAGAGACGATGGAAAATGGTGCTGTGAATGTCACTTTGACATTTGCACAGATGAGGAGCTTGATTGTGAGCATAAGTGTTTCTGCCCAAATCGAGACTTTGGTCATGTGCATGTTCTTGGTCATTGACAAATCAACAAGTTATACTTTAACTCTTTGAATAAGAATAAAAGATCTCTCTATTTGTGAAAGAATGTTTTACTGATTCCGTTTTTGTTATCTTACTTCCTACTTTAATATTTTAGTTTATGTGTCTGTTAATGGATGAATCCCAAGTGAAACTTGTGCTTGTGTTTTATTAGTTCTTGCTTTTAAATTCAACAAATAATATTGGAACGATCAATTAAATTGTTAAATTTATTTATGCAATATCAAAGAAATCTCATGTAATCTATTTTAAATTGAAACAAAACTGATTGCATGATTCTTTCTTTAAGCATCCCCTAACACTTACACTAATATATTGTCTAACTTAGTGAAAAGCAACACAAATTGTATGTAAGACAAGTGAAGGCGTCCTAATTATTCATAATAAAAGTTACTCCTTTTATAAAAAAAAAACTAATATATTGATTCGCGTTATAGATCTCATTTATGGTTCAAGAGAAAAAATGAATTCATGCCATAAGTATGTGTACCAAAAGCCATTTTATGAATACTGACAATAAAATCCTTTCTTGTAGAGCTCTCAGTTGCAAAACAACAATGAAATTCAAGCGAAATTGATATTTTTAGAGAAGAAAACATATGATTAAACTGTAGAGTTTTGAGAATTTAGGGCTCGATAGATCATACCTTCACTTTTTTTTTACAATGTAACATTTATAAACCATAGAATTCAGTAATTAGTTTTTTTACTTGAATCCAGAATTGTAACGCCCCGTCTCGAACCCTAAGGTCAGAACCGGTACGCCCGCCGTATTCCACTAAGGGATATACAAGGCGTCTGTACGAACCCCTGCACTGATCAAAACGACTGAGTATTCGATTGCGGAAGCAAAATAAATCAACTCAAAACCCTAAATCGAAAGCAAAATCCCCAAAATCATATAAAGTCAACATCAAGTCAGAATCTCCTAAACGACATCGTAAAGTTCGTAAAATAAAATCCCTAAGCTAAGTCCTCAAATGAAATAATAAATAAAATAAACTTCTCTATTTCTTGATCGTCTATCTCCAAACAGTCTCTACGAGTCCCACTGATCGCACTCTGAATCTTCTCCAACCCATGGGTAATCATACCCTGAATCGTCTGCGACAAAACAAAACGAATGGTGTGAGCGACAAAAACGTCACTCAGTAGGTACCCTGCCTGCATCGGTCCTGTGAGATCATACATGCTAGGACAGTAGTGAAATACATATACGTACTGTAATCCGAAAATAGACTGTCCACGTTTTCGCAAACACGTATAACGGTCAGAATTTCTTAAAACAACGTATAACGGTCAGAACTTCTTAAAACAGCGTATAACGGTCATAACTTCTTAAAACAATCAAAACACATAATCGTGCGGAATGAACGTGAAATGCAATGCCACATACGTGATGCATGATAACACTACATTCTCAGAAACATTCATCTAATCGTGCAATGCATGACCCGGGGTCCTAACAGATCAGAACAGAACGGAACGGAACAGATCAGATATGCGACTTACGTCTCGCATATCCTAACAGAATGGAACGGAATGGAACAGAACATAACAGATATGCAATGTCTCGTGATGCATGAATGCACAAAAATCATACATGGAATCCTTCATTTACTTTCCCTTTACTTTTCTTCTTCTTTATCTTTTTCTTTTCTTTTTCCTTTTCTTTTCTTTTTCTTTTTCCTCCTTGTCTTCGTTCTCAGCCTCCCCTGAAATCCTTTTCCTTTTCTATTTTTCTTTTCTTTTTCTTTTTTTTTGCTGCCTCCCCTGCCTCACTTTCGTTCCCCCTCCTTCAGTCCACCCCACCGGCTCCCCACCCTAGGTCCCAGACCGCACCACCCACCAGCGCACCCCCTCCCCTCAGCCCCTCACCTCTCAGCCGCCCCTCTTGGCCAGCGCCCCCCCAGCCCCCCCTTCAACTCCCTTGTTCCTCCATCCGGCAGCACGTGGTCATAGCCCACCACCACCGGCCACACGCCGCCGGCACAAACACTTCTTTCTGCGATTCCGGTATTCACACGCACATCAAAAATCAAATCTTTTTCGAGTTTTCATACGAAAATAGCATCATATATATATATATACACATACGATCATATATACGGACATACAATTCATCAGAGATACATATAATCTAATAATCAAGCATCTATACAATCACAAATACTAATGCACGATCTCATTTTCATAGCGAAATTAAAGATTATCATTTTTACATTCAACGGATGTTAAGGGGCGCCTACCTGGTAATTGATACGCGTTGAAGAGCGTGTCCGGATGGTGGTTCCTCTTCCTTAAAAGTAGCGCTCGGCAAGGCATCGCTGCCTACTTCCCTGCGGCGTACGTTTTGTTGAGGGGAGAGGGTCTAAGAGCTTGTTTAAATAGAATTTGATTAGGGTTTAGGAAAATTATCAAATCCAATTAGGTTTAATAATTAATTAAGCCTTAATGACTCTTTTGCCCTTGATTAAAAAAAATGGGATATAACATTCTCCTCCCCTTACAAAAAGTTTCGTCCTCGAAACTTGTGTGTTACGTAGTCAATAACTTAGTATAGTCCTACACAATCCATTTACCTCGATCATGACCGAACTTAGTATCTCTTGCGTATTCTGATATGTTACCCATTTCACTTCCTCGATACAGAACTAAGTCCTGAAGTCATTCAGTGTGTATATATACAATGTAGTCTTTAAATCCATTGTCCTCTGCCTGATAGATCGTAACCTATTCTTTCCATCATTCACGAATCAACCTTAAGGGTATCATCATTATATTGGCTTCATAACTTAATTGCCGGTCTATATCGTACTTATCTTTGCTATCATTAGCAACCCCCTAAAATCAATTCTTAGGTGTAGTACAATCTTTAACTTAACACCTTGTTCATAAAACTCATCCCTGAAGTTTTATGTATTCTTCGGAATACGTTGTACTCTAGTACGATTTAACTTAGTCATCACTTAGTCCTTATAGAGTTCAATCCTTACTTGATTCCCTATAATCATTGCTTACAAACTTCCACTTATACCACTTAACGTGTATCATTCAACTTATTGCAATCTACAATATCGGATTCTTAAACTTATCACATATCCATACTAACATCCTTTGTGTATGCCAATATGGTAACCGTTACCCTTCTTTAACACAACCAAGTCTTCAAAATCAGTTCTTATATACTTACAAACTAGCTCTATGATCATGCTCTTAATTTCTCAGAGACATCGTAAGCAGCCTAGTATACGAAATATGTATATGGACATATTTTTCTTTAAGTTAAAAGAAAAGTAGCTTGCGTAGCTATAATTTTGAATATAGATTTAACTATTTAAAATACTGGACCTTCTAATTTTTGTAACCACAAAACTCAAAGTATCATAGATTTGTTTTCGCAACGCAGTATCTCAAATAAACATTTTAAAAACGATGATATAACTTGTTCGCAAGGCATTTTGGTAAAATTACGTCAAAACAGTTGAAAACTTAATAATGTAAGGCTTTATAAAACGATTTGAATAAGGTACCTTCCGTTTTCAAAAACAGGTATATATTTTGAAGATACCCTTTTTTTTCTTTTGTCTTCACCAAAGTTAAGTAAGTTCATCGCAAGCGGTTAAATAACTTTGAAAACATTTAAACGGTTAAACTGCTTGCGATATTGATAATCGTCAAATTAAATTAATTTTGACTAAAACAGAATGTAACAAAAACGGAAATTTGAAATATGCGGTAAGAAATATATATAAACACATGTTTTTGCAAGAACTTCAATATTTGAAAAGTTTTTTTCCCCTTTTTCAAGGTCGTCAAAAAAATCGATTTTTTTTATTATACTGATTTACAAGTACGGATAAAAAAAATCTAGCCTCGTAAAGTTTAGTAAACTATATAAAGAAATTTGACTTAATAAGGTATTTTCGAAAATAAAATGTCTTTTGAAGTCCCTGTAAAATATAGGCATAATTTGGTGTGCGTGCTTAGATAAAATATTTATCTACTAGAGAAATAATAGTCCAATATTTCGTATAATTTCTATAATCTATCCTTAATTTCAAAAGAACAACCCGTCTACATATCGTTTCTCGTAAGTCTAACATTTGCCTATTATGATAAAATCCCTATCTTAAATTATCCAATCCTAGTATGACATACTAAATATTTATTGACTTAAGCTGTTCTAATTTACCATGCTTCCGTGCGCCATACTGATCCACTGTCTTTCTTTACTTGGTTATTTGAACCGCTAATTATCCTAGTTAAATCTCACCTGAACAAACGACCACTACTGGTCCATGGTTACTCTATTTCAATTCAGGCCTACTAGATTCAACCAAATGTTCCGATGTCAGCACTTAACCCACAATTTGTAATGATATAGTATTCCAAGGTATATACTATAGTCGATTCTCGCATGTCGCTATTGTTCAATACCTCTAATAAAACTAATGTCGTCCACCTATTTTGATTACCCTACATTCAACATCTTAACCCTAGACTATAAATTCTTTTGTGCAATATCCTTAACTAAACTCCTCGAATTACAACGCTAATCATTATTTAATTTCTATCATTCTACTATAAACCATCTCTTAGTATTTATCATACTATTATAATTTAGTTATTAGTAGCTATGGTCCCAACTTAGGCCTAAGTCTGCTCTGATGTTATCGTACAAGTAGAGATGTGGACCCGCTTTACTTTACCCTAATGGTACTAAGTGCCATGTTGTAGTTATGGTAAGGCAACCCGAGTTACTGTTTGACCCATTAATATGTCAACTAACGTCTATAGTAGGATATTCTAGTTAACATTGTAATTCATTCAAACCAATTATATAGTATTCAACTAGGGTTACTAAGATCACAGCTTAGAGAGTTATGATCAAACTTAGATAAGGGTGAATTGTATGGGATATCCTAGGTATACGTGCTTCAGAACCGATCGACTTCTTAAGTTTAAGATCATAACTTATTTCTAGGATCGTTCTTAGCATCATCATTTCTTAAGTCTAAGATCACGTCTTATTTCCAAATCGTAACTAGTACATAATCAACACTTACTACTAAATCAGAACTTATGTTTAAAGTAAACTCTTAATCGAGATCGTTATTTATGTCTAAGATCGTGACTTATGTTCAGGATCATCGCCTATAATTGAGGTTAGTACCTATGTTCATGATCATCGCTTATGTTCAAATCATCGCTTATGTCTAATATTGTGACTTAGAGGCAAAATCATAACTTATTTTCTAGTATCATGGCCTAATTCTACATTTCCGCCGTGGATCTAGAGTCATGCTCTGAAGATTGTACTATCGGCATGTAATACGTCTTGAACTCATTCTGAAATTAGATCCAAGTAATCGGCGATGTTAGTTGTGCTGCGCCATCACTCCTCCGCATCCACTTATGGAAGAATCTCAAGTCTGAGTGCGGTGGTGGTGGAGCCTGTGGCTGCTGATGTCGTTGCGCCACAGCTTGGGCCATGACTTGTAGTGAGTCGGTCAAGGCCTGGGAAGCACGACCTGCAGTGGGGCCCCATTCTCAGAGTGGTTCCCCTTGCCGTTCTTACCGTTCTCTTCTCGACGGCGTATTTGCTACGACAATTTCAGTTTTTTTTGTCAAGGGCATTTTAGGAAATATATATAAATTTAAGATATAGAAAACAGTCAAATACACACAAATAAAAACAAAAATAAAAACCAACCGTGCCCCCAGTCCGATCATCACTTAGTCTAAATTAAACCTATTCTAAGATCAAACTTAGTCTAGTATCATAGCTTACGTCTAAAATCAAACTTAGTCTCAGATCACAGCTTATGTCTAGAATCAAACTTAGTCTAAGATCAACTTACATCTAAGATCGAAACTTAAGTCTATAGTCATCTCTTACGTCTAAGATCATTTCTTAATTCTACGTTCCGCAGTAGATATAGAGCCTCGTCTCTGATACCACCTGTAACGCCCCGTCCCGAACCCTAAGGTCAGAACCGTTACGCCCGCCGTATTCCACTAAGGGATATACAAGGCGTCTGTACGAACCCCTGCACTGATCAAAACGACAGAGTATTCAATTGCGGAAGCAAAATAAATCAACTCAAAACCCTAAATCGAAAGCAAAATCCCCAAAATCATATAAAGTCAACATCAAGTCAGAATCTCCTAAACGACATCGTAAAGTTCGTAAAATAAAATCCCTAAGCTAAGTCCTCAAATGAAATAATAAATAAAATAAACTTCTCTATTTCTTGATCGTCTATCTCCAAAAAGTCTCTACGAGTCCCACTGACCGCACTCTGAATCTTCTCCAACCCATGGGTAATCATACCCTGAATCGTCTGCGACAAAACAAAACGAACGGTGTGAGCGACAAAAACGTCACTCAGTAGGTACCCTGCCTGCATCGGCCCTGTGAGATCATACATGCCAGGACAGTAGTGAAATACATATACGTACTGTAATCTGAAAATAGACTGTCCACGTTTTCGCAAACTCGTATAACGGTCAGAATTTCTTAAAACAACGTATAACGGTCAGAACTTCTTAAAACAGCGTGTAACGGTCATAACTTCTTAAAACAATCAAAACACATAATCGTGCGGAATGAATGTGAAATACAATGCCACATACGTGATGTATGATAACCCTACATTCTCAGAAACATTCATCTAATCGTGCAATGAATGACCCGGGGTCCTAACAGAACGGAACGGAACGGAACAGATCAGATATGCGACTTACGTCTCGCATATCCTAACAGAACGGAACGGAACGGAACAGAACATAACATATATGCAATGTCTCGTGATGCATGAATGCACAAAAATCATACACGGAATCCTTCATTTACTTTCCCTTTACTTTTCTTCTTCTTTATCTTTTTCTTTTCTTTTTCCTTTTCTTTTCTTTTTCTTTTTCTTTTTCTTTTTCCTCCTTGTCTTCGTTCTCAGCCCTCCCCTGAAATCCTTTTCCTTTTCTATTTTTCTTTTCTTTTTCTTTTTTTTTTGCTGCCTCCCCTGGCTCACTTTCGTTCCCCCTCCTTCAGTCCACCCCACCGGCTCCCCACCCCAGGCCCCAGACCGCACCACCCACCAGAGCACCCCCTCCCCTTAGCCCCTCACCTCTCAGCCCCTCACCTCTCAGCCGCCCCTCTTGGCCAGCGCCCCCCCTCAGCCCCCCCTTCAACTCCCTTGTTCCTCCATTCGGCAGTACATGGTCATAGCCCACCACCACCGGCCACGCGCCGCCGGCACAAACACTTCTTCCTGCGATTTCGGTATTCACACGCACATCAAAAATCAAATCTTTTTCGAGTTTTCATACGAAAATAGCATCATACATATATATACACATACGATCATATATACGGACATACAATTCATCACAGATACATATAATCTAATAATCAAGCATCTATACAATCACAAATACTAATGCACGATCTCGTTTTCATAGCGAAATTAAAGATTATCATTTTTACATTCAACGGATGTTAAGGGGCACCTACCTGGTAATTGATACGCGTTGAAGAGCGAGTCCAGATGGTGGTTCCTCTTCCTTAAAAGCGGCGCTCGGCAAGGCGTCGCTACCTACTTCCCTGCGGCGTACGTTTTGTTGAGGGGAGAGGGTCTAAGAGCTTGTTTAAATAGAATTTGATTAGGGTTTAGAGAAAATTATCAAATCCAATTAGGTTTAATAATTAATTAAGCCTTAATGACTCTTTTGCCCTTCATTAAAAAAAATGGGATATAGTAAGAATCATTAGAAAAATAATTAAGGAATGCGAGAGGTTGCGTGCATGTTTAAATCTTGTTTGAGCATACACATTCGTAATCGCTTAATTAGACAATCAACTTTTGAAAGCGTAAAAGGTCAGCATAGTGCTAATCAGTAAAGACACATAAGTTCGCCAGAAAAATTCTAACTTTGACGACAAGTTTTGAAGCTTCAAGTTAGTGGAAACAACTAAATGATTTCCTTGAACTAAATCTCTTAATAACCTTAATGTTCTTCCTAAACCAAATGCTTTAATGGAAAGCCAACCGAATCCCCTAACCGACAGAGACAAAATTTAACTAATTACTACATATGTTTTTTTTTTAAAGAAAACCTTCAGATATCATATTAGAATCCTCTTTTGACATCTTTTTCTTTTTCTTTTTATAAGCCAATATTATTAACCTAATGGTATTGTATGCCGTTCATTCTTACCTAGTCAAGATCTCTAACAATCATCGGCATCATCCTATAAATTATTATTATTATTATTATTATTATTATTATTATTATTATTATTATTATTATTATTATTATTATTATTATTATTATTATTATTATTATTTCTCTTCAAATTCCCTAGGTTTTCTCCCTGCCGCTACATGCTCGATATCTTAGACCAATAATTTCAAGAACTTAATATAATTAAGCAGAAAACTTAACTTGTTCGATATGTCCCTTTTCCATTGAACAAATTGTTTTCACTTAATTCGCTATCGTCACCTTAAACCAAAAACTAAATCTTTTCAGTCTTATAAGGTAGTATCTCTTTGCTTCATAAATAATCAAAATAAATCATTAATTCTTACATATTTAATCGTTCTATGAACTTCTAATGCATATTCAAATATGCAAGTGTTATTTTCTTTGTTCATTAGCCGACAACAATCTGACAAACTTAACTTTATATGAATTATACTAACTAAAGAATAACAATCTAAGAGTAAAAATGAATTGGAAGTAATATCAAAGATTCCAAACCTGAAAAATCTGTAGGCTAAACTTGTTGTTGCAGGCGGTCCCCCTTTTTTTTTCTTTTTGCCATCAGTTTGTGTTTGTTGTTTTGTGGGTTCTCATCTCATATTTATAGATAGTATTTGTACTAGAGTTGTAATGTACTAAGAATCCTTTTCCGATTATAACTATGCAGCTATCCTCTCTTCAACTATTAATTATCCATTCCCTAATATTTATCATCTAAAAGACATATATTTTCTTCTATTATCTATTTTCTCATGGTTTTCTTTTTATTACCTTGCCTATAATTATTATTTTATTTTAAAAAAAATCTTGAGTATAACATTCCTTCCCCCTTACAAAAAGTTTCGTCCTCGAAACTTGCGTACCTTATTCAAAAAGATGTGGGTACTTCTCTCGCATGTCTTCTTCTAGCTCCCATGTTGCTTCTCAAACCGTATGATTACTCCACTGAACTTTTACATAAGGAATTACTCTTCTCCTCAATACTTGATCCTTCTTATCCACGATGCGCAAGGGTAGCTCTTCATATGTTGCATCACTTCTCACTTTTAGTGGTCGAGCTTCTAGAACGTGACTTGGGTCAGGAACATAACGGCGTAGTTGAGATACATGGAAAACATTGTGCACTTGAGACAACGCTGGTGGTAATGCTAAACGATACGCCAATTTCCAAATCTTCTCAAGTATTTCATATGGTCCAATGTACCTTGGACTTAACTTTCCTTTCTCTCCAAACCTCATGACTCCTTTCGTTGGGGAAACCTTAAGATATACTTTTTCACCTGCGTTGAACTCCAAGGGTCGTCTTTTAGAATCTTCCCAGCTCTTGTTTTCATCTTGAGCAACTTTGAGCCTCTCTCGTATGATCTTGATCTTTTCTAGTGTTTGTTCGACCAACTCAGGTCCAGTGATAAGCTTCTCGCCTACCTCATCCCAATATAATGGAGATCTGCATTTTCTTCCATAAAGGGCCTCGAATGGGGCCATATCAGTCGCACTGTGGTAGCTGTTATTATACGAGAACTCCATGAGTTTTACCAACTTATCCCAATTGCCATTGAAATCCAAAGTGCATGCTCGCAACATATCTTCTAATGTCTGAATGGTCCTTTCTGATTGGCCATCGGTTTGAGGATGGAAGGCAGTGCTCAATCTCAAGTCTGTACCCATAACTTCTTGATATGCCGTCCAAAAGCGTGAGGTGAATCTAGAATCTCGATCTGATACAATACTTACTGGCACACCATGCAAGCTTACTATATTATCCACATACATCACCACTAACTTCTCCATGGTTGCTTCGCTAGACATGGGCAAGAAATGTGATGACTTAGTCAACCGATCCACGATAACCCAAATCGTATCATTTCCACTCTTGGTCTTTGGTAAACCAACCACGAAATCCATCGTAATGTGTTCTCATTTCCATTCTGGGATCTCTAAAGGTTGCAGAAGTCCTACAGGCCTTTGGTGTTCTACTTTCACTTGCTGACACACCAAGCATCTTGCTACGTATTCAGCTATTTCTCTTTTCATTCCACTTCACCAATAATTCTTCTTAAGGTCTTTGTACATCTTGGTTGCTCCTGGATGAATTGATAATCGCAAACGATGAGCTTCTTTCAATAATTCATTCTTCAGATCATCCATCTTAGGTACACATAATCTTCCTGATACCACAGACTACCATCGGTATTCACTTGAAATCCTTTGACTTGTTCATCTTTGAGTTTCTCCATGATTTTCAAAACAACTTCATCGTCTTTCTGCGCATCCTTTATTCTTTCTATCAGCGTAGGAGATATGACTAAGGCTGCTAAAGTGTTGGCAGTATATTCCACAACGTTTAAGTCAAATTCCTCCATTTCTCTTTCCAGAGGCGCCTGTCTAACTTTCTGACTGAGAGCGTCAGCCACACTATTTGCTTTTCCGGGGTGGTAATTTATAGTCAAGTCATAGTCTTTTAACAGCTCCAACCACCTTCGTTGTCTCATGTTGAGCTCCTTTTGTGTGAACAAGTATTTCAAGCTCTTATGATCTGTATAGACTTCACATCTTTCACCATACAAATAATGTCTCCAAATTTTAAGAGCAAACACCACTGCTGCTAATTCCAGGTCATGGGTCGGATAATTCCTCTCATAAGGCTTTAGTTGTCTTGAGGCATACGCTATAACTCGTCCATTCTGCATTAGCACACAACCTAGACCATTCTTCGAGGCATCACTATAAATCACAAAACCTTCGGTCCCAGAAGGTTGAGCCAAAATTGGAGCAGAAGTCAGTCTTTCTCTCAGTTCCTACAGCTCTTTTCACATTCTGGCCTCCACTCAAACTTCACGCGCTTTTGGGTTAACTTGCTCAATGGGACGGCTATGACAGAAAATCCTTCTAAAAATTTGCGATAATAACCTGCTAATCCCAAAAACCTTCTTACTTCTGTGACGTTGGTCGGTGTAGGCCAATCAGTTATGGCTTCAATCTTCTTCAGATCTACAGAAATCCCTTGCTCTGAAATCACGTGACCCAGAAATGTCACACTCTTAAGCCAGAATTCCACTTGTTGAACTTAGTATAAAGCTTCTTTTCTCGTAGAATTCCCAAAACTTCTCTGAGATGTTCGGAATGAGCTTCCTCGCTTGGAGAGTAAATGAGTATATCATCAATAAATACCACCACAAATTTATCCAGTTGTGGCCTAAATATCGTGTTCATTAGGTCCATAAATGCCGCAGGTGCATTAGTCAGGCCGAAAGGCATCACCAAAAATTCATAGTGCTCATACCTCGTTCGAAATGTGGTTTTAGAAACATCCTCTGCCTTGATTTTCAGTTGGTGGTACCCTGATCTCAAGTCAATCTTAGAGTACACCCTCACGCCTTTCAACTGATCAAATAGGTCATCAATCCGTGGAAGTGGGTATTTGTTCTTAATCGTGATCTTGTTAAGCTCCCGATAATCAATACATAGCCTCAAACTCCCATCCTTCTTCTTTACGAACAACACTGGCACTCCCCAAGGTGAGACACTAGGTCTGATAAACTTCTTATCTAACAACTCTTGTAGTTGTTCCTTCAATTCCTTGAGCTCGGCAGGTGCCATTCAATATGGAGCCTTCGATATAGGTTCAGCCCCGGGTGTCAGCTTAATTTCAAACTCAACTTCTCGGTCAGGAGGTAGACCAGGTAACTCTTCAGGGAAAACGTCTTTGAACTCGTTCACAATCAAGATATCATCAGTAGAGAGAACCGTCTTCTCAGAATCCACCACATATGCCAAATATACATCATTCACTTTCTTAAGAGCCTTGTACGCCTGCATCGCTGTTAAGTACACTTTCTGGCGATCTTTCCTCATTTTTGTATTTCCTTTGTTGTACCCCAACGATCATGTACGTGAAAACTATGAATAGGAGACGGAATGAAAGCGACAATTTCTTTTAGCGCGTGTTACTTAAGTCAACTTAACCTTCTTTACTTAATTATTATTGAGGTGATACCAAGACAATTTAAATAAGGAAACTTCAAGAAAGTAATATATGGAATATAGAGTTATATGAACCATACATACCACTATATATGTATGTGCGTGTATATGATATGTGCGTATGAAATGTATAAATACCTACATGCATATACATAGGAGGATATATATATATCTAGTACACGTACATATAGGCGTGTGTATATATATATACATACATATGCTAATCTTGGAATACAATATGGTACATGAATTAAAATTACAAGAGATATCAAGTTGCCCAAAGGCCCCAAAATTTCAGCCTAGACATGGATAGGTTCTAGAATTCTCTAGCCAATTTTATTAGTTAAAATAATTACTTAAAGTCTACTAAACCATTAAGACAAGAAGTTATCATGCAAAGAATAAATAGAAAACAAAATAGACATGCATTTAAGGAACAATAAGACAACTCATTAAAGAAGGAGGTAGTATGGTTGAGGTCATAAAGACCCCAACCCAAAACCGCCTTATGTCTAGACATGGAGGATTTTTAAATCCTACCATGGTTACTTTTTCCTTAAACCAAGATTAAGATAACCATGATTTGATAAAGTAACTTGGGTTAGCACTAAAGTAACCATAGTTGGAATAAAGTAACCAAGGTTATTACTAACCTAACCTTGATTAACACTCATGAGAACCCTAACCCTCCTATTTCTCCCTCCAAAACCGTCCACCCCCTTCCCAAGTCCCTAACATGTTTTGATTAAACACTTCTAGAAACATCTACCTTCTTGTCATCTTGAGATTCCTCCCAAGATACATTCAAGCAAGAGCATAACACTTAGACAACCCTCATCTCCCTCACCAACAATTCGGCCCCTTCATCTTGAAGGATAGGAGTTCAACTTCACTTTCAAGACTCAAGAAGACATCTAGGTAAGTCTTGTTCTAAGCTTCCTTAAGTGAATTCTTATTTTGATAAAGAATGAAGCTAACATGAATCCTCCCATTCACATCAAAACCGTGACATCATGGTTTAAATAGGTAAAAGCCTTCAACTTTCCTAGGTGGAGACATATTGTGGTACTTGAATCTCTACTCAAGCTCATTTTGGTAAGATGCTCTAGCCTCAAACATATCCTATTTTCACTAATGAATGAAGACTAACCCTCTTCTTTCCTCTCCATCAAAACCGTGTGACCAAGGGAGTAGAAAGAGGTGGATTTCAACTCAACTCACTCCATAACCAAGCAAAGACAAGAGCTTTATCTTGAAGAGGCAAGTATACAATGACCTCTCATGATTTATTTAAAGAGTTAGTGACTTGAATGCTTAGTGGTCCTTAAAGATTTGATCTTTAGTTTAATATGCTAAGTTCAAGACTATATCTTAGTGATTCCCTAAGAACAATGCTTTGCATGTGAATTATTCGTTCAAAGATGAAGTCTTTTCCTATATGCTATATGAAATAGGGCTGATCTAGAGTGAAATAAGGTTCACCAAGTAAGTCTAGACAAGATTAACTTGTGAATGTACTACGAAGGATCCTAGGAAAGCATACATGTGAAAGATAGGAGTTTTAAGAAGTTGTTTGTGAGATTAGTTTAATATGACACTTGAATGTGATTGTATGCTTGAATATGTGTTGTAAAATGCAGTTAAGGCACCACACAAGTTGCGGACCAAAGTATTGAGGGGAAGGTAAACATGGACATTTGACTTGGATAGATGACAAAATAGCAAACCACTGGAATTGGACAGAATAGAGTAACGTTTTATATGGCTTAAGAAATGATCTTTTAGACCTTCCCTGGAACTGATTTTTGGTACAGAGCTAGCCTCATGAGTGTAGTGCAAGTGAGAGTTGTAATTTTGTTAAAATCCGTTACAGATTATTTTTAAGCAATTATACGGTAAAACTGCTTCAGTAGAAAATTTCTGGAGCTGGACAGAATTGATCACTGAAGTCAACGAATTAAATGAGGACCTTGTGGACCTTCAATAAATCTGATTTTCGGCACCAAGCTATCCCCATGTATATAGAAGAATTCGGAGTTGGAATTTTATGAAAATGAGCTATGGTTAATTTTTAATAAAATATTTGGTAAGACTGGTCAGACTTGAAAAACGGGAGCTGAGCAGAATGGTAACCTCTTTTGGTTGGTTTGAAAAGAGACCTTATAGATGGCCAATAAAGCTGATTTTTGGCATGGTAATAATCCGATGCGTGTAGTTAACATGCCAACTGGAATTTTGGAAAAACAAGTTCTGGATTATTTTATATGAATTAATTAGTCAAACTGCTCAACTGAAATCACTGGAACCAACCTGAAGTTTAGTGACGACTTTCTGGACTCAGAAAGGGCACTTAGAGATATGAAAATAGGCTAAATTTCGGTAGGGTACTAGTTCCACATGTTTATGATTTGTGCGAGTTGGAATTTCTAAAAAACGAATTACGGATTTGCCACAATTGAATTTTTGATAAAATAGGTCAGTTCAGTTTCAGCACCTAACCCATTTCGGAAATTAATTAAATGAGCCCTTTATGTTAACTTAAATAATCTGAAATTTTTACGACATGTATCTAAGATTCCACCAAACGTATTTGTGACAAAAGATTATGGAAATGGACCTATTTGGTTAGCTTAGCCGCCCCATGAATATGAAGTAAAAGTCTGGAAATATTCGGTTCTGAAACCATGCATGTTGACATGTTATAAGGAATGCATACTATTATTCATGTCATGACTTGCATTGCATATCACTACATGTATCACGCATGATCATGAAACTGGTTTTATGAATTTTACATATGCAAGCAAGTTTTATAAGCAACTATATTTTTGTTATGCATGAAAAGTTTTTACGGTCCCATGTTTTTAAAGAAAGCTTCATGATTTCTTTGCCGGCCAAGCATGCGACTAACCTGACTCTAGACCCGGGGTTAATTCGTCTGATGACATGATATGTTCTGGACCCATTCAGATCCGGGGTTAATTGATCTGATATCTGTTCTAGACCCGTTCAGATCCGGGGTTAATTGATGTGATATCTGTTCTGGACCCGTTCAGATCCGGGGTTAATTGATCTGATATCTGTTCTGGACCCGTCCCAGACCCGGTGTTAATTGGTCTGATGATATATTCTGGACCCGCTCAGATCTGGGGTTAATTGATCTGACACTCTGTTTTTACGACATGTTACTTTATGGGACCAAAATGATGTTTTGACATGACATGACATCATGCATTGCACCTTGCATAACTCACGATCATGAGGACATGTTGCATGTTACAGTTAATGGTTATAAGTTATTATTGGTATAACATTACCTAAAAACATGCTTAAGCCGAACGTCAAGCAAGCGCAGGATTTAAGATCATGTATGAATTATGATTCTTTGAGGTTTTTGGGGTAATACATTCATGTTATGATTCTTTACGTATTTCATGGTAGTTTATTGTACTCTTGCTGGCTGATTTTTATCACTCATACTTTATTTTTCCCCCAGAGCCAGATAATGCCAAGATAGAATGGTTCGAGGACGAGCCGAGGGTACCTTATCCGTAGGCAAGGAGTATGAATGGAGCTAAGCTTAAGGACTTTTGTGCTGCCAAGACGTTTTGTATTATGACTATGTTTGAACTCTCTGGATTTCGGTTATGTTATTTTGTGGGAATACTACCTTTGGGAACTTAGTATTTTCCTAATGCATGTTTAATTTGAAAAGTTTTAATTCTTCCTAAATTTTACTACCATGTTGAATGTTAGCATGGGAGTCCATGATTTATGTTATGGATTTTCGCATGTTATGCATGACGCTTCGTACTCTCCTTAGTGAAGTACGGCGGGTGCACCGTATCCAGACGAGGCCAGGTGCGGGGGCGCTACAGGTGGTATCAGAGCCCAGGCTCTAGATTTCGGGCAGAACGTAGGACTAAGTTATGATCTTAGCAATCTAAGTTTGATCTTAGACCTAAGTTATGATCTTAGATGAGTGATGTCCTTAGACTAGGACCACATAGACCGGGTTTAGGATGTAACTTAATAAAGTATCCTGAACTATGAAAGTTAAGTCTATGACGTAAGACGTGCCCTTTCCTTCCATATTTTAAAAATCTTTGAATTATGGTCTTTGGTCGAAATAAATTGATGATTATTCCGATATTCTAAATAGACGATAAACCCATAAGAGCAGATGGTGAGACCACATGGCAGACCCCCGAGAGCACGACCAGCTGCTCAGGAGCCCATTCCTCCACCACCAGAACAGGTCCCGCCGCCACCTCAGCCGGACCAGGATCCTCCAGCACAGAATAATCCACCACTGGCTCCACAGGCACCTGTTCCTCCAGTCATCCCGGATATGAATGCATTTCAGACCTTTTGCCAAGTTGTTACTCAGATAGGACAGGGCCTAATTCATCAGAACGCTCCACCTCAGCCACAACAGCCAGTAAGGGATGCCCAGTACTATTTTGAGAAGCTCAAGAGGGCTAATGTACCACCGTTTGAGGGAAAACCAGACCCAGATATTGCAGAGAAGTGGCTAGATGAAGTTGAAAATTGTTTTGAGCTAATTCAAGCCCCAGAGGAGATGAAGGCTCAGGCTATCAGACCTTTCTTGATCAGTGAAGCAAATCAATGGTGGAAGACAAATCTGCAACCTTTGCCCAAACCGATCACTTGGGAATGATTTCTGCAAGAATTTCATAAGTTCTATATCCCTCCGTCAGTCAAATTGCAAAGGAGGCATGAGTTTGAATCTCTGAAGCAAGAGTCGGGCATGACGGTAGTTGAGTACGCAAATAAGTTCATCACACTAGGGAGGTTTCAGCCTGTTACTATGAACGATGATGAAACAAAAATGTTGAAGTTTGAAAGAGGTCTAAACCCAAGAATTAGGACATGGTTGGTAAATGAAAATCCTGCCAATTTTGGAGCACTTCTGGATGCATGCTACCGTATAGAGAGGGATATCATACGAAGAGATGATGTGGGTCAAAAGCGAGAAAGACAAGGGACCGGAAATGAGAAGTATAGGAAAATGGCTAAGAAGAATTTCAGAGGATCCGTTCGTCAGGGACAATCTCAAGGACAGAATCAGCGCCGCAAGCAAAACCAAAATAATCAGGCCCCATCTCAGCAGCCAGCAATACCAGTATGCCCTCATTGCCAGAAGAGGCACGTGGGAGAGTGTAGGTGGAAGACAGGTAAGTGCTTTGGATGCGGAAAGGATGGTCATATGATTAAGGATTGCCTGGAAAAGGGAGCACAACCACAACAATAGCAAAGGAACCAGCGGCCACGTGCAAATGCAAGGGTGCATGCTATGACTGATGCTGACGTTGAAGAGACCGCTGACGTGGTGACTCATAAGATTTAAAGTTTTATGTCTTCAATACCTTTCACTTATGCATAACTATCATATTGCTTAGAAAAACGTGCCTGGTTCAGGAACTATCCTAGTGTGTAGCATACCCGCAAATGTGTTGTTCGACAGTGGCGCTAGCCACTCATTTATCTCAAGGAAGTTTGCTAAGAATATCGATCATAATCCAGACCGATTAGATTCACCTTATAGAGTACAAGCAGCTGGCGACCAGGTGCTTGTTTCCCATCACATATTCAGAAATTGTGCACTTGAGTTTAATGACCAGTTGTTTGAGGCCAATTTGATCCCCATATCTATGAGTGATTTTGACGTGATTCTCGGAATGGATTGGCTCTCAAAGAATCATGCTCACATTGACTGCCGAAGCAGGCAAGTTATCATTAAGAACCCAGCTCGAGAGGAGATGTCATTCCAAGGAGGAACTAAGTTAAAGAAACCATCCAAGAAAGTCTTTGTTAACGCAGCTTGTGCCAGCCAAGCATTAAAGAAAGGTCATGAAGGATTCTTGGTTTATGTTTTAAGTGCTGAACAAGAAAGCCCTACCCTTGCACAAGTTCTAGTTGTTAATGAATACCCTGATGTATTTCCTGATGATCTGCCTGGACTACCTCCTGATCGCGAGATTGCTTTCGAAATAAACCTTGTCCCAGGAGCTGAACCCATATCAAAAGCCCCTTATCGCATGGCACCTGCGGAACTAAAGGAGCTAAAGGAACAGTTACATGAACTGTTAGAAAGGAAACTTATTCGCCCCAGTGTTTCACCTTGGGATGCTCCGGTGCTATTCGTGAAAAAGAAGGATGGAAGCATGCGCTTATGCATCGATTATCGGTAGCTCAACAAGATCACCATAAAGAACAAGTACCCATTACCCCGGATTGATGACTTATTCGATCAGCTCAAGGTAAGTAACTTATAAGTTTTAACTTGACTAAGATTTAAATCCATTGAAACCCTATCTAAAGCATTTTAATGCAGGGATCTCGAATTTTTAGTAAGATTGACTTACGATCTGGATACTTTCAATTGAAGATAAAGGCGGAAGATGTCCCTAAGACTGCTTTCAGAACCCGCTATGGACACTATGAGTTCTTAGTCATGCCTTTTGGTTTGACCAATGCCCCTGCCGCCTTCATGGATCTCATGAATCGAATCTTCCAAGAATAGTTGGACAAGTTCGTAGTGGTCTTCATAGACGACATCTTGATTTATTCACCCGACGAAGAGACTCACGCAGCCCATTTCAGGACAGTCCTGAATATTCTAAGAGCAAGACAGTTGTATGCCAAGTTTAGAAAATGCGAGTTTTGGCTGCAAAGTGTATCCTTCCTTGGTCATGTGATTTCAGAAAATGGGATTTCAGTAGATCCCAAGAAGATTGAAGCTATCACGGAATGGCCCAGGCCAACAAATGTTACTGAAGTAAGAAGTTTTATCGGACTAGCCGGATATTACAGAAAGTTTTTTGAAGGATTCTCGAGGATAGCTGTCCCCCTCACCAGATTGACCCAAAAGAAGACCAAGTTTGAGTGGAGTGCCGACTGTGAGAAGAGTTTCTCGAAGCTAAAAGCAAAGTTGACGTCCGCTCATATCCTAGCTCAGCCCACTCCTGGTGAGAAGTACGTAGTGTACAGTGATGCTTCGAAGAATGGTCTCAGATGTGTCCTTATGCAGAATGACAAAGTGATAGCTTATGCATCCCGACAGTTGAAACCATTTGAGCAAAATTATCCTATCCATGATCTTGAACTTGCCGCAGTAGTATTCGCATTAAAGATATGGAGGCACTATTTATATGGCGAAAAGTGCGAGATCTATACAGACCATAAGAGCCTAAAGTACCTCTTTACCCAGAAAGAGCTCAATATGCGGCAACGCAGATGGTTGGAATTGATTAAAGATTATGATCTCTCCATTCAATATCATCCGGGAAAAGCTAACAAAGTCGCTGATGCCCTAAGTCGGAAAACAAGCCACCCACGGCAACCACCTCTTCAGCAAGATATGGAAGAATTGGCCTAGAAGAAGTTGACTCAATCGATGAAGTTCTCGCCAAGTTGAGTCTTGTTCCTTCATTGATTGGTAAGATCAAAGAAACTCAAGGGATTGATGAAAACTTAAGAAAAGTCAAGGAAAGGATGAAAGATAAGCTACAAGATGACTTTGAGGTTCGCAGTGACGGCAGTTTATGGTATCGTGGACGGTTATGTGTCCCCGAAAGCAAAGAAATTAAGGATGAAGTTTTGATGGAAGCTCATAATTCTCGATTATCTATACATCCTGGAGCTAATAAGATGTATCAAGATCTCAAGCAAAAGTTTTGGTGGCCCAGTATGAAGAAACAAATAGCAGAGTTTGTTGGGAGATGCTTGATCTGCCAAAGAGTGAAAGCCAAACACCAAAGACCAACTGGATTGTTACAACCCTTAGAAGTGCCAGAATGGAAATGGGATCACATCACTATGGACTTTGTGACTGACTTACCCAAGGCTAAGTATGGGAATGATGCTATATGGGTCATTGTGGATCGTTTGACTAAGTCTGCTCACTTTTTGGCTATGACGATTAAGGCATCTATGGAGAAGTTAGCCTATATGTACATTGACCATATCGTTTGTTTACATGGAGTGCCCATAAGTATTGTTTGCGACCGTGACCCTCGATTTACTTCGAGATTTTGGACAGCCTTTCAAAAGGCAATGGGCACAGAGATAAGAATGAGTTCCGCATTTCATCCTCAAACAGATGGACAATCAGAGAGAACAATCCAAACCCTTGAGGATATGCTACGCGCTTGCATTCTTGACTTCGGAGGAAGCTGGGATAAAAGTCTTAAGCTCGTTGAGTTTTCTTACAATAATAGCTTCCACAGATCCATCGGAATGGCACCTTATGAGGCATTGTATGGACGAAAATGTCGGTCCCCACTCTATTGGGACAAGATTGGAGATAAAATCTACGTAGGACCCGACATTGTTGAGCAAACACGAGAGAAGGTAAAGTTAGTCCAGCAAAGACTAAGAGTAGCATAAGATAAAATGAAGATATAGGCAGACGAAAGAAGGAGACCTTTGGAATTTCAAGAAGGAGAGAAAGTTTTTCTAAAAGTTTCGCCGACCAAAGGAGTTAAGAGATTTGGCATCAAAGGAAAACTAAGCCCAAGATTCATTGGACCTTATGAAGTGCTTGAAAGAATAGGTGAGGTTGCGTACCGTTTGGCGTTGCCACCATCTCTTTCTCAGCTGCACGATGTATTCCATGTTTCTCAATTCCGTCGATATGTATATGACCCAAGCCACATCCTTGAAGATCAACAGTTGAAGGTTGAAAAAGATGTAACTTATGAAGTTGATCGGAAAGAGAAAGCTTTAAGGAAGAGATCCATACCCATGGTGAAGGTACAATGGAGGCATCATTCGGAAGAAGAAGCAACATGGGAAACAGAAGAAGATATGAGGAGTAGGTACCCCCATCTTTTTGACTAGCTTCTGAAGTTTCGAGGACGAAACTTATGATAAGGGGGAGGATGTTGTACCCCAACGATCATGTACGTGAAAACTATGAATAGGAGACGGAATGAAAGCGACAATTTCTTTTAGCGCGTGTTACTTATGTCAACTTAACCTTTTTTACTTAATTATTATTGAGGTGATACCAAGCCAATTTAAATAAGGAAACTTCAAGAAAGTAATATATGGAATATAGAGTTATATGAACCATACATACCACTATATATGTATGTGCGTGTATATGATATGTGCGTATGAAATGTATAAATACCTACATGCGTATACATAGGAGGATATATATATATCTAGTACACGTACATATAGGCGTGTGTATATATATACATACATATGCTAATCTTGGAATACAATATGGTACATGAATTAAAATTACAAGAGATATCAAGTTGCCCAAGGGCCCCAAAATTTCGGCCTATACATGGATAGGTTCTAGAATTCTCTAGCCAATTTTATTAGTTAAAATAATTACTTAAAGTCTACTACACCATTAAGACAAGAAGTTATCATGCAAAGATTAAATAGAAAACAAAATAGACGTGCATTTAAGGAACAAGTAAGACAACTCATTAAAGAAGGAGGTAGTATGGTTGAGGTCATAAAGACCCCAACCCAAAACCGCCCCTTATGTCTAGACATGGAGGATTTTTAAATCCTACCATGGTTACTTTTTCCTTAAACCAAGATTAAGATAACCATGATTTGATAAAGTAACTTGGGTTAGCACTAAAGTGACCATAGTTGGAATAAAGTAACCAAGGTTATTACTAACCTAACCTTGATTAACACTCATGAGAACCCTAACCCTCCTATTTCTCCCT
>AP025050.1:31488410-31659456 GCA_036186865.1 Eustoma russellianum
CTTAGAGATATGAAAATAGGCTAAATTTCGGTAGGATACTAGTTCCACATGTTTATGATTTGTGGGAGTTGGAATTTCTAAAAAACTAATTACGGATTTGCCACAATTGAATGTTTGGTAAAATAGGTCAGTTCAGTTTCAGCACCTAACCCATTTCGGAAATTAATTAAATGAGCCCTTTATGGTTACTTAAATAATCTGAAATTTTTACGACATGTATCTAAGATTCCACCAAACGTATTTGTGACAAAAGATCATGGAAATGGACCTATTTGGTCTAGCTTAGCCGCCCCATGAATATGAAGTAAAAGTCTGGAAATATTCGGTTCTGAAACCATGCATGTTGACATGTTATAAGGAATGCATACGATTATTCATGTCATGACTTGCATTGCATATCACTACATGTATCACGCATGATCATGAAACTGGTTTTATGAATTTTACATATGCAAGCAAGTTTTATAAGCAACTATGTTTTCGTTATGCATGAAAAGTTTTTACGGTCCCATGTTTTTAAAGAAAGCTTCATGATTCCTTTGCCGGCCAAGCATGCGACTAACCCGACTCCAGACCCGGGGTTAATTGGTCTGATGACATGATATGTTCTGGACCCGTTCAGATCCGGGGTTAATTGATCTGATATCTGTTCTGGACCCGTTCAGATCCGGGGTTAATTGATGTGATATCTGTTCTGGACCCGTTCAGATCCGGGGTTAATTGATCTGATATCTGTTCTGGACCCGTTCAAATCTGGGGTTAATTGATCTGATATCTGTTCTGGACCCGTCCCAGACCCGGGGTTAATTGGTCTGATGATATGTTTTGGACCCGCTCAGATCCGGGGTTAATTGATCTGACACTCTGTTTTTACGACATGTTACTTTATGGGACCAAAATGATGTTTTGACATGACATGACATCATGCATTGCACCTTGCATAACTCAAGATCATGAGGACATGTTGCATGTTACAGTTAGTGGTTATAAGTTATTATTGGTATAACATTACCTAAAAACATGCTTAAGCCGAACGTCAAGCAAGCTCAGGATTTAAGATAATGTATGAATTATGATTCTTTGAGGTTTTTGGGATAATACATTCATGTTATGATTCTTTACGTATTTCATGATAGTTTATTGTACTCTTGGTGGGTGATTTTTATCACTCACACTTTATTTTTCCCCCAGAGCCAGATAATGCCAAGATAGAATGGATCGAGGACGAGCCGAGGGTACCTTATCCGTAGGCGAGGAGTATGAAGGGAGCTAAGCTTAAGGACTTTTGTGCTGCCAAGACGTTTTGTATTATGACTATGTTTGAACTCTCTGGATTTCGGTTATGTTATTTTGTGGGACTACTACCTTTGGGAACTTAGTATTTTCCTAATGCATGTTTAATTTGAAAAGTTTTAATTTTGCCTAAATTTTACAACCATGTTGAATGTTAGCATGGGAGTCCATGATTTATGTTATGGATTTTCGCATGTTATGCATGACGCTTCGTACTCTCCTTAGTGAAGTATGGTGGGTGCACCATATCCGGACGAGGCCCGGGTGCGGGGGCGCTACATCCTTGATAGCAGAATCACGTCAAAATCACTCATCTGAATCGGTATCAGATTGGCATCCAGCGTATGATCATCAATCTCCACTTTGCAATCCTTGTATATGTGATGTGATAGTAACACTTTGTCTCCGGCAGCTAATACTCGATAAGGATTCTCTAACCACTCAGGACCATTGTTCAGATACTTAACAAATTTCTTGGCAACAAACGAGTGACTCACGCCACTATCAAATAGAACATTCGCAGGAATTTTGTTTATCAAAAGAGCACCTAAGACAAAGGCAATTATGCAAGTATTTGATATTCATAGCAATAAGTAAACAAAATGCATACTACAAACAGGCACGTACATAAATTATTGCTTATAGAAAAACATACCTGAAACAACTTCATTTGCCTCCTGAGCCTCTACGTCAGTCATGGCATGAACCCTCGCATTCACCTTGGGTTTCTCTCTACTTGGTTGGGCATCCTTATTTTGCTCTTTTTTTCGCTCAGGGCAATCCTTTATTTGATGTCCCAGCTTTCCGCAGTTAAAGCATGCTCCAGTTCCCCAACGACATTCACCAAAATGTTGACGATGACATATAGCACATGTGGGTATAGTAGCACTTTGGTTTCTCTTGACTATTGGCTCTGTCTTCCTCTTTATAACTCGCAACCATTTTCCAGGTTTGCCGGTTCCCTGATTGCCCACTGTCTCATCACTCCTCGGCCTCTTACCTTTGTTCTCCTCATCTCTCCTCTTTATGTCACCTTCTACCTTATAGCAAGCATCAAGTAAGGTTGGAAAATTTTGAGCATTGGCATTCACCATGCCTGTCCTGATCCGGCTACTTAGGCCTCTTTCGAACTTCACCATTTTCAGCTCATTATCACTCATCACAGAAGGCACAAATCGAAGCAGAGCATTAAAATGGTTTGCGTACTCGGCAACTGTCATATCCGGTCCCTGTCTCAGTGATTCAAATGCACCAATCTTCTGCAAATGCACTGATGGAGGAAAGTAAAACTTGAGAAACTCAATCTTGAATTTAGTCCATGTGACTGGTGTAAGGATATTCGCTCAGTAGTCGACCACCATTTATCAGCCTCTCCGACCAAGAAAGGCTTGATCATCAAATGTTTCATCTCTTCCGGAACTTGAAGTAAGGAAAAATTATTCTCCACTTCACTTATCCATTTCTCAGCTTTGTCCGGGTCAGAATTACCGTCATAGGTCGGCACGTGCACCCTCTTCATGCTCTCATAGTAGTATCGGGTCCCATTCTAAGGTTGTGGGTTCGCTTGCACTGTTTGAAAGGCCTGGGCGAACTGCATCATCGCGTTCATGAATTCTTGTGGAAATGCATTCTGATTTTGATTAGGGATATTATTATTTCTCCGAGGAGGCATTTTCTGTAAAACAGTAAAATAATGTTATCTCCCGGATATATTTAACAGAACGAGTTCTCATCCATTATTTAAAGTAAAGTAATAAGCATAAGGCAGTCTAACACAGTCAAATACATTGGAGGCATAATCTAAATTAATTTTCATGCATTCTAAATAATATTCTAGAGCATATATATAAATCATAACCTTAACAAATCATTTCTTAGTATCTATCACCTCACCATTAAATCATTTCTTATCAACTATGATCAATACTTAGGTCTAAAAATGATCAACACTTAGATCTAATATCTCGGTCTCTGATACCACCTAAATGTCATGCCCCGAGCCCTACCACTCGAAACGTCACATTCGCCGTACACCTTTTTCAAGATGTACAAGGCTTCTTATATCGTCATGCTTACTTTAATACTCCACTATTTAAGTGCATGAGACTCAATAAAATTAACTAAATTCACTCAATAAATATCCAGAATAAATACCCATCAAAAGAAATATTGGATCGTTGAAACAACTAGTCCACATTGAAATAATAATTCTAATGAGCTAAGTTCATAAGTACTCGATACAACTCAACACTAATAATAATTCAAATCTCGAAAGCTATCTTCTGATCTTCTTCACCATCCCCACTCATCATTTTCCTCCACGTAAATGTACTCAACGTCTTTATCATCTAAAACTGGTTGGTGGGGGGGGGGAAGTGGTGTGAGCCAAATCAACGTCTTTATCATCTGAAGGATCGTGGCTCACTTTATGTGTGGTACAATTGTATCAATTTAATTAAAGGTGACGGTTGTGTTTTTTTTCTTTTTCATCCTTTTTGATACTTATCGTTATTGTACGTTGGATAATTGCATTAACAAAAAAAACAAGTGGGTTAAACTATACCATGAAACATGTTATTGATCATTTGTATACATTTGATTTTAACCGTTGCATGTTATTTACTGTAATTGGAAATTTTCTACAAGCTTTCGGAAAAAAAAAGAAAAACTTTCGGTTGTATTTTGAAAATAAATGGGCTATATATTATAAAAAGAAAAAGTGTCAATATTATATATTATATGCTAGCACACTTTAAACCTGTCCGGTTGGCAAAGATAAAATTGAATAAGCTATTGGATAGCATATGTTTTACACAAATAAATGGATTCACGTTGCCGAAGAAATGGATTTGTACATGTTTTCCTTGAGCTATTTGTAAGTATGTGATTACATATAGTTATATGAGTTTAAATGATAATATCATGTATTCTTGGGCCGTCACCATTGGCCGTATATTACTTATAGATATATATAATATGAAAATACACAACGTGTAGTTGATTTACCTGACGCAAATGAATATATATGTAATTATAATTTTGAAATGTGCTTGATGTATACACATGAACCGAGACCAAGAAACTATAATTGGCAGAAAAGTGGGTTGATGTGAAACATGTAATTATAAACGCGTATATACACCTGTATGAGCGCGTGCATATACGTGAGTGTACTTATATGTAGGAGATAAGTTGGAATTGAAACGGTAATAAAAGGGTAAACGAACAAGTATAACGGTAAACGAAAAAGTGTTTCAAGTTGTACTTGTCAACTTCCTAGGTTAAGTGTGGAAGTTAAAGTTTTTGTCCTTTTCCAAAGCAATCATCCGAGGCCTTTAGGAAGAAAGGAATGATTTGCCCAACACCAAGCATAGAAGTCAGCGAGGTTGGGAAGAAGAGATTCTACGTAGGAAGTTAATTCGTCAAAAAGGTAGGTGCCTCTTCCCCCTCAAACGGGTACGATTCATGCATGCTTTGATGGTATGCTTTATTTGTTCCGTTGTTTTTATTTGTTTAAGTTGTAAATTTTGTATATGTTGGAAAGCATGAGATATATTGTTTATGGCTACTATGTGCTTGTATGTGTGTGAATTTGGTGGTAAGATTGTATCAGAACAAAAAAATACCCTTAAAGAATTGAAAAAAAAGGGAACTGTTACACTAGGACCTTTAAAATGTGGTGTTTTGGCCTTAGAATAGGTTCATATGGATTGGAAATAGGAGAAAATAGTGGTTGGGATCGAAAAAAGAATCACAGCGCGCGTTGCCACTGGTGGAACAACCATTAAATAAAAAAATTTAAATTAACTTAAGGCAGAGAACAGGGCGGCCAACGAACCGAGCCGGCTGGCCAGCGGGTCGGACCGAAGGCGGCCCTTTAACCACTTAAAAAATATATATAAAAATATAATTAAATACCAGTAAAATTCAAATAAATTCCAGAAAATATAAAATGTTAAAAGTAAATTATTTCTACTTAATTTCAAAAGTTTGGTAAATTTAATAAATTAAAAATAAATAGTAATAAATAGAATTAAATAAGGAAGAAATAAGAAAAATTAGTAGAACATTTTAGAAAATCAATACAAGCTAAGGGAAAATTAGGGGGATGATAAATAACAACTTTCTAATATTCGGAAAATTTACGAACCTAGATTTAAGTGCCGAAGGATGGTGAGGATGGGCCAGGGGCCTTAGGCGGTTGTGTTTTTGCATTCATGGCACGTGCATTGCATTTATGGCGGGTCGCGACGTACGGGTTATGGGCGCTCAGGATGGTGTATGGTGGCGGGGCCATGCACACTCAGGATGATGTACGGTGGCACGGCCACGCACACTCAGTATGGTGACTGTGGGTGGGTACGAACCACAGCCACTCAGTAGGACCCGGGTTCATGCATTGCACGGTGGAGATATCGGCATTCTGTGTGACATGACTTTGTTGCGTGTGACACGTTGATTGAGCATGCATCACGTACTTGCGCATTTTATG
Source organism: Eustoma russellianum (assembly GCA_036186865.1). NCBI lineage: Eukaryota > Viridiplantae > Streptophyta > Magnoliopsida > Gentianales > Gentianaceae > Eustoma > Eustoma russellianum. The sequence continues at coordinate 31,494,196 of AP025050.1, forward strand.
TGGAGTGCTTTACTTACCGTATTTTTTATCTTATGCATGTTATCTTATATTTATGTGGTATGTGGTTTTATCTTATATTTATGTGCTATGTGGTTTTATCTTATATTTATGTGCTATGTGGTTTTATCTTATATTTATGTGCTATGTGGCTATATCATTTCGGTATGCACATTTTTTATTGGTTTGAGGCGGTCATCTATTGGGTGATTTTCTGTCACTCACCCTTACTTCCCAGGTGAGCCGGATGAGAAATACGAGCACATCCTTGTTGAGGACGGGGCAGACATAGCTGAGTGGGATGGTTGATAGCTGCAGCTAGGATACGAGGGGAACTCTGTAGCTGATTTTTCGTAGTTATCTTTTGGGGATTTTCACAGACTCTTTATTACTTTTATTATCAGAATTTTTATTCAGTAATGTAAAGACGGTTATTGGAGTTTAATTTAAGTTGTGATTTACGTTTCCGCGAGAAAAATTTCTATGTCATTTCTGACATGTAAGAGATTGATTCGACGCCTTGTATTCTCCTTAGCGAGATACGGCGGATGCACTGTTTCCGATGATAGGGCTCGGGAGCGGGGCGCTACAAGCAAACATTGCATATGATGAATAACAGTTATTTGCAGAAAGTACGCCGTGAACCAAGTCGTTTGTTACTAAGCTGATGAACCTTAATAATATAACTTAACCATCAATTGAAATCATAATAATTGGTAAATATCCACTTTGAAATTTTCTCATTTGACAATTCAGTCTCTTTACAAGAGATGTTATGAGACTAGAGATTCTACTTAAATACAAAGACCAAATCATTTGGTTCTAATAGAAAAATGGACCATTTTGGCCCAATTCATAATGTAGGAGATACAGCTTAAACTTCAACCTAATATCAGTAGGCAAGATAACCTAAGACAATGATTGGTTCTCATCCTCTGAGTGCTATTTTCAGTAGAAGTCATTGAGGAGGATGATTAGCGGTGCTATACAATTAAATGGCCTCTTTATTTTATAAGTTGAAGAACCAGAACAGTTCAGAATTGGTAAATGCATGATATCAGCCAGGTTTTTTTGGTTTATGTGGACAAAAAGAAACTGAAAAACTAGTCTAATACATAGTAGAGGTCGGATTTAAGACTCCTAATACAAGTAGAACTCCAAAAACCTATGTTACATAAGATTACAAAACTGCTCGAAACTTGAAACGGTGTTTGCGCTATGATAGCGTCTAAATTATTATGCACAATCACTCAGCTATTTAGGACCTTTCTTCAACTCATATAATCCAGCTGGAACCAAGGAGGAAGGTGCAAAACATTCCAAGAACACCAAACACTTCAACCGTCTAGAATTCAGCCGAACTGGAAGAACACTCCTAGCAGAATTGAGCAAATGACGTGAGGAACAGCGGCAGGCGCAGTTTTAAGAAATGCGCAAATTGATTTCTAATAACATCTAATTCCGTCACTATTCCTTCTTTATGAAGTCTATTGAGTGCACACATGGGACAGAATGTTGTTTACTCAGTCAGAAAGATTGATCTTTATGTCAAAATACTCCTTAAGATGTCTAGTTTATGTTTCCAAAAGTCTCTAACCTGAAAGTGCTTAATAAAATCAGAATGCATGTTTCTTAGAAAACTAATTAGATTGTAGCCAGAATGGAGCAGTTATCTTTCAAAGACTAAAAGGCTAGATTTCTTTTGCTCAAATCGAGTGACTCTTGTTGCATATGAAAGCTAACAATCTGCAGTAACATAACATGTACTAACAGATGAAATTTTATACTATTTTGTGGAGTAACACATGCTGAAATTTTATACTATTTTGAAGTGTCTCATATGGAGTCAGTTGATGCGGGGTTCGGTTTGTAAAAATATCATTTTAAAACATCTCGTGCGATAAATCATACTTACTAACGTATCGTGAAAAAACTCTTTTAAAACGTATACACGATAATCGTTTTTTTGTAGAAATGCATAATAAGACGAAACATGTTGCTTTTGAAATCTCTTGTCGTATGCATGAGAGCAGGCTCGGTATAGGATGATCTCAAAAATCTAATGATTTTGTAACTTATGACTAATGGCTGGCTCTTTATATCATGACATTATCTTAGTTGAAATTAGCGTTTGTTCTTATTAATTTCGTTGAGTTAAGTGGCTAGAACAGCCCATTGTTCATGGTTACCATATTAACTTGATTAACTGGAACATTTATAATTTAACCATGTGTGTACGGTACCCTTTTTTGTATATATCCGTATAATATATACTTCATTTAAGCCTCACTTATGGTCTTGGGCTGAAAATTTCCAACACTCACACTCACTTTTACAATGTGTTAATTTAATGCAAAATGCATACTCCTACTAATCAATCTTACAAATGAGACACAAGAGGCGTGTAGCTATACAACAAATATCACAAGAAAACCTTGGATACACAAAGAATGAATCGAGAATGAAGAGAAGAAGATAGCAAGACAATGAGCTTCAACTTTTTTGCTTTCAAGTGTGTGTTCTTCTTTTTCACCTTTGCCTCCTATTTATAGTGTGAAATAGTCCTTGAAGATAAGAATGTATATGTGTCAACATCTTCATCATCCATTCTTAGTTGTTTTCACGTCATTAGTTGACCATATAATTACCTGGTACCCTTGGCAACATGAAACAACATAATTGGTCTACCTTGGAACATTACCTTGGCCGATTTTGCCTTCAAAAATTAACTTGGAATTGTTGGAAAATGAAGATAATATGGAAGGGAATATACCACCAAGAAACCATCAACTTCTTGGTACAAGAATAGGACATGTGAGGATGAAAATTTTGAATGAAAACAGCTCCAAACTCAGCCGTATAGCCGTTGCCTTCAAGATTGGAATTTCCTAGTTGACAACTTTGTCAACTAGCTTGTTTTTGGTGTGTCCACTTGGCATCAAGTCATAAAATAAGTACAACATCATTTCCACCTGTAATGAGGGCATTTTTGAGCTGAATATATGTGTACAAACTCAGATTTAATGAAGAGAAATCAATAAATAATACTTGACAAGATTATGTCAACATATAATCCAAAATTTCCACTTTTTCTCCTTTGTATGTTGTAATGAATTTTGCATCAAGAACACTTTATAATCTCTGCAAAATGATGATTGAGAGCCTCTAATAACATATACATAAAATTCTTCAAGAAGAAAAATAGAATGTGACACGAAAACCGTCACATATCCCGCTACCATCGATAATATCATCAAATAAAAGAGAATATAATAGAAAACCACCAAATAATCTTCAAGAATACCATAAATGAAATTCATAATGAAGATAATAAGATACTCAAGAGATTCCTTGAGTAAAATGACAAAACTGCCATCGGGGGGTAAAATGACCAAAATGCACCTGGTGAGAGAAAACTCCGAAAATGACCTTGATGGTCAGAAATAGATATGATAACACCTTTTTGATAATGAATTAAAGATAAAGAAGTCCTTGAATCATGTTCACTGTGTTGAGTACCTACAAGAACTCAAAATACCACTTTTGTCCCTTTTTGGTAAGTTGTAGAAACTTCCAAGACAGGTTAGTCACAATGCATAACATTCATCAAAATCACATAACAACAACATGATAAACATATATAAATCATGTAAAATTGAAAATAACCATTTTATCACATTTGAAAAAAATTCTAATAACCGTAAACATTGATCGATCGAAGTGTCTCTGTTTGAGAAATCTGTCTAACAGTGAGGTTCATATTTTGTCTCTGACCAAAATCGATCGATCAATGTAGAGATCGATGTGTCTTAGGTTTAGAGATCGATGTCTCACAGTAAGGTTTGAAATTTTTACGGCCTTACATCGATCGATCGATGTAGGGATCGATGTCTCCTACCTGAGAGATTGATGCCATTTTTCTTCACTTATTCAACTTTTTATCATTTATAATATCACGTGTGATATTTTTAAGTATTCAACACTTAAAATCATGACCTTGAAAATTATCCAAACATATTTCTCAACACCCCCTACCCAACTCACCACACCCTTAACCCCCTACGTCACCGCAACCCCCTTACTGCCCTTAGCCCAGCAACCCTCCCCCACCTTAGCTACCTCAGCCTAGCCTACAGTCCCTCTCCAAAACCCTAATTTCTCTCCCCCGTGCACTAACCACCTCGATCCTAACCCTAATTTCACATGACTCATTTTTTTCTCACATCTAACCTCATAGATAGCAAGTACGGTTCACGCTTAACACACTTCCACCAAGATCGTAGCTACATATGTAGGCACGCATCGACCTAATGGCAGCCACACGCGGCCACTCGCTGGCACTGTTCCACCGTCCGACCACCAAAATTCTCCTCACCTTATTTTCTACCATATCCTACCCTCAAATCACACAAATTCTTGTTTTTCAAAATTGGTTTTCCCCACATTCAATGACAAAAACCCTAATTCTATTAATCCGATGTTCGTACAATCCGACATAATTAACTATCATTATTGTATCTATATCAACCCTCACTGTCCATCCCCATATACCTCGGCCAACCACACATAAATTTCATCAAAACAATTCCAATTAGCACGTAAGTAAATCACATGAAATAACACATATAATATTCATCATTACGACATGGTTATTTTGCATACATATGTACTCAATTGGCCGCCGCCCTAGGGCAGTGTCATACCGCTAACCCGACCGCCCCGTTGATGCCAGACACTTCTTTTTCCCATCATCGTACACACACAGATATATATATATATATAGATATATAGATATATATATACACACACACACATACGATGCATAATTACAACACATATGTACATATAGTCAACAAACTATGCAACGGCAATTATATCATGCGTGATCTGATTTTGATACAAACATATAGCCATAATTTCTGCAAAAACATAGGAAAGATAGCACGGGTACTTGCCTTATCCTCGATTATACTATGTTGTACGAAAAACCAGGATTTAATTAGACGGAATTTGGCCTCTTCTTCTTAATAGCCAGCGCCCAAATAGGGTTATAGGGCTGGGTTGGACGGCTTTTTGACGTTGTGTAGTGTGTAATTTGTGTGTGTTATCTTGCGTATATATAGATGTAGGATGGTTAGGTTAAAGGAGTATATTCCTAGGTATTTTAGGAATTTACCAATTAGTTTGATTTTATCCTAAATTCCTTTCCTTTTCCTATTCTAACTAGGTTATTTTATTTGGGTCTTATCCTTTTTTGCTGCATAATAGCCGTGTACATATGCTGAATATGTGTGTGTGTGTGTGTGTATTTTAACCAAGAATAGCAATTTTATTTATATAACCCTCACTTGTGGCGGAGGAGTACCATATTACATGTTACAGGAAACTGTCATCATACGTAAAATGAGAGTATAAAGCTGTAAGAATCTGTAATCCCCAATCATATATGATATGTCGCATTAAAACCTATCCAAGTAAAACCACCCTTGTGGATAAAACCTTGGCGAAGGAAAAAGCTTGCATATTTATATGATTGGAATGCGCGTCTATCTTATGTGTACAATGATAATAAAGATGAAATCCAAGAGTCCAGCCGCGGTTAAAGAAATGAGAAGAAGCCAACAGATATCTCCCAAGAAGACTGCTGCTCCCATCACTTGATGCTAATCCTTCTTCGATTACATGCCATTGATCATAGGTTCCCCTCTATCGAGACCAGAGCCAGATCATGCAAAGGATACAAATCATAATAAGTGGCAACAAGAAATAATATAGATGTCATCCATGTCGCAAGGTAGGCATAGTGTCAGTTTGTACAGTGGCACGAACTAGAGGCGGTAAATCTTGAAATGCTGTGAATTGTGTAAGAGTCTGATGATACTGACCATGCTAGCCAAATAATGCGCAGCCTTATTAATCTCCCTCGGTATATATGCTAACGTGAGTGACTGTGAAGACAAAAGATCAGACAATATGCACGCTAAAGTAGATTGATAACCCTGAACATGACCCAAAACACTCTGCCCATCAACTTCAACTTCCATAAGATAACCAAAGCGGACAAAGTATAGTACTGCTATCGCTGTAGCCTGTAATTCTGCCTGATCCGGAGATGAAATGGGTAAGGGGAAAGAGATAGCTCTGGTAAATGCACCATTGCTATCTCGCAAAATTGCACCAGCCGCTGCTGAGTATTTCACATGCGCTGCATCGAAATTTAGTTTATGCTTGCCAGTAGGAGGAAGAACCCAGCGAATCACTCTACATCGAGGTCCTGCCATAGCTGGTATTAGTCCCTGCTGAATCAAAGACTCATCAGGCCGTATATATTTCTTCCCTTTATGAGCAAATGTCCATTCATATATTGATCGTCTAATAAGTTCAAGCACCCTTCGACGAGACCAACATCCCTCACCAAATATAATAGAAGTGTATGCTTTCCATACTTCCCACATAAGAAAACTGGGTAATACATTACGGAGCTGCCCCTTAAGAGATTTGCCCTAGGTTGAGGTCCACCATTGTATTAAAAAGGGAGGAATGTGTACTGCTGTGACTAAAGGGTCATCCAGACATAGACTATAAAACCTCCAGATAGATGATACCTTAGGAGATGCTAAAAATATATGATCACTGGTTACTGATTCCAACAAACAGAAGGGACATTGAGTAGGATACATCACTGCAAATCGCGCTAAGTTCTTAGGGGTGGGTAGAGCATCATGATAAAATCTCCAAAGAAATAACTGTTGTTTCGGATTAGTAAGTTTATGCCAAACAAATTTATGCGAGAATAATCGAACTCCTGTAGGTCGAAGTTGATCATAAGCTACCTTTAGGTTAAAAGATTCATTCGGCATACCTGGCCATATAAGTGAATCCGCTACCCTTGTGTGAGAGACACATATAGGGTGTATACGACTTAGACGCTTCCATATTGGGGAATCTGTGATCCTTGTAGAGAGGTTAGTTCGTCACCCATATTTGGAATGTAAGAAGGTGCGAATGAACGTATGCTGTGTTATATATATATATATATATATATATATATATTTTAAAACAGATATGTTATTAATGAGAAACGGAGCCCTCACTTATGGCAGAGGAAAACCTTATTACAATCCTCAGAGTATGTGAATAAATAAAATAAAGAGGTAATGATGACATATCTCCAGACGTATATGATATGCCGCATTAAAACCTTGCCAGGAAAAACCACCCTTGTGGATAAAACCCTGGCGAAGGGAAAAGCGTACATATTTATACGGCTGTCATTGATATGTATATATTCTATGCTAAAGTACACAAAAGTTGTCGCTACTAATGGGAATACACGATGTTGGCGCCAGTTAAATCCGTGGAAATGCTTGTGTGGCACTATCCAGAAAGCCATTGTTGCCGCCGAAGCCATTCGATGTCGCAAACATGTAGAAAGAAAAAGAAGCGCTGAGTATAACAGGGAACACATGATGTTGGCGCTGAGTGTAAAAGGGAGGAGGATCATACCGCGCCTGCCAACACAAATGAATGTGCCGGCAGTCAGTGAGTGAAGCGCACAACCCTGCAAATGTGTGAACAATGTAGACCGGCAAGGCGTCCATAGAACCACTCCATTAAACACCAGAGGTAGTATAGTGAGTATACTCATGAGCCCGAGTGAGACATCCACAGGAGGGTAGAAACCGCATGTCCAAGAAACAGAAATATGTAAAGGCAATAGAGCATATTCTAGGGTGCAGCTGTATAAAAGAAGTAAAATCATACCGAGCCTGCCTGTACTCAGTCGAGCACAGGCAGAGTACATAAAGCATCGCCAATCCCAATGGAAGGCTTGTGCCGAGCAGACATGATGGCAGCATCCCAGAGATGCCATAGAATGTATCCCCCAAACGAAGCGTGTGAAGTATAAGAACAAATCATAAGTGCCATGAATAAGAAAAGCAGAACCGCAAAATAATGGGTTAGGAAGCATACCGCGCCTGCCCGTACCTGTGACGATACGGGCAGATAATAATAGAACACGCCAATCCATGAGGAAGACATTATCCACCAACGCGTAGATTAGGAGATGCGAGATCAAGAAGAACTGTGACACGCACGATTGAGGGTAGAGTAGTAGGGCTGAAATGACCTGTCTCTGGGTGGAGCATGGCATGTTGAGCTAATGAGTGTGCTGCCATATTTGCTTCGCGGTATGTATGCGTTATTTCCACTCCAGCCGAATATAAGAGCGAATGAAGGAGGTGTAGATGAAAATTGCCATGTATGCTTTGCAGGGCTCGAAGTCTCGTGATCAAGTGCTCACAATCAGTTTCAACCACCAGTGAGCGGAAAAATGGTAAAAAGTACAAGAGGCCAAAAAGTGTTGCTTGAATTTCTGCCATCAGAGGTGAGCTTTGGGGTAATCTAAAAGAGACGGCACCCACACAAGCTCCCGTAGAAGTTCGTAAAATCGCACCGCCCGCCGCATATCTGGCACCAACTGCCCCATCAACATTCAATTTATATCTGCCCGATGGCGGACATTGCCATTTAACTAGTCGAATTCGCGGTGGGCGAAGACGTGGAATCCAGGAGAGCGAAAGAGGTGGGCCATTTACTAGCTTTGAACCTTGTATTGATTGAACCCAGAGATTAATATCAAAATGTATGGCACTACGCATCCTGGATGGCGAGAAGGAGGAAGAATCCCCATAGGTGAGCTGAGCATATTGCTTCCATATATTGGTTACAATGATTGCCGGGATAACAACTTTTAAAACGCCGGATAAGGTGGAGGTGTTAGCCCGAAACCACCATGATAACAGATATGGTCTAAGCGATGTTCGAGGCGGAAGCAAACCATGTAATTCAGTAGCGAAAAACATCCAAATTTGAAGAATGCCACTACAGCGGAGAAAGACGTGGACTAGCGTGGCCGAGTCCTGTTTACAAAAAGGACACCGTGTAGGACGAACCACTGAGTAGCGGCCAATGCAGTCCTCAAAAGGAAGAGCGGAATGAAAAATTCGCCAGAGTAAAAGTCTCGTATATGGCGAGTGATGCTTAAACCATATAAACTTTGAAGATAGCTACGTAGAAGTGGAAGTCCGACATGTCTCATAGGCTGATTTAAGAGTGAACTCACCTGTTGAGGATGGTGTCCATGAGAGGGTGGTGCCTGCGGCGGTCGTGTGGGATACACAAAAAGGATGGATGCGGCAAATCAGCTTCCATGTCGCAGAGTCAACAAGACGTGGCCTAAAATCATTGCGTCTGCCATATTTTAGGTGCATGTAAGTACTCCACAAAGTATCGTTCTGATGGTATGCCCACCATATACGACAGTGATAGGCACGTTGTAACTGAGTAAGATCCCGAAGGCCCAGCCCGCCTTCGTCATAAGGCTGTGTAATCCGAGACCATGAAACCCAATGTCGCCGATCACCCCAAAAGAAAGAAGCCATTTTCCGATTGATTATGCGGATGACAGATTTTGGTAAACCACCCGCGGCTAACACATGCAAAGGAAGAGCCGCTATTACAGAATTGAGGAGAATTAAGCGACCAGAATGCGATAGGAGTCGCGTGTGCCAACCTTGCAAGCGGCCATCTATATGTTGAATTAAGGAAGTGCAATATACTGCTCGATTGATACCTTTGTGGAGATATGAACCCAAATAGCGAAAAGGAAGCGAAGATAGGCGCATATCAAATATAGCTTTAAAACTTCGTTGTTGAGACACCGTCACACTTGCGGATGGGATGAAATTGCTTTTATGATAATTCACCTTTTGTCCAGAAGCCCTTTCATACTGTGTCAAGAAAGTCCGGAAATGTATAAGATTGCGACGCGTACCTTTAAGAAAAACAAGCAAGTCATCCGCATATGCCAAGTGAGTAATCGTCAATGGGATACGACCTAGCCGAAATGACTGAAGGTGTCCGGTTGCTGAGAGAGATTTTAGTCCCCGGCTAAAACCTTCCGAGGATAGTATAAAGAGTAGCGGAGACAGAGGGTCCCCCTGCTTGACTCCTCTAAACGGGCGAAATGCAGAAGAGGGTTGGCCATTGATTAAGACTGATACCCGAGTAGCACTTAGATGATTAATAACCAGACGTATAAAAAAATCCGAAAAACCAAACCGACGCAAGAGTAGCTCCAAATATTCCCAGCTAACCCTGTCAAAAGCCTTCATCATGTCCAACTTCAAGCACAACTGGGAACCTCCTTTGTCTAACATATGAATCATCTCCTGGGCGAGTAACACCTGTGATGAAATATCATGGCCGGGCAAAAACCCTGTCTGCTCTGGCGATATTAAACGTGGAAGCAGCGTTCCTAACCGCGTGGCAATAATTCTTGTACACACTTTACTCAAGAAATTAGTAAGACAAATGGGCCGAAAGTCACCGAATGTTTGAGGGGAGCTAACCTTTGGGATCAATGTGATCAATGCTCTAGCCATGATGGACGGCTGAGGAATACCAAGAAAAAATTCTTGTGCAGCTTTAAGAACATCCAAGTGGATCACATTCCAGCATGAGCGATAAAAATGACCATGAAAACCGTCTGGCCCTGAGGCACTATGTGGATCTAAACTCCACACTGCTGTTTTAACCTCTGATGCTGTCGGAAGACCAGTTAACATGAGATTATCCTGAGTTGTTAATAAACATGGGATATGCGAAAGAATGGCCGCATGATTGTCTGTTGACTCTCGCGCAAAAAGAGCCGTATAAAACTCAACCGCAGAAGCCATGATATCATCCTGAGATGTAAGCAACTGGCCCTCAGAATTCCGTATTTGCTGTATTCGCAGCTGCGTGCGCCTACCTTTAACAAGTGAATGAAAATATTTAGTGTTTGCATCTCCATCCTTCAACCATTTGACCCATGCCTTTTGCTGCCAAAATTGTAATTCATAGTTTGACGCAAGCAAATAATCTGCCTTTGCCTTATGAAAAGCTTGACGCGCTTCCTGTGAGGGGTCGTCATCCCAACGAGCTTCGGCCTGGGACAGTAAATTTTCTGCGTGCTTAAGATTGCTAAAGATATTCCCGAAGACATCTTTATTCCAACGCTGGATATCTTTTTTTAATGCAAATAATTTATCATAGAAACCACGCATGCCCCCCGTTGTTGGATATGATTGCCAGGCGTGTTGGACATAAGCTGGAAATTCCGATATGATTGTAGAACTTATCCGACATTGCAAAAGAAGTGGAGTGTGATCAGAGGCTACTCGAGGTAAGTGAGATAATGTAAAATCCTCAAAACGGTCATGAATCAAAGAGTTAACAAAAACCCAGTCGAGGCGGCGTCGGACACGGCCAAGACCCCTGCCATCTGCCCATGTAAATCTAGTGCCATGGAACGAGGGAGCCATAAGCGAGCAGTCCTCAATACACTCATTAAAATCCTGCAATGCTAACAGTGACGGGGAGGATCGGCCGCTGTGGTCGTCCAACGATCGGAAAGTGTTAAAATCTCCTCCCACTATCCAAGGCAATTGAGATGTAACATGAAAGTCACGCATTGATTGCCAAAGAAGTCGACGTTGTGGAGGTGTATGATGCGCATAAACCAATGACAGGACAAAATTATACTGCATCGAAAGCGACTGTATAGTGAAATGTATCACCTGTTCCTTATCCTGTACAGCAAGAATGCGAAATTCATGATCTCTCCAAAAAAACCAAATTCGTTCTGACTGTGATACAAAATTCTGTGAGAAACCTAAACGTAACCCATATCTCAATATATGTGATGGGGGATGCTTGGGCTCAATCAAAGCTAGAAGGTGTAACTTATGTTCGCGGATCAAATTACGTAACCGTGGTAGCGAGGCACTCATGCCCCGTATATTCCATATTAAAATATTCATTGAGTTAAGGTAGAAACACTTCCCTGGATAATATGCGATGCGCTACGTGTCAACACTGTTGAAGGTGGCAGAGGAGGAAGATCCTTGCGGGATCGACGCTTGCGACGTGGTACCACTGGAATAAATGGGCCGTCCGAAGTAGGGTCTTGCAATCGCGAGATCAACAAGTCATCATTCGGAGACGGCTGCATGAGCTGCATGCGATGTGCCACGTCAGCAGATACCATAGGGATTTCTTGAACTGCCGAGTCGGCAGGCAGATCATTGTCGGAAACATGTCCGAAATCAAATTGGGCAGCCTCCTCCGTGGTTGGAAAGTCTGCGGCATCACTAAAAACTTCATGCGAAGGAGGTTCATATGGGGGAGCAGACGGCTGCGAAGTCATTAGGTTTGGCATGGATTCAGTGCCAGCAGGAGTTGGCATGGTTGGTACACCAGTCACAGATGGCTGCTGTGCATGATCATATACCGGGATATCTTCACTGGAGGGGGAATCCATAAGAGTATCGGCTTCTGCGGCACCATCCTGGGCTGGGGGAGGCACAGTGGACTTACGCTTAACAGGCGTCCAACGGGTCTTGGCCGGTCGAGAAATAGGAGGTGGCGGCGGCGGAGGGATAGGAGTGGCGGCGGTGGAGGAGCAATTACCAGATGCATGCCCCAAACGGCGGCAGTCATTGCAGAACAACGGGAGGTCCTCATAAACTATGTTTTGCAATATCAAGCGTCCCTTTGCCTGGAGGTATAGTTTTTGGGGCAAGTCCTGAGAGACGTCAAGTTCAACACACACTCTAGCCACGGAAGGCCGAAGTCCCTGCGTAGTTGCAGTATCAAGCTTAATGGGCAATCCAATGGCGCGTACGATTTCGAATAAGGCTTCCTGCCGGTGGAAATGTACCGGCAGCCCCGGAAGAGCCACCCAAACCGGCACAATTGGAGCATCGGACGAAGGGTCAAAATCCACTGTCCATTTCGTAACTCTCATATGACAACCAGAAATATGCCAAGAACGACGATAAAAACAACGTAGGTAATCCGCTTCATTTCGAAAATTCAGCAAGATATGGGATTGATCAATGAGCGTTATCTGAAGGTCCTGATGAAAACCAATCTTCTCAAAAACATCTCGGATAACCTTTAGCGGGGGACGACCATACCAAAACGTTCCAACAAGAGAATATCGAAAAGGAGCAGCAAGGGCATCTATTTCCGAATCAAGAAAAGGAACCAATGGGATACCTTTGTGACGAGTTACCACCTTCGGAGCAATGGTGATCGGCGGTGTCGGGTACCCGGCAACAACTGCGGCAAAAGATGGCGCAGCCGCCATGTCCGCTTCCAAAAAAAGGGATAAAAAAATGGAACTTTTGTGAAGAATGTGGGGAAAGGGAGAAATGGAGAGTGATCGCAGCAACCGGCAGTGACTATACGAGGAAGAAACGGCGGCGGCAGCTGGCCGTCAGAGCGCATTCGGGATACACAAAAAGGATTATTCCTTCCGGTTATATATATATATATATAGACACACACACACACACACACATATATATATATATATATCCCTTACAAAAAGTTTCGCCTCCAAACTTACGTATTTTAGTCGAATAAATGTGGGTACTTCTTCCGGACCTCATCCTCGAGCTTCCAAGTCGCTTCTCGTTCCGTGTGATTCGACCATTGGACTTTGATGTACGGAATAACTCTCCTCCTTAGAACTTGATCCTTACGATCAACAATATGAACCGGCGTCTCCTCGTGAGTTGCGTCGCTTCTCACCCTCAATGGTCAAGCCTCAAATATATGACTTGAGTCAGATACATATCGCCTCAACTGTGATACATGGAGCACATTATACACTTGCGACAACACTGGAGGTAGTGCTAGTCGATATGCCAATGTCCTAACTTTCTCAAAGAGCTCATACGGGCCAATGTACCTAGGACTCAGTTTGTCTTTCTCACTGAACCTCTTTACTCCTTTCGTTGGAGAAACTTTCAGATACGCCTTTTCGCCCACGATGAACTCCAACGGTTTCCTTTTAGAATCTGCCCAACTCTTGCTACGATCCTGGACTATCTTGATTCTATCTCCAATAATCTTGACCTTCTCAAATGCTTGCTTGACGAATTCCGGTCCAGTAATCGTTTTTTTGGTTTAATTCATAACATGGGACACACATGAAATCCCCCCATATTATATATGAGAGGGACAAAGTACAGTCCATCGTTATTAAAGACTAGAACATTTCAACTATGCATAAAGTCGCATACTATAATCTGTCCATCTTAAATAAAAGATAAGCATGGTGTTAATTGGTAAAGGCTTATAAGTTCCTCAGAAAAACTTGTTACCTTGACACCGGAAATTAAATTTTTAAAGATTCAGGTAAGTGGATAAAATAGGAGATACAATCCTTGTATACTTTCTACACTTTCAATATTCTTTGCATGTCCGAAAGTACTTATGAGTAAAAAATTCCAAATTCAATTGAAATCCGGCATAGAGGCTTATTAGAGTGTCAACCCTGGATGATAGAAGAAAGAAAACAACGGGTAAAGCTGATTTAGTTAATTCTAATTATTCGACATCAAACGCAACTAATATATTGTGAATGGCAACACAAATTGTATGTATGCGAAGTTAAGGCCTCCTAATTATTCATGATGAAAGTCACTCCTCCCCCTTCCCTCCAAAAGAAACAAAAACATAAAGCATCATATTACCTGCATTTGTCTACTTGTTTTGCAGTAAGATTCTGATTTGCGTTATCAATCTTGTTTAATGTTCTATAGAAAAAATGAATTAATGTCACATGCCTGTATCAGTATGTGTATCAAAAAGTAAAACATGACTATGCTAAAGTATGCGGTGAACCAAGTCATTTGTCACTAATCTGATGAACTTTAATAATATAACTTAACCATCAATTGAAATAATAATAATTAGTAAATATCCACTTTGAAATTTTCTCTTTTGATAATTCAGTCTCTTTACAAGAGATGTTATGAGATTAGATAATCTATTTAAATAGAAAGACAAAATCATTTGGTTCTAATAGAAAAATGGACCATTTTGGCCCAATTTAGAATGAAAGACATACATATGAGGTCCATCACATTATGAGAAATACCATGAATAGTATATCAATATTAATGACCACATCAGTTTAACTATGCAGAAAATATAAAAATATTCTGTGTCCCTCTCACAGTACAATAGGGATGCATAGGTCCTACTAAATTGTAAGATTGGATAACAATGGTCCAATAACTTTTTCTGAAAAAAGATTTCAAGTTATTTTCTACTAAGAATAAAATTTTGGAACTCAATTTTGAGGGTCTATTTTGCTGTGTTTTGTCTCTCCCTTCTGTTCATATTAGATGAGCATTTCTTCTCTTACTTGAGAAAATTGACTTTCTTCAATCCAATAACATTTCGATAAATTGTTTTACATGCATTTTTTGTTATTTTATAGGTGATTCAAAAGTCGTTGACGTAGAACCGACAGGAAGCAATTGCTGGAACAGAGACGATGGAAAATGGTGCTGTGAATGTCACTTTGACATTTGCACAGATGACGAGCTTGATTGTGAGCATAAGTGTTTTTGCCCAAATTGAGACTTTGGTCGTGTTCATGTTATTGGTCATTGACACTGTCTTTTCTTATCTTACTTCCTACTTTAATATTTTGGTTTATGTATCTGTTAATGGATGAATCCTAAGTGAAACTTTTGCTTGTGTTTTATTAATTGCTGCTTTTAAATTCAACAAATAATATTGGAACGAACTATTAATCTAATGCATAAGGCTTCTTTACGGACACTCTATTCCATCCCTATATTTTTGAGTGTGTCAAACATGGATGCTCGATGAAAGGAAATAGAACGTAAAGCTGATTTTAGTTAAATTTAATTATTCAACATCAAAGATATCTCATGTAATCTATTTTAAATTAATCATCATCATCGTCATCATACCCAGTATACCCCAACGACAACAAAATCTATCGTTAGGATTTGAAGAGGATGTACGGCAGACAAACAATACCTCTATCCCTAGCAAAACAAATTGTATGTAAGACAGGTTAAGGCGTCCTAATTATTCATCATAAAAGTTACTCCTTTTCACCAGAAAAATAAAGCATCATATTAATTACACTTCCCCACTTGTTCTACACACAAGATTCTGATTCGTTATCCAGAACATTTGCCCTAATGGTAAAGACTCAAAATATTACTGACCGAGGTTCCGTGTTTGAGTCCTCTTATCAGTAGATTAGTGAAACAATACCTCTCCAAAAAATTCCTCATACGCGTAAGGTGAAGCGGTAATAAACCCGTAGGGTCAGGCTGGGGAGTTTTAGGAGTACGGAGCCATACTGCAGTGGGACCAGTCACTTTAAAACGTTTATCCAATAGTGTTTTCCGGGGACACGCACAATATGTGTGCTCTACTTCTGCTAGTCTGAAGGGGGCAATTGCTCCACTTCTGCTAGTTTGTAGGAGACACCTTGTGTCGGTCATCGTGTGCAACATCACTAACCTAGGAGGCTGCTGGATACCTGATTTGCGTCCTCCACAAAGCTTCATGGGTTTGGAACGATAGGGCCTCCAACTCGAAAGATTTCGCTTTTTTGGTACCAAAAATTCTGATTCGTGTTATGAATCTCATTTATTGTCCAACATTAAAAAATGAATTAATGTCGTCAGTATGTGCACTAGAAGCCAATTTACAAATACTAATAATAAAATCTTTTCTTGTAGAGCTCTCAGTTGTATAACAACTACGAAATTCATGCGAAACTTAAACTTTTAGAGAAGAGAATATATGATTAACGTGTAGAGTTTTGAAAATTTAGGCCTCGATAGTACCATTTTTTCACTTCTTTTATAATGAAAAATTTATAAACCATAGAATCGAGTTATTATTTTTTTACGTGAATCGGAAATAATAGATCAAATATTAAGGACTGCGAGAGGCTGCGTGCATATTTAAATCTTATTTGAACATCACACATTTGCAATCGCTTAAGTGTCAAATCAACTTTTGAAAGAGTAAAAGGTCAGCATAGTGGTAACCGATAAAGACTTTAAGTTCGCAAAAAAAAAAAAAAATATCTTCTGACCTTGATGAGCGAATAGAAAGTTTTAAATCCCCCCTCCCTATTTTTCTACCCTTTTACTTTATTATTATACCTTTTTTTTATTTTTTTTCCTTTTCTCTTTTTTTTCGCATACTTTTGTCTGAAATCAGAATATCCGATCCGTATTGGTAATAAAACAAACTGCCGAGGTCAGTTCTCCTCATCGTAGGATTGACGGACTTTTTTGACTTGTTTATATGAGCTCTGGCTGAAATTGTTGATTAAGACTGATGTAATATGGAATTTGAACTGAATCGAACTGTATGAAGGTATAAATTAACTCAACCATAGAAAAGAGAAAATAGTTAGAGGCCTTTTATAGGCAAAAATATCACAAGACAACAAACTATATTAGAACTTGAAATAATGATTGAAAAGACTAAACACTTCTAAAAACTATTCATGTAGGCTCCATAAAAACTAGTCTTGCAAGTCTTGAATGATGATTTTGAAAGTAGGTCCCTCAAGTACTATTCATGGAAGACTTTAAGGATTTGTCTTCATCTTGAAATCTTTTCTGGCTTGTGACTGATTTTTGGACATCTTCCAATCCGAATTAGGCCTTTCTCTTTTTAGAGAATTATAGCCAATTGAGTGCAGAAAATAATCATATAAAGATCTTTGCATTTGGCCCAACCATTGAGGAGATACATCCAAATTATTGAAGGTATGTCACAGAATTCGGTAGAAACAGTACTTCTATTTGCATGCTCTTTTTGGATGCCAAGACGACCGATTTTGGAAAAGTACAAAACATGAAAGTTTTAGATCTTTGTCTTAGCTTTCCAACGCATCTTGCAACTCCTAATTTGGCCTTGTGGTTGGAGAGATACGTCAATTCTATCAAAACGGGTCCTGTAGAAACTCACAATCCGAGATGGGCCTAAACTAATACAACAAAAACATTTATAAAAAAACAAAATAAAGAACACATTCTATACTAATGATATTTTACAATGGTTCTAAAATTTCTTACAAATCATGTTGTAGGTTCAATAAGGTGAACCCAATGTATAAGTTCCCTTGGTTCATCTTGCACATGTTTAAATAGGAAGGCCCCCACTTCATGCATTAGTTTCTTAGTTTTACTTCTTGTTAAGGGTCCTTCATCTTGCATTTTTGTAAAATTATGTGCATTCTCATTATCTTGGTATGTATGAGGGTTATGGACCTCATCATTCCCCCCTTCTTCAAAAGGATTCGACCTCGAATCTAAATCATCACCAAAAGGAGTATGATCAGCAACGTTAAAAGTATGAGAAATTGAACCATACTTACTCTCCGGAAGGTCAAGAATGTAAGCATTATCTCCTACCTTTTGAAGTATTTTGAAAAGGCCATCTCCTCTTAGCATGAGTTTAGATTTCCTTTCTCTAGGAAACCTTTCTTTCTTTAAATGCAGCCAAACAAGATCACATGGTTCAAATAAAACTTCCTTGTGTCCTTTGTTAGCTTGTTCTGCATACTGTTTGTTTTTCTTCTCAAGTTGTAGCTTAACCTTAGCATGCAATTTCTTAATCAGTTCAGCCTTATTCTTACCATCAATACTTGCACGTTCATGAACAGGAATAGGCACAAGATCAAGTGGAGACAAAGGATTGAAACTATATACAACTTCAAATGGTGAATGAGTGGTGCCACTGTGAACACTTCTATTATAAGCAAATTCAATATATGACAAGCAATCTTCCCAATTCTTAAGGTTCTCCTGAATTATAGCACGCAATAATTGAGACAAAGTTTTATTCACAACTTCAGTTTGACCATCTGTTTGGGGATGAGCAGTAGTAGAAAATAAGAGTTTTGTTCCAAGTTTACCCCACAACATACGCCAAAAGTGACTTAAGAACTTAGCATCTCTATCACTAACAATGGTTCTAGGCATGCCATGTAGACGTACAACTTCCTGAAAGAACAAGTTTGCAACGTGAGATGCATCATCAACCTTTTTACAAGCGATGAAGTGTGCCATTTTAGAAAATCTATCAACGACGATGAACACACTATCACTTCCATTTTTTGATCTAGGTAATCCCAAGACAAATTCCATAGGCATATCAATCCAAGGTGACATAGGGACAGGTAATGGGGTGTACAAATCATGTTGATGTGATGTAGAATTAGCTTTCTTGAAAGTTATACAACTTCCACAAACCTTCTCTACAGCAACTCTCATATGAGGCCAGAAGAAACGTTCCTTTAACATCTCTAATGTCTTAAAGATGCCAAAGTGGCCCATTAAATCTCCACCATGTGCTTCTTTGACAAGTATCTCTCTAACAGAACACTTAGGTATGCACAATTTTCTTTCTTTAAAAAAATATCCATCATGTAAATAATGCTTACCAAATGGAGAATCGGCACATGCATCAAATATTGACTGAAAGTCAAAATCAGATGTATACAATTCCTTGATGCACTCAAATCCAAGCAAATGAGATGACAATGTAGTAATCAAAGAATATCTCCTAGATAATGCATCAGCTACAATGTTATCTTTTCCTTTCTTATATTTTATCACATAAGAAAATTGTTCAATGAATTCAACCCATTTTGCATGCCTCTTGTTTAACTTTCCTTGCCTTTTAAGGAACTTAAGACTTTCATGATCAGTATGAACCACAAACTCCTTATGTTGCAAATAATGTTGCCAAGTCTGCAATGATCTAACCAGTGCATACAACTCTTTGTCATAGGTTGAATAATTCAATTGCGCTCCTTTAAGCTTTTCATTAAAATAAGCAATTGGTTGTTTAGACTGAGATAGTACAACTCCTATACCAACACCACTAGCATCACATTCAATTTCAAATGTTTCATCAAAGCTAGGTAGTCTTAGAATAGGTGCAGAAGTTAACCTTGCTTTAAGTTCATCAAAGGTTTTATGTTGTGACTCTCCCCACTGAAGTCTTATGTCTTTTTTTAACAATCTCATTCAAAGGTGCAGCAATAGTGGAAAAGTCCTTAACAAATCATCTATAGAAACTAGCCAACCCATGAAAGCTTCTCACCTCTCCAACAGTTGTGGGAATTGGCCATTCTAAAATTGAGTTCACTTTATCTTGGTCCATTTCAATTCCATTTGCACTAACCACAGATCCTAGAAACACAACTTTTTCCATACAAAAAGAACATTTCTTGAAATTTGCATATAATTGTTCTTTCTTCAATGCTTCAAAAACGCTTCTTAGATGTCCTATGTGTTCATGTAACGTCTTAGAGTAAATCAAGATATCGTCAAAGTACACAACAACAAATTTTCCAATGAATGCACGTAAGACTTCATTCATTAATCTCATGAAAGTACTAGGTGCATTAGTTAAGCCAAATGGCATGACTAACCACTCATACAATCCAAACTTAGTCTTAAATGCAGTTTTCCATTCATCGCCTTCTTTAATGCGTACTTGAAAGTAACCACTTTTAAGATCAATCTTGGAAAAATACTTAGCACCGTGCAATTCATCAAGCATATCATCAAGTCTCGGAATGGGGTACCTGTATTTTACAGTTATCTTGTTGATTGCTCTACAATCAGTACACATCCTCCATGTACCATCTTTTTTTGGTACAACGATCACAGGAACAGCACAAGGACTCATGCTTTCCCTCACCTTTCCTTTGGCCAAGAGTTCTTCTACTTGGCATTGAATTTCCTTCGTTTCAGTAGGGTTTGCTCTGTAGGCTGGCCTATTAGGCAGGACAGCACCAGGTATGAAGTCTATTTTGTGCTCAATTCCTCTTAAAGGCGGCAAACCAGAAGGTTCTTCTTCAGGAAACAGCCCTAAAAACTCATCAAGCAAAGATACAACTCCACTGGGCAAAGTGGAGGGTAAGTCACTCATAGAAAATAGAGTCTCCTTAAACATCAAAACATAGACAATTTTGTTTGAGTTTATGGCATGTGAGACTTCACTTGGTTTAGCAAAGAAAGCGAATTTCTTTTGAGATTTGTCTTCATCAATGTTTACTATCCCTTTGCCTTTAGACTCATTTTTCTTTCTTTCACTCTTAATAAACTCCAGAAATTTCTTTTCTGCATCTTTCTGCTTAGGATCATTCCTGTTCTTACACATTCTCTTTTGATCTTCAAATACCTTGTGTGGGGGTAATGCATGTAGCTTAAACAACTTATTGTTAAACCTGAATGAATACCTATTCAAGTATCCATCATAAGTAACTTTCTTATCAAACTGCCATGGTCTACCTAAAAGGATATGACTTGCATGCATAAGAGCTACATCACATAAGATATCATCTTTATACCCACCAATAGACAATGAGATCAAAACTTGTTTACTAACACTCACTTTTCCACAATCATTCAACCAAGATAGTTTATAAGGGTGTGGGTGGTTAAGTAATGGCAAATCAAGTTTTCTAACGAGTTCAACACTTGCCACATTAGTGCAGGATCCAGAGTCAATAATCAAAGTACAAACTTTTCCTTTAACCATGCAATGGATATGAAAAATGTTGTCTCTGTGTTGATCTTGCTCATCAATATTAACATGTGCATTAAGAGCTCTTCTAACAACCAAGAATTCTTTTGATGCAAGATCTTCATCCCCACTCACACTTTCCTCATTTTCATCATGATTTTCCTCAACATTGACATGTTCCACTTCCTCATCATCAGAATAATATTCATTAGACTCTTCAATGAACATGATACGTTTAGGGATGGGACATTGATTTGCAAAATGACCTTTACCTAAACATTTAAAGCATTGAATGTCTCTAAATCTAGTAGTGGAATTAGAAATGTTACCTTCAACCTTGTTTTTCCCTTTATCCAAGTTTTGTTGAGGTGGTTGAGGTCGTCTTTGATTTGGTTGAGTCTTGCCTTGGAACCCATGGCCTTGAGGTGCAGTTGGCCTAAAACTTGTGCTTCGATTTGTCCTAGACGGCATTCTTGGATAGGATGAAGAATTCGCTCGAAAAGATAAACTAGATGTAAAGGGTTTTACCTTGAGTTGACTCTCAATCTTTTCAGCTTTATGAACCATGGAAGTGATATTAATATATGTGGTAAGTTCAACTCTGTTGCAATTTCATTGTTCAATCCAGCTAGGAATCTAGCCATGGTAGCTTCCTCTGGTTCTTCAATGTTAGCTCTTATCAATAAGATCTCCAACTCTTTGAAATACTCATCTACACTATGGCTTCCTTGAGTGAGTTTTTGCAAGTTTTGGTAGATGGTTCTTTCATAGTCTGAAGGAA
Organism: Eustoma russellianum; assembly: GCA_036186865.1. NCBI lineage: Eukaryota > Viridiplantae > Streptophyta > Magnoliopsida > Gentianales > Gentianaceae > Eustoma > Eustoma russellianum. The sequence goes on from AP025050.1 coordinate 31,516,427, forward strand.
TGAATTTTTTTCTCATCTCAATTTTCATTTCTTTCCAAGTAGAGATTGGTGCTTGTCTGGTTCTTCTCCTTACGTTGTGTAGTTGATCCCACCAAATTAAGGCATAATCTGAAACTCTATAGCTGCATAGCGCACTTTAGTCAAATCAGTATAATTTGTACAAGATTATATGAGATCTACCTTTTTTTTCCAATCAAAATATGCCTCAGCATCACTCTTTCCATGGAATGTGGGGATGCTCACTTTTGTTTGGATGAATTCATCTTCTTGTGGGTTATTCTTTTGATTCCCATAGTTTTGAAACTGGTTTTACTCTTCCTCAATATTATAGTCATCAAACATTTGGTTTGGTTCTTCTTCTCTTTCATCAAAGGTCCTCATGGGTATGAAATCCCTATTAAGCCCTCTTCCTCTGCCTCTGCCTCTGCCTCTTCCTCTTTATGGAGCAAAAGACCCACGGCTTTCAAGCCTATGTTCTGGTACATGTGATGTTTGTCCTTCATGTAAAGGATTTTCGGGATAAGATTGTGACTGTTTTTCTAGGCCCTCTACACGGCTACTCATCAATTTCATTTCCCACATCTTTTGCATTAGTTGTGCTAAATCATCCACGTTTGTGGGCAATCTTTCTCCTTCTTTGTTAAGTCCCATGGTACTCTCAGGTATCTTATCCATGGTAAAATTACCTGAAATTGAACAAGAAAACAAAGAAAAAGGAAAACCAACACAAAGACAAAAGAAACTTGATTATGTTAATGGAAAACAAAAACACAAGTGTTTGTCCCTCTCTCCCTCTTTTTGTAGTTCACACAATCTTGTGTCTCCTTGAAGAATATGAAGCTAGAACAATTCAAAGCAAACTTGCCAAGTGAGTATCAATTCTGATATCTTCAATCATGCAAAGTAAATTTTCTTCACAAATCTCCCACCAATTCATTCACAATTCCAATGTTATAAACAACAAACTTGGACTGTACTAAGATTCAAAGAGAATTGAAACCAAATTTGATGTAATAAGCTGTGCCAAAGAAATGCTAAGGGGTTGCCCTGGGTAATCCTTAACTTAATCTTAGGCTTTATGCAAGCTAGATGCAAGTATGGATAAAGTAGAAGCACTCAAGTGTTCAAAAGTGAAAACAAATGGGTACTTTGGGTTTATGAAGCAAACAAGACCAGTTCTTTTGTTTTTTTTTGCACTTTCGATTATTTTGTGCAAACTTTTCTTTGAAATAAGCTTTTCTTTCTTTCTTTCTTTTTTTTGTTCAAAGCTAATTAAAGTGTATATATCTTGGTAATATTGATTGATAAGGCTTTGTGTTTTTGTTTTGGATGGATATGTTGATGTTTTTGTGTGTATAGGCTGTCAAGTTGTTCAAGATGGACAAATTGATTTTCTTTCTTGTCGAGGCTGCCAAATCAGATATTGAACACAAGAAAATGCAACTAAGCTCACCATACAATACAACTAAACAAACACAAAGTCTAAAACGAGTTAAGAGCTTCGATAACAACAAGAATATAGGATAGACCAAGGTAGATATATAAGCAATGGACTGAATATAAGTAATATGGAAAAGCTTCTAAACAAAGAACTTAAAGTCCAAGAAAGTGTCTAAACATAAAGAAATTGAAATCCAACTAAATGAAGTAAACAAACCATAAATCATCACAAAGAAATAATCTTTAAGTGTTTTATGATATGTTTGTCCTTAGTCCTTTCCAATTTCATATAGGTCTAGCGTTACGGTAATTTCTCATAGTCCAATCCAACCTTATATCACCAATTTCATGTAGGTCCAGCTTTACGGTAATTGTCCAGAGTCCAATCCAACCTTATATCACCAATTTCATGTAGGTCCAGCTTTACGGTAATTGTCCAGAGTCCAATCCAACCTTATATCACCAATTTCATGTAGGTCCAGTGTTACGGTAATTTTCTAGTGTCCAATCCAACCTTATATCACCAAATGATATGGTTAGCTTGTATATCGATTTGATTGAGTTTTTTTTGCTTGTTGAACCGGAAGAAACAAAGAAACTTGATAAACAACAAAAGGACACTTTTTTTGAATGATGGACAACAAAGAAACCAAGATGTAACAAAAAAGAAGTGAATTTAATAGACAAAACAATGAACTAGAAAACACACGGATAAACTGTTTTGGTTTTGGTTTCTTTTTGTTTCTGAATTGTACAATTCAAAACAAGAAAAAGACACTAAACCAAATAGAATTCAAACTTCTAAGAAGATGGTTGAATGGTGGATGAAAAGAAGAACGAAAGAAAAGAAAAAAAAAATTGACACAAAGAAATGATAAGTTGAGTTAAAGAAAAACATTAACTCTGATACCATTTTGACACGTGCAAGAATGGACCTTTCTTTAACTCTAAAGCTCCTCCTCCAAATATGGTTTAGGAACAGTGAAGATAGCATCACCTTGCTTGCAAATAAGTTGAAGAAAACCTTTTGAACATAAGTCCTCCAATGAGTTTCACATAACCCAAGCAAGATACCTCCTTCTTGGATGTTTCCCTCCCCGGAATTGGACAACTCTCAAAAGGATGCTCAAGCCTTGAAAGATTCTAGCCTTGATTTTGAATATGAACCAAGAAAACACACAAGAATTACTCTTGAAGAAGAAGAAATTTTCATTGAAGGTGTGAGATTACAAAGCTTCTCTTATGTGCCTTTTATAGGCAAAAATATCACAAGACAACAAACTATCTTACAACTTGAAATAATGATTGAAAAGACTACACTCTTCTAAAAACTATTCATGTAGGCTCCATAAAAACTAGTCTTGCAAGTCTTGAATGATGATTTTCAAAGTAGGTCACTCAAGTACTATTCATGGAAGACTTTGAAGATTTGTCTTCATCTTGAAATCTTTTTTGGGGACATCTTCTAATCCGAATTAGGCCTTGCTCTTTCTTAGAGAATTGTAGCCAATTGAGTGTAGCAAATAAGCATATAAATATCTTTGCATTTGTCCCAATCATTGAGGAGATACATCCAAATTACTAAAGATATGTCACAGAATTCGGTAGAAACAGTACTTCTATTTGCATGCTCTTTTTGGATGCCAGGACGACCGATTTTGGAAAAGTACAAAACATGAAAGTTGTAGATCTTTGTCTTAGATTTACAAAGCATCTTGCAACTCCTAATTTGGCCTTGTGGTTGGCGAGATACGTCAATTCTACCAAAACGGGTCCTGCAGAAACTCACAATCCGAGATGGGCCTAAACTAATACAATATAAACATTTATAAAAAAAACAAAATAAAGAACACATTCTATACAAATGATATTTTACAATGGTTCTAAAATTTCTTACAAATCATGTTGTAGGTTCAATAAGGTGAATCCAATGTATAAGTCCTCTTGGTTTATCTTGCACATGTTTAAATAGGAAGGCCCCCACTTCATGCATTAGTTTCTTAGTTTTACTTCTTGTTAAGGGTCCTTGATCTTGCATTTTTGTAAAATTATGTGCATTCTCATTATCTTGGCATGTATGAGGGTTATGGACCTCATCAGAGTCTCTACTAAGAATCCTCGAATAAATCCTCAAGCCATAAGTCTCAGTAACCCCACTCCTGATCGTCTTCAATGTAAACTAGTTCAAAGTCTTGGGGATCTGCAAAAATATGGGAAACCGTAGTATGAGAGACACGTTGCCCATCAAGTAACCTGTCTATATTTACCATGGGATCATACACAGAGAAGCAAGTGTAACTAAAATAAATAAATAACAAAATAGAAAATAGCATGCTTCTCTTCACAAATAAAGTTTACTTTTTTACCCTTTTGATCAATCAAGCAACTAAAGCACACGCAACTAAGTCATCTCACCAAAGTGTTAATACAATCAAAAACTCGGGATGCAGGTTTTCAAAACGATGCAATGCAATGACATGATTGCACTTTCACTTTTCCAACATGATTCACGATATCCATATCCGATATCCATTTTCTCACGGATGCACTGCAATGGCCATGCTATTACCTTACAAGTGACTTATATTGTAAGACTTACGGACTTGATTCCTCAATGGTTGTGTATGTCCAGACGGTCTATCTCTTCGTAGTCATATGTGCCTAGACGGTCCAATTGGCGGTCGTATGTGTCCGAGCGGCCTATCTCCATAATATATTTCCTTTGTAAGGGTGACTTTCAAAGCATGCAATGTACGTTTCAAGATCATTTTCAAATATCAGTATGACTCATGATTTCGACGCTTGATCCCATCATCACTTACGTATAATTATATCCATGTATATGCTCATGCCCATACATGTGCATATACATGTATATACTTACACATATCACTTGAGCTCGCGACTCAGCCTGTGCCTAGCCGCGGCCCAGTCTCGACCCTGCCAGCTTGAGCATGCGGCCTTGCCACGGCCCTGTCACGGCTCTGCCAGCCAGTGCCCACAGCCGTGCCACAGCTCTGCCAGCCAGGGCTTGTGGCCTTGCCTCAGCCCTACCACCCAGGCCCGTGGCCTTGCCTCAACCTTGCCAGCGGCCTTGGTTCAGCTATGCCAGTAGCCTTGCCTCAGCCCCGCCGTCGGCCGTGGTTCACCTCTGCCAGCAGCATTGCCAAACCTTCCTCCCTCAACCTAATTTTCCATAATCCCCTGTTGGACCGTACACCTGCAATAAAAACCACTAGAGGGAGAGGGATGAATAATGGTTAGCGGAAATTACACTACTACCCTTGAATTAAAATCCCCTTTGAAAACAGAATTTAAGAGCTACTCAGATTTAGTATCTGTTTTTGAAAAATTCAAAAGTCAGTGTACACAATTCCAAAAATTATGAAATTTTTCGGAAATTAACTTTAATATCTTGACTAAACTCTGTCCAAAAATGAGAAAATGATAAGATCGTTTGTCCCTTCAAACAAATAAAAAGATTCAGATGGTGAATCTAGACAGAATTGGACATAATAGTGCTGAACTTTGAAAAACGTGTCTCTCATTAATTACTCAACCAAAAATGTTGATCTTATGTTAAAACACTCCTTATGATGTCTAGTGTATGTTTCCAAAAGGCTTTGACCTGAAACTATACTTGATGAAATTATAATTCTAGTTTCCTTGAGACTTGTCAGATTGCAGCTAGAATAGAGCAGTTATCTTGCAACGACTGAAAGACTAACTTTCCTTTGCTCAAATCAAGTGATTCTTGTTGCAAATGAAAGCTAACAGTCTGAATTATAACTCCATCAGAAATCACAAATTTTGAAGACATTTTGGTATTTTTCAAGACGTGTGAAGTTGGGTGAAATTTGCAGTGAAAACTACCATGAAAACGGGCAGAAAACAGGAACAGCGAAGATTTATCTTGGTTCGGTCAATGTGACCTACTCCAGTCACAAGGAACACCTTTGCTTGGATTTCACTATCGAATGAGCACAAATACAACAAAAACCAAGCTTGATCCTTGGGTTAAACACCAACCCTATTCAAGACTTGGGTGATCACCTCTATGCAACTTTAGGTTACAAAACCTCTACCACCTATTGATGTAGCCTTATAAATTTGGCTAATCAATCTTACAAATGAACACAAGAGGCGTGTAGCTATACAACAAATATCATAAGAACACCTTGGCTACACAAAGAATGAATCAAGAATGAAGAGAAGAAGATAGCAAGACAATGAGCTTCAACTTTTTTGCTTTCAAGTGTGTGTTCTTCTTCTTCACCTTTGCCTCCTATTTATAGTGTGAAATAGGCCTTGAAGATAAGAATGCATATGTGTCAACATCTTCATCATCAATTCTTAGTTGTTTTCACATTATTGGTTGGCCACACAATCACCTTGTACCTTTGGCAACATGAAACAACATAATTGGTCTACCTTGGAACATTACCTTGGCCGATTTTGTCTTCAAAAATTAACTTGGAAATTGTTCGAAAATGAAGATAATATGGAAGAAAATATACCACCAAGAAACCCTCAACTCCTTGGCACAATAATAGGACATGTGAGGCTGAAAATTTTGAATGAAAACAACTCCAAACTCAGCCATATAGCCGTTGCCTTCAAGATTGGAATTTGCCAACTAGCTTGTTTTTGGTGTGTCCACTTGGCATCAAGTTATAAAATAAGTACAACATCATTTCCACCTGTAATGAGGGCGTTTTGAGCTGAATATATGTGTACAAACTCAGATTTAATGAAGAGAAATCAATAAATAATATTTGACAAGATTATGTCAACATATAATCCAAAATTTTCACTTTTTCTCCTTTGTATGTTGTGATGAGTTTTGCACCAAGAACACCTTTAAATATCTGCAAAATGATGATTGAGAGCCTCTAATAACATATACATAAAATTCTTCAAGAAGAAAAATAGAATGTGACACGAAAACCGTCACATATCCTGCTGCCGTCGATAATATCATCAAATAAGAGAATATAATAGAAAACCACCAAATAATCTTCCAGAATATAATAAATGAAATTCAAAATGAAGATAATAAGATACTCAAGAGGTTCCTTGAATAAAATGACGAAACTGCCCTCGGGAGGGGGATAAAATGACCAAAATGCCCCTGGTGAGAGAAAACTCCGAAAATAACCCTGATGGTCAAAATAGATATGATAAAACCTTTGTGATAATAAATAGCAGATAAAGAAGTCCTTGAATCATTTTCACCGTGTTGAGCACCTACAAGAACTCAAAATACCACTTTATCACATTTTAGAAAAAAATTTATCACATTTTAGAAAAACATTTCTAAAAACCCTAGACATCGATCGATCGAAGTGTCTCTGCTTAAGAGATCAGTTTCTCACAGTGAGGTTCAGATTTTGTCTCTGACCAAAATCTATCGATCAATGTAGAGCTCGATGTGTCTTAAATTTAGAGATCGATGTCTCACAGTAAGGTTTGGAATTTTTACTGCCTTACATTGATCGATCGAAGTAGGGATCGATGTATATATCGATCTATCGATGTCTCCACCTGAGAGATCGATTTCATTTTTCTTCACTTATTCAACTTTTTATCATTTATAATATCATGTGTGATATTTTTAAATATTCAACGTTTAAAATCATGACCATGAAAATTACCCAAACATATTTCTCAACACCTCCTACCCAACTTACCACACACTTAACCCCATTTGTCACCGCAACCCCCTTACTGCCCTCAGCCCAGCACCCCTCCCCCACCACAGCTCCCTCAGCCCAGCTTACACCTCCTCTCTAAAACCCTAATTTCTCTCCCCCGTATACTAACCACCTCGACCCTAACCCTAATTTCACACCACTTATTTTTTTCTCATATCTAACCTTATAGGCATTAAGTACAGTTCACGCTTAACACACTGCCACCAAGATCGTAGCCACACACGTAGGCACCCGTCGACCTAATGGCAGCCATGCGCGGCCACTCGCTGGCACTGTTCCACCGTCCGATCACCAGAATTCTCCTCTCCTTATTTCCTACCATATCCTACCCTCAAATCATACAAATTTTCATTTTTTTTAAAAAACATTTCCTTACTTTCGACGACAAAAACCCTAATTCTATTTATCCGATGTTCGTACAATTCAATTCACAATTAACCAACATTATTCCATCTATATCAACCCTCACTGTCCAACCCTATATACCTCGGCCAACCACACATATATTTCATCAAAACAATTCCAATTAGCACGTAACTAAATCACACGAAATAACACATATAATATTCATCATTACCATATGGTTATTTTGCACACATATATACTCAATTGGCCGCCACCCTAGGGCAGTGGCATACCCCTAACCCGACCGCCCCCTTGATGCCAGACACTTCTTTTTCCCATCATCGTACACACACACACAGATATATATATATATATATATATATATATATATATATATATATATATATATTAGATGAAGGACGGACGGTACCGTTCGGTTGTTTTTATTGATGTAAATGTGCCCTCACTTGTGGCAGAGGAATACCGTGGTTACAAGAATTGCCCTATCTACGGAGAGAGACTCTCCCAAACAAAATAAAACAAAATAGTAATGATAACGCACAAAACAATAGCTAATAACAATGTGAAGTTTGAGATATTAAGTATAATACATGATAGCCTGATGTAATCATTAACCACTTGAGCCGATCGTGGGTGGTTATTGGCTGTTGTTCGCAACAATGGAAAATTTCACCACAAGGAAGACATGTCCTGATGAGTGTATGAGGGCCATGAGATTAAATTTGATATCGTTTGTTGCTCCATAGGATGCCGCGTAAGACACCAAAGCATCTAGATCAATAAAAGAAAATCCAATTTCAGATGACAAGAAGTAAGATAGATACAATACATACCGGTGTTGCCTGTGTTCAAGAAGAACACAGGCAACCGAAAGGAATCTCATGCCACCTCTCCGACGTAGCAGTGATTTAATGGTCAAAAATACAACCACAATATATATGGTGCATAATTACAACACATGCGTACATATACACAACAAACTATGCAACCACAATTATATCATGCGTCATCCGATTTTGATACAAACATATAGCCATAATTTCTGCAAAAAAGCAGGAAAGATAGCAGGATTACTTGCCTTATCCTCGACTATACTGTACCATATGAAAAACCAGGATTGAATTGGACGGAATTTGGCCTCTTCTTCTTCTTAATAGCTAGCGTCCGAATAGGGTTATGAGGTTGGGTTGGCCGAATTTTTGACGTTGTGTTGTGTGTAATTTGTGTGTGTTATCTGGCGTATATATAGATGTAGGATGGTTAGGTTAAAGGAGCATGCTCCTAGGTATTTTAGGAATTTACCAATTAGTTTGATTTTATCCTATATTCTTTTCCTTTTACTATTCTAACTAGGTTATTTTATTTGGGTCTTATCTCTTTTTTGCTGCATAATAGCCATGTACATATGCTGAATATGTGTGTGTCTATATATATATATATATATATATATATATATATATATATATATATATATATATATATTTATATATATATTTGGAAAAATTTGTTTTTGTATTATTGAAAGGCCTCACTTGTGGCGGAGGAACACCGTATTACAAAAGAAAACAAGACGTAAGTTGCAGTGTGTGATTATCAACTTCCAGCAATATATGATATGCCGCATTAAAACCTTGCCAAGTAAAACCACCCTGGTGGATAAAACCTTGGCGAAGGAAAAAAGCATACATATTTATATCAATGGAAAGTTGATAGGCGCTACCGAGAAAAGTCATCAGTATTACAATACAAATTGTGTGGAATAACCGGAAAATGTAAGTAGATGATATTGTAGTTCGCTGGGAGTAAGTCCTCGTTCCGGCAGATAGGGCCAAGTCATCCAGGGCGATGCAGATGAAGCAGTTGCGGGGTATCCATGCAAAGATGAAAGACACGCATAAGTAAATGCGAGGCAACGGATATAGCCTGAAGAACCAGACTGAATGAAACGTGTACGTACCGAGCCTGTCGGCACCCAAGCTGGCACCGACAGATAGCATAAAGAATCGCCAATCCAAATGGAAGACATGTAACCATAATAGATCCCGTGCTTGTATGCCGATATTCCTCATTCAAAGATACCAAGCCTGCCTGCCCTAATAAAGAGGCAGGCAGGGAACAGGAGAAAGCGCCAATCCATTTGGAAGACCTGTAAAGTGGACACCAGGTGTCCCAGCATCATGGATGCGGTTAACCAACTCAGGTTCAACGTCTCCGGCAGATGCCATCCAAGCGTTGTGTGAAAGAATGAGGCAGAGATTAGAGTGGGCCAACTACAGTAAGAGAGAACATAAGCAAACAAAGTGGGAATCATACCTAACCTGCCCGTGGCCAAGTGGACACGGGCAGGAAAATGCTGTTGATGCCAATCCATATGGAAGACGTAGATAGTTCAAGGGACCCGCACATGCACCGTCGAAAGATCCAATGAGACGGAACTACGAACTAACGGTGGAAGAGAGTAAGAATGTTATATTTGTGTGTCAGGATGTAACATTGCATTCTGAGCTAGATAATGGGCTGCCATGTTTGCCTCTCGATAGATATGATGATAGTCCAAGCGATGCAGCCGAACTAATCTGTGTAATAATTGAAGATGATAGTTGCCGAACACCAATTGATGGCGTGCTAACCGCGATATAAGAGCCGCACTATCTGATTCCAGAATAATGTCGCGATACAACGGTAGGAAAAACAATAGTCCAAACAAAGCTGCTTGAATCTCTGCATGAATAGGAGAACTTGGCGGCAATCTAAAGGATACTGCCCCTAGACATTCACCAGTATGATCTCGCAAAATAGCTCCACCTGCACTATAATGTCTACCAACTGCCGCATCAGTATTTAACTTAAATCGGCCAGAGGGGGGTAACCTCCAACGTATCAAAAGTGGGCGTGGATTTCGAGGCTGAGGTAGCCAGGCGAAGGGGTGACGTGCAGCAGACATCAATTTGGATCCCGAGATGGATTTGCACCATATAGAAAGATCAGACTATATAGCAAACCGTAAGGATGCAGACGAGAAAGCACGGGTCTCACCATATACCATAGAGGCGAAGGCACGCCAGATCGAATAAACAATGGTTGATGGGGCAACCACACGCAAGACACCAGGGAAAGAGGAGGAATTTGATCGGTACCACCAGGAGAGTAAATACTGACGTAAACTCAGAGATGAAGGTGTGGGGCAGTCTAGCTCAATGGCAAAGTAAGCCCAGATCGACCGTATGCCCAAACAGTAGATAAAGATATGGTCCAATGTGGCTGATGCATGTTTACAAAATGGACATTGGGATGGGCGGGCAACAGCATACTTACAAGTATAATCTGCAAAGGGTAGCGCCGAGTGAAAGATACGCCATAAAAAAATCTGAGTAGTAGGCGAGTGATATTTGAACCAAATAAACCGAGAGGAGAGTAGTGACAAATGAGATGTACGACATATATCATATGCACTACGCAAAGAGAACTCTCCAGTTGGCGTAGGAGTCCATGTAAGATGTGGCATTTGTCCCACCATGTGAGCCGAACATAGAGGGTGAACTCTGCATATAATCTTCTATACCGGGGAGTCTGGCAGTCGAGGCAAATAATCATTGCGGCGTCCGTACTTAGCATGCATAAAAGTACTCCAAAGCGTATGTTGCTGTTGATATGTCCACCAAATACGACATTGATATGCTTTCTGTAGGGTATATAGGTTCCGAATACCCAATCCACCCTCCTCCCGTGGCGTTGCAATCGTGTTCCAAGATACCCAATGATGCCTATTACCCCAATAAAATGCCGCCATTTTCCGATGTATGACATGAATGACCGATTTGGGCAACCCTCCTGCAGCAAGAATATGTAAAGGCAAAGAGGACAAAACCGAACGCAACAAAATCAGTCGGCCCGCAGCCGATAATAACTTGGAGTGCCAACCATTCAGGCGATCATCTATGTGCTGCAATAATGAGGTACAATAGACTGGCCTGTTGATGCCTTTATGCAAGTAAGAGCCAAGATAGCGAAAGGGGAGATGTGAAGCCCGCATGCCCGTGATCGACACATAGGCATGGCACTGTTGAGGCGTAATCGCTGCAGATGGAATGAAGCTACTTTTCTGAAAATTTATTTTCTGACCAGAGGCATTTTCATACTGTGTTAGGAAAGCATGAAACTGCCGGAGATTACACGGCGTTCCTCGTAGGAAAACCAACAGATCATCAGCATATGCCAAGTGCGTAATAGTGAATGGGACCCGACCCAGACGAAAAGGTTGAAGAAAACCTGATGCCACAAGTGATTTGATGCCCCTGCTAAAACCTTCTGATGAGATAATAAATAGCAAAGGAGATAGAGGATCTCCCTGCTTAACTCCCCTACCAGGCCGGAAGGAATCGGTAGGCTGTCCATTTAGCAGGATTGATAGTGTAGTTGCCTGCAAATGGTTCAAAACTAGACGAATAAAAAATTGTGAAAAACCAAAAGAACTAAGTATGCGCTCCAGATACTCCCAGCTGACACGATCAAAAGCCTTCATCATGTCAAGTTTTAAACATAGCTGCGAGCCTCCTTTGTCCAGCATATGTACCATCTCCCTGGCCATCAGAACCTGCGTAGAAATATCCGAGCCAGGTAGAAAGCCGGTTTGTTCTGGAGAAATCAGCTGAGGGAGTAGAGTATTAAGTCTAGTAGCCAAAATCCGCGTACACACTTTACTTATAAAATTGGTTAGACAGATAGGCCGAAAGTCACTGAATGTGTCCGGGGACGACTTGTTTGGAATTAATGTAATGAGCGCACTCGCCATGACTGCAGGCTGAGGAATGCCAAGAAAAAAATTCCTGGACCGCTTTAATCACATCAGATCCAATAATCGACCAGCATGAACGATAAAAATTACCATGGAATCCATCAGGTCCGGCTGCACTGTGAGGGTCTAAATGCCACACTGCAGTCTTTATTTCCTCGGCAGTAGGTATACATGTAAGCATCAAATTGTCCGCCTCTGTGACTATGGCTGGGATGTTGCAAAGTATTGCTTCATATGAGTGTGTGGGTTCTCGCTGAAATAAAGAGGAGTAATAAGAGATTGCCTCAGCCTTAATCGATGTCGTGTCTGCACATAGTCGACCATCGGCTGTCCGGATCTGCTATACCCGCAGCTGGGTACGGCGGCCTTTGACTATGGAATGAAAATATCTCGTATTAGCATCACCATCTTGAAGCCATCTTACCCGCGCTTTTTGCTTCCAGAAATGAAATTCATATTGTAGCGCTTGAAGATATTCTGCCTTTGCCTTGTGATATATTTCTCGGCTAGATTCAGATGAGTCCATATCCCAAACGCGTTCCGCGCGTGTCATAGTTGCCTCCGCCTGTTTAACATTTGAGAAAATATTGCCAAAGATCTCTTTATTCCAACGTTGTACATCCTTCTTTAGGCGGCGCAACTTCGAATAGAATCCATACATCCCCCCTGTGGTTGGGTAAGATGTCCATGCCTCTTTCATATAAGAGTGGAAATCAGGATGATGCAACCAACAATCTAAAAACCGGAAAGATCTATGACCCTCTGACTGACCCACTCGTACCAAGAAAAGCAATGGCATGTGATCTGAGGTGACTCGAGGCAGATGGGATAAATGTGTATCATCAAATATTTCCTGAAACGAGGAGTTGTAAAAGACCCAGTCAAGCCTGCGTCTGACTCGACCTAGGCCTCTACCATCTGTCCATGTATATCGAGGTCCATGAAACTGCGGAGATATTAATGAACACAATTCAATACAATCGTTAAAATCTTGTAGGGATGTGACAGAAGGTTGTGAACGTCCTGCATGATCCTCCAGCGATCTGAATGTATTAAAGTCACCCCCAACAACCCATGGCAAGTCGTTAGAATCCGAAAATGCTGTGAGAGACTGCCAGAGTGAGCGACGAAGGGACACTGTGTGACTACCATAGACCACCGATAATACAAATTGCTGCTGCAACTGTCAAATTAGAAAAGTACAATGGACAACCTGTTGTTGATCCTGCGTGCCAACCAAATGTAAATCTATGTCACGCCAAAATAACCAAATACGTTCTGACTGAGAAGAGAAAAATGCTGAAAAACCAATATCCATAGCAAAGCGGGAAATGTGAGATGGAGACTGCTTTGGCTCAATTACTGCTACAATGTTTACATGATGCTCATAAATCAATGTGTGCAATCTAGGCAGGGAGGCACGTATGCCTCGTATATTCCAGATTAAAATATTCATTGAGACAAAGTAGTATCACTCCCCTGGATGGCATGCGAGGCACTACGTGTGAGGATTGTGGACGGCGGGAGAGGTGGAAGATCTTTCTTAGAGCGGCGTTTCCGACGAGGGACAACAGGAATGAACTCTGATGTATCAGAATCCTGAAGACGAGAGAGTAAAACCTCATCATCCGGTGATGGAGGAATTCTATCCAGCCTCCGAACTACTTCATCGGCAACCACATGAATCTCTAGGGGCTGTTCATTCTCCGGCAAATCATTATCCGAAGTGTGACCAATTTCCATAGCTTCCGTGGGATGTGGCGCTGGTGCGGCCTCTGGAAAAGGCAAATCATCGCACACCTGTTGATGTGAAACGCTTTCTTGAGGAGGCGGGGGATTAGTTGATTGATGATTCAGCCCAGAAGTCTCTTCAGGAGCGAATGACGATGGCTCATTAGGTACAATCGTGCTGGCCTCTTTGCGTTTAATGGGTGTCCAGCGCTGTTCCTTCGGACGTGCTGCTGGCGGCGGCGGTGGAGGAGGGATAGTGGCTTTGGCTAAAGGACGACATTCTGTCGCTGCATGGCCAAGCCTCCTGCATGAGGTGCAAAAATGAGGCAAATCCTCATAAACAACCGATTGCAAAAGCATCCTATTTTTTGCCTGTATATAAATCTTCTGAGGCAACTCTTGAGAGATATCTATTTCCACGCAAACCCGGGCAACGGACGGCCGCAATCCATCAGCCGTCGCCACATCAAGTTTGATTGGTGTACCTATAGTGCGAACAATTTCAAAAAGCGAGTCCTGATGGTGTAGATGAATAGGCAAGCCAGGAAAGGCAATCCAAACGGGAACTATCGGAACATCAGTAGCAGGATCAAAGTCAACAGTCTATTTTGTAACACGCATATGACAGCCCGAGATAAGCCAAGAACGGCGATAAAAACAGCGTAAATAATATGATTCATTGCGAAAATTCAGCAATATATGCGTCTGATCTATCAATGTGATCCGCAAATCATGATGGAGTCCAATCTTTTCAAATACCTCGCGGATGACCTTCAATGGAGGTCTGCCATTCCAAAACGTGCCCACCAAAGAATGTTTGAAGGGTGCAGCAAGAGAATCAATTTCTGAATCAAGAAATGAAATCATTGGAATGCCCTTGTAACGCGAGACTGTTTTCGGCGAAATCGAAATACTCTGAGCAGATGCAGTGCCGGATACCACCGCAGCAAACGACGGCGGTGGTTGCGATGTCATGGTTGGAGTCGGAAAGAAGAGGAACGGAGAATAGATACGGTGGAACGGAACGTTGCAGGCTGGAACGGCGGCGAAGCCGTAGAGACGGCGGCGGCGCGATCACCACTCCGAGAAACTCGGAGGCATGCGGCGGCAGCGATTCTTCATATATATATATATATATATATATATATATATATATATATATATATATATATATATATATATGTTAAGTGGTAAAGAACCGGAGTATAACATTCCTTCCCCTTTACAAAAAGTTTCGCCCTCCAAACTTTCGTATCTTAGTCGAACAAGTGTGTGTACTTCTTCCGGACCTCGTCCTCGAGCTCTCAAGTCTCTTCCTGTTCCGTGTGATTCGACCATTGGACTTTGATGTAAGGAATAACTTGCCTCCTCAGAACTTGATCCTTACGATCAACAATACGAACCGGCATCTCTTCGTGAGTTGCGTCGCTTCTCACCCTCAATGGTCAAGACTCAAAATATATGACTTCGGTCAGATACATATCGCCTCAACTGTGCTACATGGAACATATTATGCACTTGCGACAACACTGGAGGCATTGTTAGCCGATAGGCCAATGTCCTAACTCTCTCAAACAGCTCATACGGGCCAACGTACCTAGGACTCAGTTTGCCTTTCTCGCCGAACCTCTTTACTCTTTTCGTTGGAGAAACTTTCAGCTACACCTTTTTGCTCGCGATGAACTCCAACGGTCTCCTTTTAGAATATGTCCTACTCTTGCTGCGATCCTAGACTATGTTGACTCTATCTCCAATAATCTTGACCTTCTCAAGTGCTTGCTTGACAAATTCCGGTCCAGTAATCATTTTTTTGGTTTAACTCATAACATGAGACACACATGAAATCCCCCATATTATGAGGGACAAAGTACAGTCCATTGTTATTAAAGACCAGAACGTTTCAACTATGCCTAAAGTCGCATACAATATTTTGTCCCTCTAAAGTAAAAGGTGAGCATTGTGCTAATTGGTAAAGACTTATAAGTTCCTTAGAGAAACTTGTCACCTTGACACCGGAAATTAAAGTTTTAAAGATAAAATAGGAGACATGATCTTTGTATACTTTATACACTTTCAATATTCTGTGCATGTCCGAAAGTATTTATGAGTAAAAAATTCCAAATTCAATTGAAATCCGGCATAGAGGTTTATTAGAGTGTCACCCCTGGATGCTCGAAGAAAGAAAACAACGGGTAAAGCTGATTTAGTTAAATCTAATTATTCGACATCAAAGAAATCTCAAGTATTCTATTTTTAAATAAAAAATACTAATTATTCGACATCAAACTCAACTAAAATATTCACTCCTCTCCCTTCCCTCCAAAAGAAACAAAAACATAAAGCATCATATTACCTGCATTTGTCTACTTGTTTTGCAGTAAGATTCTGATTTGCGTTATCAATCATATTTAATGTTCTATATAAAAATGAATTAATGTCACATGCCTCTATCAGTATGTGTATCAAAAAGTAAAACATGATTATGCTCAAGTATGCCGTGAACCAAGTCATTTGTCACTATGCTGATGAACTTTAATAATATAACTTAACCATCAATTGAAATAATCATAATTAGTAAATATCCACTTGAAATTTTCTCTTTTGATAATTCGGTCTCTTTACAAGAGATGTTATGAGATTAGACAATCTATTTAAATAGAAAGACAAGATCATTTGGTTCTAATAGAAAAATGGACCATTTTGGCCCAATTTATAATGTAGGACATACATATGAGGTCCATCACATTATGAGAAAGACCATGAATAGTATATCAATATTAATGACCACATCAGTTTAACTATGCAGAAAATCTAAAAATTATTCTTTGTCCCTTTCACAGTACAATCGGGATGCATAGGTCGTACTAAATTGTATGATTGGATAACTATGTTCCAATAACTTTTTCTGAAAAAAGATTTCAAGTTATTTTCTACCAAGAATAAAATTTTGGAACTCAATTTTGAGGGTCACTGTTATTTTATGGATAGTGGAGAATTGCCTATAAATATCTTGTACCCTAATGGATTTTTCAAAAAGTAGGACTTTGCTTTCTCAATTCAAAGCTTGCACGCATTCATGGCTAATCTTAATATCCGTGTGGTCTATCTTGCTGTGTTTTGTCTCTCCCTTCTGTTTATATTAGATGAGCATCTATGTAAGTTCAAGTCATTCTGTTTTCCTTCTCTTACTTGAGAAAATTGACTGTCCTCAATCCAATAACATTTCGATAAATTGTTTTACATGCATTTTTTTGTTATTTTATAGGTGATTCAAAAGCCGTTGATGTAGAACTGACAGGAAGCAACTGTTAGAACAGAGACGATGGAAAATGGTGCTGTGAATGTCACTTTGACATTTGCACAGATGACGAGCTTGATTGTGAGCATAAGTGTTTTTGCCCAAATCGAGACTTTGGTCATGTTCATGTTCTTGGTCATTGACACAGTCAACAAGTTATACTTTAGCTCTTTGAATAAGAATAAAAAATCTCTCCATTGGTAGAAAAATGTCTTACGAATTCTACCTTTTGTTATCTTACTTCCTACTTAAATATTTTGATTTATGTATCTGTTAATGGATGAATCCTAAGTGAAACTTTTTCTTGTGTTTTATTAATTGCTGCTTTTAAATTAAACAAATAATATTGGAACGATCAATTAATATAATGCGTAAGGCTTCTTTACGGACACTCTGTTCCATCCCTATATTTTTGAGAGTGTCAAACATGGATGCTTGATGAAAGGAAATAGAACGTAAAGCTGATTTTAGTTAAATTTAATTATTCAACATCAAAGATATCTCATGAATCTATTTTAAATTAAAACAAAACTAATTGCCTGATTCTTTCTTTTAGCATCCCTTAACAATTAAACTGACACAATATATTGTCTAGGTGAACAGCAACACAAATTGTATGTAAGACAGATAAAAGCGTCCTAATTATCCATCATAAAAGTTACTCTTTTTCACCAAAAAAATAAAGCATCATATTAATTACACTTCTCCACTTGCTCTGCACACAAGATTCTGATTCGTGTATCAAGACCACTTGCTCTAGTGGTAAAGACTCAAAATATTATTGACTGAGGTTCCGTGTTCGAGTCATCTTATCAGTAGATTAGTGGAACTGTATTTCTAAAAAAAATCCCTCATACGCGTAGGATCAAGCGGTAATAAATCTGTAGGGCCAGGCCGGAGGTTTTCAGGAGTATGGAACCGCACTACAGTGGGGTCAGTCACATTGAAAAGTTTACCCAACACTGTTTTTCTGGTAATCGTACAGTGTGAGCGCTCCACTTCTGCTAGTCTGTAGGGGTCAATTGCTCCACTTTTGCTAGTCTCTAGGGAGCACCTTGTGTCGGTCATCGTGTGCAGCATCACTGATCTAGGAAGCCACTAAATACCTGATTTGCATCCTCCACAAAGCTTCATGGGGCTAGAGCGGTAGGACCTCCAAGTAGGGGTGTACATGCTTTTTAAAAACCGGCCGAACCGCACCAAACCGGCCAAACCAAACCGTAAAAAACTGGACCACATGTTTTGGTCGGTTTAATAAATGCTAAAAACCGGACTGTTTCATTTGGTCCGGTTTCCGGTTTTAAGAATTTCAAACCGTATAAACCGGACCATACCGGTTATATATATATATATATATATATATATATATAATATATATATATATATATATATATATTTGATTATACGTTATATATTTAATTATATTTTATACATTATAGTAGTATTTTAGTTATTTGTTTATATTGTTTGTGAGTTTGTTTTTTATTGGATGTTTATGACTTCGAGAGGAAAAACTCAGTTGATTAATCATTTTGGTGAACAAAGGTTGGTATCTAGTGGATTTGTCTGGTTATACCTAAGAAAATATTAGTTTTTTTTCTTTGATTTATTTATCCTCGTTTAATTACTTCTTTGATTTTTAGTAATTCTTAGTGTATAATTATTTCCACACATTGTTTATCATCCCGTAGAAGTATGAAAGAATTGAAATTTTGTTACTTGGATGATTATTCTGTATGCAAATAATGTGATTACATGATTGAGTATTAAGGATACTTGGATGATTTTTCGATTAAACTACTCTATCACTTTAATCCATCCTTTTGTTGAGGGTCAGGTACTTTGTGTAATTTATTATAGTATGAGTTTCTTGCCAATACATGATAAATTAAGGTATAATAATATTCTATGATAAATTAAGGTATAGTAATATTCTACTAAGGGAGTATAGTTTCATTTTTAGTTTGAAAAAAATCCTATCAGGAAGAAAACTTGTCCTCAATTTTGATTATGAATTTTGACTTTTTTAATCAACGTTATCAATGCTTCAGGTGAATAAAACCGGAAAAAACCGAAACCAAACCGGACTAGACCGGACCGGTCAAACGGTTTGTTGACTGGTTTGGTCCGGTTTTCGGTTTTCTATTTTCCAAACCGTAACAAACAGTTCGGTCCGTAAGATTCTCAAAAACCAGCCGAACCGGACCATGTACACCCCTACCTCCAAGGCGAAGAATTTTGCATTTTTGCTACCAAAGATTCTGATTCGTGTTATGAATCTCATTTATTGTCCCACATAAAAAATGAATCAATGTCGTCAGTATGTGCACTAGAAGCCATTTTACGAATACTAACAATAAAACCTTTTCATGTAAGCTCTTAGTTGTATAACTACGAAATTCAAGCGAAACTGAAATTTTTAGAGAAGAAAATATGTGGATAATGTGTAGAGTTTTGAAAATTTAGGCCTCGATAGTACCATTTCTTCACTTCTTTTATTATGAAAATTTAAAAACCATAGAGTTGAGTTATTAGTTTTTTTTACTTGAATCCGGAATTAATAGATCAATAATTAAGGACCACGAGAGGTTGGTACATATTTAAATCTTACTTGAACATCACACATTTGTAATCGGTAAAGACTTGTAAGTTCGCCAAAAAAAAAATCTAACCTTGATGCGCCAAATGAAAGTTTTAAATTCCCCCCCACCTTTCTACCTTTTTCCATTACTATTACACCTTTCTTTTCTTTTTTTTTTCCTTTTTCCCGCATATGTTTGTCTCAAGTCAAAATAATCCGATCTGCATAGTAATAAAACAAACTGCCGAGGTCGGTTCTCCACAACGGAGGATTCACAAACTTTTTTGACTTGTTTATATGTGATGGAAAGCAAGTTACAGTTTGAGATAAAATCAAAGATGGAAGATGAAATCAAATTAAAGATATGAGCAGGTTAGAATCAAATCTTAACAAATGTAGGTTAGAATCGAATCTTACCAAATTGTATCTTGTATCTTTCAAAGTTGCTTGGATAGAGTTGTTTAGAGGCTATAAATTGAGAATGATGTACCACGTTGGAATCAATGAAAAATAAAAAGTTTTCATTCCAGATTCACTACATGGTACCAGAGCAGTTTCTGATCCTTAAGACTCCGGGAACAAAAACACAAACCATTCTTCTTCTTTCTCCTAACTGATCCAAAAAGACCGAGAAAAAAGAGAAAAAGACATTTTTTTGTTGGTGAACTCAGACACTGAAAACAGTTCATTATAGTTCAAGAATATCCATCTTAACCAGTTGGCCCCTAAAGGAACTCACTCTCATCATTGTTCCTGAACCTCTTCTTGACCAATTAGCCACGAAATGACTGAACCTAGCCCTTCAAGAGCCCAGACAGACGAACTGGCCATCCAGTTAGTAAATTTACTTAAAAAATAACATAAGCCCAACAGTTGCCA
Organism: Eustoma russellianum; assembly: GCA_036186865.1. Taxonomy (NCBI): domain Eukaryota; kingdom Viridiplantae; phylum Streptophyta; class Magnoliopsida; order Gentianales; family Gentianaceae; genus Eustoma; species Eustoma russellianum. The sequence continues at coordinate 31,537,231 of AP025050.1, forward strand.
ACTTCAAGGACCTCTCACTGTGTTCAAGTTCAATGGCGACAATTACCCGTTGTGGTCTACACTCATTGAGAAGGCTATAGGTAGCAGGAGGAGAACTCAACAGGAAACCCTCCACCTCAACCCACCACAGGTCCATCCTACCTACAGCAGGAACAAAATGACCATCTCGTGTTCACCTGGCTGGTTTAGAACATGGAACCTTGCATGGTGAATAATATGTCCCAGTACCTAACAGCACATACGCTTTGAGATGGATTGGGAACCACCTATGGACTAAGTGGTGATGCACTACAGGTAATTGACCTCCATCGAGAGACAAACACCATTAAACAAGGCGGAGGCTCACTCGAGGACTATTGGCATCGTCTCCAGGTAGTTGGGATGGCAATTGATGGAAGGAACCCCAATCCCATGTGGGATCCTACGAACATTGCTATCTATAACAAAGAAAATTTAAGAATAATAGTTATTCCAGTTGCTAACTGCATTGGATGAGAAGTTCGAAGGTGTGAAAAGAGACCTACTGAAAAGAGATCCCCTTCCAACTGTGAAAATGGCATATGAAGTCATTCGCAGAGAAGAAGCACGGATTGGGATTCTACGCGGGCTCCCTTCAGGTTCAGAGTCATCATCAGGGATAAGACAGGGGTTGAGGTGCAAGGAAGACCTATAGGATTGCTAGAAGCTCGCTCACAGACAACATCGCGGATTGCTGAAAAAGAAAAAGACAAGCTTCGCTACGCCTACTGTGGTATGAGAAAACATACACGAGAAAACTGCTTCTAGCTGGTAGGATATCCGGACTGGTGAGAGGCACAGGGACGCCAAAAGCCACCGGAACACCAAGGGCCAGCAGCATCAGGACGTGGAGCTGTTGCAGTCAGCACTGGTGGAACCACCAGTCCCAGTAGAGGCAGTGCCCGCAGCAGTGATCGGCTAGGTAAGGAGCCAGCGGCGGCCAGCACAGCGTCTGGAGCGAATGAAGGCAGAAATGGAGAGGGGGGTGAGGTTGGCTATTTAAACCCTAACCCTAAACCTAGTAAAATGCCCATTGTATCCCTTTTCCAGAAAAAGATCTAGTGCCGCCTGAGACCCCCTGTTCTTTTACCCAAATGCCCTTCCTTTTTTACCTATTTTACAGTGCCGCCAAAGCCAAATGAAAATTCCAAAAAAAAAACCCATCTCAATGCCGTAATCCCCAGCCTGCCCTTATCGCTAAAAATTCTGCTTATACCCCTGCCCTGCTGGCCGACACTTCCAGCCACTCCTTTGCCCAGCCCAATTACCAGAATACCCTCGCTTCACCACTAATACCACTAAAATCCATACGTCCTTCTATGAAACACTCTGAGTGGATTCTTGACAGTGGTGCTACAGACACAATGACATATGACCCCACTGATTTTTCAACCATCCATCCTGCTCACAAAACTCATATTGAAACCACAAACGGCGAACACATTTCTGTTCATGGCACTGGACAAGCAACTTGCTCTTCCCACCTTACGCTTCCCAACTGTCTCTACATTCCTAAACTATCGTTCAAGTTGTTATCTTATTAGTCATATCACCAAAAAATTCGAATGTGCTATACTTATGCTTCTTTGTTTTTTCCTCTCGCAGGACATCCATTCGAAGGATATAATTGGGCATGGCACTGAGCGCAATGGTCTCTACTACTTGGACGAGGTAGCTCAACCGGGTCAGTCTATGCTTGCCACCGGCACGGTCCACTGGCAACTGTGGTTGTGGCACCGTCGTTTGGGACACCCGTCGTTTGGTTATCTTAAGACTCTCTTTCCTACTTTATTTCCTGGTTTTGATATTACTGTAAACTGTGAAACGTGCATTATGGCTAAGCACCAGAAGAGCACATTTCGTCCAAATAATACTCGTCTGGATAGTTGTTTTCCTCTCATTTACTCTGGTGTTTGGGGTTCTTCCCCCGTTTCAACACCGCAGGGGTTTCAGTATTTTGTTATCTTTGTCGACTATTTTTCTCGTATGACCTGGCTTTATTCTTAAAAAATAAATCTGATGTTGCCAGCCAATTACGCGACTTTTATCACATGGTCTATACTCAGTACAACACAAAGATTAAAATTCTTCGCTCTGACAACGGAGGCGAGTATATTTCTGACAATCTTTAATAATTCCTCCGCGACCGAGGCATTATGCATCAAACTTCCTGTCCAAACACTCCACGACAAAACGATGTCGTTGAATGGAAAAATTCGTTTCTACTTGAAATGACTCGGGCCATGCTTATTGAATCTCAAGTACCCCGCTTATTTCTGGCCTAAAGCCATCGCTACATCCGCTTATCTTATCAATCACTTGCGCACAAAAATTCTTAACAAACAAACCCCCCACAAAACCCTCTCCACTTAAGTCTACGTTCCATCTATATTAACTCTCCCACCTCAGGTGTTTGGCTGCTCAGTTTATGTCCACATACCAAAGGGTGATCGTACTAATTTTGACCCGTGTGTTGCCAAATGTATCTTTGTTGGTTATGTATCTCATCAAAAAAGGTATCGATGTTATAATCCTAAAACTCGTGTCCCTCGATTGGTTATAAAATTACAGGGTGCCAGAGACTGTCCAACAACGTCAAGTAGATGGCTCCACCGAACAAGCCATGGACAATGTAGAAGTGACTGTGGACGCATCAGGGACACCTCATGAACCTCCTTTGATAAGTGCTCCTCAAGAGGTAAGTAACAAACATGCTACTAAATGACAGTTGATAATGCCTTATCCAATATCCCATTTGAGCCCCAGGTACGGAGGCTTCCTCCCAGAGAAAATAGCAGAGTACCACCATGAAGATACTCACCCGAGCGACGACCTACACGACCCTCGAGGTATCCTGTGACATCAGCCCAGGGGGAAGCAACCAAAAGTCTGCTAACCACTCTATGTCAGGACTTTATACCAAAGACTATTGAAATTGCCAGCAAGATACCACATTGGCGTGATGCAATGAATATAGAGATGGAGGCCCTCAAGAAGAATAAGACGTGAGAAAAATGCACTTTGCCTCACGACAAGAAGCCAGTAAGGTATCAGTGGGTGTTCAGAATCAAGCATAAAGCAGATGGTATGATCGAGTGGTACAAAGCCCGATTGGTGACAAAAGAATACACTCAGATGTATGGAATTTATTACTCGGAGACCTTCTCACCAGTTGCAAAAATTGACATCATCAGGGTATTGTTCTCTATACCTGCAAACCAAGATTGGCCACTGATCAAGTTTGATGTGAAAAATGTTGAGAAAAAAGGGTTTGAGTCATTACAAAATGCATGAATTAAATAACGTGTATTAAAGAAATGCATGACATATTTCATGACATGACACGTTGTTGCATAAAACTTGCCTTATATAGTTCATATATAATGTTGTCGTACTAACGAGCCATGAAGCTTTAAACCTTACATCAAATGGCAAGCGTTTGTTGTGTTTGAACTATTTTCAGGTGCCATCATTAATGAACTAAACTAGTTCATTAAGTGAAGTACTTAGTTAAATAAACTAAGTAGTTCATTAAAGGAAGCCATATTTGGAAAAGGCACAAAGGCAACAAGTTGAAGAAAGGAAAGTCCTCCAAACCCCTTTCACATGCCATTTTTCAATATATATATATATATATATAATATATTCAGATTTGTTTTTTGAAAAAGGCACATACATATATATTCCAACGTACTACCGACACGTTATATATTTTTTGCGAACGTACGTTAACGTCACACAACTATATTTGACTCATATTTATGAGTATATTCAGGTCTTATATCATATGATATAAGTCATGGTGATGACAAATTTATTACGACACGTTAAAAGGTTCTAAACCAAAAATTATCGTATTGGGCGAATACCGAAACTTCGCCAACGTGTCACGTACTTGCCATATATATATGGCCAGCCCCTACACTTCAAAAATGGCCACTAATTTCTTGGCTTACATGGTATTTTCAGCCATAAAATTATTCCATGTTGGCACACACAAATCACCCTCAATTAGGGCCAAATTGTGGAAATTTCAATTTCAATTTTGTCACATGGTTAGGCACCACTTTAGATCAGCCTAAGTGCTGAATATTAAAGTGTAATTTATGTATATTATGTGTAACATAATATATATATAACATGTGCAAAAAGTTGGAATTTAATTAGAGAAAAATCGGGTAATCCATAAATGTCGAAAATTCGATTTTCTACGTACACGACATATGGAACATTTTTGGCATGGCATATAACATGTATCTAGACACTTTTACATACTTCACACATTCTAAAGTTTTCTAGAAAAATCAATTAAGGGCTGATTTGAATATACCATGTGTGTATAATTATATGTGCAATATTTTACATAGTTTGCAAAAATAAAATTCAGCACATGTATAAACTATTGCACACGCCTAGACAGCCATATTGGAGCATATGTGGAGCTTTGTTGGCATCTTGATTGGCCAAGAATGAAGCATACAATGTTGGTGACATAAAGAAAGGAACTACAAAAGGTAACATTTCAAATCTTGTCACATTTGTAACACATGCTGAAAATTCAGCATGTGTAGTCTATGGCTGGCCGATTTTCTACACTAAATGAGCCATATTTTTCTATCTTGAATTATGTGGATTAATTGAGAGATAGTATGGAAGTGTTTTGAATATATTATGGAATAAATAAAGTGATATCTTTGAATATCACATTTCAGCATGTGTAGGAATGTAGTTGGGCGAATTCTAGGCTCTATTGGTGATCAATTTTTATTCCAAAATTGATAAGAATGTTATGTATTAAATGATGATTGATTTTTTTTTATTTTCAAGGAATAAATCAAAACAAACTTGGCAACATTTTGAATAAAATGCAAATGTTACACACGCTGAAATTTCAGCATGTGAAAGAGGTGTAATGGCCGATTTTTTCATAGCAAGTTGGAGAAATTTGTCTTGCTAATTATGTGGGATGATTATACGCTTTATGGAAATAATTTTATGGCTAATTGACATATGCTTCTTAAGGTTTATTTTCAGATGTATCTAGTCATCAAGTGATGAAAACTTCCATCAAATTAATGAGTGCCAAGTAAGCAAGAGCTTAATGATCATCCAATGAAGAGTTGCCAAATAAACAAGGAAATGTCACAATGATGCAATACGCTCTGTAGGATCTGCAAGGCACCACTAGAAGGGGGGGTTGAATAGTGGGTGCGGAAAATGTGGTTTTTAAAATTGTTTAAAACCAAAAACCCAACTTCTGAAAACAATTTCCGTTTTCAGTATCAGTTTTAAAACGTTTTTAAAACTAGGTTTTAGGTCTTCAAAAATTCTGAAATTTGGAGAGAACATAGACTCAGATGTTATGAGTATCTCCTAAAAATTTCAGATTAAAATTCAACCTTTAACCCCTTGAAAAATCGTTGGAGGTCAGATTGCGCAAATCTGCCAGAAATGGTAGACTGATTTTAAAATTTAATTCCTATTTGTACGTAACTCCAAATGCTCTGAAATTTTAACCACTAACCCCTTATAGGTTTTATTTAAATGGGTTGAAACAGTTTTTAAAAATTCTTTTGGAAAATTAATCAAATATGATCAAAGTCTCAACCTTTGCAAGCCTGAAAATCAGACTGCACTAGTCTCAGAACTTTGGACGTTTGAATGACTTATACTTATCCAAAAGGGTTGAAACTTGCGCCAAAAGAACCTTAAAACGTGTGGATATGTTTCCGGAAAATTTTGAGATTTTTGAAATTCGTTTACTATTTTTACGAACGTGATTAAAAACAGTAAACAGTGCCGATACAGAAAATCAATGCTGAAAGTAAATGACACCAAGAATTTTATACTGGTTCGGTTATCAACAACCTACTCCAGTCTTCAAGGAACACCTTCCTTGGTTCACACTAGTCACACAACACAAATACACCTTACCACAGGGTTGATGGAGTTACACACCAACTCCAACCCTTTACAAACCTTGTACGTGAATACAATTCGCACGAACACCACCACCTAGCAAGATTGAAGATTGATCACACCTTGATCAATCTTTTTCAAAGATATAGAATTTGTGGTGGTCTAAGATAGGCTTTTAAGAAAGAAGAAAGAAAGAGAGTGTAGAAGAAGAAGACTAGAACATTTTTGATCTTTTGTTTTTTTTGTAACTCTTGTTTTTGTTTTGTTCTTCTTCCTTCCTTTTTATCACATAGGCCGCCCCCTTGAATTGCTCTTCCCCTCTTGAAAATTATCTTCTAAGTCCTTGGAGAGTATATGGCATCATTGTGACATGTCTTTGCTTACTTGGCATGTTCTCATTGGATGATCATTATACTCTTGCTTACTTGGCACTCATTGATTGGTTGAATGTTGTCATCATTTGATGACTTGGAAAATCTGAGAATTCCACTAAAAACATGTGCCAAAATCAAGAGTTAATTGTACCTGATATCCATTCTTTTCCACCAAGTTTTAAGTAGCATCCAATGTTTCATGAAACACACTTGCCATCCAGACTTATAGGGTTAATAGACACCTGGCATCCGGATGACCTGCTGGTCGACCGTTGACCGCTAAAATCGACCTTTGACCAGACTTAACCATACTTTTAACCCTACTTTAACCAAGGTTGACTATTTTACCTTCAAAATTAAAGGAAAAACAAAATCAAAAACCCTTTTCCTCCCTTCTCAAAGCCTGCAGCCTCCCGCCAATGCCTTCTCCGGTATCATCTTCCCAAGCAAGAAAATTACAGGCCCCGAGTCTAGAAACAAAGGTTTACTTCAAAACATCAAAATATTAGGAAACAACACAAGTTCGAGTTACATGCTAATAAGTCAGTAAACCCCCACAAACAAGGGGCAGGAAAATTGTTTAAAAAGACAAAAAAAATGACAAAGATTTAAACACAGAAAATCATCAGAACCAAAAGCATAATGTGGAATCCAAATGAAATCCCAACACTGGAGCAAACCGCCGAGTATCTTTTGGGCGATTTTGCTTCCAGCGAAGGCTTCCTCCCTGCCTATCATCATAATTTCACCAGCGGCTTCAACAGTATTACCGCCATTATGCGATTCTCCAAGCAGAGGATTGTGAAGAGATGAAGAAGAAGAAGATGAAGATGAAGATGGAAGATGAAGTCTGCAGCACATTAGTCCATACTTTCTAATTATACCATGGGAATTTCCACAAACTCGACAGGCACGAGAACCAGAGCCATAGCTCTTGGGGTGAGAATTCCAGACGTTTGAGTGTCCCATTTCCTCCTCATTTGCTGCTCCGAAAGACTCACCCGAAACAGAGGTTTAGGCGTCACTTGAAACAGAGGTTATTGGAAGGAATGGAGGGAAGATGAAATTAACCAGGGTTGGGAAAAGTTTGGCCCCACTTGGGGAAAAAGTGAAAAAAAAAAGGAAATTTCATAAAAACCGCCTACAACAGGTCATTTCCCGGTTGCCGGATGCCAGGTGTCTATTAACCCTATAAGTCTGGATGGCAAGTGTGTTTCATGAAACATTGGATGCTACTTAAAACTTGGTGAAAAAGAATAGATACCAGGTGCAATTAACTCCCAAAATCAACATAGAATAATTACCATAACTTCCAAAATCATCACATAATTTAAGCAAGACAATATTTCTCCAAAATGCCTTAATAAAATCGGCCATTAACTCACTTTACATGCTGAAATTTCAGCATGTGTAACATTTGTCTACTATTCAAAATATTGCCAAGTTTGATTTGATTTATTCCTTGAAAATAAAGAAGAAATCAATCACCATTTAGTAGACAACATTTTCATCATTTTTGGAATAAAAATTAGTCACTAATAAGGCCTTAAAAACGCCTAGATGCATTGCACACATGCTGAAATTTTCAGCATATGTGATATCCAAGAAGATCACTTTCTTTATTCCATAAAATATTTAAAACACTTCCAAAATGTCTTGTAATTAATCCATCTTAATCAAGACACAAAATATGACCCATATTAATGTAAAATTCGGCCAACCAATTAGCACATGCTGAAATTTTCAGCATGTGTCACAATTGTGACAAAATTTGAAATATTACCTTTTGTAGCTTCTTTCTTTAAGTCACCAACATTGTATGATTGATTCTTGACCAATCAATATGCCAACAAGGCTCCACATATGCTCCATCTCAGCTGTATAGGCGTGTCCAACATGTATATGCATGTGCTGAATTTTATTTTTGCAAACTTTGTAAAATAGTGCGCATTTAATAATACACACATGTTATATTCCAATCAGCCCTTAATTTAATTTTTTGGAACACTTTAAGATGTATGACATATGTAAAAAGTGTCTAGATATTGTCGTATGATGTGCCAAAAATGTTCCATGTATTGTGTATGTAGAAAACCGAATTTTCGATGTTTATCGATTACCCGATTTTTCTCTAATTAAATTCCAAATTTTTGCACATGTTATATATATTATGTTACACATAATATATATAATATAAACTTTAATTCTCAGCACTTGGAAGGTCTAAAGTGGCGCCATTTACATGTGACAAAATTAAAATTGGAATCTCCACAATTTGGCCTTAATGTGGGGTGATTTGTGTGTGCCAACATGGAATGACTCAATGGCTGTAAATATCATCATACCCACGAAATTTATGACTATTTTTAAGGTGTAGGGGCTGGCCATCTATTTATGGCAAGTACGTGACACGTTGGCGAAGTTTCGGTATTCGTCCGATACGATAATTTTCGGTTTAGAACCTTTTAACGTGTCGTTTTTAATTTGTCATTCACCATGACTTATATCATATGATATAAGACCTGAATATACTCATAAATATGAGTTAGGTATGGTGGTGTGACGTTAACGTACGTACGTAAAATATATAACGTGTCGGTAGTACGTTGGAATACATGTGTATATGCCTTTTTCAAAAAATCTGAAAATATATATATTTATATATATGTAGGCATGTATATATGTGGTGAAATGAGGAGGAGGAGACTTTCCTTTCTTAGTCTTGTTGCCTTTGTGCCTTATCCAAATGTAGCTTCCATTAATGAACTACTTAGTTTAATTAACTACGTACTTCACTTAATGAACTAGTTTAGTTCATTAATGGTGGCACCTAAAAATAGTATAAACACAACAAATGTTTTCCATTTGATGTAAGCTTTAACGCTTCATGGCTTGTTAGTACGGCAACATTATATATGAACTATATAAGGCAGGTTATATGCAATATGTCATGCACATTTATATCATGCACGTTTTTAAGCACATTTAAATCATACATTTTAAAAATCACTCAAACCCCTTTATCTCTACCATCTCCCCCTTTGGATGATTTTCAAAATAACCTACTTTCATGATTTAAATCCTATCGCTCCCCCTTCAAACATGCATAAATTCAAAATTTGAATTTTAAATTTCAAACCCGCTCCCCCTTGATTTATGCAATCAGTATCTCTCTCCCTCTTAAATCATGCTTTCTCTCCCTCTTTATTTTGGAAAGTAAATCAAAAGATGCATGTAAAGATGAAGAAGAAAAAAAATCATGCATTTCATATAACATGCGTTCGTAAGGGTTATTTATTCAACCTTTTGACAATGTCCCTTTTGGTACCCAAATTTGGGTGACCCTTCTAGGTCTTCCAAAAGGTGAGAAAGGTGATGAAAGCACATAATATACTTTAGGTGCAACTATATCTGGCCTTTGGCCAAGAACTCCTTTATACGCATTATATGTAGGACGTTTTCGATATGTTCTTGTGTTTGTGTGCGTAGTGCGTGGATGGAATGAATGCCGTGTATGCATCACTCTTTTCTTTTCATATCTATATGGTACAAAATTGTATTTCGCATGATATGATGAAGAAGTGGGGCGTGATGAGGGAAGAGGTCTTTGCGTCATCTTAGACGCCATTTTTGGCTTTGGGGTGTCTACTTTCTTAGACACAATGAACTTAGTTGGTTTGGTGGATGCTTCATTTGTCTCAACGTATCCCAAACCTGTTTTGTCACTATCATGCTTTTGTGATAAGATAATACGATGCAGCATGTTAGATCCCGTGTCAAATTGTTTCACCTTTTTCTCTACATCCGCATTCTTTGATTTCAAGTTTGAAATCTCGGATTTCAATTCAGTGTTCTCGGATGTCAATGATGAAATTTGAGACTTTAATGAATTTATAATGCATGACGACTCTTCTTTTGAATCGTTTAATTGAGACACAAGGTCTTTGTTAGAAGATTCTAACAATTTCTTGTCTTCAATTAATCGCTTCTTTTCTTTTGCAAGAGTTTTTGAAAACTTATGCAATTCTAAATATTGACTAAATAAATCATCATAAGACCATTCAGAATCGGAATCAGAGTCGGAAGATACCTCATTTGATGCTTTAGATGTAAAGCATACTTGTGCCTTGTGTTCTTCCGTATCATCAGTCTCAGAGTCGGATGTGTCACTCCAGGTGGAGGCTTTGAATGCTCTTCTCCTTTGCTTAGGTTCTGAGACGAGTCTATTCTTGTTCCGATCCTTGTCAGGGTATTTGTTTGTTTGTTTTTCTTTATTAGGACAGTCATACGATAGATGTCCAAGTTTGCCGCATTCATAGCACTTTATTTCCTTATTTTTATTTTTATGATCCTTAGATGAGGTAGACTTATGTTTAATTGATTTTCTCAATATTTTTCTTAATCTTTTAGCCATCGTGATTAAGTCCTCATCATCGGAATCTATGTCACTGTCATCTACGACATATTCATTTGATTTAAATGCTATAGCCCTATCATTATTAGAAATGGACTCAGAATGTCTTAAGGCAAGTTTGTTTTCATATACCTTAAGTGATCCAATTAGTTCTTCCATCTTAGTCGATTTAGTCTCTTTGCTTTCTTCTATAGCCGTTACTTTAGAGTCCCACTCGGATGGAAGGCTTCGCAAGACTTTCTGTACTTTTTCCTGCATGGTAAAAGCTTTACCAAGAGACTCAAGAGAATTGTAGATGTTAGTCAAACGAAGATCCATATCAACAATAGATTCATTAGGCAATAGTTTAAACGACTCAAGTGTGGACATAAGCATGTTTATCTTTGACTCTTTTACTTGACTCGTGCCTTCGTATTTCATTTCGAGTATCCTCCACATTTCTTGTGCACAAGAACAGTTTGAGACATAACTAGACTCACTCTTACTTAATCCATTAGGAGCAATTGCATAGCTCTAGCATTCATGCTAAGTTTCTTTTTATCATCACTTGTATATTCTTGTCTAGGCTTAACAACTTCTAGTGTGACTCCGTCTACGGTGGATAACTTAGATGGAACAAAAGGACCATCTTCTATAATCGACCAAAGATCAATATCTATTGCCATAAAGAAAAGTTTCATTCTTACCTTCCATTGAACAAAAGACTCACCGTCAAAGAGAGGAGGCCTTATGGTTGACATTCCTTCTTGCACGGTGCCATAACTAGTGGATGCCAACTCACGTAGATCGTTGGATCCTGTTGTTGTGAGTGTTCCTGCGCTCTGATACCAATTGTAGGATCTGCAAGGCACCACTAGAAGGGAGAGGTTGAATAGTGGGTGCGGAAAATGTGGTTTTTAAAATTGTTTAAAACCAAAAACCCAACTTCTGAAAACAATTTCTGTTTTCAAGATCAGTTTTAAAACGTTTTTAAAACTAGGTTGTAGGTCTTTAAAAATTCTGAAATTTGGATAGAACTTAGACTCAGATGTTATGAGTATTTCCTAAAAATTTCAGATTAAAATTCAACCTTTAACCCCTTGAAAAATCGTTGGTGGTCAGATTGCACAAATCTGCCAGAAATGGTAGACTGATTTCAAAAATTAATTCCTATTTGTACGTAACTCCAAATGCTCTGAATTTTTAACCACTAACCCCTTATATGTTATATTTAAATAGGTTGAAACAGTTTTGAAAAATTCTTTTGGAAAGTTAATAAAATATGATCAAAGTCTCAACCTTTGCAAGCCTGAAAATCAGACTGCACTAGTCTCAGAACTTTGGACGTTTGAATGACTTATACTTATCCAAAAGGGTTGAAACTTGCGCCAAAAGAACCTTAAGACGTGTGGCTATGTTTCCGGAAAATGTCGTGATTTTTAAAATTCGTTTACTATTTTTACGAACGTGATTAAAAACAGTAAACAGTGCTGAAACAGAAAATCAATGCTGAAAGTAAATGACACCAAGAATTTTATACTGGTTCGGTTATCAACAACCTACTCCAGTCTTCAAGGAACACCTTCTTTGGTTCACACTAGTCACACAACACAAATACACCTTACCACAGGGTTGATGGAGTTACACACCAACTCCAACCCTTTACAAACCTTGTACGTGAATACAATTCGCACGAACACCACCACCTAGCAAGATTGAAGATTGATCACACCTTGATCAATCTTTAACAAAGATATGGAATGTGTGGTGGTCTAAGATAAGCCTATTCAAGAATATGAATATAAGTACAATAGGCTTTTAAGAAAGAAGAAAGAAAGAGAGTGTAGAAGAAGAAGGCTAGAACACTTTTGATCTTTTTTTTTGTAACTCTTGTTCTTGTTTTTGTTTTGTTCTTCTTCCTTCCTTTTTATCACATAGGCCGCCCCCTTGAATTGCTCTTCCCCTCTTAAAAATTATCTTCTAAGTCCTTGGAGAGTATATGGCATCATTGTGACATGTCATTGCTTACTTGGCATGTTCTCATTGGATGATCATTATGCTCTTGCTTACTTGTCACTCATTGATTGGTTGAATGTTGTCATCATTTGATGACTTGGAAAATCTGAGAATTCCACTAAAAACATGTGCCAAAATCAACATAGAATAATTACCATAACTTTCCAAATCATCACATAATTTAAGCAAGACAATATTTCTCCAAAAAGCCTTAATAAAATCGGCCATTAACTCACTTTACATGCTGAAATTTTAGCATGTGTAACATTTGTCTACTATTCAAAATGTTGCCAAGTTTGATTTGATTTATTCCTTGAAAATAAATAAGAAATCAATCACCATTTAGTAGACAACATTTTCATCATTTTTGGAATAAAAATTAGTCACTAATAAGGCCTTAAAAATGCCTAGATGCATTGCACACATGCTGAAATTTTCAGCATGTGTGATATCCAAGAATATCACTTTCTTTATTCCATAAAATATTTAAAACACTTCCAAATTGTCTTCTAATTAATCCATCTTAATCAAGACACAAAATATGAGCCATATTAATGTAAAAATCGGCCAACCAATTAGCACATGCTGAAATTTTCAGCATGTGTCACAATTGTGACAAAATTTGAAATATTACCTTTTGTAGCTTCTTTCTTTAAGTCACCAACATTGTATGATTGATTCTTGACCAATCAATATGCCAACAAGGCTCCACATATGCTCCATCTCAGCTGTATAGGCGTGTCCAACATGTATATGCATGTGCTGAATTTTATTTTTGCAAACTTTGTAAAATAGTGCGCATTTAATAATACACACATGTTATATTCCAATCAGCCTTTAATTTAATTTTCTGGAACACTTTAAGATGTATGACATATGTAAAAAGTGTCTTGATACGTGTCATATGATGTGCCAAAAATGTTCCATGTATTGTGTATGTAGAAAACCGAATTTTCGATGTTTATCGATTACCCGATTTTTCTCTAATTAAATTCCAAATTTTTGCACATGATATATATATTATGTTACACATAATATACATAATATAAACTTTAATATTCAGCTTATAAGGCTGATTAAAGTGGCGCCTAGACATGTGACAAAATTAAAATTGGAATCTCCACAATTTGGCCTTAATGTGGGGTGATTTGTGTGTGCCAACATGGAATGATTTTATGGCTGTAAATATCATCATACCCACGAAATTTATGACTATTTTTAAGGTGTAGGGGCTGGCCATCTATTTATGGCAAGTATGTGACACGTTGGCGAAGTTTCGGTATTCGCACGATACGACAATTTTCGATTTAGAACCTTTTAACGTGTCATTTTTAATTTGTCATTCACCATGACTTATATCATATGATATAAGACCTGAATATACTCATAAATATGAGTTACGTTTGGTGGTGTGACGTTAACGTACGTACGTAAAATATATAACGTGTCGGTAGTACGTTGGAATATATGTGTATGTACCTTTTTCAAAAATCTGAAAATATATATATTTATATATATGTAGGCGTGTGTATATGTGGTGAAAGGAGGAGGAGGAGACTTTCTTTTCTTATTCTTGTTGCCTTTGTGCCTTGTCCAAATGTAGTTTCCTTTAATGAACTACTTAGTTTAATTAACTAAGTACTTCACTTAATGAACTAGTTTAGTTCATTAATGGTGGCACCTGAAAATAGTATAAACACAACAAATGTTTTCCATTTGATGTAAGCTTTAACGCTTCATGGCTCGTTAGTACGGCAACATTATATATGAACTATATAAGTCAGGTTATATGCAATATGTCATGCACATTTATATCATGCACGTTTTTAAGCACATTTAAATCATACATTTTCAAATCACTCAAACCCCTTTATCTCTACACGCTCTTCCAAGGACTTAGAAGATAATCTTCAAGAGGAAGAGAGGGCTATAGGGTGCGGCCAAAAGGTTGATAAAAAGAGAAGAAGGAGAACAAACAAAATAGAAGACAAGTCTTACAAGTTTAAAAGATCAAAAACGTTTTCTACTTCTTCTTTTTATATTTCTTTCTTTCTTCTCTCTTAAAGCCTATTGTATTCATATTCATACATTTGAATATGGTTCATATAGACCACCACATACTCTCTTTATTGTTGTAAAAGATTGATTAAGGTGTGATCAATCTTGCACTTGCATGGTGGTGGTGTTCGTGATCATTGCATTCACATACAAGGTTTGTAAAGGGTTGGAATTGGTGTGTAACTCCATTAACCCTGTGTGGTAAGGTGTTCTTTGTGTTTTGTGACTAGTGCTAACCGAAGAAGGTTTCCTCGAAGACTGGAGTAGGTTGTTTTAACCGAACCAATATAAAATTCCTGGTGTTATTTACTTTCAGCACTTATTTTCAGTTTTAGCACTGTGCATCGTTTTTCATCACGTAAAAAAACAGTAAACGAATTTCAAAAATCACAAAACTTTCCAGAATCATAGCGACACGTCTTAAGGTTAATTTGGTGCAAGTTTCAACCCTTTTGGACAAGGATAAGTCATCCAAACGTCTAAAGTTCTGAGACTAGTGCAGTCTGATTTTCAGGCTTGCAAAGGTTGAGACTTTTAACGTATTTGACTAACTTCCCAAAAGAATTTTTCAAAACTGTTTCAACCCAATTAAATACAACTAGTCAATAAAGTTTCAGAGCATTTGGAGTTACGGTTAAATAGTAATTAATTTTTCAAATCAGACTACCGTTTCTGGCAAATTTGCGCAATCTGACCATCAACGATTTTTAAAGAAGTTAGAGGTTGAATTTTAATCTAAACTTTTTAGGAGATACTCAGAACATCTGAGACTAAGTTCTCTCCAAATTTCAGAATTTTTGAAGACCTGTAACCTAGTTTTCAAAACGTTTCAAAACAGGTCCTGAAAACAAAAACGGTTTTCAGAATTTGGATTTTTGGTTTAAAAAATTTTTAAAAACCATATTTTCTGCACCCACTATTCAAACCCCCCTTCTAGTGGTGCCTTGCAGATTCTACAAGTGGTATCAGAGCGCAAGAACACTCACAACAAAAGGATCCAACGATCTAAGTGAGATGGCATCCACTAGCTATGACACAGTGCAAGAAGGAATGTCAACCATAAGGCCTCCTCTTTTCGATGGTGAGTCCTTTATTCAATGGAAATTAAGAATGAAACTTTTTCTTATGGCTATTGATATTGATCTATGGTCCATCATAGAAGACGGTCCATTTGTTCCTTCTAAGTTGTCAATTGTTGATGGTGTCACACTAGAAGTTATAAAAACGAAACAAGAATACACTAGTGATGACAAAAAGAAGTTGAGTATGAATGCTAAAGCCATGCAACTACTCTTAAACGGTCTAAGTAAAAGTGAGTCCAGTTACGTATCTAATTGTTTCAGTGCTTAAGAGATGTGGAAAATTCTTGAAATGAAACACGAAGGCACTAGTCAAGTAAAAGAATCTAAAATCAACATGCTTATGTCCACACTCGAGTCATTTAAATTATTGCCAAATGAATCTATCGTTGATATGGATCTTCGCTTGACTAACATTTACAATTCTCTTGAGTCTCTTGGCAAAGCCTTCTCTATGCAGGAAAAGGTACAAAAGGTCTTGCGAAGCCTTCCATCCGAGTGGGACCCTAAAGTAGCGTCCATAGAAGAAACCAAAGAAACTAAATCGATTAAGATGGAAGAACTAATTGGATCACTTAAGATATATGAAAACAAACTCACTTTAACACATTCTGAATCTATTTCCAAAAATGATAAGGCTATAGCATTTAAATCAAATGAATACGTCATAGATGATAGTGCCATAGATTCCGATGATGAGGATTTAATCACGATGGCTAAAAGATTAAGAAAAATCTTGAGAAAATCGATTAAACATAAGTCTACTTCATCTAAGGATCATAAAAATAAAAATAAGGAAATAAAGTGTTATGAATGTGGACAACCTGGACACTTGTCATATGATTGTCCAAACAAGGACAAACAGACGAACAAATACCTTGACAAGGATCGGACAAAAACTAAACTCGTCTCAGAACCTAAACAAAGGAGAAGAGCCTTCAAAGCCTCCACTTGGAGTGACACATCCGACTCTGAGACTGATGATACGGAAGAACAAAAGGCACAAGTATGCCTTACATCTAAGGCATCAAATGAGGTATCTTCCGACTCTGATTCTGTTTCTGAATGTTCTTATGATTATTTATTTAGTCAATATTTAGAGTTGCATAAGTTCTCAAAGATTCTTGCAAAAGAAAAGAAGCGATTAATTGAAGACAAGAACTTGTTAGAATCTTCTAATAAAAATCTTGTGTCTCAATTAAATGATTCAAAAGAAGAGTCGTCGTCCTGCATTATAAATTCATTAAAGTCTGAAATTTCATCATTGATGTCCAAGAACACTAAACTGAAATCCGAGATTTCAAACTTGAAATCAAGGAATACGGATGTAGAGAAAATGGTGAAACAATTTGACGCGGGAACAAACATGCTAGATCGCATTATTTTATCACAAAAACATGACAGTGATAAAACTGGATTAGGATACAGTGAGACAAACGAAGCATCATCTAAACCATCCAAGTTTGTTTTGTCTAAGAAAGTAGACACATCAAAGGCATGCGTAGTGCCTAAAGTAACGCAAATACACCCTCTCCCTCATCTCGTCATATCTTCTTCATATGATACGAAGTATAATTATGTGCCGTATAAATATGAGAAGAAAAGTAGTACACCACTCATCTCATCTCATCATGCTTCTTATCATACAAAGAGAAATCATGTGACATATAGAAAGCCACTAATGCATATGCGACATTCATATCATAAAAATGCATCTAGATCACTCCCCGTGCATGCAAACCAAAAACGAAAACCATACTATATGCATGATGGGATTCTCAGCCAAAGGCCAAACGCATTTGCCCCTAACGTATATTATGTTGCGTTTTCATCACCTTTCTCACCTTTTGGAAGACCTAGAAAGGTCACCCAAATTTGGGTACCAAAAGGGACATTCTCAAAGGGTTAAATAAATAATCCTTAAGAACGCACTTTTGATGATATTTGAAATGCATGATTTTTTTGCTATCTTCATCTTTACATGCGCTTTTGATTGTCTTTCAAAAATAAAGGGGGAGAGAATGCATGATTTAAGGGGGGGAGAGAAAGATCAATTGCACAAATCAAGGGGGAGCGAATTTTAAATTTAAAATCAAGGGGGAGAGAATGCATGATTTAATGGAGAGAGCGAAATATCAATTGCACAAATCAAGGGGGAGCAAATTTTAAATTTGAAATTCAAAATTTGAATTTGTGCACGATTGGAGGGGGAGAGACAAGATTTAAATCATGAATATAGGTTATTTTGTAAATCATTAAAAGGGGGAGATTGTTGAGAAAAAGGGGTTTGAGTGATTACAAAATGCATGATTTAAATAACGTGTATTAAAGAAATGCATGACATATTTCATGACATGACACGTTGTTGCATAAAACTTGCCTTATATAGTTCATATATAATGTTGTCGTACTAACAAGCCATGAAGCTTTAAAGCTTACATCAAATGGCAAGCATTTGTTGTGTTTGAACTATTTTCAGGTGCCATCATTAATGAACTAAACTAGTTCATTAAGTGAAGTACTTAGTTAAATAAACTAAGCAGTTCACTAAAGGAAGCCATATTTGGAAAAGGCATAAAGGCAACAAGTTGAAGAAAGGAAAATCCTCCACACCCCTTTCATACGCCATTTTTCAATATTATTTTTTTTTTGTAAAACCGTATATATTTATTATGTAAATCCCTCACTTTTGGCGGAGGAAAACCATAGTACATCAAAATGAAACAATGAACAGGATAGCAGTAAGTGATTATCAACATCCAGTCTATATATGATATGCCGCATTAAAACCTTGCCAAGTAAAACCATCCTTGTGGATAAAACCTCGGCGAAGGAAAAAGCGTACATATTTATGTAGATGGACTGTTGATATATGCTAGTGTGTAATGAATTACAAAATGTAAACCAAGTACTACACAAACATAATGAAAGAAAGTGCCGGATGAACAGCCGCACGTCAAGGGGATCTCGCATCCAGCCGGAATGCCCATCAATGCCGAAAAAATGAAACTCAAAGCCTGTTTCCTTCCATTCCGTCCAATGAGCAACAGCGCAGCTACGGGAAAGAAAAATAAATTTCTGTCGCGGATAATGGGACCAAGTCCAGGTGACGGACGCATATATATATACATATATATATATATGTATATATATATGTATATATATATATGTATATATATATGTATATATATGTATGTATATATATATATATTCAGATTTTTTTGAAAAAGGCACATACACATATATTTCAACGTACTACCGATACGTTATATATTTTTTGCGAACGTATGTTAACGTCACACCACTATATTTGACTCATATTTATGAGTATATTTATGTCTTATATCATATGATATAAGTCATGGTGATGACAAATTTATGACGACACGTTAAAAGGTTCTAAACCAAAAATTGTCGTATCGGGCAAATACCGAAACTTCGCCAACGTGTCACGTACTTGCCATATATAGATAGCCAGCCCCTACACTTCAAAAATGGCCACAAATTTCGTGGCTTACATGGTATGTTCAGCCATAAAATCATTCCATGTTGGCACACACAAATCACCCTCAATTAGGGCCAAATTGTGGAAATTCCAATTTCAATTTTGTCACATGGTTGGCGCCACTTTAGATCAGCCTAAGTGCTGAATATTAAAGTTTAATTTATGTATTTTATGTGTAACATAATATATATAACATGTGCAAAAATTTAGAATTTAATTAGAGAAAAATCGGGTAATCGATAAACGTCGAAAATTCAGTTTTCTACGTACACGACACATGGAACATTTTTGGCATGGCATATAACATGTATCTAGACACTTTTTACATACTTCATACATTCTAAAGTGTTCTAGAAAAATCAATTAAGGGCTGATTGGAATGTACCATGTGTGTATAATTATATGTGTACTATTTTACATAGTTTGCAAAAATAAAATTCAGCACATATATAAACTATTGCACACGCCTAGAAAGCCATGTTGGAGCATATGTGAAGCTTTGTTGGCATCTTGATTGGCCAAGAATGAAGCATACAATGTTGGTGACATAAAGAAAGGAACTACAAAAGGTAACATTTCAAATCTTGTCACATTTGTAATACATGCTGAAAATTCAGCATGTGTAGTCTATGGCTGGCCGATTTTCTACACTAAATGATCCATATTTTGCTATCTTGAATTATGTGGAATAATCGAGAGATAGTATGGAAGTGTTTTGAATATATTATGGTATAAATAAAGTGATATCTTTGAACATCACACATGCTGAAAATTTCAGCATGTGTGGGAATGTACTTGGGCGAATTCTAGGCTCTATTGGTGATCAATTTTTATTCCAAAATTGATAAGAATGTTATGTATTAAATGATGATTGATTTCTTTTTTATTGTCAATGAATAAATCAAAACAAACTTGGCAACATTTTGAATAAAATGCAAATGTTACACATGCTGAAATTTCAGCATGTGAAAAAGGTGTAATGGCTGATTTTTTCATGGCAAGTTGGAGAAATTTGTCTTGCTAATTATGTGGGATGATTATATGCTTTATGGAAATAATTTTATGGCTAATTGGCACATGCTTTTTAAGGTTTATTTTCAGATTTATCTAGTCATCAATTGATGATAACTTCCATTCAATCAATGAGTGCCAAGTAAGCAAGAGCTTAATGATCATCCAATGAGGAGTTGCCTAATAAGCAAAGAAATGTCACAATGATGCAATACACTCTTCCAAGGATTCAGAAGATAATTTTCAAGAGGAAGAGAGGGATATAGGGGGCAGCCAAAAGGTTGGTAAAAAGAGAAGAAGGAGAACAAACAAAATAGAAGACAAGGCTTACAAGTTTAAAAGATCAAAAACATTTTCTACTTCTTTCTATACTTCTTTCTTTCTTCTCTCTTAAAGACTATTGTATTCATATTCATACATTTGAATAGGCTTCATATAGACCACCACATACTCTCTTTATTGTTGTAAAAGATTGATTAAGGTGTGATCAATCTTGCACTTGCAAGGTGGTGGTGTTCGTGATCGTTGTATTCACATACAAGGTTTGTAAAGGATTGGAGTTGGTATGTAACTCCATCAACCCTGTGTAGTAAGGTGTTCTTTGTATTTTGTGATTAGTGCTAACCGAGGAAGGTGTCCTTGAAGACTGGAGTAGGTTGTTTTAACCGAACCAGTATAAAATTCCTGGTGTTATTTACTTTCAACACTTACTTTCAGTTTCAGCACTGTGCATCATTTTTCATCACATTATTAAAAATAGTAAACGAATTTGAAAAATCAAAAAACTTTCCAGAATCATAGCCACACGTCTTAAGGTTAATTTGACGCAAGTTTCAACCCTTTTGGACAAGGATAAGTCATCCAAACGTCTAAAGTTCTGAGACTAGTGCAGTCTGATTTTCAGGCTTACAAAGGTTGAGACTTTGAACGTATTTGACTAACTTCCCAAAAGAATTTTTCAAAACTGTTTCAACCCAATTAAATACAACTAATAAGGGGTTAGTTTTTAACTTTTCGGAGCATTTGGATTTACGGTTAAATAGGAAAAAAAAATTTCAAATCAGACTACCGTTTCTGGCAGATTTGCGTAATCTGACCATCAACGATTTTTAAAGGGGTTAGAGGTTGAATTTTAATACTAAATTTTTAGGAGATACTCAGAACATCTGAGACTAAGCTCTCTCCAAATTTCAGAATTTTTGAAGACCTGTAACCTAGTTTTTAAAATGTTTCAAAACAGGTCCTGAAAATAAAAACTGTTTTCAGAAGTTGGGTTTTCGGTTTAAAACAATTTTAAAAACCACATTTTCCGCAACCACTATTCAACCCTCCCTTCTAGTGGTGCCTTGCAGATCCTACAAAAAATGCTTTCTTGCATGGTGAATCAAAGGAAGATGTATATATAGAAGCTCCTCCAGGCTTCTCAAACGAGTTTCAAGAAAATAAAGTGCGATAACTTAAAAAATCTCTCTATGAGTTGAAGCAGTCTCCACGTGCATGGTTTGGAAGATTCACGTTGGTCAT
The DNA here is from genome assembly GCA_036186865.1 of Eustoma russellianum. Taxonomy (NCBI): domain Eukaryota; kingdom Viridiplantae; phylum Streptophyta; class Magnoliopsida; order Gentianales; family Gentianaceae; genus Eustoma; species Eustoma russellianum. The sequence goes on from AP025050.1 coordinate 31,559,128, forward strand.
GAAAGAGAATGGGTAGAAGCAAAGTAATGTTGATCATATATTGTTCTTCAAAGGAAGAGGGAAGCTGGTTACATCCCTTATTATTTATGTCGACGATATGATTATTACTAGAAGCGATCAAGAAGAGATATCGCAACTCCATAAGAGATTGTTTGTTGAATTTGAGATAAAGGACCTAGGAACTTTATAATACTTCCTCATGATAGAAATGTTTCGATCGAGCAAGGGGTTCTTCATTTCATAAAAAAAGTATACTTGATCTACTAACAGATGTAGGGATGCTTGACTGTAAACCGAGTAGTGTCCCAATAAAAACAAGCCTTAAGCTGAGAAACTCTGATGGAGGACCTTTAGTAGACAAGGAATGGTACCACAAGCTGGTGGAAAAACTGATTTATCTATCTCACACGCGGCCTGACATTACCTATGTTGTAGTAGTTGTGAGTCAGTACATACATAAACCGCAAGAAGAACATTGGAAGGCAATTATGTGCATTATAAGATATCTCAAAAGGACTCCAGACCGTGGGATATTCTTCAGGAAATATGACCATCTGTATGAAAGTTTACACTGATGCAGATTGGGCAGGCAGACCAACTAATAGAAGGCTGACATCAGGGTTTTTGCACTAGTCGGTGGTAATCTGGTTACTTGGAGGAGTAAGAAGCAGAAAGTAGTTGCGTTGTCTAGTGGTGAAGCAGAGTTTAGGGGCATTGTGAAAGAGATTATGGAGATCTTATGGCTGAGAAAGGTGATACAAGAACTAGTCTTTCCACAGAAGTTCCTGGCGCTACTAAAGTGTGACAACAAGGCGGCAATATCAAGGATAAGCTTGAGAGTGGTGTTGTTGAGATTCCGTTTGTGCACACAAAAGAACAGTTGGCTGATATACTTATCAAAGCTGTAACCGAAAATGTATTTGAAGTCACGCTTGGCAAGTTGAACATTGGAGAACTAGATGCTCAACTTGAGGAGGAGTGATGGAAAGCAAGTCACAGTTTGAGATAAAATCAAAGATGGAAGATCAAATCAAATTAAAGATATAAGTAGGTTAGAATCATATCTTAACAAATGTAGGTTAGAATCGAATCTTACCAAATTGTATCATGTATCTTTCAAAGTTGCTTAGATAGAGTTGTTTAGAGGCTATAAATTGAGAATGATGTACCACGTTTGAATCAATAAAAAATTAAAAATTATCACTCCAGATTCACTACAATGTGGGCTCTGGACTGAAATTGGTTTAGCTGACTGATGTAATCTGGAATGTGAGCAGAATTAAACTGTATGAACGTGTAAATTAACTCAACCCTAGAAAATAAAAAAATAGTTAGAGGCCTCCTATGTTAATTGCGTATGTTGGAATTTCAAAATAAGCAGACATTGAGAGTTCCTTAGTACGTTGAAAAGAATTAAGTTTCACACCCCTCACCTACGAATGGTAAGGTTCTATTTATACGTGTGCAAGGCAGTTTAGAGAGCACGAAATTAAGTTGATTGTACGTCTGCTTTCATCCTGATTAACAACATAGAGATTCCGACCCTTAAGCTTGCACCACGAGTTTGAAGGGACAGGGAGACATTGACTGACAGCACATCAAATCAACTGGAGCAGCATCTGAATATTTTTTTTCTTCTATGTCTGTAGAAAGTGTAACGTCACAAATATGCCTTTGGTGTTTCTCAAATGATCCGTGCTGAACGGAGATTCAACATATATTTTTTAGCTGATGTTTTATGAACATCAGAGGTCCGCTCGTGCTGTTATACTGTTTAGTAAAGCACATAAGTCAAACGCGGCATCTTCGGGTTTGTCATAGAAAATTCTACACACTTAAGAGACTTTAATTTCCCGTAAATCTTGTGCAGAATTTATGCGGCTGATTCTTCTCAGAGGTTCGTTTAAGGTTAAGGGTATTATCCTTAGCTATGATTGGTCCATAAATGAGTTTAATTCATCTAATGATGATGTGACACGTGTAGATCTTTCTCTTCTTCCTCAAATGTTCACAGATTCATGTTGCGGCTGTGTGCGAGAGCAGAACACTGGAGTAACGAAGAAAACATGTGATCAAACTGTAGATTTTTGAAGAGTTAGGGCTCGATGGTAGAATCTCTTCACTTTCTTTATGCTGTAAAATGTATAACCCGTGAAGTTGAGTTATTGTTTAACTTACTTGAAACTTCGAGAGGTTTGTGTGCAAATTTAAATCTTAGTTGACCGTAGCATATAATAAACTCGAAATCGCTTAATTGATTAATAAACCATAGAAAGAGTAAAAGGTAAGGATAGTGCTAGTCGTCAAACACTTATAAGTTCGCCCAGACAAAAAGCGTAAATTTGATGCAGGAAATCAAAGTTTAAAAGCTTGAGGTTAGTGGAAAAAATAGGACACGTAATCCTTGTAATATCGGTACACGTGTTTCTTTATCTTTTTCTACCCTTTTCCATTAAGAAAAATCCTGTCCGCATTAGACACCTAGTACTGAAGAAAGTAATGGAAAAATCCTGTCCGCATTAGACACCTAGTACTGAAGAAAGTTTTTGAACATTGAATGATTCACATATGAAAATTAATAAAGGATTCAAAGTAAAAAAAAAAAAAGTAAGAAAACGAATAAAGTATTCAAAGTAAAAAAAGTAAAACCTGTTTTTGACACGTAATTAAGACATCTAGTATTTACGAATTTGACACACCTTACTTAAGTGCTTTAATCATATAATTTAATCATCAAAGGAAATAATTATAGTTAGCAAAATGACTACCTTGAAATTTTCTCATTAGATAATTCAGTCTTTTAGAATCGACTAGGTGAGGATACAAACCAGATGTGGGAGGGTGTGACGACTACTATTACTCACACAGCGAGAGAAACTGTTGGGGTAACAATAGAAAAGACAACTATACATAAAGAGGCATGGTGGTGGAACAAAGATGTGCAACAAAAAAATAAGGGATAAACAAAGGAGTTTTAGAGAACTGTTAAGTTGAACGGACGGGGAAGAGAAAGTAAGATTGAGGGAGAACTATAAAATCGCGAGGAAGGAGGCGAAGAAGGCAATGACGGAGGCAAAGGACGTAGGCCATAAAAGGATATACGAAAAACTTGAAACAAAAGGCGGAGAGCATGATATGTTTAAGATTGCCAAAGCTAGGGACCGGAAGAGACATGACCTAAGAGGCGGGAAGTTTATAAAGGGAAAAGATGAACGTCTTTTAGTCAAAGAACAAGACATCAAGTGGAAATGACAAACATACTTCCACAACCAATCAAGTAGGAGCATCACACAAGGAGATGTGATGAGAGCACTTAAGAAGATGGGAAGAGCTAAGGCAATTAGCCTAGATAACATACCAATTGAGGTGTGGAAGTATTTGGGAGGATTTCAATGGTTAACTATTTTGTTCAATCTTATTTTCAAAATAGGAAAAATATAAGATAAATGGAGAAAGAATGTTGTGGTGCCTCTATATAAGAACAAAGGAGACGAATAGTGTTGTGGGAATTACAGGGGAATCAAGTTGTCAAGTCGTACTATGAAGCTATGAGAGCGAGTAACTGACACTAGAATTAGGCGAGAAACTCAAGTTACGACGAACCAATTTGGTTTCATACCAGGATGGTCAACTACGGAAGCAATACACATCCTAAGGGGATTGATTGAGAAGTACAGAGAGAAGAAGCGCGATCTACATATAGACTTCATCGATCTTGAAAAAGCATGTGATAGTGTACCACGTAGACTTATTTGCGATAGTCTAGATGCAAGAGGGGTTTATATGAGGTATATAGACATAACTAAGGATATTTATGCTAGGACGAAAACAACTGTCCGTACGCCTGTGGGGAATACAAACTTCTTCCTGGTGGAGGTAGGCCTCCATCAAGAGTCAACTTTGAATCCATTTCTTTTTGATGTTATCCTTGACGAGTTGTCAAAGATGATCCAGGAGGCAGTTCCATGGTGTATGCTTTTTGCTGACGATATTGTATCAGTCGCAGAGAGTAGAGATAACCTGAATATGAGATTAGAGTAGTGGAGGGATGCTTTAGAGAGAAACGATCTAAGGATTACTCGTTCTAAGAAGGAGTATTTGCATTACAGCTTCAGCTGCGTAGTCGACGATGAGAATAGCAAGCTCACCATCGAAGGTCAAGTGGTACCACAGGTAAGTAATTTCAAGTACCTAGGATCATTGGTGCAACAGGATGGGACATAGATAGTGATGTAACAAACCGAGTTCAGTCAGACTGGTGTTGGTGGAGTGCGGCCTTAGGGGTGCTGTGTGACAAGAATTTCCCCACTAAATTAAAGAAAAAATGTAATAGGGTCGTAGTGCGGCCGACAATGTTATATGGAACAGAGTGCTAATCAAGAGGACACAATCGCAGAAGATGGAAGTGGCAGAGATGCGGATGCTATGGTGGATGTGTGGGCATACAAAACTAGACTGGATCAGAAATGAGGTATTTACGGAAAGGTTAGAGGTGACTAGTATAGCAGATAAGATAAGGGAGATGAGACTGAGATGGTTTGGGCATGTTAAGAGGAGACAGACCACGGCTTCTGTCAGTGCAGTTGAAAGCCTCATTGTAGAGGGGAAGAGGAGTAAAGGCATGCACAAACTGACTTGGAATGAGCGGATTAGGCATGACCTACTAGATTTGCACCTTTCTGAGAACATGGTTCACGATAAAAGTTCATGGAGACATAGGATTAAGGTTAACGAGGTTTAGTCAGGATATAGGGACACCTTAGATTATATTTACGGGCTTAAATAATCTCTATAATTTGGGTACCTTTGTACTTTTTTGTGTTTGTCTTTGCCTTTTATTATTTGTCGTTCATTATTTGTCTACATAAGTATATAAAGAGTCGTGGGTCTTGCTGGAAGGAAACTCTCTATCCTTTGTGATGGAGTCATTGTTTTCCTGCCTCTAAGACTCTCCAGACCCTAGCGATAGTTTTTGCTCTAGTTGAGATATACTGGGTATGTGTTGTTGTTGTGCATCTATATAAATAACATGTAAAAAATTTTAATTATTTAATTGGCCAATCAACTGCACAAAGCGTAAAAGGTAACTCTAGCGATAATCCGTAATGACTTGCACTGGCTAGTGGACAAAATAGGATACATAATCCTTGCATACTTCATAAACTGGTTTCTTTCCCTTTCTCTAGCTTTTTTCATTACTATTATTTATTTATCTCTTCGTTTTTTTGTCTGCAAAACTCTATCGGAAGTCGGAAATATCCTGTCCGCATTATCTTAAATTTGATATATTTTTCATAAGTTTAAAACATATCTGAAAAAATGATTGAAAAGACGCTTTATACTTTAGAAATAGCAAATGATTGAACAAAAAAAAGAAGTGATGTTACTCTTTACATAGAACTCTAAAAACAGAGATTACTGTGTATATTATACCATCAACATTGATTGATCTATTTATACACCAAACTCTAAAATTGAGACATCAATCATCTGAGCTGGTAACATACAAAATTGAAAACACACTGTCCAACATTCCTTAACATATATCGATCTATGTATGCATCATTTTCTAAAATCGAGACATTCATCGACCTACGTACGTAATGTGCAAAATTAAAACCACACTGTCAGGCATAATACTCTAAACATAGATCGATCTATGTATGCATCTACCTCTGAAATTGAGACATAGATCCATCTAGGTAGATTTTGTGCAAAATTGAAATCACACTGGCCTGCATCATACCCTCAATATAGATCGATCGATGTTACATCAGTCTCTAGATTGTGATACAGATGGATTGATTTCATCCTGAATTTAAATTTTCATAGACATTTTAAATAGATTCAAGAGTGATTTAAAGTTTTATGTCTCTTCAATCTTTCGGAAATTGATTGTGCCTTTTCCCCAAAATTCGACAAAGTTATTTTGAGCATTTTAAACCCATCTAAGATTCTCTAGCATGGTTGTTTATCATCAAAATCAGCTATAGGGTGATTGAAGATAAGTTGAACTTCCTCAAGACAATTAATGGAGTGGAAGACTTCCATTGTGGCTGGAAAAACAACGTCCATTCACCTATGCGTTGAAGAAAGATGAGACATTTCTGCACTTTCATCCTTTTCAAGCTTCATACCCCCCATTGTTGTAAAAAGCTATCAAAGGTGCAAAAGTGCTTCAAGCCTGTTAAGCTCTTATTGCTTGTTTTCGTTATTGTATTATAAGAGTATAAGTCGAACAAAAGAGGAATTAAATATATTTGATCTCTTGTTTGTGATTTAGACTTATTTGAAAGTCTAATCTCACTTCTTCCCCAAGAACTAGTTGCTGAAAGTTCTTTAGAAGAACCTTGTTGAAGTTGTGAAGAAACAAGGCAAGCTCTTGTTTGTAGATGTAGTAGTTCATGTTCGACAACTTGTTTGTGTAGCAGCTGTTATTGCTATAGTTGTTGTTGCAGTAATTATTAGTGCAAATATTTTTGTTGTTGTTCTTATTCCTTTTGGAGGTTATAAGTAATGTTGTAGTTGAAAATCCATTCGGTAAACAAATTGGTAGTGAAGTACAATAAAAAAGATTCAAACCAGTGGAAATTTTATGTCTCCATTCATTCTCTCTCGTCTTTTTCCTTCGTATTTTGTAGAAACATTGAGTTGGTGTGAGCTAAACCGATTAAAAACCCAAAAAAAACTAGCCCAACACTCTGTTCAGCCTCCTTTAAAGTGATTCATATCAGCTTACCCTTTATTGCTTGACAAAATTTTGCAAATAACAATGGTGAAATCGTTGAAAAATATAGTAATAACAACCTCCACTAATACTAGCTCACTCTCAAGTCATCTACTATATTTACAGCAATAAATACTAAAGTTCCCATATTTGATGCATCTACCTATTCCTTATAGAAATATAATATGAGTGCATATTTGTGTGGATGTGTTCATGACATATGGAGAATGGTCATACACGAAGTACCTTCACCGACTATTTTGGATAACAAATGGAGAATTGTTATGAAGAAGTTGGATAACCATATTGATGAGGATGAGAAGAATTTCGAGTTAGAAAGGAAAGCTCTTGAAATCTTTTATATCTTTTCCTCACACAAAGTGCTAATAAAGGCTTTAGACATCTTCTCTCTATATGAGGCATATAAGAAACTTAAGGAGTTAGCAAGCGATGATCATCGATCAAACATAAATGAAGGAGATCATGATGAGAGAAAAGCAATGTTCCTTTTAGCTATTGAAGATGACAAAGAGGTGCTTCTTTTAAAATCCTCAGTTGATGAATTACAAAATGAATATGTTTCTTTACATGAGGAATTTGAAAATCTTTTTCTAAAATATAAGCATGCAAAAATAGAACTTAGATTATGTAAATTGAAAAAATAAAATTTGCATGATTTTTCTATTTTGCTTCATCTATAGTATGATGTCTTTTTGAAGATACATAATTCCTTAGCTCAGAAAGCACAGAGATTAAGAATGAATGTGTTACAATCGAAGAACTCCATCAGATGACATGTGAGAAGTTATTCATAAAAAATCTCTTGGTAAGTATAAACTCGTGAATAGAAAATCCATAGGATTTGAAACTTCTACTTCCCCAACCATTATGGCTAAGATAAAAGAGACAAAATTATATGATTCATCAAGGACTAAGTCTTTACTTCAAATAGATGTGGATAAAGAGGTCAATAACATTTTTAAGCTCATGAAGGTAACTGAACTTTCAAAGCACAAAAACAGACAATCACATCATGTACCTACTGGTTTCTTCTGTAACAAAAAGGGTCATGTAGTAAGTGTTTGCTGAGCTAAGAAAAGTTCCAAGTCTTATTGGAGACCTAAGGCACGAGAGCTTATCAAAATGGACACAACAACAAAAGAGTATGTACATAGATTGATTTGCCTTATGTAAGAGCTTGGAATTCATAAAGAAGAAAAAGTGGATTAAAAAAAATTAACTCAAGAAATGAAATGTTCAATCCACATGGGTACAAGCATTTCTTTACCGCGTTCAAGACCAAAAATGGTGCATAAGTCGATTTTGTCAATGGGAGAAGCTAAACCTTTGGAGTTGGAGAAGTTGGTGAATCTTCTAATTTTCTATTTAGTCTTGTAATGCGTATGGGAAAGATATAAGCTAATTTGATAAGTCTTGTACATGGTGTGATGTTAATATTTACACATTTTGGAAAAAGACAAAGTATTCGTAAAATAAATGATAGTGGTTTGATGCCTTTAAGGATTCGAAAAGAAAATAATTTTGGCTTGCATGGTTTTATTGTGAAAACTCTTATTAGGTTTACCTATGACTCGGTAGATGACTTGAATATGTTAGTTACAAAGTTTTTTTTATAAAAAAACCTCCAACTTATCAAAGTATTTATTAATCATAATGGCATATGTGATATCTATAAACTATTTAATGCCATGATAGTAAATACTTAAGTCCCTTTGTTGGAATGACTCCTTACGAGTTTTGAAATGATAAAATCCCAACTGTAAAATATGTTATGATGTTTGGTTGTAAGTTTTGCACAATTAACCCCAAATATATCTTAGAAAGACTATATCTAACGGATGGTGTATATGTTCAAAAAAGGCTATGTAGGTGAACAAATTTCTTGATAACTTGAACAATTCAACTAGTCTCTTATATATACTTGAGAATTCAAATGTTTGGATAATAAAAGTCATTTGAACATTCATGATGATCAATAGCAAAAGAAAAAAACTATGTTGTATGATCCCTTCTAGTTTAGAAAATTCCAAAGACACAAAATTTGGTGGATTATCCAAGCGTTAACTTAAGGAAGAATAGACAAAGAAACAAATTAAGGAAGAAATTTTGAATCACAGATCTCGACTATTATCAAGATATGAATGAAACCTATGTTTTACCTTATAAGGTTAGAAGTTCTAAGAAACCTTCTAGGATATATTTGGTGCAGAAATTCTTAAGTCCACCAACTACATGTCTAGTTGATCATCTTGAATAAATATATTCACTAATGAACCTATGGAGCATAATCTTTCAACATTGAGGACTTTTATTAGCCAAGGTTAGAGTAGCCTCGTAAAAATTAAGTCAAACTCTTACAGTTTGGTATGACAAGTTAAGATATTCTATTTTTCAAAACAATTTCTCAAAAAAAATTGCACATCACATTCTTACTCCATAAATACTATAACGATCATCATTTAGCCAACATCCACGTTGATATTGTATTTGAGTCTAGTATAGAAATGTGTGCAAAAGGTTTGCATAATCCAATGAATAATATGTATAATCTGAGTATTATCAAAAAAACTTAACTACTTTCTTTAGTTAATACTATACCAAATAAGATGTAAATTTGACAGAAACTAAGTGCAACAACAAAAACACTTTCTTAAATGCCAAGTTAGTTAATATGATCATAAGCGCTAATGCTAAACTTGTAAAGAAGAAAGAGTGATATCAAATGGATATAAAAACAGCTTCTTGAACGGTATTATTCAAGAAGAAGTATATGCAGTTCAATCACTGGGCTTTGAAGGTCATGATTATCCAATTCACTTGAAAATGTTATGAGATATTAAAAAATTTCCTAGTTGAAAATGATCCTTCTAGAGGAAACATTGGTATCACCTAGTTCAACAAGATGTGATCATTTAATTATACAAATTTATGTTGACTATATTATCTTTGGTGCTAATAATGATTTTTTGTGTAAGCATTTTACTAAGCTTACGATGTGTGAGTTTGAGATGATCCTGATGGATGAGTTCAACTACTTCTGTAGACTTCTAAACAAGAAAACTAAGAAAGGAGTGTACATTTCTTGAACAAAGTACACCGGAACTCTTCTCAAGAATTACAAATTTGAGGATGGAGTGTAAGGACACGAATGCACACAAGTGTAAAGCTCGACAAAGATGAAAAAGAAAAGACGGTTGAGGTAACAAAGTATAGAGACATGATTGGTAGCTTACTTCATTTAACGGCTAATCAGTCAGACGTATTATGTGTTATATGCTCATGCGCTAGATTTCAAAATATGCACAGGGAATTGCATCTAGTTGCTACAAAGCATATTCTTATATATTTTAAAGGTATGTTCAACTTTGGGATGTTCTACTCTAAGACTGGATGATTTGACTTAGGAGGATATATTGATTTAGATTATGCGAGAAATTTTGCTGATTGGAAAAGCACATCTAGCACTTGCCAATTTATTGGAGATGCTTGGTTTTTTTGTACTCTAAGAAACAAATTAGTATGTCATTTTTCACTGCAAAATCCGAATATATCTCGGCTGTCTCATGTTGTCCCAAGTACTTTAGATTAAACACACATTAAATGATTACAATATTAAGTTTAACAATATAACTATTTTACGTGATGATACGTTAGCAATAAATATAAAGCAAAATCCAGTTCTTCATAGTAGAGCCGAACATATTAAGGTTTGACATTACTCTATAAGAGATAACATGCAAAATGAGTTAAATTGTGTGGAAGTTGTCCCAACTACTGATCAATTAGCAAACATATTCACAAATCTCTTCTCACTCGGACACAGATTTTCCCAAGACCGAGGAATTGGAAGAACTAAAGAGAAGGTTAGCCTCAAGAAATTGAAAGCACACTGTCCAACATCATACTATCAAGATGGATCGATCTACGTACACACAAGTCTATGAAATTGAGACATAGATCGATCTACGTAGATAATGTGCAAAATTAAAACCATACTGTCCAACATCATGCCCTCAACATAGATCAACCAATGATACATCAACCTATAAAATTGAGACATAGATCAATCAATGTTATTATAAATTCAAATTTTTATAACCGTTGCAAACAAGCCCAATATTGGTTTAAAGTTTTTGCACCTTCTCCCCTGAATGACCACAAAGTTGTTTTGACTATTGTACACCTATCTAAGATTCTCTATGGTGGCTATAGATAATTAAAGTCACCTATACGGTGATTGAAATCAAGTTGAAATTTCTCAAGGCAATTAGTGGAGTGGATGACTTATGTGGATGCAACGAAAACGAGATTCACTCCACTATATATTCAAGAAGCCCAAACTAGGCATTTACATGCTTTCATCATCTTCATGCTTCATGCTTCATCCCCCATTGTTATAAAAATATCTCAAAGGTGAAAAGTGGTTAAAACCTATTTAGCTCACATTGGTTGTTTTTGTTGTTGTATTGCAAGAGAAGAAGTCCAATAAAAGAGGAATTAAAAATATTTGATCTCTTACTTGGATTCAGACTTATTTGAAAATGTAATCATGTTTCTTTTCTTTTTCTATCCTTTTCCATTACTATTGCTTCTTTATTTCTATTTTATAGTTTGTACATGTCAAAAATATCCTATCCGCATTAGTCTTAAATGCAGCTATTACGCAAGAAAGCTTTTGCAAACATTGAATAATTACATAAGAAAAATCGATCCTTTTTAGGTATCAGATCACTGAATTTCTTGTGAATTATGTAGATTACATATTCTTTGATGTCCGGAAGCACTTATGAGTAAACGTTGTTCTCTCCTGGCAAAAAGTTTTGTTCGATTGATATCCGGCGTAATGGGTAAAGTTAAATCTAATTATTCGACATCAAAGAAATCTCATGTTGGCACAAATATATTAGCACACCATCAATGACTAATGTGATTCATAAGTTTAAAGCTCAAGTAGATTTTCTTGTACACAAAAGTTATTTACTTCTTAAGCACGTAATAATTTTTAATTCGTGCAACAAATTCTTCACAGGCAGTTATTATTGTGGAGGATGAAAGAGTGGGTTTTCATGATTTAGTATGCTAATACAAGGCCGTATTAGCAGCATGTGTAATTGTGTCTGTTGGAAAAATTTTATCAAGCAATGATATGTCCGCTTGTTTTAAAAAAAAAGGGAAAATAAAAATATGGTATTATCCTAAATTCAAGTAATTGAAAAGAAGATAATTAGGGTATTGGATATGATTTAGGAAATCTTAATCCTAACCACTTAAGGAATATTCCAAAAAACCTAAACCATCTATATCTATACACCATAACACACAACCTAAACAATTACAACCCTAAGAAAATAAACGGCAGCCCACAGCAACCAATACTGCCGCCACCATAGTTTCTCCCAAACTTCAATTCTATTAACCATAATACTATAAACGACAACCACCCTTATATCTCCCAAACTTTAATTTCTTCAATCTCTCAATTATGCAGCACACGTGAGCCTCCTTATTTCCCCAAATAATCAAAAGCTGTCGCCAGTTATAAGAACAAAAGCCAAGGGAATTCTTCAACCGTTTGAAATCGATTCTTTGTAAAGATCGTATAAACGAGATCGAGGCAAGTATTTTTACTATATTTGTTATGTTTTTCCAACGACATAATGTTATTTTCAGATCAAATCGGATCATGCATGTCGTATTTGTGTTTGCATAGACGGTTGATGAATACGTATATATGTCTACTTGTATGTATCGATTTAAATATATACACATATGTACATATGATATAAAATGCTGTGGGTTATTGTTGATGCCGATGCATGGGAGCCCAGAATTGTAGGGATAAAAGAGAAAAAAATATATGAAGGATCGTGGCTCACTTTATGTGTGGTACAATTGTATCAATTTAATTAAAGGTGACGGTTGTGTTTTTTTTCTTTTTCATCCTTTTTGATACTTATCGCTATTGTACGTTGGATAATTGCATTAACAAAAAAAAACAAGTGGGTTAAACTATACCATGAAACATGTTATTGATCATTTGTATACATTTGATTTTAACCGTTGCATGTTATTTACTGTAATTGGAAATTTTCTACAAGCTTTCGAAAAAAAGAAAAACTTTCGGTTGAATTTTGAAAATAAATGGGCTATATATTGTAAAAAGAAAAGGTGTCAATATTATATATTATATGCTAGCACACATTAAACCTGTCCGGTTGGCAAAGATAAAATTGAATAAGCTATTGTATAGCATATGTTTTACACAAATAAATGGATTCACGTTGCCGAAGAAATGGATTTGTACATGTTTTCCTTGAGCTATTTGTAAGTATGTGATTACATATAGTTATATGAGTTTAAATGATAATATCATGTATTCTTGGGTCGTCACCATTGGCCGTATATTACTTATAGATATATATAATATGAAAATACACAACGTGTAGCTGCTTTACATGCCGCAAATGAATATATATGTAATTATAATTTTGAAATGTGCTTGATGTATACACATGAACCGAGACCAAGAAACTATAATTGGGAGAAAAGTGGGTTGATGTGAAACATGTAATTATAAATGCGTGTATACACCTGTATGAGCGCGAGCATATACGTGAGTATACTTATATGTAGGAGATAAGTTGGAATTGAAACGGTAATAAAAGGGTAAACGAATAACTATAACGGTAAATGAAAAAGTGTTTCAAGTTGTACTTGTCAACTTCCTAGGTTAAGTGTGGAAGTTAAAGTTTTTGTCCTTTTCCAAAGCAATCATCCGAGGCCTTTAGGAAGAAAGCAATGATTTGCCCAACACCAAGCATAGAAGTCAGGGAGGTTGGGAAGAAGAGATTCTGCGTAGGAAGTTAATTCGTCAAAAAGGTAGGTGTCTCTTCCCCCTCAAACGGGTATGATTCATGCATGCTTTGATGGTATACTTTATTTGTTCCGTTGTTTTCATTTGTTTAAGTTGTAAATTTTGTATATGTTGGAAAGCATGAGATATATTGTTTATGGCTACTATGTGCTTGTATGTGTGTGAATTTGGTGGTAAGATTGTATCGGAACAAAAAAAATACCCTTAAAGAATTGAAAAAAGGGGAACTGTTACACTAGGACCTTTAAAATGTGGTGTTTTGGCCTTAGAATAGGTTCATATAGATTGGAAATAGGAGAAAATGGGGGTTAGGATCGAAAAACGAATCACAGCGCGCGTTGCCACTGGGGGAACAACCATTGAATAAAAATATTAAATTAACTTAAGGCAGAGAACAGGGCGGCCAACGGACCGAGCCGGCTGGCCAGCGGGTCGGACCGAAGGCGGCCCTTTAACCACTTAAAAGAATATATATAAAAATATAATTAAATACCAGTAAAATTCAAATAAATTCCAGAAAATATAAAAGGTTAAAATTAAATTATTTCTACTTAATTTCTAAAGTTTGGTAAATTTAATAAATTAAAAATAAATAGTAATAAATAGAATTAAATAAGGAAGAAATAGGGAAAATTAGTAGAACATTTTAGAAAATTAATACAAGCTAAGGAAAAATTAGGGGGATGATAAATAACAACTTTCTAATATTCGGAAAATTTACGAACCTAGATTTGAGTGCCGGAGGATGGTGAGGATGGGCCAGGGGCCTTAGGCGATTGTGTTTTTGCATTCATGGCACGTGCATTGCATTTATGGCGGGTCGTGACGTACGGGTCATGGGCGCTCAGGATGGTGTATGGTGGCGGGGCCACGCACACTCAGGATGGTGTACGGTGGCGCGGCCACGCACACTCAGTATGGTGACTGTGGGTGGGTACGACCCACAGCCACTCAGTAGGACCCGAGTTCATGCATTGCACGGTAGAGATATCGACATTCTGTGTGACATGACTTTGTTGCGTGTGACACGTTGATTGAGCATGCATCACGTACTTGCGCATTTTATGTGGAGTGCTTTACTTACCGTATTTATTTTATCTTATGCATGTTATCTTATATTTATGTGCTATGTGGTTTTATCTTATATTTATGTGCTATGTGGTTTTATCTTATATTTATGTGCTATGTGGCTATATCGTTTCGGTATGCACATTTTTTATTGGTTTGAGGCGGTCATCTATTGGGTGATTTTCTGTCACTCACCCTTACTTCTCAGGTGAGCCGGATGAGAAATACGAGCACATCCTTGTTGAGGACGGGGCGGACATAGCTGAGTGGGATGGTTGATAGCTGCAGCTAGGATACGAGGGGAACTCTGCAGCTGATTTTTCGTAGTTATCTTTTGGGGATTTTCACAGACTCTTTATTACTTTTATTATCATAATTTTTATTCAGTAATGTAAAGACGGTTATTGGAGTTTAATTTAAGTTGTGATTTACGTTTCCGCAAAAAAAAAATTTCTATGTCATTTCTGACATGTAAGAGATTGATTCGACGCCTTGTATTCTCCTTAGCAAGATACGGCGGGTGCACTGTTTCCGATGATAGGGCTCGGGAGCGGGGCGCTACAAGCAAACATTGCATATGATGAATAACAGTTATTTGCAGAAAGTAGGCCGTGAACCAAGTCGTTTGTTACTAAGCTGATGAACCTTAATAATATAACTTAACCATCAATTGAAATCATAATAATTGGTAAATATCCACTTTGAAATTTTCTCATTTGACAATTCAGTCTCTTTACAAGAGATGTTATGAGACTAGAGATTCTACTTAAATACAAAGACCAAATCATTTGGTTCTAATAGAAAAATGGACCATTTTGGCCCAATTCATAATGTAGGAGATACATATTAGTCCATCACATTATGAGAGAGACCATGAATTGTATATCAATATAAATGACCACATCACTTCAACTATGCAGAAAATCTAAAAACTATTCTTTGTCCCTATCACAACAGAGATGCATAGGTCCTACTAAATTGTAAGATTGGGTAACAATGGTCCAAGAATTTATTTGAAAAAAGATCTCAAGTTATTTTCTACCCAGAGTAAAATTTTTGAAACTCAATTTGGAGGGCCACCATTACTTTATGGATAATATAGAACTGCCTATAAATTTCTTGTATCGTCATGGATTTTTCAAAAAAAAAAAAAAAACAAGAACTTTGCTTTCCCTGTTCAAAGCTTGCGCGCATTCATGGCAAATCTCAATATCCGTGTTGTCTACCTAGCCGTGTTCTGTCTCTCCCTCTTATTTATATTAGATGAGCATCTATGTAAGTTCAAGTCTTTCTATTTTTCTTCTCCTACTTGAGAAACTGACTTTCTTCAATCCAATAACACTTCTATAAATTGTTTAACATGTATTTGTTTTGTTATTTCATAGGTGATTCAGAAACCGTTGACGTAGAACCAGCAGGAAGCAACTGCTGGCACAGAGACGATGGAAAATGGTGCTGTGAATGTCACTTTGACATTTGCACAGATGAGGAGCTTGATTGTGAGCATAAGTGTTTCTGCCCAAATCGAGACTTTGGTCATGTGCATGTTCTTGGTCATTGACAAATCAACAAGTTATACTTTAACTCTTTGAATAAGAATAAAAGATCTCTCTATTTGTGAAAGAATGTTTTACTGATTCCGTTTTTGTTATCTTACTTCCTACTTTAATATTTTAGTTTATGTGTCTGTTAATGGATGAATCCCAAGTGAAACTTGTGCTTGTGTTTTATTAGTTCTTGCTTTTAAATTCAACAAATAATATTGGAACGATCAATTAAATTGTTAAATTTATTTATGCAATATCAAAGAAATCTCATGTAATCTATTTTAAATTGAAACAAAACTGATTGCATGATTCTTTCTTTAAGCATCCCCTAACACTTACACTAATATATTGTCTAACTTAGTGAAAAGCAACACAAATTGTATGTAAGACAAGTGAAGGCGTCCTAATTATTCATAATAAAAGTTACTCCTTTTATAAAAAAAAAACTAATATATTGATTCGCGTTATAGATCTCATTTATGGTTCAAGAGAAAAAATGAATTCATGCCATAAGTATGTGTACCAAAAGCCATTTTATGAATACTGACAATAAAATCCTTTCTTGTAGAGCTCTCAGTTGCAAAACAACAATGAAATTCAAGCGAAATTGATATTTTTAGAGAAGAAAACATATGATTAAACTGTAGAGTTTTGAGAATTTAGGGCTCGATAGATCATATCTTCAATTTTTTTACAATGTAACATTTATAAACCATAGAATTCAGTAATTAGTTTTTTTACTTGAATCCAGAATTGTAACGCCCCGTCTCGAACCCTAAGGTCAGAACCGGTACGCCCGCCGTATTCCACTAAGGGATATACAAGGTGTCTGTACGAACCCCTGCACTGATCAAAACGACTGAGTATTCGATTGCGGAAGCAAAATAAATCAACTCAAAACCCTAAATCGAAAGCAAAATCCCCAAAATCATATAAAGTCAACATCAAGTCAGAATCTCCTAAACAACATCGTAAAGTTCGTAAAATAAAATCCCTAAGCTAAGTCCTCAAATGAAATAATAAATAAAATAAACTTCTCTATTTCTTGATCGTCTATCTCCAAACAGTCTCTACGAGTCCCACTGATCGCACTCTGAATCTTCTCCAACCCATGGGTAATCATACCCTGAATCGTCTGCGACAAAACAAAACGAACGGTGTGAGCGACAAAAACGTCACTCAGTAGGTACCCTGCCTGCATCGGTCCTGTGAGATCATACATGCTAGGACAGTAGTGAAATACATATACGTACTGTAATCCGAAAATAGACTGTCCACGTTTTCGCAAACACTTATAACGGTCAGAATTTCTTAAAACAACGTATAACGGTCATAACTTCTTAAAACAGCGTATAACGGTCATAACTTCTTAAAACAATCAAAACACATAATCGTGCGAAATGAATGTGAAATGCAATGCCACATACGTGATGCATGATAACCCTACATTCTCAGAAACATTCATCTAATCGTGCAATGCATGACCCAGGGTCCTAACAGAACGGAACGGAACGGAACGGAACAGATCAGATATGCGACTTACGTCTCGCATATCCTAACAGAATGGAACGTAACGGAACGGAACAGAACATAACATATATGCAATGTCTCGTGATGCATGAATGCACAAAAATCATACACGGAATCCTTCATTTACTTTCCCTTTACTTTTCTACTTCTTTATCTTTTTCTTTTCTTTTTCCTTTTCTTTTTCTTTTTCTTTTTCTTTTTCCTCCTTGTCTTCGTTCTCAGCCCTCCCCTGAAATCCTTTTCCTTTTCTATTTTTCTTTTCTTTTTCTTTTTTTTGCTGCCTCCCCTGCCTCACTTTCGTTCCCCCTCCTTCAGTCCACCCCACCGGCTCCCCACCCCAGGCCCCAGACCGCACCACCCACCAGCGCACCCCCTCCCCTCAGCCCCTCACCTCTCAGCCGCCCCTCTTGGCCAGCGCCCCTCAGCCCCCCCTTCAACTCCCTTGTTCCTCCATCCGGCAGCACGTGGTCATAGCCCACCACCACCGGCCACGCGCCGCCGGCACAAACACTTCTTTCTGCGATTTCGGTATTCACACGCACATCAAAAATCAAATCTTTTTCGAGTTTTCATACGAAAATAGCATCATACATATATATACACATACGATCATATATACGGACATACAATTCATCACAGATACATATAATCTAATAATCAAGCATCTATACAATCACAAATACTAATGCACGATCTCGTTTTCATAGCGAAATTAAAGATTATCATTTTTACATTCAACGGATGTTAAGGGGCACCTACCTGGTAATTGATACGCATTGAAGAGCGTGTCCGGATGGTGGTTCCTCTTCCTTAAAAGCGGCGCTCGGCAAGGCGTCGCTGCCTACTTCCCTGCGGCGTACGTTTTGTTGAGGGGAGAGGGTCTAAGAGCTTGTTTAAATAGAATTTGATTAGGGTTTAGGAAAATTATCAAATCCAATTAGGTTTAATAATTAATTAAGCCTTAATGACTCTTTTGCCCTTCATTAAAAAAAATGGGATATAACATTCTCCTCCCCATACAAAAAGTTTCGTCCTCGAAACTTGTGTGTTACGTAGTCAATAACTTAGTATAGTCCTACACAATCCATTTACCTCGATCATGACCGAACTTAGTATCTCTTGCGTATTCTGATATGTTACCCATTTCACTTCCTCGATACAGAACTAAGTCCTAAAGTCATTCAGTGTGTATATATACAATGTAGTCTTTAAATCCATTGTCCTCTGCCTGATAGATCGTAACCTATTCTTTCCATCATTCTCGAATCAACCTTAAGGGTATCATCATTATATTGGCTTCATAACTTAATTGCCGGTCTATATCGTACTTATCTTTGCTATCATTAGCAACCCCCTAAAATCAATTCTTAGGTGTAGTGCAATCTTTAACTTAACACCTTGTTCATAAAACTCATCCCTGAAGTTTTATGTATTCTTCGGAATACGTTGTACTCTAGTACGATTTAACTTAGTCATCACTTAGTCCTTATAGAGTTCAATCCTTACTTGATTCCCTATAATCATTGCTTACAAACTTCCACTTATACCACTTGACGTGTATCATTCAACTTATTGCAATCTACAATATCGGATTCTTAAACTTATCACATATCCATACTAACATCCTTTGTGTATGCCAATATGGTAACCGTTACCCTTCTTTAACACAACCAAGTCTTCAAAATCAGTTCTTATATACTTACAAACTAGCTCTATGATCATGCTCTTAATTTCTCAGAGACATCGTAAGCAGCCTAGTATACGAAATATGTATATGGACATATTTTTCTTTAAGTTAAAAGAAAAGTAGCTTGCGTAGCTATAATTTTGAATGTAGCTTTAACTATTTAAAATACTGGACCTTCTAATTTTTGTAACCACAAAACTCAAAGTATCATAGATTTGTTTTCGCAACGCAGTATCTCAAATAAACATTTTAAAAACGATGATATAACTTGTTCGCAAGGCATTTTGGTAAAATTACGTCAAAACAGTTGAAAACTTAATAATGTAAGGCTTTATAAAACGATTTGAATAAGGTACCTTCCGTTTTCAAAAACAGGTATATATTTTGAAGATACCTTTTTTTTTCTTTTGTCTTCACCAAAGTTAAGTAAGTTCATCGCAAGCGGTTAAATAACTTCGAAAACATTTAAACGGTTAAACTGCTTGCGATATTGATAGTCGTCAAATTAAATTAATTTTGACTAAAACAGAATGTAACAAAAACGGAAATTTGAAATATGCGGTAAGAAATATATATAAACACATGTTTTTGCAAGAACTTCAATATTTGAAAAGTTTTTTTCCCCTTTTTCAAGGTCGTCAAAATCGATTTTTTTTATTATACTGATTTACAAGTACGGATAAAAAAAATCTAGCCTCGTAAAGTTTAGTAAACTATATAAAGAAATTTGACTTAATAAGGTATTTTCGAAAATAAAATGTCTTTTGAAGTCCCTGTAAAATATAGGCATAATTTGGTGTGCGTGCTTAGATAAAATATTTATCTACTAGAGAAATAATAGTCCAATATTTCGTATAATTTCTATAATCTATCCTTAATTTCAAAAGAACAACCCGTCTACATATCGTTTCTTATAAGTCTAACATTTGCCTATTATGATAAAATCCCTATCTTAAATTATACAATCCTAGTATGGCATACTAAATATTTATTGACTTAAGCTGTTCTAATTTACCATGCTTCCGTGAGCCATACTGATCCACTGCCTTTCTTTACTTGGTTATTTGAACCGCTAATTATCCTAGCTAAATCTCACCCGAACAAACGACCACTACTGGTCCATGGTTACTCTATTTCAATTCAAGCCTACTAGATTCAACCAAATGTTCCGATGTCAGCACTTAACCCACAATTTGTAATGATATAGTATTCCAAGGTATATACTATAGTCGATTCTCGCATGTCGCTATTGTTCAATACCTCTAATAAAACTAATGTCGTCCACTTATTTTGATTACCCTACATTCAACATCTTAACCCTAGACTATAAATTCCTTTGTACAATATCCTTAACTAAACTCCTCGAATTACAACGCTAATCGTTATTTAATTTCTATCATTCTACTATAAACCATCCCTTAGTATTTATCATACTATTATAATTTAGTTATTAGTAGCTATGGTCCCAACTTAGGCCTAAGTCTGCTCTGATGTTATCGTACAAGTAGAGATGTGGACCCGCTTTACTTTACCCTAATGGTACTAAGTGCCATGTTGTAGTTATGGTAAGGCAACCCGAGTTACTGTTTGACCCATTAATATGTCAACTAACGTCTATAGTAGGGTATTCTAGTTAACATTGTAATTCATTCAAACCAATTATATAGTATTCAACTAGGGTTACTAAGATCACAGCTTAGAGAGTTATGATCAACCTTAGATAAGGGTGAATTGTATGGGATATCCTAGGTATACGTGTTTCAGAACCGATCGACTTCTTAAGTTTAAGATCATAACTTATTTCTAGGATCGTTCTTAGCATCATCATTTCTTAAGTCTAAGATCACGTCTTATTTCCAAATCGTAACTAGTACATAATCAACACTTACTACTAAATCAGAACTTATGTTTAAAGTAAACTCTTAATCGAGATCGTTACTTATGTCTAAGATCGTGACTTATGTTCAGGATCATCGCCTATAAGTGAGGTTAGTACCTATGTTCATGATCATCGCTTATGTTCAAATCATCGCTTATGTCTAATATTGTGACTTAGAGGCAAAATCATAACTTATTTTCTAGTATCATGGCCTAATTTTACATTTCCGCCGTGGATCTAGATTCATGCTCTGAAGATTGTACTATCGGCATGTAATACGTCTTGAACTCATTCTGAAATTAGATCCAAGTAATCGGCGATGTCAGTTGTGCTGCGCCATCACTCCTCCGCATCCACTTATGGAAGAATCTCAAGTCTGAGTGCGGTGGTGGTGGAGCCTGTGGCTGCTGATGTTGTTGCGCCACAGCTTGGGCCACGACTTGTAGTGAGTCGGTCAAGGCCTGGGAAGCACGACCTGCGGTGGGGCCCCATTCTCAGAGTGGTTCCCCTTGCCGTTCTTACCGTTCTCTTCTCGATTGCGTATTTGCTACGACAATTTCAGTTTTTTTTGTCAAGGGCATTTTAGGAAATATATATAAATTTAAGATATAGAAAACAGTCAAATACAGACAAATAAAAACAAAAATAAAAACCAACCGTGCCTCCAGTCCGATCATCACTTAGTCTAAATTAAACCTATTCTAAGATCAAACTTAGTCTAGTATCATAGCTTACGTCTAAAATCAAACTTAGTCTCAGATCACAGCTTATGTCTAGAATCAAACTTAGTCTAAGATCAACTTACATCTAAGATCGAAACTTAAGTCTATAGTTATCTCTTACGTCTAAGATCATTTCTTAATTCTACGTTCCGCAGTAGATATAGAGTCTCGTCTCTGATACCACCTGTAACGCCCCGTCCCGAACCCTAAGGTCAGAACCGGTACGCCCGCCGTATTCCACTAAGGGATATACAAGGCGTCTGTACGAACCCCTACACTGATCAAAACGACAGAGTATTCGATTGCGGAAGCAAAATAAATCAACTCAAAACCCTAAATCGAAAGCAAAATCCCCAAAATCATATAAAGTCAACATCAAGTCAGAATCTCCTAAACGACATCGTAAAGTTCGTAAAATAAAATCCCTAAGCTAAGTACTCAATGAAATAATAAATAAAATAAACTTCTCTATTTCTTGATCGTCTATCTCCAAACAGTCTCTACGAGTCCCACTGACCGCACTCTGAATCTTCTCCAACCCATGGGTAATCATACCCTGAATCGTCTGCGACAAAACGAAACGAACGGTGTGAGCGACAAAAACGTCACTCAGTAGGTACACTGCCTGCATCGGCCCTGTGAGATCATACATGCTAGGACAGTAGTGAAATACATATACGTACTGTAATCTGAAAATAGACTGTCCATGTTTTCGCAAACACGTATAACGGTCAGAATTTCTTAAAACAACGTATAACGGTCAGAACTTCTTAAAACAACGTATAGCGGTCATAACTTCTTAAAACAATCAAAACACATAATCGTGCGGAATGAACGTGAAATGCAATGCCACATACGTGATGTATGATAACCCTACATTCTCAGAAACATTCATCTAATCGTGCAATGAATGACCCGGGGTCCTAACAGAACGGAACGGAACGGAACAAAACAGATTAGATATGCGACTTACGTCTCGCATATCCTAACAGAACGGAACGGAACGGAACAGAACAGAACATATATGCAATGTCTCGTGATGCATGAATGCACAAAAATCATACACGGAATCCTTCATTTACTTTCCCTTTACTTTTCTTCTTCTTTATCTTTTTCTTTTCTTTTTCCTTTTCTTTTCTTTTTCTTTTTCTTTTTCCTCCTTGTCTTCGTTCTTAGCCCTCCCCTGAAATCCTTTTCCTTTTCTATTTTTCTTTTCTTTTTCTTTTTTTTGCTGCCTCCCCTGCCTCACTTTCGTTCCCCCTCCTTCAGTCCACCCCACCGGCTCCCCACCCCAAGCCCCAGACCGCACCACCCACCAGCGCACCCCCTCCCCTTAGCCCCTCACCTCTCAGCCGCCCCTCTTGGCCAGCGCCCCCCCTCAGCCCCCCCTTCAACTCCCTTGTTCCTCCATCCGGCAGTACATGGTCATAGTCCACCACCACCGGCCACGCGTCGCCGGCACAAACACTTCTTCCTGCGATTTCGGTATTCACACGCACATCAAAAATCAAATCTTTTTCGAGTTTTCATACGAAAATAGCATCATACATATATATACACATACGATCATATATACGGACATACAATTCATCACAGATACATATAATCTAATAATCAAGCATCTATACAATCACAAATACTAATGCACGATCTCGTTTTCATAGCGAAATTAAAGATTATCATTTTTACATTCAACGGATGTTAAGGGGCACCTACCTGGTAATTGATACGCGTTGAAGAGCGTGTCCGGATGGTGGTTCCTCTTCCTTAAAAGCGGCGCTCGGCAAGGCGTCGCTACCTACTTCCCTGCGGCGTACGTTTTGTTGAGGGGAGAGGGTCTAAGAGCTTGTTTAAATAGAATTTGATTAGGGTTTAGGAAAAATTATCAAATCCAATTAGGTTTAATAATTAATTAAGCCTTAATGACTCTTTTGTCCTTCATTAAAAAAAATGGGATATAACATGAATTATTAAAAAAATAATTAAGGAATGCGAGAGGTTGCGTGCATGTTTAAATCTTGTTTGAGCATACACATTCGTAATCGCTTAATTAGACAATCAACTTTTGAAAGTGTAAAAGGTCAGCATAGTGCTAATCAGTAAAGACTTATATCCAGAATAAATACCCATCAAAAGAAATATTGGATCGTTGAAACAACTAGTCCACATTGAAATAATAATTCTAATGAGCTAAGTTCATAAGTACTCGATACAACTCAACACTAATAATAATTCAAATCTCGAAAGTTATCTTCTGATCTTCTTCACCATCCCCACTCATCATCTTCCTCCACGTAAATGTACTCAACGTCTTTATCATCTGAAACTGGTTGGTGGGGGAGGGGGGGAAGTGGTGTGAGCCAAATCAACGGGGCTCAGTAAGTAATCTAACTATCTTTTATGGGATCATGTATGCAGGGAAACAAGTTTTCAAATAAAATAACTTTCGTAAAATGAAATCAAACAGAACATCAAGTTTCCCATTTTCAAATACTACATATAATACTTGTAACTTTCAACATTTAGCTCTTAACTGACTTATACCATTCGCCAGAGTACTCTGTCTAGAAAATCCCTTCTAGATAGGCGCATTGGATCCCCACCATGCGAAGAGGGTATTGGGCTTAATCCCCCCAATATCTGGGCGTTCCAGCAACTCGCGCAAGTTGCTAGACCACATACTTATAACTTATACTTTCATCATTCAATAGGCCACGCGATCCGGGTATAATTCATTTAAGAGCACAAAACATATCATTCCGTAAACGTCATATCATCAATAACATTTTGCATAACACATATACTTGCAAAGCACAATATACTTCTACATGATCCAATTTAATATCAAAATAGACATTTAAAATGTAACTTTCATAAAACAATTTCGCAAATGCACAAAAGAGAATTAGACCACCTACCTCGAATTGGCTACTAAATTTCTTCCTTTGCTATATCCTGGAACCTATAAATTAAAGAACCAAATTCATTACTTAATAATACAACTAAATGATTTCCTTGAACTAAATCTCTTAATAACCTTAATGTTCTTCCTAAACCAAATGCTTTAATGGAAAGCCAACCGAATCCCCTAACCGACAGAGACAAAATTTAACTAATTACTACATATGTTTTTTTTAAAAAAAAACCTTCAGATATCATATTAGAATCCTCTTTTGACATCTTTTTCTTTTTCTTTTTATAAGCCAATATTATTAACCTAATGGTATTGTATGCCGTTCATTCTTACCTAGTCAAGATCTCTAACAATCATCGGCATCATCCTATAAATTATTATTATTATTATTATTATTATTATTATTATTATTATTATTATTATTATTATTTCTCTTCAAATTCCCTAGGTTTTCTCCCTGCCGCTACATGCTCGATATCTTAGACCATTAATTTCAAGAACTTAATATAATTAAGCAAAAAACTTAACTTGTTCGATATGTCCCTTTTCTATTGAACAAATTGTTTTCACTTAATTCGCTATCGTCACCTTAAACCAAAAACTAAATCTTTTCAGTCTTATAAGGTAGTATCTCTTTGCTTCATAAATAATCAAAATAAATCATTAATTCTAACATATTTAATCGTTCTATGAACTTCTAATGCACATTCAAATATGCAAGTGTTATTTTCTTTGTTCATTAGCCGACAACAATCTGACAAACTTAACTTTATATGAATTATACTAACTAAAGAATAACAATCTAAGAGTAAAAATGAATTGGAAGTAATATCAAAGATTCCAAACCTGAAAAATCTGTAGGCTAAACTTATTGTTGCAGGCGCTCCCCCTTTTTTTTTCTTTTTGCCGTCAGTTTGTGTTTGTTGTTTTGTGGGTTCTCATCTCATATTTATAGATAGTATTTGTACTAGAGTTGTAATGTACTAAGAATCCTTTTCCGATTATAACTATGCAGCTATCATCTCTTCAACTATTAATTATCCATTCCCTAATATTTATCATCTAAAAGACATATATTTTCTTCTATTATCTATTTTCTCATGGTTATCTTTTTATTACCTTGCCTATAATTATTATTTTATTTAAAAAAAATCTTGAGTATAACATTCCTTCTCCCTTACAAAAAGTTTCGTCCTCGAAACTTGCGTACCTTATTCAAAAAGATGTGGGTACTTCTCTCGCATGTCTTTCTTCTAGCTCCCATATTGCTTCTCAAACCGTATGATTACTCCACTGAACTTTTACATAAGGAATTACTCTTCTCCTCAATACTTGATCCTTCTTATCCACGATGCGCAAGGGTAGCTCTTCATATGTTGCATCGCTTCTCACTTTTAGTGGTCGAGCTTCTAGAACGTGACTTGGGTCAGGAACATAACGGCGTAGTTGAGATACATGGAAAACATTGTGCACTTGAGACAACGCTGGTGGTAATGCTAAACGATACGCCAATTTCCCAATCTTCTCAAGTATTTCATATGGTCCAATGTACCTTGGACTTAACTTTCCTTTCTCTCCAAACCTCATGACTCCTTTCGTTGGGGAAACCTTAAGATATACTTTTTCACCTGCGTTGAACTCCAAGGGTCGTCTTTTAGAATCTTCCCAGCTCTTGTTTTCATCTTGAGCAACTTTGAGCCTCTCTCGTATGATCTTGATCTTTTCTAGTGTTTGTTCGACCAACTCAGGTCCAGTGATAAGCTTCTCGCCTACCTCATCCCAATATAATAGAGATCTGCATTTTCTTCCATAAAGGGCCTCGAATGGGGCCATACCAATCGCACTGTGGTAGCTGTTATTATACGAGAACTCCATGAGTTTTACCAACTTATCCCAATTGCCTTTGAAATCCAAAGTGCATGCTCGCAACATATCTTCTAATGTCTGAATGGTCCTTTCTGATTGGCCATCGGTTTGAGGATGGAAGGCAGTGCTCAATCTCAAGTCTGTACCCATAACTTCTTGATATGCCGTCCAAAAGCGTGAGGTGAATCTAGAATCTCGATCTGATACAATACTTACTGGCACACCATGCAAGCTTACTATATTATCCACATACATCGCCACTAACTTCTCCATGGTTGCTTCGCTAGACATGGGCAAGAAATGTGATGACTTAGTCAACCGATCCACGATAACCCAAATCGTATCATTTCCACTCTTGGTCTTTGGTAAACCAACCACGAAATCCATCGTAATGTGTTCTCATTTCCATTCTGGGATCTCTAAAGGCTGCAGTAAGTCCTCCAGGCCTTTGGTGTTCTACTTTCACTTGCTGACACACCAAGCATCTTGCTACGTATTCAGCTATCTCTCTTTTCATTCCACTCCACCAATAATTCTTCTTAAGGTCTTTGTACATCTTGGTTGCTCCTGGATGAATTGATAATCGCGAACGATGAGCTTCTTTCAATAATTCATTCTTCAGATCATCCATCTTAGGTACACATAATCTTCCTTGATACCACAGACTACCATCGGTATTCACTTGAAATCCTTTGACTTGTTCATCTTTGAGTTTCTCCATGATTTTCAAAACAACTTCATCGTCTTTCTGCGCATCCTTTATTCTTTCTATCAGCGTAGGAGATATGACTAAGGCTGCTAAAGTGTTGGCAGTAGATTCCACAACGTTTAAGTCAAATTCCTCCATTTCTCTTTCCAGAGGCGCCTGTCTAACTTTCTGACTGAGAGCGTCAGCCACACTATTTGCTTTTCCGGGGTGGTAATTTATAGTCAAGTCATAGTCTTTTAACAGCTCCAACCACCTTCGTTGTCTCATGTTGAGCTCTTTTTGTGTGAACAAGTATTTCAAGCTATTATGATCTGTATAGACTTCACATCTTTCACCATACAAATAATGTCTCCAAATTTTAAGAGCAAACACCACTGCTGCTAATTCCAGGTCATGGGTCGGATAATTCCTCTCATAAGGCTTTAGTTGTCTTGAGGCATACGCTATAACTCGTCCATTTTGCATTAGCACACAACCTAGACCATTCTTCGAGGCATCACTATAAATCACAAAACCTTCGGTCCCAGAAGGTTGAGCCAAAATTGGAGCAGAAGTCAGTCTTTCTTTCAGTTCTTACAGCTCTTTTCACATTCTGGCCTCCACTCAAACTTCACGCGCTTTTGGGTTAACTTGCTCAATGGGACGGCTATGGCAGAAAATCCTTCTAAAAATTTGCGATAATAACCTGCTAATCCCAAAAAAATTCTTACTTCTGTGACGTTGGTCGGTGTAGGCCAATCAGTTATGGCTTCAATCTTCTTCGGATCTACAGAAATCCCTTGCTCTGAAATCACGTGACCCAGAAATGTCACACTCTTAAGCCAGAATTCCACTTGTTGAACTTAGTATAAAGCTTCTTTTCTCGTAGAATTCCCAAAACTTCTCTGAGATGTTCGGAATGAGCTTCATCGCTTGGAGAGTAAATGAGTATATCATCAATAAATACCACCACAAATTTATCCAGTTGTGGCCTAAATATCGTGTTCATTAGGTCCATAAATGCCGCAGGTGCATTAGTCAGGCCGAAAGGCATCACCAAAAATTCATAGTGCTCATACCTCGTTCGAAATGTGGTTTTAGAAACATCCTCTGCCTTGATTTTCAGTTGGTGGTACCCTGATCTCAAGTCAATCTTAGAGTACACCCTCACGCCTTTCAACTGATCAAATAGGTCATCAATCCGTGGAAGTGGGTATTTGTTCTTAATCGTGATCTTGTTAAGCTCCCGATAATCAATACATAGCCTCAAACTCCCATCCTTCTTCTTTACGAACAACACTGGCGCTCCCCAAGGTGAGACACTAGGTCTGATAAACTTCTTATCTAACAACTCTTGTAGTTGTTCCTTCAATTCCTTGAGCTCGGCAGGTGCCATTCAATATGTTCTGGACCCGCTCAGATCTGGGGTTAATTGATCTGACACTCTGTTTTTACGACATGTTACTTTATGGGACCAAAATGATGTTTTGACATGACATGACATCATGCATTGCACCTTGCATAACTCACGATCATAAGGACATGTTGCATGTTACAGTTAGTGGTTATAAGTTATTATTGGTATAACATTACCTAAAAACATGCTTAAGCCGAACGTCAAGCAAGCTCAGGATTTAAGATCATGTATGAATTATGATTCTTTGAGGTTTTTGGTGTAATACATTCATGTTATGATTCTTTACGTATTTCATGGTAGTTTATTGTACTCTTGCTGGCTGATTTTTATCACTCATACTTTATTTTTCCCCCAGAGCCAGATAATGCCAAGATAGAATGGTTCGAGGACGAGCCGAGGGTACCTTATCCGTAGGCGAGGAGTATGAATGGAGCTAAGCTTAAGGACTTTTGTGCTGCCAAGACGTTTTGTATTATGACTATGTTTGAACTCTCTGGATTTCGGTTATGTTATTTTGTGGGAATACTACCTTTGGGAACTTAGTATTTTCCCAATGCATGTTTAATTTGAAAAGTTTTAATTCTTCCTAAATTTTACTACCATGTTGAATGTTAGCATGGGAGTCCATGATTTATGTTATGGATTTTCGCATGTTATGCATGACGCTTCGTACTCTCCTTAGTGAAGTACGGCGGGTGCACCGTATCCGGACGAGGCCGGGTGCGGGGGCGCTACAGGTGGTATCAGAGCCCAGGCTCTAGATTTCGGACAGAACGTAGGACTAAGTTATGATCTTAGCAATCTAAGTTTGATCTTAGACCTAAGTTATGATCTTAGATGAGTGATGTCCTTAGACTAGGACCACATAGACCGGGTTTAGGATGTAACTTAATAAAGTATCCTGAACTATGAAAGTTAAGTCTATGACGTAAGACGTGCCCTTTCCTTCCATATTTTAAAAATCTTTGAATTATGGTCTTTGGTCGAAATAAATTGATGATTATTCCGATATTCTAAATAGACGATAAACCCATAAGAGCAGATGGTGAGACCACGTGACAGACCCCCGAGAGCACGACCAGCTGCTCAGGAGCCCATTCCTCCACCACCAGAACAGGTCCCGCCGCCACCTCAGCCGGACCAGGATCCTCCAGCACAGAATAATCCACCACTGGCTCCACAGGCACCTGTTCCTCCAGTCATCCCGGATATGAATGCATTTCAGACCTTTTGCCAAGTTGTTACTCAGATAGGACAGGGCCTAATTCATCAGAACGCTCCACCTCAGCCACAACAGCCAGTAAGGGATGCCCAGTACTATTTTAAGAAGCTCAAGAGGGCTAATGTACCACTGTTTGAGGGAAAACCAGACCCAGATATTGCGGAGAAGTGGCTAGATGAAGTTGAAAATTGTTTTGAGCTAATTCAAGCCCCAGAGGAGATGAAGGCTTAGGCTATCAGACCTTTCTTGATCAGTGAAGCAAATCAATGGTGGAAGACAAATCTGCAACCTTTGCCCAAACCGATCACTTGGGAATGATTTCTGCAAGAATTTCATAACTTATATATCCCTCCGTCAGTCAAATTGCAAAGGAGGCATGAGTTTGAATCTCTGAAGCAAGAGTCGGGCATGACGGTAGCTGAGTACGCAAATAAGTTCATCGCACTAGGGAGGTTTCAGCCTGTTACTATGAACGATGAAGAAACAAAAATGTTGAAGTTTGAAAGAGGTCTAAACCCAAGAATTAGGACATGGTTGGTAAATGAAAATCCTGCCAATTTTGGAGCACTTCTGGATGCATGCTACCGTATAGAGAGGGATATCATACGAAGAGATGATGTGGGTCAAAAGCGAGAAAGACAAGGGATCGGAAATGAGAAGTATAGGAAAATGGCTAAGAAGAATTTCAGAGGATCCGTTCGTCAGGGACAATCTCAAGGACAGAATCAGCGCCGCAAGCAAAACCAAAATAATCAGGCCCCATCTCAGCAGCCAGCAATACCAGTATGCCCTCATTGCCAGAAGAGGCACGTGGGAGAGTGTAAGTGTAAGACAGGTAAGTGCTTTGGATGCGGAAAGGATGGTCATATGATTAAGGATTGCCCGGAAAAGGGAGCACACCCACAACAATAGCAAAGGAACCAGCGGCCACGTGCAAATGCAAGGGTTCACGCTATGACTGATGCTGATGTTGAAGAGACCGCTGACGTGGTGCCTGGTAAGATTTAAAGTTTTATGTCTTCAATACCTTTCACTTATGCATAACTATCATATTGCTTAGAAAAACGTGACTGGTTCAGGAACTATCCTAGTGTGTAGCATACCCGTAAATGTGTTGTTCGACAGTGGCGCTGGCCACTCATTTATCTCAAGGAAGTTTGCTAAGAATATCGATCATAATTCAGTCCGATTAGATTCACCTTATAGAGTACAAGCAGCTGGCGACCAGGTGCTTGTTTCCCATCAAATATTCAGAAATTGTGCACTTGAGTTTAATGACCAGTTGTTTGAGGCCAATTTGATCCCCATATCTATGAGTGATTTTGACGTGATTCTCGGAATGGATTGGCTCTCAAAGAATCATGCTCGCATTGACTGCCGAAGCAGGCAAGTTATCATTAAGAACCCAGCTCGAGAGGAGATGTCATTCCAAGGAGGAACTAAGTTAAAGAAACCATCCAAGAAAGTCTTTGTTAACGCAGCTCGTGCCAGCCAAGCATTAAAGAAAGGTCATGAAGGATTCTTGGTTTATGTTTTAAGTGCTGAACAAGAAAGCCCTACCCTTGCACAAGTTCTAGTTGTTAATGAATACCCTGATGTATTTCTTGATGATCTGCCTGGACTACCTCCTGATCGCGAGATTGCTTTCGAAATAAACCTTGTCCCAGGAGCTGAACCCATATCAAAAGCCCCTTATCGCATGGCACCTGAGAAACTAAAGGAGCTAAAGGAACAGTTACATGAACTGTTAGAAAGGAAACTTATTCGCCCCAGTGTTTCACCTTGGGGTGCTCCGGTGCTATTCGTGAAAAAGAAGGATGGAAGCATGCGCTTATGCATCGATTATCGGGAGCTCAACAAGATCACCATAAAGAACAAGTACCCATTACCCCGGATTGATGACTTATTCGATCAGCTCAGGGTACGTAACTCATAAGTTTTAACTTGACTAAGATTTAAATCCATTGAAACCCTATCTAAAGCATTTTAATGCAGGGATCTCGAATTTTTAGTAAGATTGACTTACGATCTGGATACTTTCAATTGAAGATAAAGGCGGAAGATGTCCCTAAGACTGCTTTCAGAACCCGCTATGGACATTATGAGTTCTTAGTCATGCCTTTTGGTTTGACCAATGCCCCTGCCGCCTTCATGGATCTCATGAATCGAATCTTCCAAGAACAGTTGGACAAGTTCGTAGTGGTCTTCATAGACGACATCTTGATTTATTCACCCGACGAAGAGACTCACGCAGCCCATTTGAGGACAGTCCTGAATATTCTAAGAGCAAGACAGTTGTATGCCAAGTTTAGCAAATGCGAGTTTTGGCTTCAAAGTGTATCCTTCCTTGGTCATGTGATTTCAGAAAATGGGATTTCAGTAGATCCCAAGAAGATTGAAGCTATCACGGAATGGCCCAGGCCAACAAATGTTACTGAAGTAAGAAGTTTTATCGGACTAGCCGAATATTACAGAAAGTTTGTTGAAGGATTCTCGAGGATAGCTGTCCCCCTCACCAGATTGACCCAAAAGAAGACCAAGTTTGAGTGGAGTGCCGACTGTGAGAAGAGTTTCTCAGAGCTGAAAGCAAAGTTGACGTCCGCTCATATCCTAGCTCAGCCCACTCCTGGTGAGAAGTACGTAATGTACAGTGATGCTTCGAAGAATGGTCTCGGATGTGTCCTTATGCAGAATGACAAAGTGATAGCTTATGCATCCCGACAGTTGAAACCATTTGAGCAAAATTATCCTATCCATGATCTTGAACTTGCCGCAGTAGTATTCGCATTAAAGATATGGGGCACTATTTATATGGCAAAAAGTGCGAGATCTATACAGACCATAAGAGCCTAAAATACCTCTTTACCCAGAAAGAGCTCAATATGCGGTAACGCAGATGGTTGGAATTGATTAAAGATTATGATCTCTCCATTCAATATCATCCGGGAAAAGCTAACAAAGTCGCTCATGCCCTAAGTCAGAAAACAAGCCACCCACGGCAACCACCTCTTCAGCAAGATATGGAAGAATTTGGCCTAGAAGAAGTTGACTCAATCGATGAAGTTCTCGCCAAGTTGAGTCTTGTTCCTTCATTGATTGGTAAGATCAAAGAAACTCAAGGGATTGATGAAAACTTAAGAAAAGTCAAGGAAAGGATGAAAGATAAGCTACAAGATGACTTTGAGGTTCGCAGTGATGGCAGTTTATGGTATCGTGGACGGTTATATGTCCCCGAAAGCAAAGAAATTAAGGATGAAGTTTTGATGGAAGCTCATAATTCTCGATTATCTATACATCCTGGAGCTAATAAGATGTATCAAGATCTCAAGCAAAAGTTTTGGTGGCCCAGTATGAAGAAACAAATAGCAGAGTTTGTTGAGAGATGCTTGATCTGCCAAAGAGTGAAAGCCGAACACCAAAGACCCGCTGGATTGTTACAACCCTTAGAAGTGCCAGAATGGAAATGGGATCACATCACTATGGACTTTGTGACTGACTTACCCAAGACTAAGTATGGGAATGATGCTATATGGGTCATTGTGGATCGTTTGACTAAGTCTGCTCACTTTTTGGCTATGACGATTAAGGCATCTATGGAGAAGTTAGCCTATATGTACATTGACCATATCGTTTGTTTACATGGAGTGCCCATAAGTATTGTTTGCGACCGTGACCCCCGATTTACTTTGAGATTATGGACAGCCTTTCAAAAGGCAATGGGCACAGAGATAAGAATGAGTTTCGCATTTCATCCTCAAACAGATGGACAATCAGAGAGAACAATCCAAACCCTTGAGGATATGCTACGCGCTTGCATTCTTGACTTCGGAGGAAGCTGGGATAAAAGTCTTAAGCTCGTTGAGTTTTCTTACAATAATAGCTTCCACAGATCCATCGGAATGGCACCTTATGAGGCATTGTATGGACGAAAATGTCGGTCCCCACTCTATTGGGACAAGATTGGAGATAAAATCTACGCAGGACCCGACATTGTTGAGCAAACACGAGAGAAGGTAAAGTTAGTCCAGCAAAGACTAAGAGCAGCACAAGATAGAATGAAGATATGGGCAGACGAAAGAAGGAGACCTTTGGAATTTCAAGAAGGAGAGAAAGTTTTTCTAAAAGTTTCACCGACCAAAGGAGTTAAGAGATTTGGCATCAAAGGAAAACTAAGCCCAAGATTCATTGGACCTTATGAAGTGCTTGAAAGAATAGGTGAGGTTGCATACCGTTTGGCGTTGCCACCATCTCTTTCTCAGCTGCACGATGTATTTCATGTTTCTCAACTCCGTCGATATGTATATGACCCAAGCCACATCCTTGAAGATCAACAGTTGAAGGTTGAAAAAGATGTAACTTATGAAGAGGAACCCTTAAGAATAGTTGATCGGAAAGAGAAAGCTTTAAGGAAGAGATCCATACCCATGGTGAAGGTACAATGGAGGCATCATTCGGAAGAAGAAGCAACATGAGAAACGGAAGAAGATATGAGGAGTAGGTACCCCCATCTTTTTGACTAGCTTCTGAAGTTTCGAGGACGAAACTTATGATAAGGGGGGAGGATGTTGTACCCCCAACGATCATGTACGTGAAAACTATGAATAGGAGACGGAATGAAAGCGACAATTTCTTTTAGCGCGTGTTACTTATGTCAACTTAACCTTCTTTACTTAATTATTATTAAGGTGATACCAAGCCAATTTAAATAAGGAAACTTCAAGAAAGTAATATATGGAATATAGAGTTATATGAACTATACATACCACTATATATGTATGTGCGTGTATATGATATGTGCGTATGAAATGTATAAATACCTACATGCGTATACATAGGAGGATATATATATATATATCTAGTACACGTACATATAGGCGTGTGTATATATATACATACATATGCTAATCTTGAAATACAATATGGTACATGAATTAAAATTACAAGAGATATCAAGTTGCCCAAAGGCCCCAAAATTTCGGCCTATACATGGATAGGTTCTAGAATTCTCTAGCCAATTTTATTAGTTAAAATAATTACTTAAAGTCTACTACACCATTAAGACAAGAAGTTATCATGCAAAGAATAAATAGAAAACAAAATAGACGTGCATTTAAGGAACAAGTAAGACAACTCATTAAAGAAGGAGGTAGTATGGTTGAGGTCATAAAGACTCAACCCAAAACCGCCCCTTATGTCTAGACATGGAGGATTTTTAAATCCTACCATGGTTACTTTTTCCTTAAACCAAGATTAAGATAACCATGATTTGATAAAGTAACTTGGGTTAGCACTAAAGCAACCATAGTTGGAATAAAGTAACCAAGGTTATTACTAACCTAACCTTGATTAACACTCATGAGAACCCTAACCCTCCTATTTCTCCCTCCAAAACCGTCCACCCCCTTCCCAAGTCCCTAACATGTTTTGATTTAAACACTTCTAGAAACATCTACCTTCTTGTCATCTTGAGATTCCTCCCAAGATACATTCAAGCAAGAGCATAACACTTAGACAACCCTCATCTCCCTCACCAACAATTCGGCCCATTCATCTTGAAGGATAGGAGTTCAACTTCACTTTCAAGACTCAAGAAGACATCTAGGTAAGTCTTGTTCCAAGGTTCCTTAAGTGAATTCTTATTTTGATAAAGAATGAAGCTAACATGAATCCTCCCATTCACATCAAAACCGTGACATCCATGGGTTAAATAGGTGAAAGCCTTCAACTTTCCTAGGTGGAGACATATTGTGGTACTTGAATCTCCACTCAAGCTCATTCTGGTAAGATGCTCTAGCCTCAAACATATCCTATTTTCACTATTGAATGAAGACTAACCCTCTTCATACCTCTCCATCAAAACCGTGTGACCAAGGGAGTAGAAAGAGGTGGATTTCAACTCAACTCACTCCATAACCAAGCAAAGACAAGAGCTTTAGCTTGAAGAGGCAAGTATACAATGACCTCTCATGATTTATTTAAAAAGTTAGTGACTTGAATGCTTAGTGGTCCTTAAAGATTTGATCTTTAGTTGAATATGCTAAGTTCAAGACTATATCTTAGTGATTCCCTAAGTACAATGCTTTGCATGTGAATTATTCCTTCAAAGATGAAGTCTTTTCCTATATGCTATATGAAATAGGGCTGACCTAGAGTGAAATAAGGTTCACCAAGTAAGTCTAGACAAGATTAACTTGTGAATGTAATACGAAGGATCCTAGGAAAGCATACATGTGAAAGATAGGAGTTTTAAGAAGTTGTTTGTGAGATTAGTTTAATATGACACTTGAATATGATTGTATGCTAAAATATGTGTTGTAAAATGCGGTTAAGGCACCACATAAGTTGCGGACCAAAGTATTGAGGGGAAGTAAACATGGACATTTGACTTGGATAGATGACAAAATAGCAAACCACTAGAATTGGACAGAATAGAGTGATGTTTTAGATGGCTTAAGAAATGATCTTTTAGACCTTCCCTGGAACTGATTTTTGGTACAGAGCTAGCCTCATGAGTGTAGTGCAAGTGAGAGTTGGAATTTCGTTAAAATCAGTTACGGATTATTTTTAATCAATTATACGGTAAAACTGCTCCAGTAGAAAATTTCTGGAGCTGGACAGAATTGATCACTGAAGTCAACGAAAACAATGAGGACCTTGTGGACCTTCAATAAATCTGATTTTCGGCACCAAGCAATCCTCATGTATATAGCAGAATTGGGAGTTGGAATTTCGTGAAAATGAGCTATGGTTAATTTTTAATAAAATATTTGGTAAGACTGGTCAGACTTGAAAAATGGGAGCTGTGCAGAATGGTAACCTCTTTTGGTTGGTTTGAAAAGAGACCTTATAGATGACCAATAAAGCTGATTTTTGGCATGGTAATAATCTGATGAGTCTAGTGAACACGCCAACTGGAATTTCAGAAAAATAAGTTCTGGATTATTTTATATGAATTAATTAGTCAAACTGCTCAACTGAAATCACTGGAACCAACCTGAAGTTTAGTGATGACTTTCTGGACTCAGAAAGGGGACTTAGAGATATGAAAATAGGCTAAATTTCGGTAGGATACTAGTTCCACATGTTTATGATTTGTGCGAGTTGGAATTTCTAAAAAACGAATTACGGATTTGCCACAATTGAATGTTTGGTAAAATAGGTCAGTTCAGTTTCAGCACCTAACCCATTTCGGAAATTAATTAAATGAGCCCTTTATGGTTACTTAAATAATCTGAAATTTTTACGACATGTATGTAAGATTCCACCAAACGTATTTGTGACAAAAGATCATAGAAATGGACCTATTTGGTCTAGCTTAGCCGCCCCATGAATATGAAGTAAAAATCTGGAAATATTTGGTTCTGAAACCATGCATGTTGACATGTTATAAGGAATGCATACGATTATTCATGTCATGACTTGCATTGCATATCACTACATGTATCACGCATGATCATGAAACTGGTTTTATGAATTTTACATATGCAAGCAAGTTTTATAAGCAACTATGTTTTTGTTATGCATGAAAAGTTTTTACGGTCCCATGTTTTTAAAGAAAGCTTCATGATTCCTTTGCCGGCCAAGCATGCGACTAACCTGACTCCAGACCCAGTGTTAATTGGTCTGATGACATGATATGTTCTAGACCCGTTCAGATCCGTGGTTAATTGATCTGATATCTGTTCTGGACCCGTTCAGATCCGGGGTTAATTGATCTGATATCTGTTCTGGACCCGTTCAGATCCGGGGTTAATTGATCTGATATCTGTTCTGGACCCGTTCAGATCTGAGGTTAATTGATCTGATATCTGTTCTGGACCCGTCCCAGACCCGGGGTTAATTGGTCTGATGATATGTTTTGGACCCGCTCAGATCCGGGGTTAATTGATCTGACACTCTGTTTTTACGACATGTTACTTTATGGGACCAAAATGATGTTTTGACATGACATGACATCATGCATTGCACCTTGCATAACTCACGATCATGAGGACATGTTGCATGTTACAGTTAGTGGTTATAAGTCATTATTGGTATAACATTACCTAAAAACATGCTTAAGCCGAACGTCAAGCAAGCTCAGGATTTAAGATCATGTATGAATTATGATTCTTTGAGATTTTTGGGGTAATACATTCATGTTATGATTCTTTACGTATTTCATGGTAGTTTATTGTACTCTTGGTGGGTGATTTTTATCACTCACACTTTATTTTTCCCCCAGAGCCAGATAATGCCAAGATAGAATGGATCGAGGACGAGCCGAGGGTACCTTATCCGTAGGCGAGGAGTATGAAGGGAGCTAAGCTTAAGGACTTTTGTGCTGCGAAGACGTTTTGTATTATGACTATGTTTGAACTCTCTGGATTTCGGTTATGTTATTTTGTGGGACTACTACCTTTGGGAACTTAGAATTTTCCTAATGCATGTTTAATTTGAAAAGTTTTAATTTTGCCTAAATTTTACAACCATGTTGAATGTTAGCATGGGAGTCCATGATTTATGTTATGGATTTTCGTATGTTATGCATGACGCTTCGTACTCTCCTTAGTGAAGTACGGCGGGTGCACCGTATCCGGACGAGGCCCGGGTGCAGGGGCACTACATCCTTGATAGCAGAGCTCCTCTTTTGTAGGAACGTTGAAGACTACTTGTTTCCCTCGACAATCAATTTGTGCATGATATTTGGCCAACCAGTCCATTCCTAGAATCACGTCAAAATCACTCATCTGAATCGGTATCAGATTGGCATCCAGCGTATGATCATCAATCTCCACTTTGCAATCCTTGTATATGTGATGTGATACTAACACTTTGTCTCCGGCAGCTAATACTCGATAAGGATTCTCTAACCACTCAGGACCATTGTTCAGATACTTAACAAATTTCTTGGCAACAAACGAATGACTCGCGCCACTATCAAATAGAACATTCGCAGGAATTTTGTTTATCAATAGAGCACCTAAGACAAAGGCAATTATGCAAGTATTTGATATTCATAGCAATAAGTAAACAAAATGCATACTACAAACAGGCATGTACATAAATTATTGCTTATAGAAAAACATACCTGAAACAACTTCATTTGCCTCCTGAGCCTCTACGTCAGTCATGGCATGAACCCTCGCATTCACCTTGGGTTTCTCTCTACTTGGTTGGGCATCCTTATTTTGCTCCTTTTTTCGCTCAGGGCAATCCTTTATTTGATGTCCCAGCTTTCTGCAGTTAAATCATGCTCCAGTTCCCCAACGACATTCACCAAAATGTTGACGATGACATGTAGCACATGTGGGTATAGTAGCACTTTGGTTTCTCTTGACTATTGGCTCTGTCTTCCTCTTTATAACTCGCAACCATTTTCTAGGTTTGCCGGTTCCCTGATTGCCCACTGTCTCATCACTCCTCGGCCTCTTACCTTTGTTCTCCTCATCTCTCCTCTTTATGTCACCTTCTACCTTATAGCAAGCATCAAGTAAGGTTGGAAAATTTTGAGCATTGGCATTCACCATGCCTGTCCTGATCCGGCTACTTAGGTCTCTTTCGAACTTCACCATTTTCAGCTCATTATCACTCATCACAGAAGGCACAAATCGAACCAGAGCATTAAATTGGTTTGCGTACTTGGCAACTGTCATATCCGGTCCCTGTCTCAGTGATTCAAATGCACCAATCTTCTGCAAATGCACTGATGGAGGAAAGTAGAACTTGAGAAACTCAGTCTTGAATTTAGTCCATGTGACTGGTGTAAGGATATTCGCTCAGTAGTCGACCACCATTTATCAGCCTCTCCGACCAAGAAAGGCTTGATCATCAAATGTTTCATCTCTTCCGGAACTTGAAGTAAGGAAAAAATTATTCTCCACTTCACTTATCCATTTCTCAGCTTTGTCCGGGTCAGAATTACCGTCATAGGTCGGCACGTGTACCCTCTTCATGCTCTCATAGTAGTATCGGGTCCCATTCTAAGGTTGTGGGTTCGCTTGCACTGTTTGAAAGGCCTGGGCGAACTGCATCATCGCGTTCATGAATTCTTGTGGAAATGCATTCTGATTTTGATTAGGGATATTATTATTTCTCCGAGGAGGCATTTTCTGTAAAACAGTAAAATAATGTTATCTCCCGGATATATTTAACACAACGAGTTCTCATCCATTATTTAAAGTAAAGTAATAAGCATAAGGCAGTCTAACACAGTCAAATACATTGGAGGCATAATCTAAATTAATTTTCATGCATTCTAAATAATATCCTAGAGCATATATATAAATCATAACCTTAACAAATCATTTCTTAGTATCTATCACCTCACCATTAAATCATTTCTTATCAACTATGATCAATACTTAGGTCTAAAAATGATCAACACCTAGATCTAATATCTCGGTCTCTGATACCACCTAAATGTCATGCCCCGAGCCCTACCACTCGAAACGTCACATTCGCCGTATACCTTTTTCAAGATGTACAAGGCTTCTTATATCGTCATGCTTACTTTAATACTCCACTATTTAAGTGCATGAGACTCAATAAAATTAACTAAATCCACTCAATAAATATCTAGAATAAATACCCATCAAAAGAAATATTGGATCGTTGAAACAACTAGTCCACATTGAAATAATAATTCTAATGAGCTAAGTTCATAAGTACTCGATACAACTCAACACTAATAATAATTCAAATCTCGAAAGCTATCTTCTGATCTTCTTCACCATCCCCACTCATCATTTTCCTCCACGTAAATGTACTCAACGTCTTTATCATCTGAAACTGGTTGGTGGGGGTGGGGGGGAAGTGGTGTGAGCCAAATCAACGTCTTTATCATCTGAAGGATCGTGGCTCACTTTATGTGTGGTACAATTGTATCAATTTAATTAAAGGTGACGGTTGTGTTTTTTTTCTTTTTCATCCTTTTTGATACTTATCGCTATTGTACGTTGGATAATTGCATTAACAAAAAAAACAAGTGGGTTAAACTATACCATGAAACATGTTATTGATCATTTGTATACATTTGATTTTAACCGTTGCATGTTATTTACTGTAATTGGAAATTTTCTACAAGCTTTCGGAAAAAAAAAAAGAAAAACTTTCGGTTGTATTTTGAAAATAAATGGGCTATATATTATAAAAAGAAAAAGTGTCAATATTATATATTATATGCTAGCACACTTTAAACCTGTCCGGTTGGCAAAGATAAAATTGCATAAGCTATTGGATAGCATATGTTTTACACAAATAAATGGATTCACGTTGCCGAAGAAATGGATTTGTACATGTTTTCCTTGAGCTATTTGTAAGTATGTGATTACATATAGTTATATGAGTTTAAATGATAATATCATGTATTCTTGGGTCGTCACCATTGGCCGTATATTACTTATAGATATATATAATATGAAAATACACAACGTGTAGTTGATTTACATGCCGCAAATGAATATATATGTAATTATAATTTTGAAATGTGCTTGATGTATACACATGAACCGAGACCAAGAAACTATAATTGGGAGAAAAGTGGGTTGATGTGAAACATGTAATTATAAACGCGTATATACACCTGTATGAGCGCGTGCATATATGTGAGTGTACTTATATGTAGGAGATAAGTTGGAATTGAAACGGTAATAAAAGGGTAAACGAACAAGTATAACGGTAAATGAAAAAGTGTTTCAAGTTGTATTTGTCAACTTTCTAGGTTAAGTGTGGAAGTTAAAGTTTTTGTCCTTTTCCAAAGCAATCATCCGAGGCCTTTAGGAAGAAAGGAATGATTTGCCCAACACCAAGCATAGAAGTCGGCGAGGTTGGAAAGAAGAGATTCTGCGTAGGAAGTTAATTCATCAAAAAGGTAGGTGCCTCTTCTCCCTCAAACGGGTATGATTCATGCATGCTTTGATGGTATGCTTTATTTATTCCGTTGTTTTCATTTGTTTAAGTTGTAAATTTTGTATATGTTGGAAAGCATGAGATATACTGTTTATGGCTACTATGTGCTTGTATGTGTATGAATTTGGTGGTAAGATTATATCAGAACAAAAAAATACCCTTAAAGAATTGAAAAAAAAGGGAACTGTTACACTAGGACCTTTAAAATGTGGTGTTTTGGCCTTAGAATAGGTTCATATGGAATGGAAATAGAAGAAAATAGGGGTTGGGATCGAAAAACGAATCACAGCGCGCGATGCCACTGGTGGAACAACCATTAAATAAAAAAATTTAAATTAACTTAAGGCAGAGAACAGGGCGGCCAACGAACCGAGTCGGCTGGCTAGCGGGTCGGACCGAAGGCGGCCCTTTAACCACTTAAAAAATATATATAAAAATATAATTAAATACAAGTAAAATTCAAATAAATTCCAGAAAATATAAAATGTTAAAAGTAAATTATTTCTACTTAATTTCTAAAGTTTGGTAAATTTAATAAATTAAAAATAAATAGTAATAAATAGAATTAAATAAGGAAGAAATAGGAAAAATTAGTAGAACATTTTAGAAAATTAATACAAGATAAGGCAAAATTAGGGGGATGATAAATAACAACTTTCTAATTTTCGAAAAATTTACGAACCTAGATTTAAGTGCCGAAGGATGGTGACGATGGGCCAGGGGCCTTAGGCGATTGTGTTTTTGCATTCATGGCACGTGCATTGCATTTATGGCGGGTCGTGACGTACTGGTTATGGGCGCTCAGGATGGTGTATGGTGGCGGGGCCATGCACACTCAGGATGGTGTACGGTGGCGGGCCACGCACACTCAGTATGGTGACTGTGGGTGGGTACGACCCACAGCCACTCAGTAGGACCCAGGTTCATGCATTGCACGGTGGAGATATCGGCATTCTGTGTGACATGACTTTGTTGCGTGTGACACGTTGATTGAGCATGCATCACGTACTTGCGCATTTTATGTGGAGTGCTTTACTTACCGCATTTATTTTATCTTATGCATGTTATCTCATATTTATGTGGTATGTGGTTTTATCTTATATTTATGTGCTATGTGGTTTTATCTTATAGTTATGTGCTATGTGGTTTTATCTTATATTTATGTGCTATGTGGCTATATCCTTTCGGTATGCACATTTTTTATTGGTTTGAGGCGGTCATCTATTGGGTGATTTTCTGTCACTCACCCTTACTTCCCAGGTGAGCCGAATGAGAAATACGAGCACATCCTTGTTGAGGACGGGGCGGACATAGCTGAGTGGGATGGTTGATGGCTGCAGCTAGGATACGAGGGGAACTCTGTAGCTGATTTTTCGTAGTTATTTTTTGGGGATTTTCACAGACTCTTTATTACTTTTATTATCAGAATTTTTATTCAGTAATGTAAAGACGGTTATTGGAGTTTAATTTAAGTTGTGATTTACGTTTCCGCGAAAAAAATTTCTATGTCATTTCTGACATGTAAGAGATTGATTCGACGCCTTGTATTCTCCTTAGCGAGATACGGCGGGTGCACTGTTTCCGATGATAGGGCTCGGGAGCGGGGCGCTACAAGCAAACATTGCATATGATGAATAACAGTTATTTGCAGAAAGTACGCCGTGAACCAAGTCGTTTGTTACTAAGCTGATGAACCTTAATAATATAACTTAACCATCAATTGAAATCATAATAATTGGTAAATATCCACTTTGAAATTTTCTCATTTGACAATTCAGTCTCTTTACAAGAGATGTTATGAGACTAGAGATTCTACTTAAATACAAAGACCAAATCATTTGGTTCTAATAGAAAAATGGACCATTTTGGCCCAATTCATAATGTAGGAGATACATATTAGTCCATCACATTATGAGAGAGACCATGAATTGTATATCAATATAAATGACCACATCACTTCAACTATGCAGAAAATCTAAAAACTATTCTTTGTCCCTATCACAACAGAGATGCATAGGTCCTACTAAA
This sequence comes from Eustoma russellianum, assembly GCA_036186865.1. Lineage (NCBI taxonomy): Eukaryota > Viridiplantae > Streptophyta > Magnoliopsida > Gentianales > Gentianaceae > Eustoma > Eustoma russellianum. The sequence continues at coordinate 31,603,207 of AP025050.1, forward strand.
TTGTAAGATTGGGTAACAATGGTCCAAGAATTTATTTGAAAAAAGATCTCAAGTTATTTTCTACCCAGAGTAAAATTTTTGAAACTCAATTTGGAGGGCCACCATTACTTTATGGATAATATAGAACTGCCTATAAATTTCTTGTATCGTCATGGATTTTTCAAAAAAAAAAAAACAAGAACTTTGCTTTCCCTGTTCAAAGCTTGCGCGCATTCATGGCAAATCTCAATATCCGTGTTGTCTACCTAGCCGTGTTCTGTCTCTCCCTCTTATTTATATTAGATGAGCATCTATGTAAGTTCAAGTCTTTCTATTTTTCTTCTCCTACTTGAGAAACTGACTTTCTTCAATCCAATAACACTTCTATAAATTGTTTAACATGTATTTGTTTTGTTATTTCATAGGTGATTCAGAAACCGTTGACGTAGAACCAGCAGGAAGCAACTGCTGGCACAGAGACGATGGAAAATGGTGCTGTGAATGTCACTTTGACATTTGCACAGATGAGGAGCTTGATTGTGAGCATAAGTGTTTCTGCCCAAATCGAGACTTTGGTCATGTGCATGTTCTTGGTCATTGACAAATCAACAAGTTGTACTTTAACTCTTTGAATAAGAATAAAAGATCTCTCTATTTGTGAAAGAATGTTTTACTGATTCCGTTTTTGTTATCTTACTTCCTACTTTAATATTTTAGTTTATGTGTCTGTTAATGGATGAATCCCAAGTGAAACTTGTGCTTGTGCCCCTTCACTTAAATATTCAAATTGTTCACAGCCTATTCATGAAATGAACATACTTATTTATATATATAAGTACCCAAAATTTATAGTTTGCAAATATTGGAAATTACATTGCCTTTATACCACACTGCTAGCCGAAACAAATTCCAATCATGCATTGATAAAATTTCGGCTATCACATACAACATCACGAATATTACTTACATATATGTACATATATTCACACAGCTGATGAAGAATATATAAAAGCTCCAAGAGAAAACCAATATGATTTAAATCTCAGTCAAATTGATGGATAAATCCAATGGCTTAACATACTTTGTGCTTTCCATTTAAATACCGATTTTGATTAAAAAATGTACACGATATAGCATATATATTACCATTTACGTATGACAATTACGATTCCAAATGTCCCTCTGAATCTTTCGGCCTGTTTTCGTACCAAATTCTCTATTTTTTCACATAAAATTCAGCCGCCCCACTAATTATGCATATTATACCAATATGTTATTTAATATTACGTCACCCTGCAAGCCCACGATTTATTTATTTATTTATTTTTATTATTTTTTTTACCAAATGCAAGTTTCTCAGCAATGTTTTCCAAACATTGGCCATACACGACATCAACAATCACACATACACTTATATTTACAATATACACAATATACATACATGTTATTTATATATATACATACAGTATATACAATATACATACATATTCATATAAATAAATAAAAAAAATAGCACCTTCCAAGTTGGCATTTAATATTTCGGCCAGTTCCCCAAATTGTACCTTACTTTTAAATTTTATCACAGGTTCGCATATCCCATACACACTTGAACGTATATATATACATATATATATATATTCGACCACATAGAACCTGTAGATACGATGCATCCAAACATGCTTATGTATGATCTATATTTGATACGAAAGTATTGACACGGATTTCACAAATTCATAATAAGTACAAAAAGAGTACGTACCCACTTTAATTATAGTATACCGTACGACTGGATTGGGGTTGATTGATGGGATGAAATCACTTTTTCCTCGCTTTCATATGCCCTCATCTGCAAGTGGTGCCAAAAGGAGTTTTTTTTTCTCCTTATTGTTGCTGCTACTGGACGGATTGTGGGGTGGAGGGAACAATTATGGCTGTAGACTCTTTTTTTTTCCTTTGTTTGTTTGCTGCAGAGATGCGGCGGCAGCTTGGGTAGGGAAAAGTGGGTATTATGTGTGTATATATAAATATTTAGGTTGGTCCTAGGGTTAGGTAATTTTCCTTAGTTGGTTAAGATTAGGATTTTCTAGTTTGTGTAGGATTAATATTCCTAAATTATATCAAATCCAAACTTATCTTCCAATTCCAATTAGGATAAAGGTATTATATTTTATTTATATTGTTTTCCTCTTCTTTTTTTTTCCTTTTTTTTTACTTCAAAAACCCTGGACGTAACAACATTGACCGAACCAGGATAAATTCTCGGTGTTCTTCTCTTGTTTCTTTATTTCTGTTTTCTGCCCGTTTTTGACTGCAGTTTTCACATAACTTCTCACAATTTGAAAAAATAGCTAAACATTTTCAAAATTCGTGATTTTTGGTGGAATTATACTTCAGACTGTTAACTTTCATTTGCAACAAGAATCACTTGATTTGAGCAAGGAAAAGTTAGTCTTTCAGTCTTTGCAAGATAACTGCTCCAATCTGGCTGCAATCTGACCAGTTTTGAGAAAACTTAAATTCTGTATTTTTCAAGAATTGTTTAAGGTCAGGGCCTTTTGGAAACTTCATCTACACATCCTAAGGAGTGTTTTCATATAAAGATCAACCTTTTTTGTTGAGTATTCAAAGAGAAATACGTTTTGCAAAATCAGCAACATTCTGTCCAATTTTGTCCAGATTGACCATCTGAATCTTTTTATTTGTTTGGAAGGTCAAACGATCTTATTTTTGTCTGATTTTTGGACAGAGTCTTGTTAACTCATTGAAGTTAAATGCTGGAGATTTTCATAATTTTTGGAGTTGTGTACAATTATTTGTGATTTTTTGAAAAACGGGTTCTGAATCTGAGGTGGTTTCAGATTCTGTTTTCAAAGGGGATTTTAACAAAGGGTAGTAGTGTAATTTCCGCTAACCACTATTCACCCCCCCTCTAGTGGTGTTTATTGCAGGTGTACGGTCCAACATTTGGTATCAGAGCCAGACCAACACCACTCAAAAGAAGCAAGATTCAACACCATACAAGGCCAAGAAACGACGATTCATTATATACTGCTTGTCTCAAATCCAAGGTACATACTATGGCTATTGTTTCTCACAAAGGTGAGTTGGAAGTTATGTCTACACAACGCCCTCCTCTTTTTGATGGCAATAATTTTGTTCATTGGAAACTAAGAATGAAGCTATTCTTAATGGCTATAGACATCGATTTATGGTCTATAGTTGAAGATGGGCCATACATTCCAACGAAAGTTACACAAGTTAGTGAAGTAACTCAAGAAGTTGAAAAATGTAAAAGTGAATGGTCATCAGATGATAAAAAGAAAATGTCCATGAATGCTAAAGCTATGCAATTACTTTTGAATGGACTTACAACTTCTGAAGCAGGATATGTGTCAAATTGCACAAGCGCACACGACATGTGGAAATCACTTGTATTAAAGCATGAAGGTACTAGTGGTGTTAAAGAGTCAAAAATAAACATGCTTATGACTGAATTAGAGACTTTCAAAATGTTGCCAAACGAATCCATAACATCTATGGATTTGAGGATTACTAATATTTTCAATGCCCTTGAAGCTTTAGGAAAGTCATTTTCGAACAGTGACAAGGTTCAAAAGGTGTTACGAAGTCTTCCTGCTGAATGGGATCCAAAGGTGACGGCAATCGAACAAACAAAGTCAATTACTAAGATGGATGAATTAATAGGATCACTCAAAGTATACGAGGTAAAATTGAATCAACGAAAATCTGAATTATCAAAGATGTCAAGTAAGTCTGTTGCTTTCAAATCATCTGAGTCATCTCATAGAAACAATGATGAAAGTAATAGTGATAGTGAATTAGATGATGATTTAATATTAATAGCTAGAAACCTTAGAAAGTTTTTCAAACGGCCTAATCGAAATAGACAACATTCTTCTTCATCCTCTTCTCAACCAAAGAAAAATAATTTTAATAATAACAAGTGGAATAATAGAGAATTAAAATGCTATGAATGTGGTAAAAAGGACACATTTCTTACGATTGTCTGGAAAAGAAAAATAATAATAACAATAATAAGCAAGTCAAAGACAAGGAGCCTCAATGGTCCAAAACAAAGGAGCCAAATGTAAGAAAAGGAAAACGAGCAATGAAGGCGAGCACATGGAGCGACTCATCCGACTCAGAATCCAAAACTGAGGAAGCTCAAGTCTGCTTCGTATCCAACGAGGTATGTTCTTCTTCTGATAGTGATTCCGATAGTGACATGACATTTGATGAAATGTATGAAAAATTCTTAAGAATGCATGCTCACTGTAAGAGGCTCTCTAAAGAAAAGAAGAAACTAGTTGAAGAAAATGACAAGTTGAAGACGTCCAACTTGGAATTCTCCGATCAACTAGAATCTCTTAAACAAGAGTCTACTAATACTCTTGATTCTTTAGAGAATAAAATTGAATCATATAGGAAAGATGAACAAAAGTTACAAATGGAAAATAAAATGTTAAAATCCAAGTTAGAAAGTTGTGAAAATGAAATAGTACAACTTAAGTCTTCTAAATTTACCTTAGAAAAAATGATAGAACAATTTAAATCTGGTGCAAATATGTTAGATACACTTATATCATCACAAAAGTATGGAAATGATAAAACTGGATTGGGATATAAAGAAGAAGATGAAAAATTAGATAAAAAGACTAAGTTTGTATCATCAACTACGAAACAACCTTATAAAGTTATAAAAACAAACTTGTCTGCTAAATCTTCTTCTACTCATTCTTCTTCTTATTCAAAGATAAAAATGCAGCATGCACCCATAAAAACACACACGCATAACTATACATCTAGGCCAAACTTTGCATCTAGACAATCTAGAAATTATGCCTACATGTATACAAATGCAACTAGACCGAATAAAATGCATACAACTTATTATGAACCTAAATATAGGCAACACTCTTATAAGTCTTATAGAAATGCCTACAAACAAACTTATATAGCGCCATATAAGAAACAAAATCGCATGCCTTATGCACATTATAAAATTCGGTCATCCTATAATGATTATCAACCATGGCACAACATGTATAACAATGTATCCTCACTTATGTGGAATAATCATGTATATGCTAATTCTTCTTATTTTCCAAATTATAACAATGCTAAAAATGTGCCTAGAAGGTATATTCAAGTTTGGATACCTAAGGGATATCTAAACAAGAATAGTGCCCCTAACATTCAAGGACCCAAATAAAGGGTACCTAAAACTTTGTCTCCATTGTAGGAAAATTGTAAAGAGTACAAGAAGGAGGCAAAGTCAAAGAATCTAAAAACCAAGTGGTTTTTAGATAGCGGGTGTTCAAGACACATGACGGGCAACCCCAAACTATTCACCGAACTGGAACAAATCGATAATGGAGGAAAGGTGACATTCGGTGATAACAACCAAGGCAAGGTTATTGGAAAAGGAACAATTGGGGACCCTAACACATTTCAAATACGAAATGTGTTGTTAGTAAGCAATCATTCTTACAATTTATTAAGTATTTCGCAACTTATAGATTCTGGTTATCATGTCTCTTTTCTTCCTAATTGTTGTGATATAATAAATGAAAAAAGAGAAATTGTACTAAAAGGAAATAGGGATGGTAACATTTACACACTATCACTAAATAACATATTAAATGCTAGGATTAAGTGTTTAGTATCACATGACTTAGATGTGAACTTATGGCATAGACGACTAGGCCATATAGGAGTTTCAACCGATAGAAAGATTATCTAAGAAGAATCTAATTAGAGGAATGCCTAAGTTAGACTTACATAATTTTCAATTATGTGAAACATGTATTAAAGGAAAACATATAAAAGAGACAATGAAATCAAAACATGAAGTGAGTACTAGTCATGTACTAGAACTGCTTCACTTAGACTTATTTGGTCCAAGTAGGACAAGAAGTCTAGGTGGACACTACTATGTGTGTGTCATAGTAGATGATTACTCACGATACACATAGGACATTGTTCGTAACACACAAAGACGATGCTCCATTGGTAATCGAAAATCTTATTAAGCAACTTGAAAATCTTTATGAAGAAAATGTTAAAAGAATTAGAAGTGATAGAGGTGGAGAATTTAAAAACAAAGATATAATTAAGTTTTGTGAATTACATGGAATAAAACATGAATTCTCACCACCAAGAACACCACAACTCAATGGAGTTGTTGAGCGTAAAAATAGAACACTACAAGAAATAGCTAGAACTATGTTGTGTGAAAACAAAGTACCTAGATATTTGTGGGCTGAAGCTGTTAGTTGTGCGTGTTATATAATAAATAGGCTTTCTATTAGAAAGAAATTAAATAAAACACCATATGAGTTATTGAATAATAGACAACCTAAGGTAGATTATCTTAGAGTATTTGGGTGTAAATGTTTTGTACTTAATACCAAAGATAATTTAGATAAATTTGAATAAAAGTCTATTGAATGCATATTTGTTGGATATTCAACTAACTCAAAGGCATATAGGTGTTATAATCATGCATCTAGAAAAATAATTGAATCTATACATGTGAAATTCAATGAGAATGCATATTTTGATGTAAGTGATAAAAAGAAACAAGAGAATAATGTTGAAAATATGTTTGATGATGATGATATATTACTTGAGCCTGTTCATGATCATCTAGAACCAACTTCCCATGAACAAGATGTGCATGAATCTTTAGGTGAAATAAATCAAGAAATTTTACAATTAGAAGATAATCTATCTAACTTACAGGATGTTCCAATTGTATATAAAAATGTTCACACGAATGAAACATTTGAACTAGAAGAAGGTGAACCTAGTCAACTTAGGAATTGGTGGCTTATAGAAGATAAACATAAACACCCTAAAGAGCTAATCATTGGTGATCCAAGTGTTGGGGTTAGAACACGTAGAAACATAAGTCAAGCTGAAGGGCATATCTTAATATCACACTTAGAACCTAAAAATATTAAGGAAGCCTTAGGCGATTTATCATGGATAGATGCCATGCATGAGGAGTTAAACCAATTTATCCGAAATAATGTATGGGACTTAGTGCCTAAACCTGAAAATAAATATATAATAGGAACAAAATGGATATTTAGAAACAAAATAGATGAACAAGGAAACATCACAAGAAATAAAGTTAGACTAGTCGCACAAGGTTATAATCAACAAGAAGGTATAGATTATGAAGAAACCTTTGCACCCGTTGCACGACTAGAAGCAATTAGATTGTTACTTTGCGATTGCAAGTCTAAGCAATATTAAGCTCTTCCAAATGGATGTCAAGAGTGCATTCTAGAATGGATACATTCAAGAAGAGGCGTTTGTCAAACAACCCCCTGGATTCGAAGATCCAAAGAATCCTAACCATGTTTACAAGCTTAAGAAAGCTCTATATGGTTTGAAACAAGCTCCAAGAGCTTGGTATGATAGATTTGCGAACTTTCTTATTGTAAATAATTATCAAAGGGGAACAATAGACAACACATTATTTCTAAGACGAAAAGATAATGATTTGTTAATAGTTCAAATCTATGTAGATATAATCTTTGGTTCAACAAACCCTACCTTAGTAAAAGACTTCGAAGAATGTATGAAGTCAGAATTTGAAATGTCAATGGTAGGAGAGTTGAATTATTTCTTAGGACTTCAAATCAAACAAACCCCTCAAGGAATTCACATTAGCCAACTTAAGTATGTCAATGATATGATTAAGAAGTTTGGCTTTGAAGAATTAAAACCAACACCTACCCCCTATGAGTGTTAGCACCAAACTAGACAAGGATGAAAATGGTAAAACTTTTGATGACACACTCTATAGGTCTGTGATTGGATCACTATTATACTTAACTGCATCAAGACCTGATATCATGTTTAGTGTGTGTATATGTGCTAGGTTTCAATCTTGTCCTAAGGTATCACATTACAATGCAGTTAAAAAGATCTTTAGATATCTTAAGCATACACCTCACTTAGGACTGTGGTATGATAGAAACGCTAAGTTGGAATTACACGCATATAGTGATGCTGATTATGATGGTTGCAAATTAGATAGAAAATCCACTAGCGGTACTTGTCAATTCATAGGAACCAACTTGATTTCTTGGTTTTCTAAAAAGCAAGCTAGTGTAGCTCTTTCTACCACTGAAGCCGAGTATATCGCTTTGAGTTTATGTACTACCCAAATACTTTGGCTTAAACAGCAACTTAGTGATTTTGGCATTAAAATGAATAAGATTCCAATTTTCTGCGATAGCACAAGTGCAATCAATCTTTCACGGAATCCGGTGCTTCATTCTAAGGCCAAACACATTGAGGTGCGATATCACTTTCTTCGTGATCATGTTCAAAATGAGGATATAGTGATAAACCACATAAGAACTGATCATCAAATCGCTGATATCTTCACCAAACCCCTTAATCAAGCCACTTTTGAAAACTTACGAGCCAAATTAGGAATGATGACTTACAATACCATTGTATAGTTCTATCTTTTGCATGATTTGCAAAATAAAGGGGGAGATAGAATAAGAACATGATTTTAGTTGGTAAGTCATGTTTTAGTTGGTAAGTCATGATAAATCATATGCTAAGTTTTTATTGGTATAAATTTTGGAGCATAGGTTAAGGGGGAGAGTATGAGTTGCGGGGGAGCGGCATACTATTTAAAAGTTGAAAACATAGTTGAAAACATTTGGTTAAACTTTTGGTTATAAGTTGTGACATTAAAATCATGTTAGGTTATTTTGAAAATCATCCAAAAGGGGGAGAATGTTGAGAAATATGTTTGGATAATTTTCAAAGTCATGATTTTAAGTGATGAATACTTAAAAATGTCACCTATGGTATTATAAATGAAAGAGTTGAATAAGTGAAGAAAAATGACACGATGTCTAGGGTTGTTAGAAATATTTTTCTAAAATGTGATAAAATAGTTGTTTTTATTTTTACATGATTTATATATGTTTATCATGTTGTGATTATGTGATTTTTATGATGTTAATATCTTGTGACTAATATGCCCTCGAAGTTTCTACAACTTACCAAAAAGGGCAAAAGTGGTATTTTGAGTTTTGTAGGTACTCGACATGGTGAATATGATTCAAGAAGATATTATCATCTTATTTATTATCAAGAAGGTGTTATTATATTTAATTCTGACCATCGGGGTCATTTCTGGAGTTTTATCTCACTAGGGGCATTTTGGTCATTTTACCCCCGAAGACAATTTCGGTATTTTTACTCAAGGAATCTCTTGAGTATCTTATTATATTCATTCTGGAGTTCATTTAATATATTATTGAAGATTATTTGGTGATTTTCTATTTTATTCTCTCATTTGCTGATTTTATCGACGGTAGCGGGATATGTGACGGTATTCGATGTCACGTTCTATTTTCTCTTGAAGACTTTATATATATGTTATTGGAGGTTCTTAATCATCATCTTTCAGAGATTACAAGGTGTCCTTGGTGCAAGATTCATCACAATATGTCAAGGAGAAATGGGAATTTTGATATTATATGTTGACATAACCTTGTCAACTATTATTTGTTGATTTCTCCTCAAAAATCTGAGTTGGTATACATATACACAGCCTCCAAAACGTGATTATACAGGTGGATATGATGTTTTTCTCATTTTATGAGTTGGAGACAAGAAGACAAACCAAAAGCAAGCTAGTTGGCAAAAGTTGCCAACTTGAAATTTCAAATTTGAATGTAATGGAGACAAGATTGTTGGAGATGATTATGGAGGTGTTTTAATTCAAAATTCTCAGCCATCACATGGTCTAAAAGTTAGAGGGAATATGCCATCAATTCACTCTATAAATAGAAGGCAAGGTGAAGAAGAGAAGACACACACTTGAAAGCAAAATTGAAGATTGTTGTCTTGCTATTCTCTTCTCATATTTTCGTTCATACTTTGTGTAGCTAAGGTGTTCCATTTCTAGTTGTTGTCCAGCTACACTATACACACCTTCTTGTGTCTTATTTGTAAGATTGATTAGCCAAATCTGTAAGGCTACATCAATAGGTGATAGAGGTGTTGCAACCAAGAGTTGCATAAAGGTGTTCATCCAAGTCTTGAATAGGGTTGGTGTTTAACCCAAGGATCAAGCTTGGTTCTTGCTGTAATTTGGTTCATACCATAGTGAAATCCAAGGAAAGGTGTTCCTTGGGACTGGAGTAGGTCACATTGACCGAACCAGGATAAATTCTCGGTGTTCTTCTCTTGTTTCTTTATTTCTGTTTTCTGCCCGTTTTTGACTGCAGTTTTCACACAACTTCTCACAATTTGCAAAAATAGCTAAACATTTTCAAAATTCGTGATTTTTGATGGAGTTATACTTCAGACTGTTAGATTTCATTTGCAACAAGAATCACTTGATTTGAGCAAGGAAAAGTTAGTCTTTCAGTCTTTGCAAGATAACTGCTACAATCTGGCTGCAATCTGACCAGTTTTGAGAAAACTTAAATTCTGTATTTTTCAAGAATTGTTTAAGGTCAGAGCCTTTTGGAAACTTCCTCTACACATCCTAAGGAGTGTTTTCATATAAAGATCAACCTTTTTTGTTGAGTATTCAAAGAGAAATACGTTTTGCAAAATCAGCAACATTCTGTCCAATTCTGTCCAGATTGACCATCTGAATCTTTTTATTTGTTTGGAAGGCCAACGATCTTATTTTTGTCTGATATTTGGACAGAGTCTTGTTAACTCATTGAAGTTAAATTCTGGAGATTTTTATAATTTTTAGAGTTGTGTACAATTATTTGTGAATTTTTGAAAAACGGGTTCTGAATCTGAGGTGGTTTCAGCTTCTGTTTTCAAAGGGGATTTTAACAAAGGGTAGTAGTGTAATTTCCGCTAACCACTATTCACCCCCTCTCTAGTGGTGTTTATTGCAGGTGCACGGTCTAACAATACTAGCTATGAACTTAGTGAGTTTAGTATGAAAACTAGTGACGAAGTTATTTCTTTGCCTAGACGAAGCAAAAGACAAAGGATTGAAAAATCTTTTTGGAGATGACTTCACTATTGCCTTTATTTTAGAAGAAGATCCTAAGACATATAAAGAGGCTACGAAGTCCATAGATGTTAAGTTTTGGAAAGAAACTATAAATAGTTAACTTGAGTCTATTCTTAGTAATAATGCTTGGGAACTGTAGAGTTGCCTAGGGATATAAATCTATCATTTGTAAATGGGTCTTTAGGAAGAAACTAAAGGCTGATGGTATAATTGATAAGTTTAAGGAAAGACTAGTTGCCAAGGGGTTTACTCAACAAGAGGGAATAGATTATTTTGATATGTATTTACCGGTAGCGAGGATAATATCTATTAGAGTGTTAGTGGCTTTAGCTTCTATTAACAAAATAGTGATACACCAGATGGATGTAAAAACGGCATTCTTAAATGGTGATTTAGATGAAGAGATTTATATGCATCAACCAGAAGGTATGATTGTTCAAGGACAAGAACACAAAGTTTGTAGACTTAAGATGTCCTTGTATGGTCTTAAACAAGCTCCAAAACAATGGCATGAAAAATTTGATAATGCTATGTTTTGTCAATGGTTAAATTGTGAATGAAAGTGATCGTTGCATTTATAGTAAAGTTGATGATTTTGGTTGTGTAATTGTTTGTTTATATGTTGATGATATGTTGATTTTTAGAAATAACATGAATGTTGTGAATAGTACCAAATCATTTTTATCGTCGGTCTTTGACATGAAAGATATGGGCAAGGCTGAATTTAGTCGAAAACTATGGGGGGTTATGCGTTGTAGAAAAAATGTTGAAAAGGTTTAATTTCTTCGACATAAAACCTGTAAGTACTCGTTATGATCCTGCAGTTCACTTGAAGAAAAATAGAAATAATAGTGTTTCACAAGTGGAGTATGCTAGAATAATTAGAAGTTTGGTGTATCGAATGCATTGCACAAGACCCGAAATAGCCTATGCAGTAAATAGACTAGCCAGATATACTCATAATCCAAGTAGCGAAGTTTGGTCTGCTTTAGAAAGATTAATGAGATATATTAAAGGAATGATGAATTTATGTCTTGTGTTTAATGGATTTCCAGCTGTGTTAGAAGGTTTCTGTGATGCTAATTGGGTATCCGGTGACGATGAAATAAATTCAACTAATGGTTATGTATTCACTTTGGGTGGTGGAACCATTTCTTAGAAATCTTCTAAACAAATGTGTATATCAAAATCTACTATGGAATCTGAGTTTATTGCTTTAGAACTTGCTGCAACAGAAGCTGAATGGTTAAGAAACTTGTTGGTTGATATTCCTCTGTGGTATAAACATATGCCTTCTGTTTATATACGTTGTGATTCGCAGGTAGCGATCGCTTGAGCGAAGAATAAGATCTATAATGGAAAGAGCTGGCATATCAGATTGAGACACAATATTGTACAGGATCTAATTAGTTCAGGAGTAATTAACTTGGAGTATATAAGAACCGAGTTGAATCTGGCAGACCCTTTAACTAAAGGACTAAACAAGAAGTTAGTCCAACAAGTGTCGAGGGGAATGGGACTGATTTCATTGTTGTGAACTTTGTATGACGGCAACCCAATCCACTATTAGTAGAGATCCTACAAACAGGGTTCAATATGACAAAAACAAGTCATATAATGTTCTACGAGTACTATCATTTTGTCTCTTCTTATGGTGCTGTTGAAGATAGTACTCGCTGCAAGTAAGTGAGGGTGAGATTTATTAGAATCTATTAATGAAATTCATAGTCATATTGTATGGTGGTGTGAGCAATGCACACTTAATGAATTTCACCTATATAAGCGTGGAAGTGGTGTCGCTTCCTATGAGAGTTTGGAACAACTTACTAGAATGCTTATGAAAATGTGGGACTAGGTGCATGGCCGATATCGCACCACACCGCGAACTCGCCTGAAGCTAGTCAATGACAATGTCGGTTGTAAGTTTATATAAACAATAGAGAGGTAAGATTCAAGACGTCAATGTCATCTTATTTCCGTTTATATACTTCTCCTTGTACTAAGTGGAAATTCAAGACGTAAGTCATTGTCTATTATGTGTCATTGTCTTCGTTTGATAGTGGAGAGGTCAGTTTATTAACGTTCAGAAATGTTTGTATATAAGTTTGGATCATGTGGGGGATTGTTGGAAAAGTACGTATAACATACTTTAAAATTTGCTCCAAACTTATACAGAAACATGTATCATGTTGTTTAGAAGATCGAAAGATGATTTGAACCTTTTAAACTTGTAAAAAATTACTTGGATCGATCCATGTGTAAGTTGGATCGAACTAAGTGAAAGCTGAAATGAAGTTGAGTGTGCTGTTGGACATAGATCGATGTGGGGTAGATGCAAAGCTGGAACTCTCCGTCTAACATAGATCGATCACATCGATCGATGTGACATTGATCGATCTATGTTGGCGGATGCAAAGTTAGAAGTTTCTGTCTAACATCGATCGATGACATCGATCGATCGAAGTGACATTGATCAATCACATCGTTCGATCGATGTGCCAACAGTCTGAACTTTTCATTTTGAATTGCATCTTTTGATCCAAGATTCATCTTCCTTCACATATGAACGGCATGCAACTGACTGGGAGGAGTTCTAAACTGCTGAAATGAGTTTTATTAGTTGTTTTTACACAACCCAAAGCATATATATAGTAGGCCTTGGTATCTTGAACTATACATACAATATATTTGCAAAATCTGAAAAATGTCAGCAAGTTTCTTTCTCCAACCTTCTCTATTCTACCTCTACTATCAAACACTTTCCTTTGCAAGTTCAATCCTTTTCTCATAGAGCAAACAAACAAAGGAAGCCGTTAAATTCTGAGAAGCATTTGCTTGTAGTTCACCTTGCTCAACCGGTAGATGCGAAATTGCTTTTAAAGACATTGATTTCTATTTCGTCTCGGCATTTGTGTTTCGCTGATTTCGTCTGATTGTTCCACATCTTATTCATATTTTTCTAAACTTTTCCTGCATCGAAGAAACAAATAAGAGAAGAGATGCAATATTCGAACAAAACCATCAGTATACCATTATTTCATCTTCCATAAACGGTTAGTTTGCCTTTCTAAAATGTTAAATTATTAAACATTGGCAATCAACTCCATGTTTTGATGGATCTCAATTTTTTTGCTTTTAGGCAATGCCTTATTTACAAAGGCTTACATTTGTTGCTAAATTAAGTACATTAAAATCTTCAGAAAACCTTTCTCTTCTGGTTTAACTTTCTTTTATCTTATAGGTCTAACCTACGTTCTCTGGTACTTGCTGGTTGATCCAATCCAATTAAAGCGTACGCATTATTTACTTGTGAATTCGACAATGAATTTAGACGGTAAACCAACTACGTCATTTCAAAGTTTGTGTCTAATTTTACTATCTAACTTCACTATTCACTCATCATAACAAGCGGTAATTGATAGATATTGGGTGGGAAAAAAATATATGTATCCTCTCTTAGAGGTATTCCTTCTAACTTCTTTCTAAATGTAAACTAATGTAGTTTATTTTTCAACAAAAATAATAATAATTTATACACCAACATTTTTAGCTTGTGATTTTTTAATAAAAATACATAGTTTTATACTTTTGAGGGCGGGTCTTGGAGCAACTGATAATATTATTGTTTTGTGACCCTGAGGTCACAGGTTCGAACCGTAAAAACAGCATCTTGCACAAAATAAAGAATAAGGCTGTATACATCAGATCGCGAAACGATCTAGACTCTCCTTAGACCTTGTACAAATGCGGAAGCCTAATACACGAGGAACGTTTTGTTTACATAGTTTTACACTTTAAAAAAGACCAAAGAAGAATTCTTTTAAAAGGTGATTTCATCTAAAGACACATGTTTACAACACAACCAATTCCGATGACGTGTCATTTCTCTTTCTTGTACCCGTGAAACTTATCGAGTGACATCAAACAATAAAATCAGATAAAACTATGAACCTCCATTACTCACCAAGAAAGAATTTCCCATGTGGAACTCTTTTCCACTAACAAACTTCTATGTGATCTTCAGTTAAGCATAAGTAGCTTTAAGCATATGCAAACCATAACAATTTATGTTTGGTGATTATTTTATTTATTTAAATAGTTTGGTCCATTATGATACGACCAACTTAATGATATGCATCGCATCCCATATTAAATAATATCATTAGCTAGGGGCGTTAAGCGAACTAAACAGTTCGTTTCAAGTTCGATCTGTGTTCGATTTGAGTTCGTTCGTTAATTTTACTTAAACGAGCCGAGTTCGAACACCTAATTAGGTTCGTTTACTAAAACAAACTGAACTATTCACAAACTATTGGACTCGTTTAAACAATTATAGTGTTTTCGAGTCGAACTTGAACAAAATTTGAAGTTCGTTGTAGTAAATGAGCCAAGCCAAACAGTTCGTTTAACTTAACGAATTTCGAAAACTAGGTATTCGGTTTGGCTCGATTCGTTAACACCCCTATCATTAGCGTTATCATCTATCATACAGGGCATTCCATTTTCATGAATATTGTCATTATTCCATGTATATGTTAGTCATGTACTATGGGAAAGAGTGTCTTACAGGGAAAAAATTTAAGTTTTGGATAAATTGTGTCCAGATACACAATATGGGCTGGAATTGCTCCTGAGTCTAGTTGCTGGAAAAAAAAAGTTATTTCTGGCTACTAGTTTTTGCCTCTTTTTTTTTGTTTGTTTTGAAAATGCCGATGTTTGGTTATGATTATAAGAAAGACCACCAATGACTGAAATGTAAGGAAAGTAGAAATAAATTAAGAATCAATCAGGAATAATAGTGATTGATATGTAATAATGATAATTGATATGTTTCCTTATATAGGGTGTTACAAGAGTGATTTTTTTATAATAATAATAATAATAATAATAATAATAATAATAATAATATTATTATTATTATTAAGGTAAAAAGTAAATACATAATATATATATATATATGTGTGTGTGTGTGTGTGATGTGTGTCACGTATAGATAAGGTGAGGATCAATGGATAACTTTTGGTTATAATTGAAATCTAAAAGGGAAAATTTAAACTAATCAAATCTAATCAAATTTAATCAAATCATATTCCCTAAATCCCTTCCCTACCTAAGTTCTCTCCCCTACCTCATCATAAACGACACTTTCTCCTCTCCCCAACCAAAGAACGTCGGCTGCAACAACAACAAAAAAAACGTTTCAAGCTAGGAGAGGAGTGGAGAGGAAAGAAAAGAAAAAAGAGAAGAAGAAGAAGAAGAAAGGGGCTAGCCATTCTTCCCAAAATTCCATCTTTCTCTTTATTTTATGCGAATTAATTGTTTTTCCACGGTAGGTGCCTCTTCCCCCTCAAACGGGCATACGCCATGCATGCTTTGATGGTATATTTATGTGATTCGTTGCTTTTATTTGTATAAGATATTAATTTTGCATATGTTTTATATGAGAAAGCATGAGATGATTTGTTTATGCCTGCTACATGCGTGTATGTGTATAGATTTGATGGTAGGATTGTGTTAGATTAAAAATACCCTCAAATTAATCCAAAATATTAGAAATTTTCATAATTGGAGTTGTTTAAAATTGCGTTTTGGCCTCAGAATAGGTTCATCTAGCCCGGAATAGGTTGGGAATGGGATGGAAGTCGGAAGACGGGTCTCATGGACGCGTTTCAGGCGTTGGCGCGTGGGGCCCACGCGCGGCCCCTGACGGCGCGTCCGGACACGTGATGACGTGTTCACTTCCAAATAATGCGTCTCGTTATAACGAGTCTAATGCAACTAGTTTGAGGTCAATCGGAGTTAAAACGAAAATTTTATGGAGTTTAGAATGAAATAGAATTTAATAAAAAAAAAGGGAAAATACTATTGGACCGGCCAGGCTGCCGAACCGGATGGCCAGCGGACCGGACCGGGTAGCAGGCCGGCCCAAACCAAAAATTAAAAAAAAATCTGAAAATTTATTTCTGAAATGAATAATAATAAATAATTAATTAAAATTAGTTTAAAATTCCAAAAAATATATTTAATTATCAGAATATTCTAAAAAATTCCAGAAAATATAAAAGGTTAAAATTAAATGATTTCCACTTATTTTCTGAATTTTGGTTAAATGTAAGTAATTAAAAATAATTAGTGATAAATAGAATTAAATAGGGAAAAATAGGGAAAATTAGTAGAAAATTCTAGAAAATTAATACAAGCTAAGGAAAAATAAGTGTAATGCTAAATAATAACTTTCCAATATTTGTAAAATTTACAAAACCAAATATTGAGTGCTGGAGTTTGTGAGGATGGGCGTACGGGCCCCAAGCGATTGTGTTTTTGCATTCATGGCACATGCATTGCATTGATGGCGGGTCGTGACGTACGGGTCACGGGCGCTCAAGATGGTGTACGGTGGCGGGGCCACGACACTCAGGATGGTGTGTGGTGGCGCGGCCACGCACACTCAGTATGGTGAATATGGGGTGTACGACCTGCAGCCACTCAGTAGGACCCGGGTTCATGCATTGCACGGTATGGATATCTGCATTATGTGTGACATGACATTGTTGCATGTGACATGCATAGTGGGACATGCATCACGATGTTTCGCATTCTTTATCTGGAGTGAATTACTTTCTGCATTCTTTCATATGCTTATGTGATATCATATTTTATGTGTTATGTGGTTATATCATTTCGATATGTACGTTTTATATTTGTTTGAGGCGGGCATCTACTAGGTGATTTCTATCACTCACCTCTACTTCCCAGGTGAGCCGGATGAGGACTACGAGCACATCTTTGTTGAGGACGGGACGGAAGTAGCTGAGTGTACTGGTTGATAGCTGCAGCTAGGATACGAAGGGGACGCTGCAGCTGATTTTTCGTAGTTATCTTTTGGAGATTTTCACAGACTTCTTTATTACTTTTATTATCAAAATTTTTATTCAGTAATGTAATGACGATTATTGGAGTTAATTTAGCTATGATTTACGTTTTCGCAAGAAAAATTTCTACGTTATTTCTGACATGTAAGAGATTGATTTGACGCGTTGTATTCTCCTTAGCGAGATACGGCGGGTGCACTGTCCCGAGGCTAGGGCTCGGGAGCGGGGCGCTACAGGTGGTATCAGAGCCCAGGCTTCAGATCCGCCTCGAAAACGCAGGATTAATTTGATCACTTAGACATAAGTTACGATCTTTTGTAAAATTATGATTTTACCCCTAACAAACAAAGTAGACTTAAGATATGATCTTAGACCTAAGTTATGATCGGGTTATGGGAGGCGTGTACCGTTGGTGAGCTTTCTCTACTTAATTACCGTTATACCTCCAGCCATTCGCATGAGCCACATAAATGCTCAAATCCCTCGATTACTTCTGTTCAATCCGAATTCTTGTCAAATTTCGTGTGAAATTCAAGGAAATGTCGTCGGGTAGTGAACACTCTGGCAAAGGAGGCAACAGTGGATGTGGTAACGACCACCCGGATCAGGGGGTCGTCCTCCATGCATTGGCCGACACCATGGCCACCTTGGCCACCATTTTGGCACAACAGCAGCAGCAGTTGAACCAGCGGCTTCCACCACCGCACTACCGAATCTGAGGTTCCACTACGGGGAAATACATGATGTCTCTAATTCGATGATCAGAAGGATCCTTCACCGCATGAGTCGGAGATATACGACATGGCCGCTAATAATAACAGGACCGCACGTGACGAAAGTATGGCCGCGGAGGAGAGCACGGCCACCGCCGCCATGTGCTCATTGTGGATGTCATACTCAGGTTAGTGTAGGAGGATTATGCAAGTATGAGTGCGACAACCGGGACATTTTATGAGAGAGAGCACTGAGCATAGACCGGTGCCACCATCACAACAGAATCAGGAGCAACATAAAGGGAAGGAAGGATCGGTGCACAGATCCACGTGAGGACTGATGCAGACGTCGGGGAGGCTGGTGACGTCATAACAGAGTTCAACCGTCGGCGACCATGTATAAATGACTCATTATCAGCACAGGAGATGTCAGTCAGAGATAAATGATCAGAGTTGCACAGCAGAATCGTGACTTTCTTAAGACGCGTAAGTTCAAAAGAGGGGACCTTAGTGGATCCGAATAAGATTAAGACTATTGTTGAATAACCCTGACCGACCAATGTGACTAAAGTAAGGAGTTTTCTTGGTTTGGCCAGCTGCTACGGGAAATTTGTTGAAGGATTCTCGTCGATACTGGTGCTCTGAGCAGACGGAAGCAGAAGAAGGCGAAGTTCGAGTGGACCGTTGGTCTCAGCAAAGTTTCACTGAGACAAAAAACACACACTTAAACACAATACCATAATACACAATTTTGCTAATTAACTATATATACACACATTGATCAATACAACATACCTTAACGACATATTTTCCACATATCAAACACGTACTAAAACATCAACCATACAAAATCCAACACAACTACACAAAGAAACATAACACAGTACAAAAAAAAGAGATATCAGATAACATAATGAACTACGAATATACAGCAACATAATTCAACAAATTATATATATACCATATAAAAGAAAAATCAGGTGTACAAACACAACATAATGCACACCATACTCATGCACGGTACAAACAAAATAAACTACCATAACATATAAACAAAATTACTTAAGTCGTTAGTAGTAAAATCATAGTCACATCTGCAAAACCAATACCTTGCCCCATCATCACATACCACCACTCCATGCCTAATAAAATTTACTAATTCAAGTACAACATGAACAATAAACACCACAAAAGTGCAAAAAAAAATGAGTTGAAAAAAAAATATAATTTAAATTAATTAAATTAACCACCATATATATATATATATATATATATATAAAGGAGAATTTACCAGGTTGTTGTAACATACTAACATAAAAATAATATGCACAAGACATACTAACTACTAAAAAAAATGTGTGCACCCTTACAGCAGTATGACTCTGTGAGCTGTAATGAACCAATCAACTTATTAACCATATAATGTTATCAACACACAAAACACAAACAGTATAAGTGTGAAAGACAAATAATAAATGTTTATATACACATATACTTATACATACAAGCAACAACATGAAAGTACCAAGTAATGGATAAAAGCTCACAATATATGTAGAATACGATAACAACGTAGGAGTAGTGAATATACAAAAGATGTACGATAAGGCAGGGGTATATGTGCTAAATGACCACTACAAAAAAGAGAGAGAGAGAACACTCAGTCTCTTACAACAATAAAGAGGCATATAGACAAACACAATTTGTTACAACATTAATAACGTAAATAAGTCAATTTAAGAAATCATACAAATAGATACACGAAACAAAAGTAACTAAACAACGTTAAGTAAATATGCACAAGTATACATACAACTATTTCAATGACACTGCAACATAACTAATACAACAAAACAGTAATAAACATCATAATATATAACGACAACAAACAACACAATACAATAACACAAATACTTTTCATACAAGTCATGGGTTACGAAATAGGCATACATCTACCGGTTTAAAACAAATCATTAACATACACAATTGAAAATCATGCTAATTACGAGTTAGGAACGACATAGTATTGCATGACAGTATAGTAATAGATTAAAATGTAAATAACTTAAGAAAATTCTTTTTTAAATTATCAACTTGAACACCCAAATAAATTATAGAGAATTTATGCATTTTCTTCAGAAATATATATACAACGATATTTATACAACAATAGGATATGCTATACGAAAAAGATAGAGTACACGTAACAAAAAAAATATACCTATCATTAACGACTAATATAAGTACAAAAAGAGAGATCACAATAAACAAAGACTAAATTGAACACGCATAGTGTGTGTACCACTTAAAACTCAACTAACAAACAATATAAACATAATACACGTGACAAACTGCAGATAACGATTATAAATTCACGAGCTACATATGATACATAAGTCATACATGCGTTTAACATAAGGATACACAACATGTTATATGTCTATACCAAACATGTTTAAAAACTTAACAATTTAAAATGACAAAACATACTAAACTCGTGTATGTTGATATATGTAATGGACAAAACTACGTTCGAGCACTACAAATTCATCCCCAACCTGATAGGCAGTCGGAGAGGACGATTCAGACTCTTGAGGATATGTTGAGGGCTTGCGCACTGGACCTCAGAGGGAACTGGAATGGTATGATCAAGCTAATTGAGTTCTCCTACAACAATAGCCACCATAGTGTCATCGGCATTGTGGCGCCCCGCACTCCGGCCCCACCGAAGTCGGTGCATCCGCCGTACTTCACTAAGGAGAGTACTAGGCGTTGTCCCATACGTTTCATGATCCATGATATAATGCATGGAACCGTGGCAGAATTTAATACTTCAAATTAAAATCATCCACGCGATCATTCATAGTTTACATCTCAAATCAAAAGTATTGAGAGTCACAAAACAAATGTTTTCCATCTCAAATACGTCATCAGTCATCAGTCATAGCTGGCCAGTCATGTCTCCTAAATTCGTCCACTCCTCGCTGCGCTAATGGGTAGAGGACCCTAGACTCGTCCTCAATCCACTCTACTTTATTCCCTGCAGCCTCTGGGAGGAAAAATAGGGGGTGAGTGACAAAGTCACCAGCAAGTATACCATAAACAATCATGCATTAACTGGAAAGTACATACAAGAACCGAACCCCCAAAATTCGGTTTAGAACATACCTGACCTTCCATTAAATACTCGTGAGAAGTCAACACAAGGTATATCCAAGGTCATAGTTTAACAGAGATTGAAACTTAACAGAGATCATAGCTCATGAAAGGATCGTCATTCAATAAAGATCATGACATACAAAAAGGTCACCACTCAATAAAGATCATAACCTAGGAGCTACCAATTCATAACAACTTGACCTAAATGTCTTGAATAAGATCATAGCTTACGTATCAACAGTAGTGAAATCGTAACTTAGGTAACGAGAGATAGGAGAATCATAACCTATGTAACATTACCTCTAGCATTTGGCTAGCATCTCATCCCTTCAATCAATAGCCGTTAAGGCAATAAAATCATAACTTAGTCACGAAGCAATTAATAACACAGCCTAGTGCAAATAGACTCAACATCATGCTCATGACCATATGCAATGCGTATGAATGTGCAAGAGTAGCGCATAATACCCTCCATCACATGCCGTTGTGATCAACACTTAATGCATCAAGATCATAACTTAAGCAAGATTGTTACTTAAAGAGCATAACAATAAAAGACTGTACCTCGCATCAATTCATAACATAACAAGAGTCATCACTTAGGGAAGTCATACTTAGGGCCTACGAGGTCATCACAACTTAGTCTAAGTATCATGTGTCACTACACAATGACTTAATGAATGTAACATGCATGCATATGTACGTGTGATGCATCATGATAAAAATGAGAATATGATCTTTTCATGCTCTTCTTTCAAATCATCATCGTCATAAAACAATAGAGTGTTCAGATTTATCTTCCCGGATCTGAGGCGGTAACGTCTCCCCTTCGAATCTATTATTCCCGGATTCGGAACGGTAACGTCATCTACTGGTGTTCAGATCTATCTTCCCGGATCTGAGGCGGTAACGTCTCCCCTTCGAATCTATTATTCCTGGATTCCGAACGGTAACGTCATCTACTGGTGTTCAGATCTATTCTCCCGGATCTGGTGGGTTCTTACTGGCCAAGTTCATACTCACACACAGTACCGGTGGGGAATCATTCTTTTCAAAAATCATCTTTTGAAAACGCTTTTCATCTTTCTTTATCATAAAAGACATGCTGTAAATCATGTACGTGACGATGATGCAATGTATGACATGCATTATGCGACTCGTGAACAACTGCATCATAATCATGCATGCACGGACTTGTCTTTTAAACTGGAAAAACTGTCCAGCAATCACATTCTGTTCATACAGCCTCGTGCTCCTCAATTCGTGCTCATATTCATATACCCATGCCATACATATGCATAATGAAGGCTTAGACACATGCTATTAAAATTTCGTAACATTCCGAAATGTCTAACTACCTCAAAACATCATACTATCATCAAAGGTACTGCTGAAATCAGCAGGGCAGTACCGCCTTACCTCAGTTTCGTGGGTCATAAAACTTTATTCATTTTGATCCATCACCTAGAAAACATATCTAACACACCAAGGAACAATATTCATAAGGCTAAACATCACATTTAAGCTTAAATGAGCAAGATCAAAGCCTTACAACTTATGACAATAAAATGTCCTGTTTTCCAGTTTTGTACACTAACTTCAACTCAGTTGTCAACCATCAAAATGGTAGTTTCATACTAGTTTATTTACATGAACATGTACATCTATGCCTTAGGTAATTACCATAAAAATTCCAAGGCAATTCAATAAGTTTAAGGGGGTCATCTAATTACTTTCCCAAATTGGATACATGCAGAGACTGGATTGACCAGTTGTATCACGAAATAAATTGTGACCAAACCACAACTCCTTTTTCCAAATTCCAACTCACAGATGTCATAAACACATCAAACTATCATCATACAAAAAATCAGATCATTTGCATATTCCTAAGGTGCATTTTCGAGCCACATAACTTACTACTCAAAACTGTCCTGTTCCAGCAACTCTGTTTGTGCAGTTTCACCAACAATTTCATTAATAATAATTCACAACTCCTTTTATCAAAATTCCACCTCTCACATTTCATATACACATAAGGCTATCATCATACCAAAAATTAGCCAATTTAAACGCTCCTAAGATTCATGTTCAGGTCGTTCAACATAACACATAAATCTGTCCAGTTCCAGTACTTCTGTTTGACCACTTCTTACTAAAAACTTCATTAAGGACACATCACAACACCTTTTATTGAAATTCCAACTCACACATTTCATATACATATGAGGCTAACATAACACCAAAAATTAGCCAATTTGATACTCCTAAGATTCATTTTCAGGTCATGCAAAACGTCACACTGTTCTGCCCAGTTCCAGTAATTTCTTCTTGAGCAGTTTTACCAAAAGATTTATTAAAAATAAACCATAACTCTTTTTACTGCAATTCCAACTCTCACTTGTACTACACACACAGAGTTAGTGTCATGTCAAAATTTAGCTTAATAGAACACTTCTAAGGTTCGTTCTCAAGTCACACAATCAGAGACACAAATCTGCCAGCTCCAGTAGTTTCAGCACTTCTTCACCTTTTTATTGTTCAAGCATCCTTCAACCAACTTCATTTATTAAGATGACTTACTATACATCAAATACACATTTAAACATAGTTATTTCAAGTCTCATAACTCATTTTAGGCTACACATGACTCATACCAACAGTCTTGCCATTTACGCTTAGTACATGTCACTTTTCATACCAACACTTTTCTTTACACCAACTAAGTTCATGTCTTGTTCTTAGAATTTCCAACTAAGATTCATAACTTAAAAATGGCTAGTCATTCAAGCATGCACTTCACAAATAAGGCAAAATTGGCTAGAGTATACTTGCCTCTTTGAACCTTAGAGCTCTTCCTTATCATGAGCCCTGGTTGAAATAGAGTGAAGTCTTCCTCCACTTTGCATGTAGCCCACGGTTTTGAGAGGAGGAAGAAGAATGACATTAGTTACTATCTTAATAAAGAAACATCTTCATTGGAAATATGATTTCCTTACCAAGATGAATCTTGAATGGGCTTGAAATGGATTTCAACCACCAAGATGTTAGCTCCTCCTAGTGGCTTGACCAATCTTCTCCTAATGATCATCTAGATGAATTCTTGAGGCTTGAAGATCTTGGTTTTGTTGGCTCAACTAGCCGTGTTTTACAATGGGGAAAATAGGGAAGTCTCCTTGCTCCATTGTGACTTCTTGAGAGTGGTGTGTTCTAAGATTGCTTGGAGAAAATTTTCTTCCCCTTGGTTTAAGGAGGTAACCGTGAGTTATGAGAGAGAAGGGGAAGGGGTTTACCTTGTCTTTGTTTAGGCTAACTATAATTAATTAGCCTAGGTTACTTTTATCCAACCATGGTTACTTTAGTTTAACCATAGTTATTTTATGTAAACCATAGTTACTTTATGTCAACTATAGTTACTTTATGTTAGCTATAGTTACTTTATGTCAACTATAGTTACTTTATGCCAACTATAGTTACTTTATGGCTAACCTAGGTTACTTTATACAACTAGAGTTATTTTCTTAATCTTGTAGTAAATATTAAGTAACCATGGTAATTTTTCTTGGTCAACCATGGGGGGCGGTTTTGACTTATTGGGGGGAAACTTTACCATGCTTAATTTCTCTCCAAATGAGTTTAATAAGAAGCCATGTGGGTATTTGCCCCTTTTTTAATTATTCCCCTTTTCTTGTTTTAAAATAAAATTAGGAAATTCTTAATTCCTCATGGCTAAAGGGACGAAATTTAGTTGTAGTTGGGGGAAAAATTGTCCACTACTTACAACTCCTTAATTTCCTTTTGGCTTATTTTGAGAAGGCCCTTAAGATTATCATCTCTTATAATTTTGGGAAAAAACCCTTTAAGGCCCTTTCTAAACCTTGTGGCCGAAATTTTCTTAAGCTTTTGGGAATGAATTGGCCACTTCATATAGTCCCTAACTCACACTTGAAT
Organism: Eustoma russellianum; assembly: GCA_036186865.1. Taxonomy (NCBI): domain Eukaryota; kingdom Viridiplantae; phylum Streptophyta; class Magnoliopsida; order Gentianales; family Gentianaceae; genus Eustoma; species Eustoma russellianum. The sequence goes on from AP025050.1 coordinate 31,628,931, forward strand.
TGATTATATCATTTGCTTATCATCCAAAAATAAAAGAATCACTAGAGAAACTTAGTGAAAGACGCTTGAAGGATACCACTTTATTAATTCACTTATATGAGTCTTCAAGTATTATATGACTTTTCAGCGGGGTACAACAGGCATGACACCCTCTGAGGCGCTCTATGGACGTAAGTGTAGGTCCTCCTGTTCATTAGGACGAGGTTGGCGAGCGTACTATTATCGGTCCTGAGTTGGTCGAACAGACTAGAGAAAAAGTAAAGTTGATACGTGATAGGCTCAAGGTTGCGCAAGACAGAACCAAGAGTTAGGTAGATTTAATGAGGTGCCCTTTAGAGTTCGCTGTGGGCGAGAAGGTTTACTTGAGAGTGTCGCCTATGAATGTGGTTTCACGATTTGGTTTGAAGGGTAAGCTGAGGCCTCGCTACATTGGTCCATATGAGGTACTCGAGAGGGCCGATACCTTGGCCTACCGATTAGCGTTACCCCCTGTCTTGGCTCAGGTTCACAGCACATTTCATGTTTCTTAGTTGAGGAGATATGTTCTCGATCCGAGCCATGTTTTAGATACGCCACCGTTGAGAATTCGACCGGACACGACCTATAAGGAGACTCCTATCAGGATCATGGATCGCAAAGACCAAGTATTGAGACACCGGGGTCATCTCTTATGTTAAAGTCCAGTGGACAAATCACACTGAGCGCGAGGCGACCTAGGAGCTCGAGGAGCATATGGAGAGAGATATCCACAGCTCTTCGAATAAGTTACGTCAAGTTTCGAGGACGAAACTTTTTGTAAGGTGGGTAGGATGTTACAACCGTAATTTTTTTAAAATAATAATAATAATAATAATATAAAGGTAAAAAGTAAATAAGTAATATATATATATATATATATAAAATAATAATAATAATAATAATAATAATAATAATAATAATAATATAAAGGTAAATATATATATATATATATATATATATATATATCTATATCTGTGTGTGTGTGTGTGTGTGATGTGTGTGACGTGTAGATAAGGGTGAGGATCAATGGATAACTTTTGGTTATAATTGAAATCTAAAAGGGAAAATTTAAACTAATCAAATCTAATCAAATTTAATCAAATCATATTCCCTAAATCCCTTCCCTACCTAAGTTCTCTCCCCTACCTCATCATAAACGACACTTTCTCCTCTCCCCAACCAAAGAACGTTGGCTGTAACAACAACAAAAAAAAAACGTTTCAAGCTAGGAGAGGAGAGGAGAGGAAAGAAAAGAAAAAAGAGAAGAAGAAGAAGAAAAAAGGGGCTAGCCATTCTTCCCCAAAATTCTACCTTTCTCATTATTTTATGCGAATTAATTGTTTTTCCAAGGTAGGTGTCTCTTCCCCCTCAAACGGGTATAAGCCATGCATGCTTTGATGGTATATTTATGTGATTCGTTGTTTTTATTTGTATAAGATATTAATTTTGCATATGTTTTATATGACAAAGCATGAGATGATTTGTTTATGCCTGCTACATGCGTGTATGTGTATGGATTTGGTGGTAGGATTGTGTTAGATTAAAAATACCCTCAAATTAATCCAAAAGATTAGAAATTTTCATAATTGGAATTGTTTAAAATTGCGTTTTGGCCTGAGAATAGGTTCATCTAGCCCGGAATAGGTTGGGATTGGGATGGAAGTCGGAAAACGGATCTGACGGACGCGTTTCAGGGGTTGGCGCGTGGGGCCCACGCGTGGCCCCTGACGGCGCGTCCGGACACGTGATGACATGTCTACTTTCAAATGATGTGTCTCATTATAACGAGTCCAATGCAACTGGTTTGAGGTCAATCAGAGTTAAAACGAAGATTTTATGGAGGTTAGAAGAAATAGAATTTAATAAAAAAATAAAAAAAGGGAAAATACTATTGGACCGGCCAGGCTGCCGGACCGGATGGCCAGGGGACCGGACCGGGTAGCAGGCCGGCCCAAACCAAAAATTAAAAAAAATCTGAAAATTTATTTCTGAAATGAATAAATAATAAATAATTAATTAAAATTAGTTTAAAATTCCAAAAAATATATATTTAATTATCAGAAAATTCTAAAAAAATTCCAAAAAATATAAAAGTTTAAAATTAAATGATTTCCACTTATTTTCTGAATTTTGGTTAAATGTAAGTAATTAAAAATAATTAGTGATAAATAGAATTAAATAGGGGAAAATAGGAAAAATTAGTAGAAGATTCTAGAAAATTAATACAAGCTAAGGAAAAATAAGGGTAATGCTAAATAACAACTTTTCAATATTTGTAAAATTTACAAAACCAAATATTGAGTGCCGGAGTTTGTGAGGATGGGCGTACGGGTCCCAGACGATTGTGTTTTTGCATTCATGGCACGTGCATTGCATTGATGGCAGGTCGTGACGTACGGGTCACGGGCGCTCAAGATGGTGTACGGTGGCGGGGCCACGACACTCAGGATGGTGTGTGGTGGCGCGGCCACGCACACTCAGTATGGTGAATATGGGGTGTACGACCTGCAGCCACTCAGTAGGACCCGGGTTCATGCATTGCACGGTATGGATATCGGCATTATATGTGACATGACTTTGTTGCTTGTGACATGCATAGTGGGACATGCATCACGATGTTGCGCATTCTTTATCTCGAGTGAATTACTTTCTGCATTCTTTCATATGCTTATGTGATATCATGTTTTATGTGTTATGTGATTATATCATTTCGGTATGTACGTTTTGTTTTTGTTTGAGGCGGGCATCTACTGGGTGATTTCTGTCACTCACCCCTACTTCCCAGGTGAGCCGGATGAGGACTACGAGCATATCTTTGTTGAGGACGGGACGAAAATAGCTAAGTGGACTGGTTGATAGCTGCAGCTAGGATACGAGGGAGACGCTGCAGCTGATTTTTCGTAGTTATCTTTGGGGATTTTCACAGACTTCTTTATTACTTTTATTATCAAAATTTTTATTCAGTAATGTAATGACGATTATTGTAGTTAATTTAAGTTATGATTTACGTTTCCGCGAGAAAAATTTCTACGTTATTTCTGACATGTAAGAGATTGATTTGACGCCTTATATTCTCCTTAGCGAGATACGGCGGGTGTACTGTCCCGAGGCTAGGGCTCGGGAGCAGGGCGCTACATAGGGTCTCTCTGTAACTATAAATCAAAGCTTATGAATGAATGGAATACAAGACAAGATTTGTCTAATATTTGTTCAATATTTGTTAACATGGTATCAGAGCCTACCTCTGAGCTGTGGCTCAAACGGTAATTGGTCATCTTCATTTACCATACCTTACCTGTGGAATGGGGGAGTAGACACCATCGTCCTCCGGTGCCTCAGAAACAACCGAGGTACCACTCCACCAATCCCAAACATACAGTCTATCAAAAATTCTAGAACTCCTCCAGAAATTACCACCTAAAACCGAGACAATTGAACACCTCTTAAATCATCCACTAAATCTGACAGAGAAGTTGAATGATCGCAACTATACAGTCTGGGCTAGAAAACTCAGCTTGGCTTTGGATGGTCGGGGGAGGCTCAGACATATCACCGCCCCACCCCCGCCATCAGAGGACCCTAACTATCCCAAGTGGCCCAGACAGATTCTACAGTCATTACTTGGATTCTGGAAAATATACATGGAGATCTGGTCAACCAGTACATAGACTATCCCACATCTTGGGATCTATGGAAGGGAATTGAGGTAACATTCGGATCAGGGCGAGATCCGTTACAGATCTATGACCTTACAGTCAAAGCCAATAGTATTCGACAGGGTACTCAAACATGGAAAAAATATACAGCCAACTACAGGCCATCTGGAAGGCGATTGACCGCCAGCAGCCAAATCCGATAGAGTGTCCATCGGACATGACCAGATACACTCAGATTCAACAGAACAATCGCTTATATCAGTTTTTGCAAGCAGTAAGCGATGATTTTGATACAGAGAAATGGGATCTATTGAAACAAGATCCCTTACCAACAGTGGAAGAGGCCTACTCCCAGATCCGGAGGGAGGTGGCTAGGAGGGGCATAATGAAGGGAGAGAGAGGACCATCATTGGGAGAATCTCCCTCAGGTATAGGAAGTGGTCTTGTAGTGGTCAACAGAAACCCACGAACAGGACCCATTCGAACGGACATCAGGGGACAACGATCAGAGAGCAGAGTGGCTCTATCATTTCGCAAGGAAGAAGATAAGACACACCTGAAGTGCACCTTTTGCGGAGGAACCAAGCATACAACGGAGGGCTGCTTCAAGCGGATTGGCTATCCTGATTGGTAGCCAGATAGCCGAAAGAGGGAGAAGAAACCAGGCATGGCTGGAGCAGCGGTGGGCAACCCAGAGATCACCAATACCGGCGCAGCCAGTGGTGCGGTGGACACCCCAGAGCTCTTCGCAGGCGTGGCTCAGAGCGAAAGAGTAGAAGGAGCCGCAGAAAATTCTAGACAGAATAGAGGTAACAGCAGGCGATGGGGAAAAGGCAAAAGAGTTTTCTCTTCCCAAAAACCTTTCCTCACCCGCGCCCCCATTAACTCTACCCTCTTAAAAGCCCCCTTAAATGCAACCCTTCCCACTTCTCCAGGCTCATCTCTTCCCACTCTGTGTACCGCAGAACAGGATCCGCTAGCAGGTATTTCCCACACCCATCGCATCCTAATTCAAAAAGGGTGTTTGATTGTGGTGCAACTGACACGATGTCGTACCAGCTGTCTAACTTCCATAATCTCACACGTCCTTCTAAAACACTGATTAAAACAGCCAATGGGGGTTTTTCACCAGTCGAGGGGATGGGCACCATTCATATCGCTCTGTCTATTCATCTTGATAATTGTCTTTATGTGCCTACATTGTCTCATAAATTATTATCTATCAGTCATCTTACTAAGGCTCTCGACTGCACCCTATTAATTTGTCCGACATTTTGCTTACTGCAGGATATTCAGACGGGGAGGATTCTTGGGCGTGGTTATGAGTGCCACGGACTATACCAGGTTGATGAAGTGGACCAACATGGGGAGGTAGCGCTTGCTCATGGGACGGCTGACAGACAGGCTTGGCTGTGGCACCGTCAACTGAGTCATCCATCCTGGGGGTATCTACAAAAACTTTTTCCTAAATTATGTCGTAAACCAAACACTTTCTCTTGCGATACTTGTATATGGGCTAAAAGCCATCGTCAGTCTTTTCCTTTAAATAATACCAGACATTCTACTCCTTTGCATTAATACACTCTGATGTTTGGGGTCCGTCCCCCGTCTCCAATCCTAATGGTTATACTTATTTTGTGTTATTTATTGATGATTGTACTAGAATTACTTGGGTTTATTTCCTCAAACACAAGTCCGACGTGTTTGACAAATTCACCGCGTCTTATCATCATGTACAAACCTAATACCAAAAACAAATCCAGATTCTCCGCTCCGATAATGGGGGGAATTCGTCAATACCAAAACGTAGGAATTTTCTCGCACTAACGGCCTAGTTCACCAGACCACCTGTTCTGACACACCACAGCAGCACGGAGTGGCTGAACGCAAGAATCGGTTTATCCTTGAAATTACACGTGCCCTCATTCTGGAATCTCATGTCCCACAATCCTACTGGCCCGAGGCGGTTGCCACTGCAGTCTATCTTATTAATCGCCTACCTACCCAAATCCTTCATTTTCAGACACCTTTGGCGACCTTACTAAAAATGTTTCCATCCCAGACATTCTTACCCTTACTCCTCGAATCTTTGGTTGTACCGTCTATGTCCATATTCCCAAGTCTCACCACCATAAGCTACAACCATGTGCAGTCAAATGTGTATTTGTTGGCTACGGTTTTAACAAAAAGGGCTATCGATGCCATGATCCACTTAGTCCCCGTATGTATACCACTATGGATTGTACCTTCTCAGAACTTGAGTATTATTTTACCTCACCAGTCAGCGTTCAAGGGGAGAAACAGACAGGTGACTCGCTAGATTGGTTACTCAGCCCCGGTCCTGCCTGGAACAACTATCCCAACAGAGCAAGTAGGCCAAATTGCCGGATCGCATTCTGATAACAGGGAACAGCTCCGTGCCTCAGAGACACAACCAGACTCTGCACCCTCTGAATCTCCTGATGTAAGTATCTCTGACCTACCGGTAAATGATTCTGTGGAGATTCCTAATCATCCAGTTGTAGTGGAGCCTGTGAACAGGTATGTTCTCCCACCTAGGAGGAATCGAGGAGTCTTGCTGGTATGGAATGAACCAGAGTATCAGCCATGAAATTCCAGGTATCCGATAGCAGATATCGCCCAAGGAAAGTTAGCTTCTTCAGCAAAGACATTTGTGACTGCTATATATAATGAAGATATCCCGAAGACAGTAGAGGAAGCACAAAGAATAGCGGTATGGAAACAGTCTATGCAAGAAGAAATGAATGCACTAGAAAAGACCGGAACATGGGAGAGGTGCAAGCTGAAACCTGGAAAGAAACCAGTAAGGTGCAGATGGGTGTTTCCCATCAAGCACCAATCAGATGGAACGATTGAAAGATATAAAGCGAGACTGGTGGCTAAGGGGTACACACAGACATACTGTGTAGATTACTCAGAAACATTTTCTTCGTGAAAATAGATACGATTCGAGTTCTCTTCTCGATAGCTGCAAATCAGGATTGGTCTCTGTATCAATTTGATGTGAAGAATGCATTTCTACACGGAGACCTGAAGGAAGAAGTGTACATGGAAGCGCCACCTGGTTTCTTATCAGGGTTTAAGACAGGAGAAGGGTGCAGACTAAAGAAAGCATTGTATGGTCTAAAAGTCTCCAAGAGCGTGGTTTGGCAGGTTCGCTCAAGCTATGAAACAGAATGGCTACCGATAAAGTAACTCGGATCACACTCTATTCCTCAAGAGAAGAGGAAACTTGATTACGTGTCTCATAATATATGTAGATGACATGGTTATCACCGGAAGTGACAAGGTTGAGATGGCCCAGCTTCGGAAGAGACTATTTCAGGAATTTGAAATGAAAGATCTTGGTCAGCTTAAGTATTTCTTGGGCATTGAAGTATTCAGGTCAATGGATGGGATCTTCATTTGCCAACAAAAATACATTTCAGATCTACTAGCTGAAACTGGAATGACAGGCTGCAAGCTGGAAATGACTCCAATAATGATGAATCATGGATTACAAAAAGGGAGTGGTCAAGCAGACGTTGATCAAGGACAGTACCAGCGGCTAGTAGGCAAGCTTATATATTTGGCTCACACAAGGCCTGATATAGCATATGCGGACGGAGTAGTCAGTCAGTTTATGCATTGCCCACAGAAGTCACATATGGAAGCAGTATTAAGGATAGTCAGGTACTTAAAGGGGTTAGCTGGAAGAGGCGTACTCTTTCAAAAATGAGGACGTCTGGAGATTGAGGTCTACACTGACACAGATTGGGCTGGAAATCCAAATGATCGGAGATCCACATCAGGATACTTCACTCTTGTCAGTGGAAATCTTGTCACATGGAAAAGCAAGAAACAGAAAGTGGTAGCTCTTTCTAGTGCAGAGGCTGAATTTAGAGGAATTGCTCGGGGGCTTACTGAGGTGCTATGGCTAAGAAAGCTTCTTACAGAGATGGGCTTCCCACCAAAGAGGGCGTGTCTTATCAAGTACGACAATAAAGCGGCTGTAAGTATTTCTGGAAATCCGGTTCAGCACGACCGTATTAAGCACGTGGAAGTAGATAGACACTTCATCAAGGATAAGATTGAAGGAGGGATTGTTGGGCTTCGGTATACTCGATCAGAAGACCAGTTAGCGGACAATTTGACAAAGGCCGTATCAGGAGGGGTATTTCATTCTGTGCTGAGCAAGTTGAACATCGGTGACCCGCTGGTTCAACTTGAAGTGGAGTGTAACGAAAGTAGAAATAAATTAAGAATCAATCAGGAATAATGGTGATTGATATGTAATAATGATAATTGATATGTTTCCTTACATAGGGTCTCTCTGTAACTATAAATCAAAGCTTATGAATGAATGGAATACAAGACAAGATTTGTCTAATATTTGTTCAATATTTGTTAACATGAAAATGTTTATAAACAGTTTTTACGGTGATATACATACAGTAACATGGTGATATATACACGAGATGCGGTTATACATGGTTATATACACATTTTTGACAGTGTCATATATACCATTGTATGGTGATAGGTACACCATGTTCATAAATGTATGCATATATTGAGATCTTTTAGTTTAGGAATTTGAACATGAACGTTGCCAGACACACTGTCATCACGGCGTCTTATATACCATGACGATAGTGTACATAAATAAAAGATACAACACATTGAATCGATATGTAATTTAACATCAACAAAATATTCAGAATACTCACTTGAATGACTAACAACTGAAAAATTTAACTAACTTAAAATAAAATGAACTAGTAAATTAACATGTACATATTGGATTTTCTACTATACATTATACTAAGCTTCAGAATGAAGAGAGATGTAAGCCGTATAAACACACACACACATGTGTGTGTGTCAAATTAAAGAAAATATTTATGGATCTCTAAACATGTAAATAAATATAACAAAAATAACAACGAGAGGTATGTTGAATTGATGCTGCATAGTGAAGGAGATGTTTGTGTGCGCAGTAGAGGAGCCATCATATGATTATGGTGGAAAGACATTTGATGAAGTTATTGTCTAAGACGTTTGATTTTAAGTTCAGTGTGTCGTATTTCCGTTGCAGCTCATAATTTGCTTCATTTGTGTCTTAAAGCTCTATGAAGAGCTTGTTTATGCGGTTTGTAAGTGCTTGCATTTTATCATCTTGTTGTCGCCTCCTGTCATTATTTGAATCTCATCTTCCAAGAGTTTGTGACTCAATTTCTCATAGCCTTTGCAAAGATGATTGTCGAGTTGTAGTTATTTGATATTCTGTTAATTGTTGTCTACCATTTTATAGTAATGAAATGAAAGGAGTTTTGAGTGAAGCTAGGTTGAGAAGACTTAGTGAGGAGATGTGAAACAGGTAAAAAAATTCTTAAATGTGGTATAAGCATCGAGTGCACGGTGTTGAATGAATATATAATGACTGAAATGTATCTTTAATCTGAAGCGTTTTATAGACATGAAAGGTCTGTTTATTGATATATTTACCAGATTGAATGTTTTTCGAGTATTTTCGGATGGAATAGTTATTTATAGCTTGGTAAAAAAAAAAAAATCTCAACTCGAAGCCTTGAACATCATACTGACGGTGTCTAGATTAGATGGTTTGAACATTTTCACCACATGGTGATTGATTAGTTAATGTATGATGCTACGTCATGCACAGTGTATAGTCAAATTGAATAAATTTATGAGTGATCTGTAATCGTAAAGACAAGTGTGACATGGAAATTTATGTCATTTCTTTGTAGTTGTTTGTTTATAGAATCAAGTTAAATGCATTTGAGTAATTCAATGTGCATTCACAGCTTAACAAATAAAAAGACAGCTCTTATGGTGATAGATACACAATATGTCACGTTGTACACATAAAATTCTAAGTTTGTATTTATATGGAAAATTTTCACCATCACCAACCGATTTTGGCATAATGAAATTCTAGCTTTGAATTTTTAAAAATTTAGTGAAAAATGTATATCCGATAACTAGTTTAAGCATTTACATTTAAAAGAAAATTAAAAGAAAATAAGTACGTCATATCGAAGTAACAACTGTTAAAGTAACAACTATTAAGTAAAAATAAATAAAAACGGACGTATAATTACAAGACGCGTTTTATACCTTAAAGATATTGGGGCTTTAGAATAAGACGTAGGAACTGGATTTAGTGACGCGCATGAAGAGGGAATGCGAGTGACGCCATCAATGAGTGACCGACACGTGTCTCCTGTAAAAGCAAAAAAAACGGTAAAGTTAGACACGTGTCAGCCATCCATTGGTGGCGTCACCTACGTTCCCCCTCCCTGCATGTCACCGAATCCGTTCCCTAGGGGGAATTCGGTGACCGGCTCTCCTTATGCAGATGAGAACGAGTGGGACAAGTAGAAGGATTATGAGCCAATCTGCCACTTGTTAGAACTTGAGCAGTGGCATAAGCAACAGGATGCTTTCTTTGTGATATTCACCCCCCCCCCCCCCTACCCCTGTCTTTTTGAGACGGCAATGGCACTTTGTAGCCTTGTGAATGTACACAAGCGAGTTAGACTTCATTAGGTTATGTTTTGATTAATGGTGGATTCTTCCTTAACATATGTTAACATATAGTATTTCATGTTTTTATATGTTATTTTATTTTATTTGAAATTCTACTGTATGTTTTGATAATTTTTCCTAGTTTCAATTATATTGCATAATATAATAATATAATAAGGATTATAATAAAGAAAAAGAGAACCTATATTTGCAATAAAATAACCCAAATAAAAAAAAATCTAAAATAATATAATAAAGAAAAAAGAACACATAACTCATTTAGAATGACTCTTTCGTATCTACTTTTATTGCGATAATTGCTTCGTGGTTATTCATCAACCGCTAAATGAACATAACATATCAATATAGGGGAATGCGTTTGAAACATAGAGAGTGCCTGTTGTTTATTTTTTATTATTTAGAAACTATAATTTAGTTGTTACTTGTTACTAAAATTTGTGATTAGAGACAATTTTTATTTTTTTTTAATTAATAACAAACGAGTTAGTATCATGCAATTTTGAAAGTTTGTGACCCTTCAATGGTTTGCCGGCAGAAAAAAGAATCAACTTCTTTCGAAGAATTTGGAGGAGTGTTAAAAGCTCATACTTGTCCAACTTCATTCATCAATTTCCATTTGTATCTCTGAAGCAGCACCATATGTTTTCAAACTTTTATCTTTTTAAGAGCTCTGTTCAAAATCAAAGGATTTGTTCCCCTTGGATTTCAATCCCATCCCACGGGCATCACGCCTTTGCACCTAAGATTCAACACTGCTTGCTGGGCAACAAAGTGTTTCAAGAATCACTCAAGAACCAAGGTAAACTCTACCAACAGTTTGATTCCTTCATGAATCTGTGTTGGTAATCTTTCAAAGATGTTGTAAGAAACTGCCTTAAAGATTCATGAGTTTATACAAATATACAAACACTTTTGTTTTGTCTTAGTTGTACCATGACTATAGCATTATGCATCATGCCATGTATTAACCAAACAAGATGTGAATGTTACACATACGCAGCAATATTTGTAGAAACTGATTGTGGAGGATGGAGATTAGTCATAGTAATTTAAGTTTGTGTTAGTTCCAGACACCTTGTTTCACACAAAGATAGAACAAAGGTATAAAACCAACAACAGACAAGAAACATCTTCTGTTCTTTCCCATTAAAAATGTGTGCGTGCAGATCAATGCTAACTCTTATTTTTTGTGGTTCTATATTTGTTATTTGGATGCTTGTTTTTTCAGGTCCTATAAATGACTGATTCTCTGTTGCATCTTGAAAGATACCTATGACAGAAAATGTGTTTCCATTTCCAATGGAGTCAAGGACACACTCTTCCTTGACTTTGGATATGATGGAATAAAGCAAAATGATTCACTAAATTGGTTGTATTTCTTATGTTGTTAAGTAACAGTTAATCGACACAACTTGACGCTACTTTCATTATGGGCCATCGAGGAACAACTTCTATGTGTTCTAACACACGGGTATACTTGAAACTAACCGAAGTTATTCAAGAACTCACTGGGTAAGTTCATACTTGTTGCTGAAATAATCTATTCTCATAGATTTAGTCCATCAACTTATACGTAACCCAAAGGTCTCTCTGGGAGCCACACGTGCATCCTTGAAATGATCCTAGTGGAACCAAGGGTCAGGGGTTGGTGATTACAATATCATAAACGTAGGTTAAGTTCAGAGGTTTTCAGAGGTCAAATAAGATGCTTCTATGTAAATAGTAACAGAAATCAGTGAGGGGTTTGCTGGTGGTGTAGGCGTCCAATGAGGATTGTTGTCACTTGCATTGTCTACTCTTAAGCAGGAGCTCAAAGTAATTTCAATGCTTTACAGCTAGGAAATCATAGAACCATAATTTTCTTGCAATATGGACTACATGGAGGAAGAGAACACAAAACCTTTTCAGGGGATCGCACAAGATGTTAAGGGAAGATTAATGTGCTATAAACAAGACTGGACTGGCAGCATCACAGCTGGCTTCAGGTACCTTGTTCTTTCTCCCAGGCTAACCATGTCAGAGTTTATCACACAAATTCAGAAACCTGACATAGGAGTTTCTTTGTTAAATCTGATCCAATTCTTTTTTGTGATGCTTGATGTTATCATATTATTTGACTTGTGTTGACACATCTTGGTAGGATCTTAGCTCCCACTACATACATATTTTTCGCTTCGGCAATTCCAGTGATATCCTTTGGCGAGCAGCTGGGTAGGAGTACAGGTAAATAAGGTTCATCTACATGCTTTTTTTCTTTGAGGGCGGGCCTTAGAACAATTAGTAAGGTTGCTGCTTTGTGATCTTGAAGTCATGGGTTCAAGCAGATAAAACAGCTTCGTGCACAAAGTGTAGGGTAAAGCTGCGTAGCGCAGCGATCCGGTCCCTCCCGTGCAAACGCGGGAGCTTAGTGCACTGGAAACGCTCTGCCTGTTTTTTTGGTAGTTAGAAGCACTTGGAAAATAATGTAACGCCATTCTCGCTTGCGCTGCAGATGGAAAACTGACAGCAGTGCAAACTTTGGCTTCCACTGGCCTCTGCGGGATTATCCACTCTATCATTGGTGGCCAACCTTTGATGATTCTTGGGGTTTCAGAGCCAACTGTGCTCATGTATACCTTCATTTACAGCTTTGCCAAGGACCGAGCTGATCTTGGAAGCCGCTTGTTTCTAGCTTGGGCTGGATGGTACATTAGTCAATATTGTGCATGCTAATTGAAGTAACACTGTGCGCATTCCTTGTCCTTCCATTTAGTCATTCACATGACAGGAAACATTTAATGTGAATGCAGGATTTGCGTTTGGACAGCGCTCCTGCTGTTCCTTATGGCTATCTTTGGAGCTTGCTCCATGATTAACAGGTTCACTCGTCTGGTAGGGGAATTATTTGGCCTTCTAATTGCAATGCTTTTCCTGCAGCAAGCAATAAAGGTAAGCCCACCTAAGGAGCTACCTGTAAACTAGGAAAGAGTTTCTTTCCTCCTACATGATAATGAGAGAATAGAAATTTCTTTTTTTCTTGTGATGTTTTAACTTTTCCAATTGGAAAATATCATGAATGATTTGGTGAAGGTTTGTCACTGGTACTGCACATAATTTGTTTGATGCAATGTAGGGAGTAATTGAAGAATTCCAGGTTCCAAAAGGAGAAAACAGCACTCTGATGGTGTTTCAACCTTCTTGGAGGTTTGCCAATGGGATGTTTGCCTTAGTTCTATCACTCGGTTTGCTTTCCACTGCATTGAAGAGCAGGAGCGCCAGATCATGGAGATTTGGATGTGGTGAGTATACTGAAACACTGAAGTCGGACTTCAAATTACTTACTGTATGACAGAAAGTTGGTACAGATCAAAGTGACCGAAGGGTTGCGAATGAGGTTCAGCTAGGCCGAATTAGAATATTTTGAGGCCTCAAAACTAATTTCCTGCATTCTTTTTTTAGTTAAAGTTATCATATATAAGTCAAAATAGTGCATTCACAAAAGATGTTGCTTATAAATGCCCAACTATAAACTTAGCTTGAACAACTATAGGTGGCTTACAACATGCTATCTAATGTCTAATGCCAGCCTTTACAAAAAGTTGCCTCAAGCAGGCAACATAAGCCGAACACAAGTCAGTCAAACCCGAAAGGTAAACTAATCTAAATGGCAACATATACAAAGTAGTTGTCATAAAGACAACAACAAACGTAGCTTGTACAAAATAAAGGTGGCTTACAACAATGAACTTCAAAACTAAAGCTAGTCTACGAATAGCACCCAAATGGTCAAATATGAATATAGCCAAGCAGAAATAAAACATAAACTTGTAGACGAAGGAAAATGGAGATTGAAAAATTAGAAACAAAAGCGTACCAAAAATCCCTAATCCCCAACCATAAACTCCAAAACAATACAGATAGAGCAAATCTAGGTCGTAGTGCCTAAAGTCCAGAGTAAAGAATGCCTGTTAGGCCAACCAACAATACAAACAGAGCCTTCTTAGTGGTTCCATAGATCTCTGAATTCCCACCCAATGAAGACATTTGAGTATGGGCACGCTAAATCCACCAACAAATAAAAGAAAAGCAGGAGGTGTGGAAAATATAATGTTGGCTGACCATTCCTTAGACCATCCGACAGGACAAAGGCAAACTATCCCGTCTACAATATGGAGTCAAGGAAAAAGAAAGGAGATAGGGGTGGGGACATTGGCGTATTGACCATCAATTCCAACCAGAGTGTAGCAGAATAACAAGTGAGAGAGTGGAAGATTGCAAAAACCAAGACCAAAGAGCCAGATTATGAAAAAAAATAAATTGATCAAGGATGGAGCACAAAGCTAGAACACCAGGCGTCGCTATGTGTCAGGTGCTGTGAAGACTTCCATTGAAACTCCAATATTCGATGCCAGCTCCCAATTCAATTTTGAGAGTTTGAAGGGTTCTGGATTAACTTAGCTTGGGCTTCTTCTAGTTTGGCTCTAGCAATATCAACTCTAGACGTGATATTTTCATACTTCTTTTTATTCAATTCCTAAGAGGATCCTTTAGCCTTTTAAGCTTCTTGACTAATCGAGCAAAAAGGTTACTTAATGACTCATCTTTGTAAGCTTTTATCCAAAGGTACCATTTTTAGTTGAAATCACTTCCATTTGTTGGGTGGTGTTTTCTACCAATTGTGTATTCTACTTCTTTTCTTTCTTCATGGTCATCTTTCGAGCAGTGCTTTTCTTTTCTTCTTTACCATGTATATGTTCTTTTGTTTCATATGCTGAGGAAGCTAGTTCCTTCTTAGAGTAACGATCCAGAACATAATCATTCTTACTCACTAGGTTGTGAAATTTATTTTTGAAACCAGTTTCTTAGGCTGTTTATGTGGTATTTTCTCAAGGGACAGAGCCTTTACTTTCGAGGAGTGCCTGCTAGCACTGGCAACCATCCAAATATGTTCCTTGCTACTCTTCTGTATGTGCTTGTTTGAGGAAACCACTCAATGTCGCTTGTTAACCTCAACCTTTAGCTGGGCAAAAAGAGGAGGATATTTGATATTCTCGTGCTTATTTACTTTAGGGACAGGAGCATTCACATGCTCTTTCCCGTTTTCTTCTTTCTTTGGTTGGTTATTTCTTTGATGCCACTAGTTGGTGCTTTGTGCCAACCAAGTGTTTGGACTACCTTCAGCCATCTGCACAACTTCATAAGAATTACTAAAAGATTTATAAATGGGCCACTGAATTGGCATATGTTATTATGTTCTCTTAAAAAACTTCCTCATTGTATTCATTCGTGGACGTCACCTCTTTAGGGAGAGTTTCTTCAGCCTTGATTTCTATACATTCTTGCTAATCCAACTCAAGTCTGAGAACTTGTGGCTGTACCCATGAAGAGGAGTTTTCCAACAAGACACCAATACTACCCAGAGTGTTCCTGTTGAAATATTGGAGCCTGAAAGAAGGGAGTCTCACCCAAACAGAAATAACATTGAGTTTTAGCTTTTCAACTTTCTTACCCGGAGTCCAATGCCACAAGAACAAAACCTGGTCGTCGAAAGAGATTGGAAAGAGTTCTAGGATTTCATTCTTGCAATCTTCGGATCGGAATCTGAAAATAAAGATGTCTTCTGACATTTTTTTGAGTTTTCATAAGCCCTTTGCTGGTCATTTAGCTTATGCAAAATTTTTGAGATTGGTAAGGAGGCTTTGTTGCCCATTACTTGGCCAGCAATCGAGGAGCCATATCTTTTCCTTATTGCCACTAACTTCATTCGAAGGAATTACAAAGGATCCAACGCTGAAGAAAAGAAGGGTAGTGGTCTCTTCTGGTATGAAATCAGTCTTAAGCAGGTTAGCCAAGCCGATTTAGCATGTATTAAGTCTTACATGCCTAGATCGAGTTAAGATCAAGCAAAGAAAGGATTTTTAAAAGCGGAAGAGTGGGTTTTGTTTGTCGGAGATGAGCGACGTCGCGTGAGTAGATGAGCGTTCTTGTCAGAATTGATGGAGAAGGCTTGGGAAGCACCTTTGTGCTTAGATCGACTTCGAATCAAGTGAATATAGACATTTCAGAAGAGGAAAAGTTTAATTTTTGTTTGCTAGAGGCCGGAGAGGACTAAAGATGCTCGCTAACGGTGGTTTTCTTTTTGAGAGGTGGAGGGATGTGTGTGGATGGGTGTGGAGGGGTGGGATGAGGGGTGGAGCAAAAAGAACATTAATCAAGTAAAATTGAAAATTGCGTAGAGGCCATGCTTATTTTCTTTGTATCGTTTCAATTTTATCGGATGTATCCGAAGGGACAAAATGCATTCCACCAGCTAACAAGTTAAACATGCATTTGGGATCTAAACTACAGAATTGACTTGCTGATTCATGACATCTATGAATTTCGCAGGTTGTCTTCGAGGCTTTGTGGCAGACTACGGCGTGCCAATGATGGTCATCTTATGGACAGTTTTCTCTTATGCACCTAACCGTAGTGTTCCACTGGGCATCCCTAGGCGGCTTTTTAGCCCTAATCCATGGTCCCCCGGCGCATATGAGAATTGGATTGTAGTAAAGGTTTGAAACAAATAAAAAATCTCATACCTGTTCGTTTCTTAGTATGATATTTCCATGAGTTCGCCATCCAAACCTTGTACTTTAAATGTTGACAGGATATGCTGAATGTGCCAGTTATCTATGTGATGGGTGCCTTTGTTCCAGCAACCATGTTGGCTGTTCTTTATTATTTTGACCACAGTGTAGCATCTCAGCTAGCTCAACAGCCAGAATTCAACTTGCGGAAGCCCTCAGCTTATCATTATGATTTGTTTTTGCTGGGATTCATGGTAGTGTGCCTATCCATAGTGCGTTTATATCTTTTGTTACATCACTTTTTCATGCGCATATTTGAGTCTTTTTTTTTTTTTTCCTGCTTTGACAGGTTTTATTCTGTGGCCTGATTGGTATTCCTCCATCGAATGGAGTCATACCGCAATCTCCCATGCATACCAAGTGTTTAGCCACCCTCAAACACCAGGTAAGATTTAATACTATTGTGAAATTACTATGTCGTCTAAAACCTTAAACTGTCAAGAGTTAGAAACTTGTACACTTGCTAAACGTGCAATAATACTAGCAAACATTAGTAGACGTACTATGGCAGTAGCAGAGAGTGCTAGCATGAATCACAGTTTATACTCTTTATTTTTTTTTCTTGTTTTGAGTCATGCCATATATGTGTGAAATTTTGCCCTATACCAGAAATTGAACCCAAGTCTTGGAGCCTCAACCTTAAACACTGAAGTAAGGCCTTATGGGCTAAATTCATAGATTTACATAGCTTGAAACGGCATTTAGAAAGCCTCTATAACAGCAACAACATTACCACATTACCTTAGAGGCTCCCGCCTATGGCGGGATATGGGGGAGTCGGATGTATGCAACCATACCCATGTGTTAGAAACACACAAAGGTTTGTGCTGATCAACTGCTACTTCACAATATAAGAAGCGTAGTCAATTTAGTGAATCATTTTGCTTTATTCCATCATATTCCAAAGTCAAGGAAGAACATGCCATTGACTTCATTGAAAGTGGAAATTCGTTTAAAAAGCCTCTGATGCTCCCTATTCCTATGAGACGCTAGCAAACGTTACCATCTAACACGCCACCTACGAGTAATGCTCACACGATTCCTACTTGTGTTTCTAACACTTTCATCTTTAATTTTTTTGCTAGCTCCTACGCATTCAGCTTTTAGCAGCAGCCCGCAAATGTATTAATCAAGACGGAAGTTTGAAACAAGTGTATGGAACCATGCAAGAAGCTTACCAGCAGATGCAGACTCCACTGGTGTATCTACACGCACCTGCTCCAGTATGATGATTTGTCTTTCATTTTTCTTAGCTGTTTGTTTCCTCCCATTGATTTTGGAAATAAAGATAACCTTTTGGTGGTGCCCGCGAGGGAAATGTAGGGC
The DNA here is from genome assembly GCA_036186865.1 of Eustoma russellianum. Taxonomy (NCBI): domain Eukaryota; kingdom Viridiplantae; phylum Streptophyta; class Magnoliopsida; order Gentianales; family Gentianaceae; genus Eustoma; species Eustoma russellianum. The sequence goes on from AP025050.1 coordinate 31,647,112, forward strand.
TTAAAAGAGCTGGACTCAAAGGTGCAACTGGCTGGAAATGCAGAAAAGGCCAACATGCCAGTTGATGATGATACGTTAAAGGACATGGAGAGGGAAATTGAGGATCTGTTGCCCGTTGAAGTGAAAGAGCAACGGTTCAGCAACTTTCTTCAGTCTGTGATGGTGGGAGGATGCATAGCTGCCATGCCTCTCATACGAAGGATCCCAACTTCAGTACTCTGGGGCTATTTCGCGTATATGGCTGTTGAAAGTCTACCAGGGAACCAGCTCTGGGAGCGTATTTTATGGCTCTTGACATCCTCAAGCCGAAGATACAAGTACCGAACCGCCCCACTGCACCTCATCCACCTCATCCTTACAAAATCTAGACATTCTCTGGTCTAGGATTACCCCATATAGCTAACTAATGTATCCTCTTGATGTCTTTTTGTCAGGGTTCTGGAGGAGTACCATGCGGCTTTCATGGAAACCGTTCCTTTCAGTGTAATAGCAATATTTACTGCGTTCCAGACACTTTACTTGCTGATTTGCTTTGCAATCACTTGGATACCAGTCGCTGGGGTATTGTTCCCGTTGATTATCATGCTTCTAGTTCCTGTTAGACAATATTTACTGCCCAAGGTTTTCAAACAAGCGCACTTGCGAGATCTGGATGCTGCAACATACGAAGAATCCCCTGCAACAGTGCCATCTTCAGACCAGTTTGCAAGAGTACGCTCGTTCTTTTCCTTGCTAGTGTTTCCATTCCTTCCCATCAAACTTCCAAGCCATGAATTGATATTTTTACTTGTTTTATGAAACTGAAATGCGCAAGCAGGAGGGGCAGAAGAAGAATGATCCCATAATCACGTTACCTGATGGGAAAGAGATACTAGACAGCATTGTTACAAGAAGCAGAGGAGAGTTTAGGCGATTGTCCCACTCACGAGTGGCAAGCTTGACTGCCTCACCAGCCACAGAATCTTTTATGAGCCGGATGAGTACTCCACGGCAACACTTTGATTCTCATCAAATAATGGGATATCTTAGTAATGCTAGTACTCCATACTTTGATCACCAACTCCAGCAACCAGGAAGAGGAAGGGAATACAGTCCGCGCCTTCCCAGAGGGTCACCAAATCCTACAGAATGGCACAGCAACTCAAATCTAAACACAGAAAGCAACACACCTGCTAGAGATTTCATGAGCCCACAGGTCCCACAGATGGCTTACACACATTTTGTGGATAGGCAGAGTCCATTATATCACTCACAAACTCCACCTATTGATAAATCAAAGTCCTAATCCTCAATCAGGCTTCAACTTCTTCTTCACACAGCCAAAAATCCATCTACAGTATCGGTAAAAATTTCTGTGGTTTAGAATTACTAGGAACTGTTAGATGACAGAAATGGACTCTATTGGCAGGGACTGAAACTATCATGATAAAGTTTCCTAGATCCCAGTTTTATTTGCATCATGGAATATTGTATTGTAAATTTGTAACAACTCATCATGGAAAACTTCTACGGTTAGTGAAGTCTTCCAAAACTTGTGCTTTATAGGATCCAGAGTTTGCTATTTCGATTCTCTTGTTTGGACAAAATCATGGTCTTTGGATGGTAGTTTTGTTAGCAACTGACATTGCTGCTGCTTATATAAAGGTCCGTAGTCTATATGAACATCATACAAGTTTTAAGTATTTCGGATCGTAAAAACATTCTTGGAGATGAGGTACGACTGCATATACTGGAATTCATCACTTGCATGATCATCATATAATATTTTATACACCGCGGTTAACTCGGCATGATGAGTACAGAAAAGCTTCTATTTCCCTAAAGGTAGTCTATCATGCTAGGTGCATTTTGTAAATTAAAGGCAATCTAGTAGATAACACAAACTCCTAGATTAAAGTCTGGCCAGAAACAAATGAAACAAAAAATTACAAGCTAAAGACTTCTGCAGTGAGGTGCAATTTGAAGTTTTGAAGCTCTTAACAGGATAATGTGTTTTTATATTTATATTGTTTTAGTCTGCAAATGCAGCATCAAACACATGCGGTGGGGGATTTGGACCCCAATTGATAGAAGTGGGATAAATCAGCCCTAACTTAGCAACATGGTGCGCAGCAGGGTTGCGGTAGTGCCATGTAAAAGAGAGTGCAGCTGGGAATGGTGGTTGCAGGTTGAGCATGACCATTTTTTAAGTCAAATTTTTACAGATATATGGAAATATACGAAGACGTAGACACTATAATAGATAATACCAGGAGGCTATCGCTCGGAGTACAATAGAGGAGAGAGGAGAATCCCTATTCTAGTAACCAAAAGCTTCCTAAGGCAAAATATACCATGATAGAGAGAGAGCTGTAGATGGTACCAAAAGAAGTAGGAGTTACAATTAATACAAAAAAGGTCATCAAGGCATGGAAATAGTGAACATAATGATTGACTCAGCTAAGTATATGTTAATTCTAAATAGACCATATTCAAAAATGCAGGAAATAAATAGTAAGCATGCAATAACCTGCAAACTCAGAAACCAAAAACACTTCAACTCCAAAATAAAGCAGAGAATAAGATAGTATCAGGTCAAAGCCACTCTGCAAAATCAAAAAATAGGAAGGGGAAAGAGGCTGTAACAAAAAGGAAGTCTAACTGTTGAAAATTTTCATAGACAACTTCATGCTTTAACGCAATCTCCTAATTTGTCTTGTTTCTTTTAATGCTTCCCCATAAAGTTGTAAAGGATCTGATGTTCTGCATGATCTCCATGATCTCCAAGTTTGAATTCTGTCAATCTTTTCCAATGCTATGGTGAAATATAAGGTTTCTTTACTTCCAAATAGTGTATACAGTTACAGAAAATGCAAAATAGACCAAGTCCCTCTGATATTTGGATCTTCACGAGTCACCTTGCATCAAATCCACAATACCATCATAGTTAAACAGAAAGACATTGCAGTGAAGCTGTTGAAGGACCAAGTTCTAAACACTTTTTCAAAAGCTGCACTGGAAAACAAGTGGTGATGATCCTCTAGAACCCTGTTACATAAAATACAAATGTTAGAATCAATAAATCAATAATACCCAGTCAAGCAGTTTATCGTGTGTTCATCCTCTTCCAGTAAGACAACCATAGAATGGCTGCGAATCTATGAAGATGATGTTTACACCAAACAATTTAGGCCTGTTTTGAAGCAGTATAGGGCATTGAATGTGCCAGTACAACACTTTTGACAAAAATTTAGAATCAGGCAACAAAACATAGGAGCCTTCTCCCTGATTAGTTGAATGTTGTTACAACCTGTTAAATTCAAATACTTGTTTCAAATACTTGAGAGTCCCATCCTCCGCCAAAATGAATCCTCCATTCGTTTCCTTTACCACCTTTGCAACCTTTGTATCCTTCCTGATGGTGAGTTTCCTAGCCAATTCCACAAAGTTTTTATTTAGAAAGGTACAAGGATACCATGATTCCCTCCAAGATGAAGTAGCAACTCCATCCCAATGACCTTCGTCATTAACTGGGAGTATTGATCCCTTATTCAAAGTGTTCTATTCTAAACCCTAGAATCCAATTGTATGGGTTGGACCTTCCACATTGATTTACCCTTTAAGATAACTGCATGAACCTATTTTACCCAAAGACTTTCTTTCTTTTGACAAATGTCCCATATGTTTTTCATAATGTAAGCACTATTTATGAGTTGGAGAGCTGGAATTCCAAGTCCTCCAGCCTCTCTTGGGGTGCAACAAGTGATCTATTTAGCTTTGCCGTTCTGGAGCCATCCCACCAGAAAATCCTCAATATTTTTTAATTTCCCTAACCACTATCTTAGCAATGAAGAAGGTAGCAGTTCAATACCTGCGAATGGCAATTTGAACAGGCTTAATTAGTTGAAGCCTTCCACCACATGAAAGTTTAGAAGCAAACAAGCTATTTATCCCACTAGACAGCTTATCCAATAAGGGATCACAGTACCTATAGACCAATGTCCCTAAAGCTTGAATTGATTTATTCCATAATGCAAAATGAACCAATAAAATGCTTTCATTTTCATCAAATGTTCTCTACTATGGAACCTGAGTTAATCCCGGACAAGCACATCAAGATCCCCAAGGAACCAGACCACTTTCATGCTAAGTATGGTAGCATTTCAGATCAATCTCCTCCCACAGAAAGCGCTGACCTGACCATAGCCGGTACAGACAAGAAAGGAGAAGAAATCGTCTCATTGCTTTGAGCTTGGTCCAGATGTTATTGTTCTTGTTCATTAGAACAAAAGAGAAGAGAACCTAATGCTCTAGTTCTTGTTGTTGGAGTCTAGTTCGTTAGAGTAACCCCATAAATAGAAGTGATAAAATCGTGTCATTGCTTTGAGCCTGGTCTAGGTGTAAGATCTTTTCCATTTAGTCATCATAATTAATTCAAAGTATAATCACAGTTGACGTAATTATGACCGTAAGTTTGAATATGACCATAAAACATTCCTTCCCCTACATATCTCTCATACAAAGGTTGGATTATATTAAGGCAAGGGAGGCTGATTGAACCTTATCTGAAGATTATAATTATTTGATTCCAATAGCAAATGAATCTGTCTTTAAGCAAATTATACTATTCTTTCATACTCTCCATACCTACCTACCTACTTATCCTACCTAGAGAGATTATCCGAGTCCTTTTATGGCAGTAATCATAAAATGTATCACACAAAGAGCCCATCATGTCTAGGTGGTAATAATTGGTCCAGACAGATAGGGCCGCTAATGGGACATTTGGTTGTCACTTGTCAGCCTTATTGAGTTTCCAGCCACCATATTTCAAACTTAAAAAGCAATGATTTAAACTAAAATCCTAAATGGCAGTACAATATTTCAAATAATTCAGGTAACCATGTCATTAGAAACTTCAAGTTCCAAAATCTTGTAATGGAAAACATTGTACAACAATAATGTGCCCATTTGAATAAGATCAGAAATGAGTATATTGATTTGCTTAAATAACCTTGATTGACCCACAGCAACTGCCAGCACTGAGTAAATTCCTACATCCAGTTTTCTGAAACAAAAACGATTCTTCCCAAGAAGCAAAACCTACTAAGTTTGAACATGTAAGATTCACACAGATCAATGAAACTTACATTTCGCCTCCACTGTTCAGACTAAGGAAGCAAAACAAGAGATATGATGAACCAGCCCAGATAAAATTCATCCTTAATAAACATGTCATCCTCTAGAAGACCAGAGGTAATAGAAACCGATCAACTTCCACATTTGGTACTTAGCATTTTTCCACACTTCATGAGTTCTCTGTTGGTCTGTCACCACAAATCTGTCAAGTATAAAAAATGGTCTGACCTTCATCAGAAGATCTGATCTCTACAAACCAACAGAACGATCAAATAATCACATAAAAATGGAAAAGAAAGAAAATCACCAGAAGAACCGAAATGTCAAAGGAATCGCATGCCAATATTTTGTATGTCTCTGCTAGATTCGAATTAGATTAAGGTATCGCATCTAGTTGATATAAAAAATATATTTAGATATTTAAAGGGAACATTGAGTTTTAGGTTATTTTACCCTAAGAATGGATGTTTTGGTTTGCAGGGGTATGATGACTCGGAATATGCCGGTAAGATTGCTGATAAGAAGAGTACATGTGATTCATGTCGATTTCTTGGTGATGGTTTGGTTTCGTTATTTTCCAAATAACAAAATAGTGTCTCTTTATACGACAGAATCTGAATACATGTTTGTCGTCTCATGTTATGCTCTATTGTTTTTGAAGTTAGCAGAATTGTGGGAGAACAACAAATGGGGCTATCATCTTTTTGAAAAACTCTAACTTGAATGAGCTAGGGAGGAATAATAAGATGAAAGTTGTTGTAGATTAGTTAAAATTTCAAAATTGGATTAATCTTTCAAAGTTGTTGTCGATTCACTCATATGTAAACGGAGTACATGTGAATTGGAGTACCGGAAGAATTAACTCGTACTTGGGAACATCAAATGACGGGGTGAAAAATTTTGAGACGGCTCGATAGAATGTTGAAGAATTAGTAGTGACTCAAAGTGAAGTTCGAACATCCTTTCGATTCCAGCCCTCAAAATCCTTAAATTCTGCGTCATTACATTATCGTGTTATTTGTTGGATACAATCAATCCTGTACCAAGACGCAGTCGTACAATGTGTGCATATGAAACAGCAAGATAAAATAAATCAAACCCGGGGCGAGTCGAGGACTCTGTCCTTAAGACGTATTGCTTCGGTATACTGTGCCCAACCGGTGTGAGCAATCGTCTCCCAGGATACAACGGATACCTGTTCAGTTGAGCGGCACTGCTGAACTTGAACTACTTCGAACCTTCGAATGTCCTGACTTCTCCCGGACGATATGCAAGACTCGGATGCTACGAACTTAGTATGCTATGAAAGCTTGGAAAAATGTTATGAATGAATGCACCCCTTTGCCCTCTTTATATAGGGGAGTCGGTTAGAGAACAAGGTACCGTGACCGTTGGATCAAAACCGAAGTTTGATTTAGACCGTTAGATTAAAACCTCCTATCTAGATTAGGAAGGTTTAATCTCAGCCTTTAGATCGAAGATAGATTAGCAGGTTTAAACCTGGACCGTTAGATGGAAACCATATTCGGTTAAGCGGTTAAGACAGTTTAAATCCCGGCCATTAGATCAAAGCTGCCTCCCCACCACCGTTAGATCAAAACAGGTTGATCTTATTTTAAACAGGAGGATAGTGTTAGTTTCATATTCGAAACATAACAACTCAAATAGAAAGGATTCTGCCCGCAGGATGACATCGATCGATCACACCGATCGATCGATGTATCGATCGATGTACGTCAGAATCGTTCCTCAACTTTCTGTCCAACTTCGATCGATACATCGATCGATCGAAGTCAACATCGATTGATCGAAGTGATCGACTGATGTGAGACAGAAACATCGAAGCTCTCTGATCAACTTCGATCGATGACATCGATCGATCGAAGTGACATCGATCGATCGATGTCATCGATCGATGTCCGTCAGAAGCTCTTTTACACCACATGGACACATCCAACGTGGTATTCCTCCATAAGGGTGACACGTCACCCATCCACAACATTTTCCATCCACTTTGAGCATTAATTTCACATTCACCCAATACCATAATTGAGTGATTCCAACATCCTAATATTAACTACTCGTTAAGTAGATAATTAGGGATTCATTAGTTTTCGATTTCATTATCGGAAACTCATTAAGCTCAAAGTACGTTGCTCAACCAAGTTTTGCAACATCATTAACGGGCCAAAGCCCAAATCTTCCAATCTCTAACGATGGGCCAAAGCCCAAACCTTAAATTCTCCAACAATCCCCCACATGAATGGAAATTAATGCAAATGCATATGCAGACTCTGAGGAGAAGTCAGACAAGAAAATATTGCATCAGAAGAGGTAGCTTCTGGCTTTGAACCTTTCATAGTGATGTACCATCGGATTCACTCGGCTAAATAGTGACTTGATGTCTTGAACTAGTCAGCCTTTGTTGTGAACCAAGACAACGATACTCACACAATATTTCCTTTAACACCCTTTTGGTTCTCATGGTTGTGTTCGTTTTGGACATGAACAACCTGGTTTCAGAAAGTGTTTTAGAGAAATCTTGCCTCCCAGACTTTCTCATAGAAGCGGCCCCACTTCACACTTACATAGGTGATTCCAATCAAGAGTATTCTGCCATACTCCACTTGACGCATCAAGATATAGGACATCATTAAAAGCCTTAGCTTACCCTATAATTCTCTGCAGACAGCACTTTTATCAGACGGAATGAGTAAGTGCTAACTGAATCTTCATAACTTAGTTGTCCCATTGAACCAAGATTCTGGGATCTCCAGTCAACAAGGTTGGGTTACCGTTACAAAGATTCATGCATTATGGGCTTCAGTCCCACTCCGTTTGTCAATCTTGACATCTGATCTCTAGGCAAACCTTTTGTAAGCGGATCCGCAAGATTCTCCATTGATTTTATATAATCTATGGAAATCACGCCATTAGAGATCAACTGCTTAATGGTGTTATGCCTTCGACGTATGTGTCGTGACTTACCATTATAGATGCTGCTTTGAGCACGTCCTATAGCTGACTGACTATCACAGTGTATGCTAATAGGAGCGATCGGCTTAGGCCAACACGGAATATCTTCCAGGAAATTCCGAAGCCACTCAGCCTCTTCCCCAGCTTTGTCCAATGCTATGAACTCAGCTTCCATAGTGGACCGAGCTATACAGGTTTGTTTCGTGGATTTTCACGACACAGCAGCACCACCAATAGTGAACACGTACCCACTGGTGGACTTTGAGTCCTTACTATCTGATATCCAATTTGCATCGCAGTATCCTTCCAACACTGCTGGATATCTCGTATAATGTAATCCAAGATACATTGTGTATTTCAGATACCTCTTCACTCTGTTAAGAGCTTTCCAATGATCATCACTTGGATTACTGGTAAACCTGCTCAACTTGTTTACTGAACAAGCTAAGTCTGGTCTTGCACAATTTGTTATGTACATCAGACTCCCGATTACCTGAGAATATTTCAACTGGGCAACAGGTTCGCCTCGATTTTTCCTTAAGTGCACACTTAAGTCGAGCGGGGTCTTTACCGGTTTCACATCATCCATATTGAACCGTTTCAGGACTGATTCAATATAGTGTGTTTGTGACAGTATGAGTCCCTCAGTCACCCTAGAAATCTTAATTCCTAGAATAACATTGGCAACTCCCATGTCCTTCATATCGAAGTTCCTCGTCAACATCTTCTTTGTGTTTAAGATTATGTCCCGAGTACTTCCCATGATTAGCATGTCATCTACATAGAGACACACTATCACATAAGCATTCTGTGTGCTCTTAATATAGACACACTTGTCACACTCATTGATCTTGAAACCGTTAGCTAACATAGCTTGATCAAACTTCAAGTGCCACTGTTTGGGCGCTTGCATAAGTCCATACAAGGATTTAACGAGTCTACAACTTTAGACTCTTGTCCTGGAACCACAAACCCTTCGGGTTGTTCCATATAGATTTCTTCATCTAACTCACCATTCAGAAACGCAGTCTTTACATCCATCTGATGGATTTCCAAGTTATAGACTGCAGCAATTGCAACTAGCACCCTTATAGAAGTGATCCTAGTCACTGGTGAGTAGGTGTCAAAAAAGTCAAAGCCTTCCTTTTGTCGATAGCCTTTAGCTACCAACCTGGCTTTATACTTTTCAATAGACCCATCCTCTTTCAGTTTCTTCTTGAAAACCCACTTACAACCAAGTGGTTTACTTCCAGGTGGAAGGTCAACCAACTCTCAAGTGTGATTTTGAAGAATTGAGTCTATTTCACTATTCACTGCTTCTTTCCAGAATGGAGCTTCTGGAGTAGACATAGCCTCGGAAAAGTTCCTTGGCTCATTTTCTACCATATAGGTTAGAAAATCCGGTCCAAACGAAGTTGGCATTCTGGCACGCTTGCTTTGACAAAGCTCCTCATCTCCTTGAGGAGTCGCCTCACGTATTCGCTTACCAAATCTTGTTTCTTCTTGAATTTTGTCTTTCCTCGGAAAGACATCTTCAAAGAACACTGCATTCCTTGACTCCATGACAACGATTTCATGTATGTCAGGAATATCCGACTTGTGCACCAAGAACCGATATGCACTACTGTTAGTTGCATAACCGATGAATATGCAATCAACCGTTTTAGGTCCAATTTTCACCTGTCTTGGTCTCGGTACAGCAACCTTCGCCAGACACCCCCACACTTTCAAGTATTTGTAACTAGGCTTGTAGCCTTTCCAAAGCTCGAAAGGGGTTACATCCATCTTCTTAGATGGAATTCTGTTTAAAATGACGTTGGCTGAGAGGATTGCTTCCCCCCACAAGTTCTGAGGTAAACCCGAACTTATCAACATAGCATTCATCATCTCTTTTAGAGTACGGTTCTTGCGTTCAGCAATACCATTCGATTGAGGTGAATATGGTGCAGTCGTTTGATGAATAATGCCATGTTCTGAACAGAATTCATTAAACGGTGTATCATATTCGCCACCTCTATCACTACGAATTGTTTTTAATTCGTTTGCTAAGTTGATTCTCAACTTCATTTTTATAATCCTTGAAAGCATCAAGGGCCTCGTCTTTGCTGCTTAGCAAATATACATAACAGTATCGTGTGCAATCGTCGATAAAAGTTACAAAATACTTTTTACCACCTCTCGTTTGCACAAATTTTAAATCACACACATCGGTATGAATTAAATTCAAAGGTTCAGTGTTCCTTTCTATTGAAGGAAATGGCGCCTTTGCCATCTTCGCTTCAACACATATTTGACATTTTCCTTTATTATTAAAGTCCAGTTTGGGCAATAAGTCAAGATTACTCATACGTTGTATTGACTTGTAATTAACATGTCCCAAACGAAAATGCCATAAACAAGAAGACTCAAGCATGTAAGCAGAAGAGGAAGCAATTTTATTAGCCTCTGCGGGCAAATCTCTTTTGGGTACAATAGTGATGACATTCAATTTAAACATCCTATTCGACAAGTACCCCTTCCCCAAATACATGCCATTTTTCGAAAGAATAACTTTATTGGACTCTAACACTAGTCTAAAACCATGCATGACTAGAAGAGATCCAGATACTAAATTCTTCCGAATATCAGGGACGTGCAGCACATTCTGCAGAGTCAGATGCTTCCCTGATGTGAGCTTCAGAACAACTTTTCCCTCGCCTTCAATCTTCGAGGAGGCTGAGTTTCCCATGTAAAGTTGTTCATTGTTCCCGGGCTGGTACTCCGTGAACATCTCTCTGCTGGAGCAAACATATCTAGTGGCGCCAGTATCAAGCCACCACTCACGTACGTTCCCTACAGCATTGCACTCTGAGACCATCGCACAGAGATTTAGATCATCCAATGCATCGACTATGTTCGCCTTTGCCTTGGTTTGCTTCTTCTTGGGCTTTCTGCATTCATTGCTGACATGCTCCTGAATGCCACAGTTGTAGCATTTCCCGGTGAACTTCTTGGCGATCTGCTTGCCTTTCTTGTTCACCCCGAGTTGGCCTTTCTTTTTCTTGGCCTCTGCAACATGGGCCTTAGCCTGACCAGAGCTAGATTGTGGCGCTCTTTCAGATCTACGATTGTCCTCCTCAATGCGGAGGCGAACAATTAGATCTTCCAATGTCATCTCCTTTCTCTTGTGTTTGAGATAGCTTCTGAATTCCCTCCACGAAAGAGGTAGCTTCTCAATCACTGCTGCTACGACGAAAGATTCACTGAGCAACATGCCCTCCTCTTCCATCTCGGCAACCAACGTCTGAAGTTCCTCAACTTGAGAAACAACAGTGCGAGAATCTGACATTTTGAAATCCAAGAATTTGCCGACAATAAATTTCTTAGTGCCGGCATCTTCCGTACGGTATTTCTTTTCCAAAGCCTGCCACAAAGACTTTGCGGTTTTATACGTGCAGTATAAACCATACAAGGATTTGTCCAAACAACTCAGAATATGGCTCAAACAAACATAATTGTTGAAATTCCAAGTTTCAACAAAATGTTGGTTTTGCATATTCTGGGTTTGGTCCTCCAGCGGATCCACTATAGGCGGGTCCTCAGTCAGGAAAGTAGCCAACCCCATAGCAGTCAAGAAGAACATCATCTTCTGCTGCCAACGCTTGAAGAAGCTTCCACTGAACTTCTCCGGTTTCTCCACTTGGGCCACTGCAGGACCCTGCGCAGGAGGAGCATGTCTTGGCATCCCAGCAGTTGGTGCCATTGGAGCAGAGCTTTGAATGTCTGCGCCATGAACGGAGCCTGAGCTTGCGTTCTCCATCAGATTACTGTTCAGTTGATCAAAACGAATAGATCAGAACAGAATCAGATTTAAGAAAGGAGTAGAAGTAGACTGCAAATCAGTACAAAACTGCTTTTGCGCAAATTAAAAACGGTACAGAAATTAATTGAATTGAAATACGTCTTAAGATTGTTGGAGACAATCAATCATGTACCAAGACGCAGTCGTACAATGTGTGCATATGAAACAGCAAGATAAAATAAATCAAACCCGGGGCGAGTCGAGGACTCTGTCCTTAAGACGTATTGCTCCGGTATACTGTGCCCAACCGGTGTGAGCAATCGTCTCCCAGGATACAACGGATACCTGTTCAGTTGAGCGGCACTGCTGAACTTGAACTACTTCGAACCTTCGAATGTCCTGACTTCTCCCGGACGATATGCAAGACTCGGATGCTACGAACTTAGTATGCTATGAAAGCTTGGAAAAAA
>AP025050.1:31661336-31677008 GCA_036186865.1 Eustoma russellianum
AAAAAAAAAAAAGAAGTAACATTCTTGGACAAAGATTATGGTCCTTGCACCGTTTACTTGGCCGCGAAAGGTGATTTCTTTTGTAAATAATCAGCTATTTCCACAAAAAGCGTTTAAACAATTTCATGCCGAGGTTTTACTTTTTAACGAAGTCAAATATCAAAAAAGGTCATGTTGGTTTTTAACATCAAAGATGAAGAATAAACAGTGAATCTGAGAGACAACAATCGAATGAAGATGGAGGTGAAAATGAAGACTAAGTAAATTTTTTATCATTTCAACTCACTCTTCCAAAGAGATACAAAGATTAGCTATATAGAGAAGGATTTCTTCTCTTCCAACGGTCGAAAATATTTCATAGAAGGGATAACATAATGGGAAGCTCCTCTGCTGCAGAATGGACATCCTCAGCCAGAAAAATAGACAGGTTGCCCATCGCTGCATTTCCAATGGACACTTCTTTGTCTTTCTAGAAGACACGAGCGAAAAGAAAGAAAAGAAAAAGAAAGGAAAAAAAAATGCTAACTAGTGTTTACATAAGTATATTTTAACTAGTATTCATATGTATTTAAATATCTCGTTTCGTAGCTTTCTTCAAGTATTCTTTTCGTATAGTCATCACATATACCTGTATATCTCAATCCTTCTCCTCAAACTTAGTGCATAGGTAGATGTGACTAAATTTGAACTATGCACACTTTGATTCGGACCAGTCTTCAATGGAACTTCAACATCATAACTGTTATTTCTTCAACCAGGTCTTTAATTATCACAACTTCTGGTACCGTTATACTCCTAGAGTTCCTACAAAGTAATACCAATAATAAGTCCATGCAATAAAGTAATGTTATTGGAATATCTTACCTGTACGACAGATGGCCACGTCTTGGTCTCGTGGCACTCTCTTTTCCTTTGCTAGATGGCCAAACTTTCCTCTGCCAATAGGGTTTTTTTTTTTGTAATTTAAAATTTTCATAGAACGGCCAAAAAGGCAAGGTTACAATGGTAGTTGCACACTATGGCAACAGGTTGCCTGACAGAAATTAAAACAAAAACCTAATTTGAAGTGCTTACATTGTGCGCTATACTACTGCCAACCTTAGCAAAAGTAGTCCTAGACGGACAAATTCATTAGTTGAATGACAAGCAACCATAAACACAAATTTACAAAAGACCCACAGAGGGCATCTAATAATAAATATTAACAAAAGTCCCCAACAGCCTTCGAAAATGTAGCTTGAAGAAGGCGCTCAGATGCAGAGAAAGCCAGCAAACGAGTTTGGAAGCCAGCAGGTGACCAGTGCATAAAGAACAAATCCATTGCAAAATCAGCGACCCCAATCCAGCGTAGAGAAGTAAAATAGCGATACGGATGACCATATAAGCAAGAACGCTTTGGGAACAGGAGCCAATAGGAGTTCCAGTGTTGAAGTCATTAAAGAGTCATCTCTTTTCTCAACAGCAGTGGTACCTTCATAAGTCTGTACAACCAGTATCCATTTGATTACATTTGTGTCCTGTATGTTGGTAAACACCACGCCACGGTCTTGTGGCACCTGCAGCCAAGGAATATACCATATATCTCGCAAATTTCGTTAGTACAGAGGCTAGGAATACGGATTCTACTAAAAAGAGGATAGGAACACATATGTATTCTAATATTTATAGGAGCCCATTCTAAAGATAACTGAAGTAAACACATTGTTTAGGAACTACAAACACTTCATGAGCAGAAACCCCACAAATACAATGACAGAATGCAACAATAAGGCTAAAAATTAATTTGTCACGATCAGCTAGCTTATCAACTATCTGCCCATATTTTATTGGAGAATCAACATACCCTTTTTTATTTATACTATCATATGTAAACTTTAGACCCTTTGAAATTGGAGGTTTGTGCCCCAAATAATACCTTGTTAAGATTCCTTTCTATACATAATCAGCCAACAATTTGTTATGACCAAGATATCCTCATGCTTAACCTGTTATGCTCAATGATAAATCATTTAGTGTGCATGTAAAAGATGTCATTTCTTGCACATATGCAATACACAGGAGTAAAATAGGTATCATCTAATATCAAAACAGGTTTACAAAGTCTAATACAACCAATTGCTTTTCTCCAAGACAAGGAAACTAACCTCTAAGACTTGAGAACATATGAAACGTTCAAGATTCCAAAGAGAAACCAGAATAAAACACCAACCAGAACTTCGCAAAAATCACTGCTTTCTTGAGTGAGTAGTCTCTTTTCAAAATGATAATTTTGGCCCCATGAAGAAGAGGCCGACTGAGTTTAGCTCATGAGTGAACAGCCTATGCATGTTTCCAACCATTATATTGGGAAAAAAGAAAACAAAATTGTTGCCAATACTACTAAAGCATCAAATCTAGAGATAGGTAGAGAGTTACAGCAGGCAGACTGTCATCAATCTTCTATCTTGAACAATTGTTCATGAATCAAGCACCAAGTTGTTATCCTATCAGTAGTTAATAGAGATACACTAAATGCCAGACATGACAAAATTTTTATTTAGGAGATTTGAAGGAAGCATGAATGTCATATGACAGTTATCAACCTTTAAACAGAAACATAATTCATGGAATAGTAGTTTTTAGATATAAGGCTACTATACTGAACAAAGATACACGGAAAGGTAGACTGATAGTTAAACTGAGAATGACTATACATGAATAAGCAGGCAGATACGGTACCAGCAGCTAGTTAAGAGCAACTAACTATCACCTACATATCTCTGAAGATATTAATGGTTTGCAGGTTTCAATTCTCCAACTAAAAGATTGAAGAATGGGAGCAACATAAGATCTGACAGAAGCTAATATCAATTGGTTTGCATGGAAATTTAACTACTACACGAAACCAAAAAACAGCTCCATGGACTTACAAAAAATGCAGAAGTCAAAGAGCCAACTGCTATTCACCTTTAACTTTTCCATTTAGGAAGTCATATGTAGAAAATTAGTTAACTAGTTAACAGAAAACTCTTCAAAGATCCTGCTTAGATGAGTACTCAAGAAACAATTGCATTTTTCCATTTGGATTAGGGCTGTAAGACCAGCATATTTTACTATCAGAAATGGTTAGAAAGATTCAAGCAGTATAGCATCATAACATAGAAAGGTCCCGTGTCAAGGACATATACCTAAGTAGTCTTTCACATTTAGGAAGCAAAATCTTACACGTGATATTAAGCTCATGTATGTCATCAATTATAATAAGGCACCTCTGGCCTCAATAATCATGCTGGGAAAAAAACATCCAGCTTAACAACATGCAATATTAGAATGGCTCATCCGTTGAGGAACTCCCCTTCCTTTCTTTTCACTCAACTGAGGGGGCCTCAACAGTAAAATTGTTCACGGTTCATGGCTGACTAACTCTTAATATGACACACATCTTATAACTGGTCAACACATATGCTATGAATGATAAGATATTTGAATAAGTCAAGTTGTTGCTTCCATAATTGCTGAGTTTATGAGATTACTTTTACCATGTTTGCACATATAGAACTATTCCCAGATGATTCCAAAGGCACAGTTATAAAGGCAAACGTTAATTTGTCAATAGTACAGCATAGATATAAAGATTATAAGGCCTTCATAACAAGGCAACATGATATTTACACCAAAGAGATTTAATTCTCAGAGGGTACCTAAGATTGTGGAAACACGTTGAGGCATCACCAATTTTACCATATGATAATATCCAAGGCAAACCAATAAATGATTAATGTTTTTCCTTTACCCGATTAGGGAAAAACAGGGCAATGAACACAAATTATATGTTAATCCTGTTGCTCATGCCAACATTATAGGATAACTAGTTAAACAAATACTCATCATAGAAAAACCATCATGACTAGCCTTAATCAAGTAGTACTTACCAGGTAAGTTATAGAGACTTCCACGATGGTAACAACTTATAGATATTATATTCCAAAATGTGGCAGATTTCAAATCATAGCAAGGTCTTGAAGCCCATCACGGAAGACACAGAACATATCATACATACCCAGATCAAGAAGCATTTTAACATAACCATATCAACATATATTATGTGAACTGAAGAACAAATGGACCTTACCAACAATGCCCAGAAATCACCCGTGAGAGATCACTTGTCCATAACTTAAAGTCATTCATAACACATGCTCCCCCTCAAGCGATAACTGAGCATTTGATCAACACTTGGAATGAATAACAAAAAACAGCATCCACTCGGAACATACTTGGAAACAAAACAAACAACTGTTTAAGAAGGTGAGAATTTAAAATAGTTTTTAATCATATGAGACAAAAAAAATGAAGAATATCAGCCCATTGAGAGAGTACCATCCCTCGACATCACCATAGAAGACAGAGAGGAAGTAGAGACAACTCCTCTTCTATCTCTACGTTTTTTGGAATTTCATCGAACACCTTGTCGGCAGACTGATGCTATGTAATTGAGACTTCCACAACAACCACAAAGGAAAGCGACATGAAAAGAGAAAAAACACAGAGGAAGGAGACATGCAAAAGAAACATTTCATCGAATAATGGTGTTGAGCTGAAACAATATTCTTAATGTTAGGAAAAGACTTCAAGGAATGACTCGGAAGGAAGTATGAAGAATAAAATGTTCTCAGCTCCAGAAGACATCGATTATTATCTTCTTCTTCCTAGACTCTGATACCATGTTGGTTTTTAACATCAAAAATGAAGAATAAACAGTAATATGAGAGACAACAATCGAACGAATATGGAGGTGAAAAATGAAGACCAAGTGATTTTTTAGCTCCTCTGCTGCAGAATGGACATCCCTCAGGCAGAAAAATGAACAGGCTGTTCATCTCTGCATTTCAAACGGACACTTCTTTGTCTTTCTAGAAGACACAAGCGAAAAAGGAAGAAAAGCAAAAGAAAAGAAACCAAAAGAAAAAAAAAGAAAAATGCTAACTAGTATTTACATGTATTTAAATATCTTGTTCCTTAGTTTTTTTCATGTATTCTTTTCGTAAAGTCATCACATATGCCTGTATATCTTAATTAGGTCGAACATACACACATATGTTACATAACCAAATTCGTAATCTATATAATTTACAAGAAATTTAGTGATCTGATACTTTAAAAAAGATATTGATTTGTCTTATGTAATTATTCAATGTTTGCAAAAACTTTCTTACGTAATAGGCTGCTTTTAAGACTAATGCGGATATGATATTTTTGACTTCAGACAGAGATGTACAAACAAAGAAAAGAAAATAAATAAAGAAGTAATAGTAGTGAAAAAAAGCTAGAAAAAGGGAAAGAAACCAGTGTATCAAGAATACAAGGATTATGTCTCCTATTTTATCCACTAACCTGAATTAAAACTTCACTTTCCTATGTCAAGTTAAAAAATTTCCTGGAGAACTTATAAGTCGTTACCAATTAGCAGTATGCTTACCTTTTACTTGAAGGACAAAGTATAGTATACCATTTTATGCATAGTTGACATGTTCTATTCTTTAATAGTGAAGGACCGTCCTTTGTCCCTCTCATAGTATAGGAGACCTCATATGCCCCATATTATGAGTTAAACCAAATGGTCAACCTTTATACCAGAACCGAATGATGTGGTATTTGTATTTAAGCCGACTCTTTAGTCTCATAAGCAATTACTCTAAAGAGATTGAATTATGCAATGAAAACTTTTAAGGTTAATTATTATTGTTATTTCAGTTGATGATTAATTATATCATTAAAGTACATACGATAAGTAACAAGTGTCAAATTCATAAGGGTTATATGTCTGAATTACATGACAAAATGAATGCACCCGTTCATATAATTACAGTACAACTTGGGTGGTGGCATACGTGTTAGGTCCGTGATAATTAATCTAGAGGAAAGAGGAATAGAGTATTGGGCTATTTTTTTGAGTTTTTGTCGTTTTAGCGCACACCAACTCAAATTCTCTCTAAACTAAGTATGGAAAAGATGGGAGGCAATGTTACGACCCGCACCCCCGGCTAGTTGAGAAGAGAACGAAGGGAATCTCTCAAGTGCGATCATTGTACCGCACCGAGTATAATATGTATAGGGTACCGAGAACTACTAAGAATTAACTTATTAGGTGTAAGACTAACTAATAATGCATATAAATAAATGGTACAAATTTATTCATGAAATAAATAAATAGAAAAAAGAAAATATCACATAAGGAAGGATGAAGTAGGAATTCCACCACCCACTTGGAATTCCCACCCCCTACCCGGCCACCCATTTTTAATTTCCCCAAATATTTCTATTTCTTTCCTTTTTATTTTTCTTTTCCCCATCATTTCAATTCTTACACAAAATGAGACCTCTACCCAATAGAATTTCACGCAACTACTTTCTCCTCCCACTAATTTATTAATTCAAGAATGACCATCATTTCCCCCACCGTGCATATCTCAGCCAAGGCTAGGGAGTAAGATACAAAAACCATTTCATTCCTTAATTCCATTTCATTTTTCACCCATTCCGCTCTCTTGCTTCAATCCACTACACTCCACATTCTTCTCTCTCTAAAAATAAAAAAATCTTTCACTCCTCAAAACACTTCCAACCGTGAGTCACAATAGCAAAGAAGAAGAGAATTCTTCAATTTTCAAGAGAGGAATCAAGTAATCGAACACCTTAAATATCAAGGTAAAGACTCATCATTCTTTCTACCCATCTTTTCCATCATCCATTCTTCACAAAACACTCAACACATCTCTATTTTAGGCTCTTATCTGTGGCGTGCAATCAAAGAGAAGGAAGAGTTGCTAAGTTGAACAAGATAGAAATCTTCAAGGCAATCAAAGGTAAGTTTTCTTAAAATTGAATTTTAGAGTATTCTTAACATCTCTTCCTTCAAAAACAACTAACATTGCTCCTCACATGGCCATATAGGCCGTGTACCACCAAGCCACGAACAAAGAGGAAATCTTTCACTACTAAGTGTAAGCTTCAAGTATCAAGACAATTATTATTCTTAGCTTCTTCAAGAATGTTTAAAAATGAGTCTCCTATGTTCATATCACAAGATAGATCATGCATGCATATGTTAAAATGAAGTCTTTAGCTCAAAGATACGAAAAGTATTCTTGCATGCTTAAACTATGCATGAATGAGTGCTATACTTGAATAGATTCATCAATATGACTAGGATGATAGCTAGATATGACATGCATGACATAAATTTGGTATAAACATCCCATTAATGGGTGTGCATGGCATAAAGAAAGAAGGACAACATGCAGTCATGAATTCCACGAGCATTGTAGAGGGATCAGTACACTTTCTTGAAAAAGTGTACTAAGAACCTCATTAAGCACCATCTTTCATGTTCTTAGTTTTCATATGTATGAGAGTGTATTTGTATAATTGTGGCCATGATGTAGTATGTTTATGGTGCAACATCATCCATACTGTCATGCATGCCATAAAAGTTAGCATCTTGATGATCATCACTTCATTATCATGTTTTTCCTTCCAAGATGGGGTTGTTTTGGGTCTCCGTTATAAGACATGAATTCATCACCATCATCATGATGTGTATCTTGAATATCATGGCCTAAGAAAGTATATTTTCATGGGATTCATTCTCTTATGTATTTGCATGTCATTATTATCATGATCATCACTACGATCATGGCCCTTGTGATCATGATTATGGAAGATGTGATGTTCCATAAACTTTCACAAGTCAAAATCATGGAGATCAATGTTTCATCATGCATCATCATATATAATCATGGTAGTTAGGATACAAAATAGATATCATCAATTTGGCATCATGCATGCACTCCAAATTTGAAGCATACATGTTGGTGTTTGTCAACACTTTCGGCCAAAAGGCCATATCATTACCCTTATGATGTTCAAATGGTTATTTGAAAGTACATATGTGAAATTATATATGCCATGTACAATATATGTGAGAATGAGCATAATTGTAACACTACAACATTTGGAAATCAAGACATGCATGGGTGATAACTCTCGGCCATAGGCCAATTTGAGTGACTTATGATGAATTACATTTATCTAGTTACACTTATGTAAATATATGTATAATGTATATTATTTAATTCGTAATTCAAATAATAATAAGCCACTAAACTGGAAATGATTATCACCAAAAAGAGGGATGTTTTGGCCATTTAGCCAAAAAAACCATGTAGGGGCAAAATAGTAATTTTCAAGTCTTTAAGTAATTTAAAAAGGGACTGTTTGAAGATATTTATAATTAAATAAAGTATGAGACATCTTAAGAAATTAAGATTAATAATTAAAAACACCAAAGAGGGGCGGTTTTGGTTACTAAAACCGAATGCCCATTAGGTAAGGATATGAGAGTAATTTCACATAATGACATGACATAAAAATGAACTAAGAAACTTAGGGACTGAAATAATTAAGGACATAAACCAATCCTGAAACCAAGCATTCTCATATGCATATGTCAACACGATTTTCAAAAGCAAACGACTCCATTTACGATCACGTTTACAAAAGGATTTTTCAAAAGATGTTTTAAAGGATTTTACGAATAAAGAATCGTGCTGCGAGACGAATGGTTCCATACGACTTATGCATGTTCTGTTGACTGAGTGTAACACCTTGTCCGAGAAAAGGGGTCTCTGCCTTTCTGTTACGTTTACGACGTGCTGTATGAAGAGCTGCTTGACATCTGGTCCTGGGAGAAGATTACAGGGGCAAAATACGTTATGACCAAGTGTAAAACTGGGTTCAGGGCTCGGGATCTTGGTCATAATGTGTCATTGTTAGCTCTAGGTACGTATGATGTAACACCGTGGTTACGGTACTGAAGGCTACTCGGGAAATCATTCGACATGTCATAGGTACCGTTTTTATGATACGAAAAGTGCTATAGCCTGTTGAGAAAAAGGATTTGAGTGATTTACAAATACATGATTTAAATGCTACGTGCTTACGGAATGCATGAACAAATTATTACTTGACATAAACATGCTTTATATGCTTATATACAATGTTGTCGTACTAACAAGCCATGAATCGTTAAAGCTTACATCATATGGCAAAAATTTGTTGTCTTCATACTAATTTCAGGTGCTACATTTAATGAACTAAACTAGTTCATTAAGTGAAGTGCTTAAGTTAATGAATTAACAAGTTCATTAAATGGAGACATATTTGGTGGAATCTATATGACAATAAATTTGGAAATGGAAATTCCTCTTCTCATCTCATCTCACACGCCTAATATATATTTAATATATATATATATTCTTTTTTTTTAAAAAGGCACAATACACATATATTCCGATGTACCACCGACACGTTACATATATTATAAACGTACGTCGACGTCACACCACTATATACACATCATATTTATGAGTATATTCAGGTCTTATATCATATGATGATAAGTCATGGTGACATCAAAATTATAACGACATGTTACAAGGTCATAAACCGAAAATTATCGTATCGGGTGACTACCGAAACTTTACTAACATGTCACGTACTTGCCATATAAAGATGGCAAGCCCATATACTTCAAAAATGGCAAACAATTTCATGGCTCACATGTTACAAACAGCCACTAAGTCATTCTATGTTGGCACACACAAATCACCCACAATTTAGGCTAGATTTGTGGAGAATTCAAATTCAATCTTCTCTACTACACATGGGCGTTTTTACCTCAGCCATTTGAGCTAGATATGCACTTTATTTTATGTATATTATGTGCGACATAAAATATATTACATGTGCAAGAAGTTTAAATTTAATCGGAGAAAAATCGCGTAATTGACAAAAGTTGAAAATTCGGTTTTCTACGAACATACAACATGGAATGTTCTTTTGGCATAGGTGTAACTGTAGAGAAAAAGGGGTTTGAGTGATTACAAATACATGATTTAAATAACGTGTACCAAAGAAACGCACGACACGTTTTATGACTTAACACGTTTTTGTACGAAACCTGCCTTATATAGTTCATATATATTGTTGTCGTACTAACGAGCCATGAAGCTTTAAAGCTCACATCAAATAGCGAACATTTGTTGTGTTTGAACTATTTTCAGGTGCCACCATTAATGAACTAAATTAGTTCACTAAGTGAAGTACTTAGTTAAATGAACTAAGTAGTTCATTAAATGATGGTATATTTGGAGAAGGCACAAAGACAACAAATTGAAGAATAGAAAGTCTTCTCCCTCCCTCTTAACCGCACTCCTTTACACACACACACACACACACACACACACACACATATATATATATATATATATATATTCAGGTTTTTTTAAAAAGGCACTATACACATATATTCTAACGTACTAACGACACGTTACATATTTTATGAACGTACGTTAACGTCACACCACTATAATTACCTCATATTTATGAGTATATTCAGGTCTTATATCATATGATATAAGTCATGGTGATGAAAAAATTATTACGACACGTTACAGGGTTCTAAACCAAAAATTGTCGTATGGGGTGAATGCCAAAACTTCGCCAACGTGTCACGTACTTGCCATATATAGATGACCAGCCCCTACACTTCAAAAATGGCCAAAAATTTCGTGGCTTACATGCTATATTCATCCATGAAATCATTCCATGTTGGCACACACAAATCACCCCAAATTAATGCCAAATTGTGGAGATTCCAAATTCAATTTTTAAGCACATGTAAGCGCCACTTTAATCAGCCATGAGAGCTGAATATTAAAGTTTAATTTATGTGTATTATGTATACATAATATATATAACATGTGCAAAAAGTTAGAATTTAATCGGAGAAAAATCGGGTAATCGACAAACGTCGAAAATTCGGTTTTCTACGAACCGACACATGGAACATTTTTGGCACGACATATAACATGTATCTAGACACTTTTTACATACTTTATAAATTCTAAATGTTCTAGAAAAATCAATTAAGGGCTGATTGGAATATACCATATGTGTATGATTATTGTGCACTATTTTACACAGTTTTGCAAAAATAAAATTCAGCACATGTACAACTATCATCACACGCCTACTTCAGCTTGTTGGAGCATATGTGGAGATTTGTTAGCATCTTGATTGGCTAAGAATGAAGTATACAATGCTGGTGACATAAAGAAATGAGCTACACAAGGCAACATTTCAAACTATGTCACATTAGTAACACATGCTGAAAATTTCAGCATGTGTGCATTGAGTTGGCCGAAATTTATCTCATAATTGTGCTATATTTACTTCTTTGAATTAAATGGATTAAATAAAAGATAAATGGCAATGTTCTAAAGATGTTATGGAAATAAGTGTGGTGATATTTTTAAATATCACACATGTCTGAAAATTTCAGCATGTGTTGAATGTATATGGCCGATTTTATGGCCTCATAGGTTGATCAAATTTGGATTCCCAAAATTAGTAGAGATTTTATGTACTAAATGATGATTTATTTCTTTATTTTCAAGGAATTAATCTAATGCCAACATGGAACAATTTGAATAAGTCTTGATAGAGCACATGCTGAAAATTTCAGCATGTGTCAAAGTGAGTTGGCCGATTTTTAGGTGCTTAATGGTGATGAATTGTCTTGCAAATTTATGGAATTTATTATGTGACTTATGGCAACATTTTTATGGCTAATTGTCACATGTTTTAAGTGATATTTTTCAGATTTATCTAGTCATCAAATGATGACAACTTTCATCCAATCAATGAGTGCCAAGTAAGCAAGGTCTTAATGATCATCTAATGAGGAGTTGCCAAGTAAGCAAGTGAATGTCACTAATGATGCAAGATATTCTTCCAAGGACTTAAAGATAATTTTCAAGAGGAAAAAAAGGAAGGAGGGGGCGGCCACAATGTGATAAAAAGAGAAGAAGGAGAGCAAACAAAATACAAGACAAGTCTTACAAATCAAGAAGCTAAAAACAGTGTCTTACATTCATCTCCTTCTACACTTCTTTCTTTCTTCTCTCTTAAAAGCCTATTGTATTCATATTCATACATATTGAATAGGCTTCATAGATACCACCATACACTCTATATTGTTGTAAAAGATTGATCAAGGTGTGATCAATCTTGCATCCAGCTAGGTGGTGGTGTTTGTGATCGTTGTAATCACTTACAAGGTTTGTAAAGGGTTGGAGTTGGTGTGTAACTCCATCAACCCTGTGTGGTAAGGTGATTTTTGTTGCTTTTGTGATTAGTGATAACCGAGGAAGGTGTCCTCGAAGGACTGGGAGTAGGTTGATTTAAACTAAACCAGTATAAAATTTGTTGTGTTCTTTATTTTCAGCACTTACTTTCAGTTTCCAGCACATTGCAATCAGTTTTATCACGTTCTTAAAAAATTGTTAACAAACTTTAAAAATCGCGAAACTTTCAAGAAACATAGCCACACGTCTTAAGGTTCTTTTGGCGCAAGTTAAACCCTTGTGCACAAGTATAATTCATCTAGACGTCAAAATTTCCGAGGCTAGTGGCAGTGTGATTTTCAGACTTGCAAAAGGTTAAGATTTTGAACATATTTGACTAACTTCCCAAAGAATTTTCAAAAACTGTTTCACCCAATTAAATACACCTAATAGACATTAATTTTTCAAAGCATTTGGAGTCACGGTTTAATTGGAATTAATTTTTCAAATCAGACTACCGTTTCTGGCAAATGTGCGCAATCTGACCACCAACAATTTTTAAAGGTGGCTAAAGGTTGAATTTTAATCTGAAATTTTTAGGAGATATTCAGAACATCTGAGACTAAGATCTCTCCAAATTTCAGAATTTTTGAAGACCTGTAACCTAGTTTTCACAACGTTTCAAAAACAGGTCCTGAAAACAGAAACTATTTTCAGAAGTTGGGTTTTTGGTCTAAACAACTTTAAAACTAAATTTTCCGCACCCACTATTCAGCCCCCTTTATGGTGGTGCCTTGCAGATCCTACAAGTGGTATCAGAGAGACAGGAACACTCACAACAAAAGGATCCAACGATCTAAGTGAGATGGGAACCACAAACTTTAAAACCGAGCAAAGAAGGTATGTCCAGTCAAAGGCCTCCTCTCTTGACGGTGAGTTTTCAATGGAAGTTAAGAATGAAACTTTCCTTATGGCTATTGATATTTGATATATGGTCCATTATAGAAGAATGGTCCATTTATTCTGTCAAAATTATCCATTGTAGATGGAGTCACACTAGAGGTTGTTAAGCCTAAACAAGAGTATACAAGTGATGATAAAAAGAGACTGAGTATGAAAGCTAGAGCCATGCAATTAATTCTAATGGGCTAAGTAAAAGTGAATCTAACTATGTGTCAAATTGCTCTAGTACTCAAGAAATGTGGAGAATTCTTGAGATGAAACACGAAGGACTAGTCAAGTAAAAGAGTCCAAAATTAACATGCTTATGTCCACGCTTGAGTCATTTAAATTATTGCCAAATGAGTCTATTGTTGATATGGATCTACGCTTGACTAACATTTACAATTCTCTTGAGTCTCTTGGCAAAGCCTTTCTATGCATGACAAGGTCCAAAAGGTATTATGAACCCTACCATCCGAATGGGACCCAAAGTAACGTCTATAGAAGAGAGCAAAGAAACCAAATCAATTAAAATGGAGGAACTAAGTTGGATCAATTAAGGTATATGAGAACAAGCTCACTATAAGGAATTGGAATCATCATCTAAACAAGGTAAGACTATTGCATTTAAATCAAATGAATACGTCTCTACTTCTTCCGATCACGTAGATGATAGTGATTCTGAATCAGACAACGATGACTTAATTCTATTGGCTAAAGGCTTGAGAAAATTCATGAGAAAGTCATTTAAGAACAAACCTAAGGCTACTCCACTAAAAGAAATAAGAATAAAACAAATGACAAGGATGTTAAATGCTACGAATGCGGTAAACTTGGACATTATCATATGACTGTCCTAACAAGGACAAGCAAACAAACAAACACCTTGACAAGGATCGGAGCAAAAATAGACTCGTCTCAGAACCAAAGCAAAGGAAAAGAGCTCTCAAGGCCTCCACTTGGAGTGACACATCTGATTTGAGACTGATACAGAAGAGGAGACTGCACAAGTATGCTTTGTATCCAAAGCATCAAACGAGTTATCTTCTAACTCTAATTCTGACTCTAATTCTGACTCTGAGCCTTCATATGATGATCTTTTCAGTCACTATTTAGAATTGCATAAATTCACTAAGACTCTCGCGAAAGAAAAGAAGCGATTAACTGAAGACAAGAAGTTGTTAGAATCTTCTAACACGAATCTTGTTGCTCAATTAAACGATTCAAAAGAAGAGTCGTCATGCAACATAAATGCATTAAAATCAGAGATCACATCATTGACAACACATAACAATGAAATGAAATCCGAGATTTCAAATTTGAAATCAAGGAATACAGACTTAGAGAAAATGACAAAACAGTTTGATACGGGATCTAACATGCTAGATCGTATTATTTTATAACAAAAACATGATAGTGATAAAACTGGATTAGGATATATTGAGACAAATGAAGTATCCATTAAACCAACCAAATTTGTCTTGTCTAAGAAAGAAGACACACCGAAAGCAAACACGGCATCTAAGATGACGCAAAAACCCCCTCTCACCTCATCTCGTCATGCTCCTTCTTCATATCATGCAAAATATAATTATGTGCCATATAGATATGAGATGAAACTAGTGATGCATACACGACATTCATTCCATCCATCTAGATCACGCACTATGCACACCAACACGAGGACATATCAAAAACGAACACCATACGATGCGCATAGAGGAGTTCTCGGCCAAAGGCCTAAAGTCCACTCACCATATGTCTACTACATCGCTCCTTCATCTACATTATTACCATTTGCTAGACCGAAGAAGGATCACCCAAGTATGGATACCGAAAGGTACTTTTACTAAGAGGTGAATAACTAACTCGCAAGGACCCAAAATTAAAAGGGTACCTAAATCATTCTCATACATTGCAGGAAACCCATACATTAAAAGATTATCAAGTGGTTCCTTGACAGTGGTTGCTCGAGGCACATGACGGGTGACCCGAGCTTGTTGACAAAGTTGAAAAAGGTCACAAAAGGCAGATCTGTGACCTTTGGAGACAACAATGAAGGAAGAATAATCGGAAAAGGTACAATCGGAAGCCCAAGCACCCTTCAAATCTCCAACGTATTTTTTGTAAGCAACTTATCCTATAATCTTCTGAGCATCTCACAATTTATTGAAAATGGTTTTGATGTGTGTTTTACTCATCCATATTGCAATATAATAAATAAAAATGGAGAAGTAGTGTTAAAAGGAAAAAGGGAAGGAAACATTTTTACGCTTTCTATGGATGACATGTTAGACGCTAAGGTTAAGTGTTTTATGTCAAATGAACCTAACGTTAACTTATGGCATAGACGTTTAGGACACATCGGCATTTCTACACTTGAAAAACTCCAACGAAAGAACCTAATACGAGGATTTTCTAAACTTGATTTAGACAACTTTCAGTTGTGTGAATCTTGCATTAAAGGCAAACAAACACGCGAGTCACTTAAACCTAAAAATGAAATAAGTACGACTAGAGTTTTAGAATTATTACACATTGATTTGTTTGGTCCTAGTCGCAC
>AP025050.1:31695760-31771773 GCA_036186865.1 Eustoma russellianum
GTATGACTAAGTTATGATTTTATTGCCTTAGCGGCTATTGACTGAAGGGATGAGATGCTAGCCAAATGTTAGATGTAATGTTACTTAGGTTATGATCCTCCTATCCTTCGTTACCTAAGTTACGATCTTATTACTGTTGTTACGTAAGCTATGATCTTATTTTCCTTTGTGACTAAGTGATGATTCTGTTACCATGGTGGCATTTGAATGGGAAGACAAGTATGATGGGAAAGGTCCAAATTTTGGGGGATTTGGTTCTTATGTGTACTTTCCATTTTAATGCATGATTGTTTATGGTATACTTGCTGGTGACGTTGTCAGTCACCCTTTATTTTTCCTCCCAGCCTGCAGGAAATAGGGTCGAGTGGATCGAGGACGAGCCTAGGGTGCCTTATCCGTAGAAGAGCGATTGAAGGATGATTTAAGGGTCTATGACGGGATGGTCATGATTGATGAACTTTTTATGAGTTTATGTTGAAAAGCATTGGATTTCCAATTTCCGCATTTTAAGAACGTCTGTAAGACTTATGACGAGTATTTAGACGCTTTCGTTTGGAAAGTTTTTATTCTGCCTCGGTTTTGCTTACTAGTTGACGTGTAAGCATGAAAGTCCACATATTTTATTCCGGACTTCGTTATGTTATGGATCGACGCCTGGTACTCTTCGTAGTGAAGTACGGCGGGCGCACCGTATCCGGCTGGGCAGGGGTGCGGGGCGCTACAAAACCATAATTACAAAACAAATCCCAAGTTAATAGAATGTAACAATTGAGCAGCCGAAAAACAGAAACTGTAATGCAAAAAAGATGTATGGATATGGGTGATGTCCATAATAGATATGATATGCCTCATTAAAACCTTGGTAAGTAAAACCACCCTTGTGGATAAAATCTTACACGAAGAAAAAAGAGTACATATTTATCCAAAGTGGGCTGAAAAAGCGATGCCCAAAGTGTCCAACTCCACGAACTGATTGGTGTCGGTAAATGCGACAATCCATATCATGTCCAGTGATATCCAATTTTCCGCGTATCATGCTAGAAACCATGAAAAAGCTTATCATCATCGTGTACAGAAATGTGAAATCAAAAGTGCCCAATAAGTAAAAAGTTCCCAATATGCCTGCATTGTTGTAAATGTAGGCAGAGACAGTAAAACTGCACCAATCCATGTGGAAGACAACCTTTGCTAAGCTGTGCGCAATGCCCATATAACCTCGCAAGGAAAAGGAAACAAACAAAGCAGGCAAAATCACAGCAATATATTGATGCAAAAGCAGCTGCATGATGTCCAATAAAGAAGATTATAATACCGGGCTGCCCGTATCCACAAAATAATACAGGCAGATATGATGTCATGAGCCATATCAGTCACGCATGTATGGGGTAGTCAAGTCAGTGATGAGACAGCCGCGCGCAATAGGCGGGATTGTAGATAGCTGTGTGAACTCAGAGAAGCTACTTCGATTTAGCGCATAAGCTGCTAAATAATGAGCCACCAAATTTGCCTGTCTTGGTGTGTATAGAAGATCTGAGTGTGTGAGTTGTAAAAAGAGCCGTAACCTGACTAAATCATCTTGGAAATCGACGAAAGCATTAGACGCATGCATGAGCCAATGCAGTATAGGCAGACAATCTGTCTCAACATAGAAGTGAGTATGGCGTAACGAAAAATAAACTGTTGCATACAGTATTGCCTGGAGTTCTGCCCTGAAAGGTGATAATTTGGGCAATGAGAAAACGATCGCGGACAATAGGGAACCATTGGAGTCCCGTAATACCGCCCCTGCTGCTGCCCCATGTCTCCTAGCCGTTGCATCTACGTAAGTTTCATCCTACCTGAAGGTGGCGTCTGCCAACGCAATTGAATTATGACAATTGCGTAATGGTGGAGACAAACCCGCAGACACAAGATCAGGCAGGAATTGCATAAATTGCTTACCCGAAATCGAAGCACACCAAGTGTAAACATCCAATCGAATACATTCCTCCAATCTTCGAACATTGTATGATTCCTCACCAAACATTATACTGGCATATTCTATACATATGTTCCAACATATGACATGAGTAGCCACCACTTTGAGTTGTCCCTTCATAGATTTAGATGAAGATATTAACCACCAACTCATGAGGTGAGATCGAAGAGAAGTTGAGAGGACGGTTGGACCATGTAGCAAAGAAGAGTATTTCTACCATACCCTTGCAATCGATGGGCAGTGCAAAAACAAATGGTTTATATCACTTGCATCTTGCGCACAAAATGGACATATGGTTGGGTAAGGCACTGAATATGATCGAATATTTTCAGGCAATGGCAATGACTTGAAATGTAACTTCCACATAAATATCTTTCCTGCATTAGAAAGTCCCGGTCACCAAATATATTTACAAGTACGCAACGTGGAGCGCGATGGACGACACTCTTCGTATGAACTTTTCAAAGAGAATTGGCCGTTAGCATCAGGCATCCAGTCAAGTCCAGCTCGTCCCATCCAAACCCGTGTTTGACAAAAGGCATTGATCTGGCAAATGCGTTCCACTTTGGCGAGTCATAAATC
Organism: Eustoma russellianum; assembly: GCA_036186865.1. Lineage (NCBI taxonomy): Eukaryota > Viridiplantae > Streptophyta > Magnoliopsida > Gentianales > Gentianaceae > Eustoma > Eustoma russellianum. The sequence continues at coordinate 31,698,321 of AP025050.1, forward strand.
AATGGTCGATAATGTCCCTGACGTCCATATTTTTGATGCATGAATTCCGCCCAAACTGTTGAACGCTGCTGGTAAATCTACCAGAGTTTACATTCATAAGCTTGTTGTAAAGCTGATAAAGAGCGAACTCCAAGTCCACCTTCCCAGGAAGGGTAACATATGTCACGCCAAGAGCGCCAGTGATGCTTCCTCGCTCAGAAGAACTGTGGCGCCCCGCCCGGGACTCAGGTCTCAGTATGGTGCACCCGTCATACTCTACTATGAGAAGTACAAGGCGACATCATCATACATGCACAAATCGTAATAACATGTATCGATAAGTGGAAACGAAATGACATAAGCGGAAATAAACGTTAACTGGAGTACATTCTAATACATCCGCATAAGTATCTTAATACATCCATAATACAAAATGGCAAAATACATAGCTGAATATCTCAAAATACAAAAGAGGCCGTAGCCAGCTGCTAATCAGCTCCATATGTCTAGTCCATGGGCTCGTCTTCAATGAACTCGGGTTCAAGGTCCTGTGGATCTGCGTGGTAATATAAAGGGGTGAGCGATAACGAATCGCTCAGCAAGTAATTTTGCCTAGGTTCGTCAAGTGGATCATACATGGGGGTCAGGGTGAGGGGTGATACAGTATGGTGTAATACAATGAATCATAAAACTCAATCTAACAGAAAGAATAAAGCATAGAGTAGATGCTGACAAATAAAGCTTAATGTAAATACGGAAGTAAAAACACAAGTATCATATCATGCATCATTATCACAGATGGAAAGCATTGTAAAATAGACATGCTATCCTGCTTAACAAACTTGTCTTAGCTTATAGTTACTTCGTTCTTGCGTAAAATTTTCTTCGGTTTGTTCTTGTCATTCTGTAATATTACTTGTTTTCTCTTCGAGATTCATGACTTAAAGTTACTTGGTACATGAAACATGATCGTGACATGTGCAATGGAAAACTTTTTCTGAAAAGAAAACATTTTATTTCATACTTCGATAAACATGACATGACATGACGGCTATAGCACTTCTCATAACATGAGAATGGTACCCACGACATACCGAATGATTCCCCGAGTAGCCACGAGTACTGTCTATGAATCTCGATGGTCCAATCACGGTGTTACATCATATGTACATAGGACTAACATTGACATGCTATAGCAGAGAACCCAGGTCCTGGACACGGTGTTACACTCTATGATAACGTATTTTGCCCCTGACATCTTCCCCCAGGACTAGACATCAAGCAGCGTTGCATATTGATCGTCATAGACATAATAGAAAAGGCAGAGAACCCTTACCACGGGCAAGGTGTTACACTCAGCCTGCATATCATGGGTATAAAGATAGGTACAGAGCCGTTATCCCAGACAAGGTGTTACACTTAACTATGAGTACATGCACAAGTTGTATGGAATCAATCATCTCGCGGTACAATTTTAAAAAATCTTATAGACTTAAAACATTTCATGCAGGACGCAAGTTCATAAACATGTTTCATAATACAGAAAACATGAGGAAACTATGCATGACATGAACTTCTTTTGGTAGATATCTTCATGATAATTCTTGATTAAGCTGAGTTCTTATTTGTGCATAAGCGAACCTTCATAGTTTTAATTAGTTGGTGTACTTCTTCCATATGAAGCTAATTCCCTTGATTTAAACATTTGTGTGAAATAGTGTACTTATATTATATGCGTATTAATTATGAAGTTACACTTGGTTATCATAATGGGTTGAGTTATGCCTTTTGGCCGTATATCTTGACTCGAAACGTTTTCATATTCATAATGTTAGACATTCAAGCCATATCATTTTATTATTTAAGTCAATCTTAAGACATACTTAACTCTTACTCCTATGTAGAGTCCAAAGTTGCCTTAAATATGGTTAATGGCCAAAATTGGGCTTAGGGCCGAAAGGCCCTCTTGTTCCAATTTCATTTTGTTCATTCTTCTCTTATTAAATTTTATTGGACTTTAATTGTCTTAGCCCATTTTAATTTATGTCAATATTTGTTGCATGGAAAATTAATTTATATTGAACCTTGTTAGTCTAAATACCAAAAAAAACCATTGGGCCGAAAGTAATGTGACCTAACAATTTTGACTTCCATATTATGTAGTCATAACATTTATGGCCCTTTTTTCTTTTTGTGTGAATGTCATAGTTACCAATATATTCTAATAATAATTTACGCATCAAAATTTCTTATTTTTAAGCCTTGACCGAAAGTGAAGGAGCTTAAAATGAAATTCCTCATCACCCATACAAAGCTTGATGTTCATCATGATTCTAATATATATCATTCGTACCAAATGATAATATGCTCAAGTCATATCATACATACATGTTTATACTCACCCAAAATGAAAGTTTATTGATGATGTTCGTATTAAAATAACATGCAATAACATAATATGTATCATCTCATGATAGTGGTCATACTACACATAACATACAACATATGAAGATGAGAGTAGAGATTTTTATGTTATTTCTCCTCTCTAATACCATGGTCATCAATATACACATCATGATGATGGTGATGAATTCATGGACTCTAAAGGGGGGTCATGGCCGTCCCCTTATAGAAAGGACAATGATGATGCTAACATGGATGTCGTTCAAAGGTAGCATCTTTATGTATATGCATAATGAAATTATTAGTTTTGTACCATCTTGGGGCTATAATACTTCATTTTTCATGGAAATCGCTTCTGTTACATATGAGCATAGGAAAAAAATGACATGCATGTATCAAAATAACAAAGGAGATGATTATAAGCACACTTATTAACATAATATACTAATATGTATACCAATTTGCATATAAGTGTAGAGATAATAGGAAAGATGCATTCTTCTTGACATACACGGCTTAAATGGCCTATTAGTAACCACATTTTTATCTTGCATGTTAGATTAAAATAGTATTCTAAGCACAATTGATGGTTTCATACAAGAAAAGAACACATGCATCAACCATTTCAACATGCAAGCCTTCATTCAAGTCAACAAAACTTAGAGATCATAATTTTAGTTGCATGCATGATATATTAGTTATTAACGAGAATACTAACTTAGATTTCAATTCTTTGAAGGAACTAGGAAGAAAAACTTGCCTTGGTAGCTTGGGTCTTACACTAATTAAGGAAATATTTCTTCTTTGGTCCTTTGGTTGATGGTCACGGCCTTGAAGGCCAAAAGGAAGAAAATATTAGTCTTCTAGGAAGAAAGATGAGAGTTTGGAATGTAAAAAAATCAATCTTAAATAGTTCTTACCTTGAAGGACTAGAATGCTCCTACTTGCTCCACTAAGATTACTCCTTCTTCCTCTCTTATGAAGGCTCTCGGTTATGGCCTAAGAATGGAGGTAGTTTGGATGTTGTGTGAAATACATAGGAAAATAAAGATGCAAAGAGGAGTGATTTAGTGATTACCTTATGGATTTGAGTACATGCATACTTGTTTCTTTCTTGCAACTAAAAGACTTCTCCATCTCTTGGCTTTGTTGTTCTCGGTTGAAGGTGATGGGAGGGGAAAGACTTACTTTTTGTGGAGGGAGAGTAAAGTGGTGAAAACTTGTGATGAATGAGTCTACTAATTGTAGAATGAAGGAAAGAAACAATTTGAATTGTATTTTATGGCCTAGAGGAATCCTTGGCCGGATGGAGTGGTGGGGAGATAATTGATGAGGAATCTTGGAGGGGAGTGAAAAAGGAATTTGCATGTAACCTTATTGGTTGCATGCTTTACATGGTGTAAGACATAGAATGATTAAAGGGAAGTAGAAATAAAAGAAGGAATATAAAATCTTGGGGAAATTTAAAAAGGGAGGCCGGATGGGGGGGGGGGGGTGAGAAGAAAAGGTATTTTGCATGAATTTTGATTGGTGGGGTTTTGGGCTTGTGTAAGAGAAATAATTAATTATATTGAGTATTAAATAATAATGACAAGAATGTAAGAAAATTGGGGAAATAGAGGGAGGGGCGAGGGGTAGGAGGTAAAAGTGTATGCATGAAATCCTAGTGGTTGAATGTCTTATTTTGTGTAAGAAGTGGAAGAAGAATTAAAATGATTAGGTTGTCTTGTATTTGAGCTTCATTCCCTTGGTCTCTTCTTGGTGCATCCGAAGTTAAGGGAAGATAGTGGGGGTATTCCTTGGCTTTGTTGAGATAGTGGGTGTGTAAGAAAATGGTAAGACATGCATGCTTAATGATTGGGGAATGATCTTACTTTTGATAATAATAGAATTGATAGAAAGGCCATAAAGAAAGGAAAAATAAATTAGAAGAAGTTAGTTAGTGGGGTGAAAGGCATGCATGAAATGTCATTGATTGAAATGAAGGTGTGCAGAAATAAAATAAAAGAAATGGAATAAGATTTTGTAAGACCATTTTGTCTTACATTAAGGGGTGGGCGATTTTGGAGGGTATTGGTGGAAAATTTGTCCTTTCCCACTATTCTTATATGTTATTTCCTTTTTCCTTTAAGTACATTCCTACTAAGAGTTGTTCAATTCTTTATATGTTTAATTTATTTATTCTTATGTTCCTTCTAAGATTTTAGGAATTCTTAAATGTTTATTTATGGCACAGTTACATGTTTATTATGCTAAGTGTGGTACAACGATCGCATTATAATTCCATCATAATTCCTTTTTACACTAGCCCGGGAGTGCGGGTCGTAACAAGAACCTTGCCATCTTCCTTTCTAATTCAATGATGACACTACTTGGCAGTCTAGAAATAGCAAGTAAATGCAATGGAATTGCTGAGAGCATCGACCGAATGAGTACTAAACGTCCCCGCAGCACTTAATAATTTAGTCATCCATCCAGCCAAGCGCATATTAAAATGTGCTATCAGCGCCATGCAATGTGAAGCCCGACATATGCCTATATGAATTGGCGCTCCCAAGTATCGCATTGGCAATTTAGCTAATCGTATGCCAAGTAATTCTATCTTACCAACTTTATTTCTAAAGTTGTGACATGTATATTGTCTACCAGGTTGGCAATTGTTCTTCCACGATTAATTTCGCTAGAACAATCAGGCTTTATGCCTGGTCGGGCATTGCATAACAAATCTTAATGGCTAAGGAGATGGTGCATTTATTGGATAAACCACTACGAGGAGGCCGTGCCATCATAAAACTAGACATGACTAAGGCTTTTGATTGGGTCAGTTAGGAGTACCTTGAACGCTTACTGTTTCAAATTAGATTCCGGGCTTTCTTTGTGAGGCTTATTATCAACAATTTAAAGGGCACAAAATGCTTGGTATTAGTCAACGTTAAGCCTGGTGGTTTTTCCAGTCTAGCGCGTGGTGTCAAGTAAGGTGATCCTTTATCACCTCTTTTATTCATTCTTGCATTGGAAGGTTTCGCAGAGGCATAAATACACTGGTGAGAAATCAAGAGCTTCATGGATTTACCGAAGGTAGAGCCATCACACTTGGGATATGCGGATGATTTACTCATCTTCCTGTTGGCATCAAGGTCAAATTTACGTCGCTTTAAGATCTTCCTACATCAGAATCAGCAAGCATCCGGGAAGCAGGTAAATTACCATAAAAGTTTAGTTGCCGTCAATACTAATCATGCAGTACACACACACACACATATACATACATAATATATATATATATAGGACCTGTATAGAACCACTAGAAGGAGGGGTTGAATAGTGGGTGCGGAAAAATTTGGTTTTTAAAAAACTTTTGGACCAAACTACCCACTTCTAAAAACAGATTCTATTTTCAGACCCAGTTTTTAATTAACTGAATGATTAACTTGTAGACCTCTAAAAATTGTAAAATTTGGTGACAAAGTACTTTCAGACGTTATGTATGTGTCATAAAAATTTTAGATCAAAATTCAAAGTATAAGGCCTTAAAAAACCGTTTTTTCTGAGATTGTGTAAATCTGCCAGAAAGTGTTCTCAAAAATGAAAAATCTTTCCTATTAATTTACAACTCCAAATGATCTGAAAATTTTATGGAATGACTCTTAGGATATTTAGTTTAAAGGGTTGAAACAGTTTTCCAAATTCCTTGGGTATGTATGTCAAATACGTTGATGTTCTCAACCTTTGCAAGTCTGAAATTCAGATTGCACTAGTCTCAGAACTATTAACGTTTGTTGGACTTAGACTTATCCAAATGGGTTGAAACTTGCACCAAATGAAACTTAAGTGGTGTGGCTATGTTTCTGCAATATTTTACGTTTTTGAAATTTGGTTGCTATTTTTACTCTTGCAATAAAAATGATGCAAAATGATGGAAACTGAAAGTAAAGTGCTGAAAGTAACGACACCAAGGATTTTATACTGATTTGGTTAAATCAACATACTACAGTCTTCGAGGATACCTTCCTCGGTTATCACCAAAAACCAAAACAACCTTACTATAAGGGTTGCTGGAGTTACACACCAACTCCACCCTTTCACAAACAATACAATCAATCACACGAGTCACGAACACCATCGCCGAACGGATGAAGGTTTGATCACACTTTGATCAACCTTTTACAACAAATGGAACGTGTATAGATGTCTAACAAAAGCCTATTCAATAGTTTGAATATAAGAACAATAGGCTTGAGAGAAGAAGAAGAAGAAAGAATTGAAGAAGGAGAGAATAGTGGATCCTTTTGCACTTGAGAGGCAATGAGAATTGTTTGGCTTCACTTTTCACTACTTCTCCTTCTTTTATGTCTTGTTGGAAGCCCCCTAGGGTTCACTACCTTCTTGAGAATTCTCTTTAACGCCCTTGGTAGATTTCCTTGTGTAGATATGATACCACCTTGCTCACTTGACACATTTTGATTAGATGGATGACTTTTCTTTGCTTACTTGGCACTTCATGATTGGTCCAACCATGTCACCATTTAGTGTGCTGTAAAATCCATACTAAAACTCATAAAACATGTGCCAATTAGTAGTCAAATGTTACCAAATAACCATGAACTAATCCCTTCAATTTTGGGATGTCAATTAGTAACCACGAATTCAGCCTAATTTTGGGATGTCAATTTTGGGATGTGCTTAATGGATGCATTTGGAATCTCCACAAATTCAGCCTAATTTGCGGGTGATTTGTGTGTGCCAATATAGAATGATTTTATAGCTGAATATAACATGTGAGCCACAAAATGTTTGGCCATTCTTGAAGTATAGGGGCTGGCCATCTTTATATGCCAAGTACGTGACACGTTGGCGAAGTTTCGGCAGTCATCCGATACGACAATTTTCGGTTTATAACCTTGTAACATGTCGTTATAATATTGTCATCACCATGACTTATATTATATGATATAAGACCTGAATATACTCATAAATAAGAGGTGAGTATAGTGGTGTGACGTTGACGTACGTTGTAATATATATAACGTGTCGGTAGTACGTCGGAATATATGTGTAATGTGCCTTTTTATAAAAAATCTGAATACATATAATATATATATATATATGTAGGCATGTATATCCAAATGGGGAGGATACTTTCCATGTTTAAATCTGTTGCCATCATGCCTTCTCCAAATATATCTCCATTTAATGAACTAGTTAGTTCATTAACTTAGTGCTTCACTTAATGAACTAGTTTAGTTCATTAATGGTGACACCTGAAAATAGTTCAAACACAAAAAATGTTTTCCATTTGATGTAAGCTTTAATGCTTCATGGCTTGTTAGTACTGCAACAATATATATAAAGCATATAAGGCATGTATATCATAGCAACGTGTCACATAATAATTTTGTCATGCATTTCTTAAACACGTAGTATTTAAATCATGCATGTGTGAATCACTCAAACTCTTTATCTCAACAATCTCCCCCTTTTGATGATTTACAAAATAACCTTAGTTCATGATTTAAATATTACCGCTCCCCCTTCAATCGAGCACAAATTCAAATTTTGAATTTTGAATTGTCTCATTTTAGATTTTTGCAATCATGCTCTTTGTCCCCCTTAAATTACTCTCTCTCCCCCTTAAATCATGCATGCTCTCTCTCTATTTTGGAAATAATATCAAAAGTACATATAAGAAAGAAATAGTAGTTTATAGTATATCAATAAAAACTCATGCATTTCAAGTACATTCTTAAGGGTTATTTATTCAACCCTTTGCAAATCTCCCTTGTGGTACCCAAATTTGGGTGACCTTCCTAGGTCTTCTAAAATGTGAGAAAAGAGATGAAGATGCAATATAATAGACATTAGGTGGGAGTGCAATTGGCCTTGGGCTGAGAATTCTATTTTAACCATTGTATGTTTGTTGTCTTTGATAAGTTCTTGTGTTGGTGTGCATGGTGGGTGATCTAGATGCATTTTTATTGAATGAATGTCGTGTATGCACCACTGGTTTCTTTTCATATCTATATGGCACATAATTATATCTCGTATGATATGAAGAAGAAGAAGTACGATGAGATACTATAGGTTGTGCACTAGACATCTTCTTAGGTTACGTAGTTGTCTTGAATGCATGCGGTTTCTCAGATAAAATAAAGTTGGTAGACTTATTTTGTACTTTATTATCTTCCACATACCCTAATCCAGTTTTATAGTTTTCATGCTTTTGGGAAGAAATGAGACGATCTAGCATACCCGTTTCAAATTGTTTTATGGTATTTTCTAAATCCACGTTTCTTGATTTCAAATTTAAAATCTCGGATTTCATTTCATTATTTTCTACCGTTAAAGATGAGATCTCTGATTTCAATGCATTAATTGTGCATGACGACTCTTCTTTTGAATCGTTTAATTGAGAAACAAGGTTCGTGTTAGATGATTCTAACAACTTCTTGTTTTCAATTAATCATTTCTTTTCTTTTGCAAGAGTCTTAGAGAACTTATGAAACTCAAGATATTGACAGAATAAATCATCATAATAAGGCTCAGAATCAGAATCAGAGTCAGAAGATACCTTATTTGATGCCTTAGATGTAAAGCATAATTACGCCGTTTGTTGTTCAGTATTATCGGTCTCTGAGTCAGATGAATCACTCCAAGTAGGGGCTTTGAAGGCTCTTCTCCTTTGTTTAGGTTATGAGACGAGTCTAGTTTTGTTCAAGTCCTTGTCAAGGTTTTTGTTCGTTAGTTTGTCTTTGTTCGGACAGTCATATGACAAGCGTCCAAGTTTCCCACATTCATAGCACTTTATGTCCTCATTATTTTTATTTCTATGATTCTTAGATGAAGTGAGCTTAGGTTTGTTTTTAATCGATTTTCTCATGATCTTTCTTAATCTTTTAGCCGACGTGATTAGTTCTTCATCATTGGAATCTATGTCACTATCATCTCCGCGATCATAAGAAGTAGAGACGTATTCATTTGATTTAAACGCTATAACCTTATCTTGTTTAAAAGTAGATTCGGAATTTCTCAAAGTGAGTTTGTTTTCATATACCTCTAATGATCCGATCAATTCCTCTATTTTTATCGATTTTGTTTCCTTACTTTCCTCAATCGTCGTGACTTTGGGGTCCCATTCGGATGGGAGACTTCTTAGTACCTTTTGGACCTTTTCCTGTATAGAAAAAGCTTTGCCAAGAGACTCAAGAGAATTATAGATGTTAGTCAACCGTAAATCCATATCAACAATAGATTCATTTGGCAATAATTTAAAAGACTTAAGAGTGGACATAAGCTTATTTATTTTAGACTCCTTAACTTGGCTAGTCCCTTCATGTTTCATCTCAAGAATTCTCCACATCTCTTGGGCACTAGAGCCCTTAGATACGTAACTTGATTCACTTTTACTTAGCCAGTTTAAAAGTAGTTGCATGGCTCTAGCATTCATACTTAATCTCTTTTTGTCATCACTAGTGTATTCTCGTTTCGGTTTTATAACTTCTAGTGTGACACCATCAAAAGTAGATAACTTAGATGGAACGAATGGACCGTCTTCTATAATAGACCACAAATCAATACAATATCCATAAGAAAAAGTTTCATTCTAAGTTTTCATTGGATAAAGGACTCACCATCAAAAAGAGGAGGCCTTTGACTCGACATACATTCTTTTCGGTTTTGTAACTAGTGGTTGCCATCTCACCAAGATCGTTGGATCTTCTTGTAGTGAGTGTTCCTGCGCTCTGATACCACTTGTAGGACCTGTATAGAACCACAAGAAGGAGGGGGGGGGGGGTGGTTGAATAGTAGGTGCGGAAAAATTTGGTTTTTAAAAAACTTTTGGACCAAACTACCCACTTCTGAAAACAGATTCTGTTTTCAGACCCAGTTTTTAATTAACTGAATGATTAAGTTCTACACTTCTAAAAATTGTGAAATTTAGTGACAAATTACTTTCAGATGTTATGTATGTGTCATAAAAAATTCAGATCAGAATTCAAAGTATAAGGCCTTAAAAAATTGTTTTTACTGAGATTGTGTAAATCTGCCAGAAAGTGTTCTTAAAAATGAAAAATTTATTCCAAGATCTGAAAATTTTATGGAATGACTCTTAGGGTATTTAATTTAAAGGGTTGAAACAGTTTTTCAAAATTCCTTTAGTATGTATGTCAAATACGTTGATGTTCTCAACCTTTGCATGTCTGAAAATCAGATTCCACTAGTTTAAGATCTATTAACATTTGTTGGACTTATACTTATCGAAATAGGTTGAAACTTGTGCCAAATGAAACTTAAGAGGCGTGTCTATGTTTCTGCAAAATTTTACGATTTTTGAAATTCGGTTGCTATTTTTACTCTTGCAATAAAAATGACGCAATATGCTGGAAACTGAAAGTAAAGTGCAGAAAGTAACAACACCAAGGATTTTATACTGGCTTGGTTAAATCGACCTACTACAGTCTTCTAGGACACCTTTCTCGGTTATCACTAAACACCAAAAAAAACCTTAACACAAGGGTTGCTGGAGTTACACACCAACTCTACCCTTTCACAAACAATACAATCAATCACACGAATCACGAACACCACCACCGAATGGATGAAGGATTAATCACACTTTTATCAACCTTTTACAACAAATGGAACATGTATGGTGGTCTAATAAGCCTGTTCAATATGTTGAATATAAGAACAATATACTTGAGAGAAGAAGAAGAATAAAGAAATGAAGAAGGAGAAAATAGTGGATCCTTTTGCACTTGAGAGACAAAGAGAATTGCTTGGCTTCACTTTGCACTACTTCTCCTTCTTTTATGTCATGTTGGCCACCCCCTTAGGGTTCAGTACCTTCTTGAGAATTCTCTTTAATGCCCTTGGTAGATTGTCTTGTGTAGATATGACACCACCTTGCTCACTTGGCACATTTTGATTGGATGGATGACTTTGCTTTGCTTACTTGGCACTTCATGATTGGTCCAACCATGTCACCATTTAGTGTGCTGTAAAATCCATACTAAAAGTCATAAAACGTGCGAATTAATAGTCAAATGTTACCAAATAATCATCAACTAATCCCTTCAATTTTGGGATGTCAATTAGTCACCATTTAGTGGGTAAAAATCGGCTAGGATGCTGTTTTTTAAGCATGTGCTACAATTTCAAAAGTTTTGAATTGTTACCGTGTGTAGCTCCTTCTTTTGTGTCACTAACCTTGTGTGGCTTATTATCCATCAATTTAGATGCCAACTAAGCTTCACATAGGCTCCAATATTGCTGCAAATGGCATGTAGAATGTCTCCAACATATGCTGAATTTCATTTTTATAACTTTGTAAAATAATGCACAATAATTAGACACATATGGTAAATTGTAATAAGCCCTTATTTGAATATTCTAGTACACATTAACATCTCTTGAATATGTAAAAAGTATGTAGATACATGTCACAAGTCATGCCAAAGAAACGTTCCATGTGTTATGTTCCTAGAAAACGAATTTTTGACTTTTGTCGATTACGCGATTTTTCTCCGATTAAATTCAAACTTTTTTCACATGTTATATATATTATGTCACACATAATATACATAAAATAAAGTAGATATCCAGCTCATAAGGCTGTTTAAAATTGGCGTCCACATGTGCTTAAATGATGCATTTGGAATCTCCACAAATTCAACCTAATTTGTGGGTGATTTGTGTGTGCCAACATGGAATGATTTAATAGCTGAATGTAACATGTGAGCCACAAAAGTTTTGGCCGTTTTTGAAGTATAGGGGCTGGACATCTTTATATGGCAAGTACGTGGCATGTTGGCGAAGTTTCGGCAGTCACCCGATACGACAATTTTCGGTTTATAACCTTGTAACGTGTCGTTATAATTTTGTCATCACCATGACTTATATCATATGATATAAGACCTGAATATACTCATAAATATGAGGTAAGTATAGTGGTGTGACGTTGACGTATGTTTGTAACATATGTAACGTGTCGGTAGTACGTCGCAATATATGTGTATTGTGTCTTTTTATAAAAAATCTGAATATATATAATATACATATTTGTACGCTTGTATATCCAAATGGGGAGGATACTTTCCATGTTTAAATGTATTGCCTGCCTTCTCCAAATATATCTCCATTTAATGAACTAGTTAGTTCATCTACTTAAGTGCTTCACTTAATGAACTAGTTTAGTTCATTAATGGTGGCACCTGAAAATAGTTCAAATACAACAAATGTTTGCCATTTGATGTAAGATTTAATGCTTGATGGCTTGTTAGTACTGCAACAATATATATAAAGCATATAAGGCATGTATATCACAACAACGTGTCACATAATAATTTTGTCATGCATTTATTAAACACGTAGTATTTAAATCATGTATTTGTGAATCACTGAAAATCTTTTTCTCAACAATCTCTCCCTTTTGATGATTTACAAAATAACCTTAGTTCATGATTTAAATATTACCGCCCCCCTTCAATCGAGCACAAATTCGAATTTTGAATTTTGAATTGTCTCCCTTTTGATTTTTGCAATCATGCTCTTTTTCCCCCTTAAATTACTCTCTCTCCCCCTTAAATCATGCACGCTCTCACCCTCTTTATTTTGGAAATAATATCAAAAGTACATGTAAGAATAGTAGTTTATAGTATATCAACAAAAACTCATGCATTTCAAGTACACTCTTAAGGGTTATTTATTCAACCCTTTGCAAATGTCCCTTGTGGTACCCAAATTTAGGTGACCTTCCTAGGTCTTCCAAAAGGTGAGAAAAGAGATGAAGACGCAATATAATAAACATTAGGTGGGAGTGCAATTGGCCTTGGGCCGAGAATTCCATTTTAACCATTGTATGTTTGTCGTCCTTTATAAGTTCTTGTGTTGGTGTGCATGGTGCGTGATCTAGATGCATTTTTGTTGAATGAATGTCGTGTATGCATCACTGTTTTGTTTTCATTTCTATATGGCACATAATTATATCTCGTATGATATGAAGAAGAAGAAGTACGATGAGATAATATAGGTTGTGCACTAGACATATTCTTAGGTTGCGTAGTTGTCTTGAATGCATGCGGTTTCTCAGATAAAACAAAGTTGGTAGACTTATTTTGTACTTTATTATCTTCCACATACCCTAATCCGGTTTTATCGTTTTCATGCTTTTGGGAAGAAATGAGACGATCTAGCATATCCGTTTCAAATTATTTTATGGTATTTTCTAAATCCGCGTTTCTTGATTTCAAATTTAAAATCTCGGATTTCATTTCATTATTTTCTACTGTTAAAGATGAGATCTTTGATTTCAATGCGTTAATTGTGCATGACGACTCTTCTTTTGAATCGTTTAATTGAGAAACAAGGTTCATGTTAGATGATTCTGACAACTTCTTGTTTTCAATTAATCGTTTCTTTTCTTTTGCAAGAGTCTTAGAGAACTTATGCAACTCAAGATATTGACAGAATAAATCATCATAATAAGGCTCAGAATCAGAATCAGAGTCAGAAGATACCTCATTTGATGCCTTAGATGTAAAGCATACGTGTGCCGTTTGTTCTTCGGTATCATCAGTCTCCGAGTCAGATGAATCTCTCCAAGTAGGGGCTTTGAAGGCTCTTCTCTTTTGTTTAGGTTCTGAGACGAGTCTAGTTTTGTTCAAGTCCTTGTCAAGGTTTTTGTTCGTTTGTTTGTCTTTGTTCGGGCAGTCATATGACAAGCGTCCAAGTTTCCCACATTCATAGAACTTTATGTCCTCATTATTTTTATTTCTATGATTCTTAGATGAAGTGAGCTCAGGTTTGTCTTTAATCGATTTTCTCATGGTCTTTCTTAATCTTTTAGCCAACGTGATTAGTTCTTCATCATCGGAATCTGTGTCAATATCATCTGCGCGATCATAAGAAGTAGAGACGTATTCATTTGATTTAAACGCAATAACCTTATCTTGTTTAAAAGTAGATTCGGAATTTCTTAAAGTGAGTTTGTTTTCATATACCTCGAATGATCCGATCAATTCCTCTATTTTTATCAATTTTGTTTCCTTACTTTCCTCAATCGCCGTGACTTTGGGGTCCGATTCGGATGGGAGGCTTCTCAGTACCTTTTGGACCTTTTCCTGTATAGAAAAAGCTTTGCCAAGAGACTCAAGAGAATTATAGATGTTAGTCAACCGTAAATCCATATCAACAATAGATTCATTTGGAAATAATTTAAAAGACTCAAGAGTGGACATAAGCATATTTATTTTAGACTCTTTAACTTGGCTAGTCCCTTCATGTTTCATCTCAAGAATTGTCCACATCTCTTGGGCACTAGAGCAATTAGATACGTAACTTGATTCACTTTTACTTAGCCAGTTTAAAAGTAGTTGCTTGGCTCTAGCATTCATACTTAATCTCTTTTTGTCATCACTAGTGTATTCTCGTTTCGGTTTTATAACTTCTAGTGTGACACCATCAACAGTAGATAACTTAGATGGAACGAATGGACCGTCTTCTATAATAGACGACAAATCAATATCAATAGCCATAAGAAAAAGTTTCATTCTAAGTTTCCATTGGATAAAGGACTCACCATCAAAAAAAGGAGGCCTTTGACACGACATACCTTCTTGTTCGGTTTTGTAACTGGTGGTTGCCATCTCACCAAGATCGTTGGATCTTCTTGTAGTGAGTGTGCCTGCGCTCTGATACCACTTGTAGGACCTGTATAGCACCACAAGAAGGGGGGTTGAATAATGGGTGCGGAAAAATTTGATTTTAAAAAACTTTTGGACCAAACTACCCACTTCTGAAAACAGATTCTGTTTTCAGACCCAGTTTTTAATTAACTGAATGATTAAGTCCTAGACTGCTTAAAATCGTGAAATTTGGTGACAAAGTACTTTCAAATGTTATGTATGTTTCATAAAAATTTCAGATAAAAATTCAAGGTATAAGGCCTTAAAAAACCGTTTTTACTGAGATTGTGTAAATCTGTCAGAAAGTGTTCTTAAAAATGAAAAATTTATTCATATTAATTTACAACTCCAAATGATCTAAAACTTTTATGAAATGACCCTTAGGATATGTATTTTAAAGGGTTGAAACATTTTTTCAAAATTCCTTTGGTAAGTATGTCAAATACATTGATGTTCTCAACCTTTGAAAGTCTGAAAATCAGATTGCACTAGTCTCAAAACTATTAACGTTTGATGGAATTATACTTATCCAAATGGGTTGAAACTTGTGCCAAATGAAACTTAAGAGGTGTGGCTATGTTTATGCAAAATTTTACGATTTGTGAAATTCGTTTTCTATTTTTACTCTTGCAATGAAAATGATGCAAAATGCTGGAAACTGAAAGTAAAGTGCTGAAAGTGACAACACCAAGGATTTTATACTGGTTTGGTTAAATCAACCTACTCCAGTCTTCGAGGACACCTTCCTTGGTTATCACTAAACACCAAAAAAAACACCTTACCACAAGGGTTGCTGGAGTTACACATCAACTCTACCCTTTCACAAACAATACAATCAATCACACGAATCACGAACACCATCACCGAACGGATGGAGGTTTGATCACACCTTGATCAACCTTTTACAACAAATGGAACATGTATGGTGATCTAATCAAAGCTTATTTAATATGTTGAATATAAGAACAATAGGCTTGAGAAGAAGAAGAAGAAGAAAGAAATGAAGAAGGAGATAATAGTGGATCCTTTTGCACTTGAGAGACAATAAGAATTGCTTGGCTTCACTTTGCACTACTTCTCCTTCTTTTATTTCATGTTGGCCGCCCCTTGGGGTTCACTACCTTCTTGAGAATTATCTTTAATGCCCTTGGTAGATTGCCTTGTATAGATATGACACCA
The DNA here is from genome assembly GCA_036186865.1 of Eustoma russellianum. NCBI lineage: Eukaryota > Viridiplantae > Streptophyta > Magnoliopsida > Gentianales > Gentianaceae > Eustoma > Eustoma russellianum. The sequence goes on from AP025050.1 coordinate 31,714,565, forward strand.
CCTTGCTCACTTGGCACATTTTGATTGGATGGATGACTTTGCTTTGCTTACTTGGCACTTCATGATTGGTCCAACCATGTCAACATTTAGTGTGCTGTAAAAACCATACTAAAACTCATAAAACATGTGCCAATTAGTAATCAAATGTTACCAAATAATCATCAACTAATCCCTTCAATTTTGGGATGTCAATTAGTCACCATTTAGTGGGTAAAAATCGGCCAGGATGCTGTTTTTTAAGCATGTGCTACAATTTCCAAAGTTTTGAATTGTTACCTTGTGTAGCTCCTTCTTTTGTGTCACTAACCTTGTGTGGCTTATTATCCACCAATTTAGATGCCAACTAAGCTTCACATAGGCTCCAATATTGCTGCAAATGGCATGTAGAATGTCTCCAACATGTGCTGAATTTCATTTTTGTAACTTTGTAAAATAATGCACAATAATTAGACACATATGGTAAATTGTAATAAGCCCTTATTTGAATATTCTAGTACACATTAACATCTCTTGAATATGTAAAAAGTGTCTAGATACATGTCACAAGTCATGCCAAAAAAACGTTCCATGTGTTATGTTCCTAGAAAACCGAATTTTTGACTTTTGTCGATTACGCGATTTTTCTCCGATTAAATTCAAACTTTTTTCACATGTTATATATATTATGTCACACATAATATACATAAAACAAAGTAGATATCCAGCTCATAAGGCTGTTTAAAATTGGCGTCCACATGTGCTTAAAGGACGCATTTGGAATCTCCACAAATTCAACCTAATTTGTGGGTGATTTGTGTGTGCCAACATGGAATGATTTAATAGCTGAATGTAACATGTGAGCCACGAAAGTTTTGGCCATTTTTGAAGTATAGGGGCTGGACATCTTTATATGGCAAGTACGTGACACGTTGACGAAGTTTCGGTAGTCACCCGATACGACAATTTTCGGTTTATAACCTTGTAACGTGTCGTTATAATTTTGTCATCACCATGACTTATATCATATGATATAAGACCTGAATATACTCATAAATATGAGGTAAGTATAGTGGTGTGACGTTGATGTACGTTTGTAATATATGTAACGTGTCGGTAGTACGTCGGAATATATGTGTAATGTGTCTTTTTATAAAAAATCTGAATATATATAATTTACATATATGTAGGCTTGTATATCCAAATGGGGAGGATACTTTCCATGTTTAGATGTATTGCCATCATGCCTTCTCCAAATATATCTCCATTTAATGAACTAGTTAGTTCATTTACTTAAGTGCTTCACTTAATGAACTAGTTTAGTTCATTAATGGTGGCACCTGAAAATAGTTCAAATACAACAAATGTTTGCCATTTGATGTAAGATTTAATGCTTGATGGCTTGTTAGTACTGCAACAATATATATAAAGCATATAAGGCATGTATATCACAACAACGTGTCACATAATAATTTTGTCATGCATTTCTTAAACACGTAGTATTTAAATCATGTATTTGTGAATCACTGAAAATCTTTTTCTCAACAATCTCCCCCTTTTGATGATTTAGAAAATAACCTTAGTTCATGATTTAAATATTACCGCTCCCCCTTCAATCGAGCACAAATTCGGATTTTGAATTTTGAATTGTCTCCCTTTTGATTTTTTGCAATCATGCTCTTTTCCCCCCTTAAATTACTCTCTCTCCCTCTTAAATCATGCACGCTCTCTCCCTCTTTATTTTGGAAATAATATCAAAAGTACATGTAAGAATAGTAGTTTATAGTATATCAACAAAAACTCATGCATTTCAAGTACACTCTTAAGGGTTATTTATTCAACCCTTTGCAAATGTCCCTTGTGGTACCCAAATTTAGGTGACCTTCCTAGGTCTTCCAAAAGGTGAGAAAAGAGATGAAGACGCAATGTAATAAACATTAGGTGGGAGTGCACTTGGCCTTGGGCCGAGGATTCCATTTTAACCATTGTATGTTTGTCGTCTTTGATAAGTTCTTGTGTTGGTGTGCATGGTGCGTGATCTAGATGCATTTTTGTTGGATGGATGTCGTGTATGCATCACTGTTTTGTTTTCATATCTATATGGCACATAATTATATCTCGTATGATATGAAAAAGAAGAAGTACGATGAGATAATATAGGTGTGCACTAGACATCTTCTTAGGTTGCGTAGTTGTCTTGAATGCATGCGGTTTCTCAGATAAAACAAAGTTGGTAGACTTATTTTGTGCTTTATTATCTTCCACATACCCTAATCCGGTTTTATCGTTCTCATGCTTTTGGGAAGAAATGAGACGATCTAGCATACCCGTTTCAAATTGTTTTATGGTATTTTCTAAATCCGCGTTTCTTGATTTCAAATTTAAAATCTCGGATTTCATTTCATTATTTTCTACCGTTAAAGATGAGATCTCTGATTTCAATGCGTTAATTGTGCATTACGACTCTTCTTTTGAATCGTTTAATTGAGAAACAAGGTTCATGTTAGATGATTCTAACAACTTCTTGTTTTCAATTAATCGTTTCTTTTCTTTTGCAAGAGTCTTAGAGAACTTATGCAACTCAAGATATTGACAGAATAAATCATCATAATAAGGCTCAGAATCAGAATCAGAGTCAAAAGATACCTCGTTTGATGCCTTAGATGTAAAGCATACTTTTGCCGTTTGTACTTCGGTTTCATCAGTCTCCGAGTCAGATGAATCTCTCCAAGTAGGGGCTTTGAAGGCTCTTCTCTTTTGTTTAGGTTCTGAGACGAGTCTAGTTTTGTTCAAGTCCTTGTCAAGGTTTTTGTTCGTTTGTTTGTCCTTGTTCGGGCAGTCATATGACAAGCGTCCAAGTTTCCCACATTCATAGCACTTTATGTCCTCATTATTTTTATTTCTATGATTCTTAGATGAAGTGAGCTCAGGTTTGTCTTTAATCGATTTTCTCATGGTCTTTCTTAATCTTTTAGCCAACGTGATTAGTTCTTCATCATCGGAATCTGTGTCACTATCATCTGCGCGATCATAAGAAGTAGAGAAGTATTCATTTGATTTAAACGCTATAAAATTATCTTGTTTAAAAGTAGATTCGGAATTTCTTAAAGTGAGTTTGTTTTCATATACCTCGAATGATCCGATCAATTCCTATATTTTTATCAATTTTGTTTCCTTACTTTCCTCAATCGCCGTGACTTTGGGGTCCCATTCGGATGGGAGGCTTCTTAGTACCTTTTGGACCTTTTTCTGTGTAGAAAAAGCTTTTCCAAGAGACTCAAGACAATTATAGATGTTAGTCAACCGTAAATCCTTATCAACAATAGATTCATTTGGCAATAATTTAAAAGACTCAAGAGTGGACATAAGCATATTTATTTTAGACTCCTTAACTTGGCTAGACCCTTCATGTTTCATCTCAAGAATTCTCCACATCTCTTGGGCACTAGAGCAATTAGATACGTAACTTGATTCACTTTTACTTAGCCAGTTTAAAAGTAGTTGCTTGGCTCTAGCATTCATACTTAATCTCTTTTTGTCATCACTAGTGTATTCTCGTTTCGGTTTTATAACTTCTAGTGTGACACCATCAACAGTAGATAACTTAGATGGAACGAATTGACCGTCTTCTATAATAGACGACAAATCGATATCAATAGCCATAAGAAAAAGTTTCATTCTAAGTTTCCATTGGATAAAGGACTCACCATCAAAAAAGGAGGCCTTTGACACGACATACCTTCTTGTTCAGTTTTGTAACTGGTGGTTGCCATCTCACCAAGATCGTTGGATCTTCTTGTAGTGAATGTGCCTGCGCTCGGATACCACTTGTAGGACCTGTATAGCACCACAAGAAGGGGGGTTGAATAGTGGGTGCGGAAAAATTTGGTTTTTAAAAAACTTTTGAACCAAACTACCCACTTCTGAAAACAGATTCTGTTTTCAGACCAAGTTTTTAATTAACTGAATGATTAAGTTCTAGACTGCTTAAAATCGTGAAATTTGGTGACAAAGTACTTTCAAATGTTATGTATGTTTCATATAAATTTCAGATAAAAATTCAAAGTATAAGGCCTTAAAAAACTGTTTTTACTGAGATTGTGTAAATCTGTCAGAAAGTGTTCTTAAAAATGAAAAATTTATTCATATTAATTTACAAATCCAAATGATCTAAAAATTTTATGAAATGACCCTTAGGATATGTATTTTAAAGGGTTGAAACATTTTTTCAAAATTCCTTTGGTAAGTATGTCAAATACATTGATGTTCTCAACCTTTGAAAGTCTGAAAATCAGATTGCACTAGTCTCAAAACTATTAATGTTTGATGGAATTATAATTATCCAAATGGGTTGAAACTTGTGCCAAATGAAACTTAAGAGGTGTGGCTATGTTTATGCAAAATTTTGCGATTTGTGAAATTCGTTTTCTATTTTTACTCTTGCAATGAAAATGATGCAAAATGTTGGAAACTGAAAGTAAAGTGCTGAAAGTGACAACACCAAGGATTTTATATTTGTTTGGTTAAATCAACCTACTCCAGTCTTCGAGGACACCTTCCTTGGTTATCACTAAACACAAAAAAAAAACACCTTACCACAAGGTTTGCTGGAGTTACACATCAACTCCACCCTTTCACAAACAATACAATCAATCACACGAATCACGAACACCATCACCGAACGGATGGAGGTTTGATCACACCTTGATCAACCTTTTACAACAAATGGAACATGTATGTTGGTCTAATCAAAGCTTATTTAATATGTTGAATATAAGAAAAATAGGCTTGAGAAGAAGAAGAAGAAGAAAGAAATGAAGAAGGAGATAATAGTGGATCCTTTTGCACTTGAGAGACAATAAGAATTGCTTGGCTTCACTTTGCACTACTTCTCCTTCTTTTATTTCATGTTGGCCGCCCCTTAGGGTTCACTACCTTCTTGAGAATTCTCTTTAATGCCCTTGGTAGATTGCCTTGTGTAGATATGACACCACCTTGCTCACTTGGCATATTTTGATTGGATGGATGACTTTGCTTTGCTTACTTGGCACTTCATGATTGGTCCAACCATGTCAACATTTAGTGTGCTGTAAAATCCATACTAAAACTCATAAAACATGTGCCAATTAGTATTCAAATGTTACCAAATAATCATCAACTAATCCCTTCAATTTTGGGATGTCAATTAGTCACCATTTATTGGGTAAAAATCGGCCAGGATGCTGTTTTTAAGCATGTGCTACAATTTCCAAAGTTTTGAATTGTTACCTTGTGTAGCTCCTTCTTTTGTGTCACTAACCTTGTGTGGCTTATTATCCACCAATTTAGATGCCAACTAAGCTTCACATAGGCTCCAATATTGCTGCAAATGGCATGTAGAATGTCTCCAACATGTGCTGAATTTCATTTTTGTAACTTTGTAAAATAATGCACAATAATTAGACACATATGGTAAATTGTAATAAGCCCTTATTTGAATATTCTAGTACACATTAACATCTCTTGAATATGTATAAAGTGTCTAGATACATGTCACAAGTCATGCCAAAAAAACGTTCCATGTGTTATGTTCCTAGAAAACCGAATTTTTGACTTTTGTCGATTACGCGATTTTTCTCCGATTAATTTCAAACTTTTTTCACATGTTATATATATTATGTCACACATAATATACATAAAATAAAGTATATATCCAGCTCATAAGGCTGTTTAAAATTGGCATCCACATGTGCTTAAAGGATGCATTTGGAATCTCCACAAATTAAACCTAATTTGTGGGTGATTTGTGTGTGCTAACATGGAATGATTTAATAGCTGAATGTAACATGTGAGCCACGAAAGTTTTGGCCATTTTTGAAGTATAGGGGCTGGACATCTTTATATGGCAAGTACGTGACACGTTGGCGAAGTTTCGGTAGTCACCCGATACGACAATTTTCGGTTTCTAACCTTGTAATGTGTCGTTATAATTTTTTCATCACCATGACTTATATCATATGATATAAGACCTGAATATACTCATAAATATGTGGTAAGTATAGTGGTGTGACGTTGACGTACGTTTGTAATATATGTAACGTGTCGGTAGTACGTCGGAATATATGTGTAATGTGTCTTTTTATAAAAAATCTGAATATATATATATATATATATATATATATATATATATATATGTATGTAGGCTTGTATATCCAAATGGGGAGGATACTTTCCATGTTTCAATGTGTTGCCATCATGCCTTCTCCAAATATATCTCCATTTAATGAACTAGTTAGTTCATTTACTTAAGTGCTTCACTTAATGAACTAGTTTAGTTCATTAATGGTGGCACCTGAAAATAGTTCAAACACAACAAATGTTTGCCATTTGATGTAAGCTTTAACGCTTCATGGCTTGTTAGTATGGAAACAATATATACAAAGCATATAAGGCATGTATATCACAACAACGTGTCACATAATAATTTTGTCATGCATTTCTTAAACACGTAGTATTTAAATCATGTATTTGTGAATCACTCCATCTATTTTTCTCAACAATATATATATATATATATATATATATATATATATATATATATATATATATACATGCAAAATGGTATGATGAATCATCAAGAAACATCATTTGTGATATAGCCTTATAGTCATGATTATGATGCATCCATAAACATGCTAAATTAATGCCATCAAAACATATAAAAATCGAATATACCTTGAAAATACGTATATGATGATCATTATGGAAAATACATACACAAATGTCACAAAGATAGTTTCGTAGGACTATTTTCTTAGCATATCTCATGATTTCATATTCCTTTACTACTTTCTGCATATCACTACATAAGAGTTGGTCATTCATTTTCATTTATACATATGAGGCCATATTCTTTATCATTTTAACATATTCATGTGGATTTATACCTCTCATCATCTACATCATATAACTTTCATATAAACATATCCTTTGCATATTCTTGTTATTAAATCATCGAAAATACTTCATGAATGATCCAAGTTGAATATGAATCTAGATACTTTATTCTTTGAAAATCCATGAAGGATCTAGGAAGAGTACTTGTCTTTCTCACCTAGTGCTTAGAATGAAAGTGAAGATTTCCTCACTTGGCTTGGAGAAAATATATCTCCTTTCTCCTTAAAGGGTCACGTGTTGGGGTACAAAAATGGAAGAGGTAGTGAGCAATTATGGAAACAGATAAATGCAAGAACTTGAACTCATTCTATTTGAAGTTCTTACCTTGATCCTTCTTGGTTTTTGTCACTTGAGGAAGGAGAATATTTTATTCTTGGCTTGGAGTGGCAGTATGGTATAAAGAGAAGAAGTTTTCCTCCTTGTTTTCTTTGCTATAGCTCTCGACCTTTGCAAGACTTCGTTTCTTTTCTTGGAGAGGAAAGAGAGTGTGTAGGAGATGAAATGAATTAAGGGTGAAATAAGAAGGAAAGAGAGAGTTTCCCTCTTTCTATAGTGAGGGAAACAGTTGGGAGGTTTTGGGTGGGGAGGAAAAGTTCATCATGAAGTCCTGGAAGGTTAGGAAGAAAGAATGATGGTTGCTTGAAGGCATAAAAAGATGGCGTGTGGGAAGAGAAAACGTGGCGCCCCACCTAGGACTAGGGTATCGGCATGGTGAACCCACTGTACTCTGCTACGAGAAGTACAAGGCGTCAGTAACATTCATGTGCACGTCGACATAAACATGTATCGAAATCACAGAAGCATCATAAAATATACAAAGTGTAATCGACATGCATCATATGGCAAAATGAATCCAATTCATCTAAAATGCCATTAGTACAAAGTCATAACACAAATCCGAAATAACATAAATGAAACTACAAAAGTCTGGGTCCATTCGATCATCATTGGTGATTAATCCTCGAGATATCCTCAACTGCATCTGAGACTAGCTCCTGAGCCTCTACAGTATGGTAAAAGATGGAGTGAAGGATAACAAATCGCTCAGCAACTATTTCCGCCTAGGTTCGTCATGTGGATCATGCATGGGGAATGGAGAAATAAAAGCACGAATTGTGCAATAAAGTATCATGTTATAACAGATAAAATAAAGTAAAACAGATACATTTAGAGAAGTAAATTGCGGAAAATAAAGTCACAGCAAATTATTTACTTGTTTTCCGTATTCCTTTTCTTCAGCTGTAGTGGTTCAGTCTTTATCTTATGTTTTGTAGTCAATTTCTGTTTCTGTGTCTATGCACAAGCTCTATGCCGCACCATCATCCTATGCCTTCCAAGGATCTACGTATAATTCTGGTAGGGTGACTCAGGTAGATATGCGTATGCTCACATGACGAAAAGTCATGCATCATTTTCAGAAAGCTTTCTCAAGTCATAAACATCTCCAGAATCATGGTATCAAATCTGTCACAGTTGTGCATAAAACATAACATACACGAACGGTACACAAGACACACCAGCTAAGTTCCCAATATAGTGCTGTGTACTGGCCATGAATCCTAGTGGTCCAACCATGGTGTTACATCAGGTGTACATAGTGTAGGACCTGTATAGAACCACTAGAAGGGGGAGGGGGTTGAATAGTGAGTGCGGAAAATTTGGTTTTTAAAAACTTTTGGACCAAAGAACTCACTGCTGAAAACAATTTCTCTTTTCAGATCCTGATTTGAATTATTTACAAGACCTAGTTGTAGACCTCCAAAAATTATAAAATTTGGTGAGGATGTACTCTCAGATGTTATGAGAGACTCATGAAATTTTCAAATTTAAAATCCAAGCCTAACCCATTGAAAATATGTTTTTGGTCAGATTGCGCAAATCTGCCAAAGACTGTACTCCGATTTGAAAAATTTATTCCTATTAAATGGTAACTCTAAATGGTCTGAAAAGTTTATGAAAAGACCCTCAATATGTTTATCTTAGTGGGTTGAAACAGTTTTGAAAATGCCTTTGGGAAGTATATCAACCACGTTGATGTTCTCAACCTTTTCAAATCTAAAAATCAGATTGCACTAGTCTCAGAACTATTAACGTTTGATTAATTTATACTTATCCAAATGGGGTGAAACTTGGGCCAAATGAAAAATAGGAGATGTGGCTATGTTTCTACGAAATTTTATGATTTTTTAAATTTTTTTACTATTTTTACTGTTGCAATAAAATCAATACAGAAAACTGAAAACTGAAAGTAAAGTGCAGTAAAGTAAGAACACAATGGATTTTATACTGGTTCGGTTAAAACAACCTAATCCAGTCTTTGAAGACACCTTCCTCGGTTATAAATAAACACAAAAAATACCTTACGACAAGGGTGACAAGAGTTAAACACTAACTCCGCTCTTTTACAACCAAAACAATCAAGCAAACCAATCACGAACACCACCACCAATCGAATGAATGTTTGATCACACCTTGATCAACCTTTTACAACAATTGAATGTGTATTGGTGGCATGTTCAAAGTCTATACAATATGTAGAATATATGAGCAATAGGCTTGAGACTAAGAAGAAGAAGAAAGAAAGGAAGAAGAAGAGAGTAATCTAGCTTTTTGCACTTAAACGAATGTGAATTGTAGCTTAGCTTTGTCTTGCACATCTTCTCCCTTTTATCATATGTTGGCCGCCCCCCTAGGGCATTCTCCCTTGAGAATTCTCGTTAATATGCTTGGAAGATTTCCTTGTATAAGAGATGACACAATCTTGCTTACTTGGTGCAATATGATCGGAAGGATGACTTGACCTTAATTACTTGTCACTTGTTTATTGGTCCACCTTGGCACCCTTGTAGTGAGCTGTAAATTCTACAAAAAACTCTCAAAACATATGCTCAAAATCAATTCAAACAATTATCATAACATCACATTTCAATCCCTTGAATTTTAGGAGACAAATTGAGGACCATTAAGAGGTGAAAATCACCCACTAAAGTAGGCATGTGCTGAAATTTTCAGAGTGTGTCTATTTTGAATTCTTTCTTGTGTGGTGCCCTTTTCAATGTGACAAATCTTGTGTGGCATGTACTCCACCAATTGAAGTGCCAAATAAGCTCCACCTTGGCTCCACCATGGCTGAAATAGGCGTGTAACAAGACTGCACATGTGCTGAAATTTTATTTTAGCAAGCTTTGTCAAATAATGCACAATATTTACACGTATATGGTAAATAATATTCAGCCCTATTTTGAATTTTCTAGAACATTTTAAAATGTTTTGAATGTGTAAAATGTGTCTAGATACATGTTACATATATGCCTAAAAAACGTACCATGTGTGTATGTTCGTAGAAAACCGAATTTTCGACTTTCGTCGATTACGCGATTTTTCTCCGATTAATTTCAAAATTCTTACACATGTAATATATATTATGTCACACATAATATACATAAAATAACGTGTATATTCAGCTACATAGGCTGAATAGAAAACACCCATGTGCACAAATAACATTGAGTTTGTATTCTCCACAAATCTAGCCTAAATTGTGGGTGATTTGTGTGTGCCAACATGGTATGATTTAATGACTGATTTTAACATGTGAGCCACGAAATTTTTGAGCATTTTTTATGTATATGGTCTGGCCAGCTTTATATGGAAAGTACGTGACATGTCGGTGAAGTTTCGGTAGTCACCCGATACGACAATTTTCGGTTTTTGACTTTGTGACATGTCGTTATAATTTTGATGTCACCATGACTTATATTATATGATATAAAACCTGAATATACTCATAAATATGAGTTGTATATAGTGGTGTGACGTCGATGTACGGTAGTAATATATGTGACGTGTCGGTGGTACGTCGGAATATATGTGTATTCTGCCTTTTTAAAAAATATGGATATATATATTATATATATATGGCGTGTAGAAGGAATGGAGAGGATACTTTCCATTTTCAAATTTTTGCCATATAGCTTCCACCAAATATGTCTCCATTTAATGAACTAGTTAGTTTATTAACTTAAGCACTCCACTTTATGAACTAGTTTAGTTCATTAATTATGGCACCTGAAAATTGTACAAAGACAACAAATGTTTGCCATATGATGTGAGCTTTAACACTTGATAGCTTGTTAGTACGGCAACATAATATATAAGCATACAAAGCATGTTTATCATATAAACGTGTCAAGTACTAATTTATTCATCCATTTCGTAAACACGTAGCATTTAAATCATGCATTTGTAAATCACTCAAACCCTTTTTCTTAACAATCTCTCCCTTTTGATGATTTACAAAATAACATGGGTTCATATTTAAATATGATCGCTCTCTCTAATTATGCACAAATTTGAATTTCGAATTTTATATCGTCGTGTGCTTCCCCTTAAATCATGCAATCATGCTCTCTCTCTCCCTTAAATCATGCTCATATCTCTCCCTCTTTATTTTGTAAATGGTATCAAAAGTACATGTAAGGATGGAAAGAAATATCAATCTATAGCAAATTAACCGAAATCATGCCTAATTTTGAGCCTAGATTTTTGTACGTGGCTTGATTAAGTTCTTTGGTGAATATGTCGGCTACTTGTGCTTCAGTATGGACATGTTCTATAACGATATCACCACTGTTTACATGATCACGAAGAAAGTGATATCGTACCTCTATGTGCTTTGCCTTAGAGTGTAATACAGGGTTCTTAGACAAATTGATGGCGCTCATACTATCACAATAAATAGGGATGCGATTTACCGTTATTCCAAAATCAGATAGTTGCTGTTTTAGCCATGAAAGTTGTGCGCAACAAAGAATAAGTGCCATGTATTCCGCTTCGGTGGTAGATAATGCTACACTTGCTAGCTTTTCGAAAACCAAGATATCAATAAATTTCCAATAAATTGACATGTACCACTTGTTCTTTTTCAATCTATTTTGCATCCGCCATAATCCGCATCAGTATAAACATGCAAGTCAAATTCACAATTCTTATCATACCAAATTCCTACAGTGGGAGTATTTTAGATGTATCGAAATATCCTTTTTACAGCATTATAGTGTGACACTTTAGGGTTGCTTTGAAAACAAGCACACATACAAACACTAAACATGATATTGGGTCTACTTGCGGTAAGATAGAGCAAAGAACCAATCATAGATCTATACAAACCATTATCAAAGTCTTTTCCATTCTTATCTTTATCAAGTTTAGTGGTTACACTCATAGGGGTGGGGGATGATTTCAAGTGTTCAAAGTTAAACTTTTTAATCATGTCATTCACATACTTTACTTGACTTATATGGATGCCTTTACTAGTTTGTTTAATTTGCAAGTCAAGGAAATAATTTAATTCACCAACCATGGACATTTCAAATTTGGATTTCATGCATGTTTCAAATTTTTCAAATAGCTTATGAGATGTAGAACCAAAAACAATATCATCAACATAAATTTGAATAATGAGTATATCCGACTTTTCTTGTTTCAAGAATGAAGTATTGTTGTACCCCGACAAAAAGTCATATTGCACTTGAAGACTCGTATAAGTGAATTAATAAAGTGGCATCCTTCAAGTGCATTTCACTAAGATTCCTTAGCGCTTCTTTGATCTTATGTTGATAGGCAAACAATATAATTATTCAAGCATGAGATATGGACCATGACCAATTCAAATTCACCCAAAGGGGCTTAAGAAAATTTCGGCCAAGAATGACAAAAAGATATCATGATGATGTTTTAAAATATTACTTGAGTAGAAAGTATACTTATAGGTGTATCTTATATTATCTAAACTAATTTATATGTTACAATGTTTATACTTAAGAGAAATATAGGCTGTACATAAATATACATCTGAAGACATCCTGTTCATCACTGTAATAAGAATGTTTATCTTCATCCTACCTTAATTGTTAATACGCATGTTATCGAAATGGCTAAAATTAACAATGTAAGAATACTCAAATATGTACCATCTTACATATGTTGGAGAAGGTAGGAATTATGTATGGGGATATATGTGAGCATGCCGCCAACGAAGAATGGGTAGATGTGCATGATGGAAAAATTGACTTCACTCATATATGTATGTGAAATGTGGGATGAGGTAATGTATACACTATAACCTACGGTTTTATGGGCATAACAGGATAATTAAAGAAAGTTTTCAAAGTGTTTAAAGGAAGCATGGAAACAAATAAGGGGATAATTACCCACATAACTTTTCATTTAAGAAAAATTAAGCATGGTAAGGGGTCACCAAGACAAAAACCGCCCCCATGGTTGACCAAGAGGATTACCATGGTTACTTAATATTAACTACAAGGTTAAAGAAGTAACTCTAGTTGGATAAAGTAACCTAGGTTAGCCATAAAGTAACTATAGTGAAATAAAGTAACTATAGTTGAAATAAAGTAACTATAGTTGACATAAAGTAACTATAGTTGGGATAAAGTAACTATAGTTGGAAATAAAGTAACTATAGTTGACATAAAGTAACTATAGTTAAATTAAAGTAACTATAGTTGCCTTAAAGTAACCTTGGTTAGTTAAAAGTAACCAAGGTTAACTAGCCTAACTAAGCTAAGGAAAACCCCTCTCCCCTCTCACATTACCCACGGCTACCTCCTTAACCAAGGGGAAGAAAACTTTCTTCAAAGAAACTCTAGAACATTCAACTCTCAAGAAGTCATAATAGAGCAAAGAGACTTCCCTATTTCTCCATTGTAGTATACGGCTAGTTGAAGAGGTCCAAGAACCATCTTCAAGCTCCAATAATTCATCTAGGTAAGTACATTCTAAGCATTCTAAGTGAATTCTATGTTTCAAAGAATGAAACTCACATTGGTATCCCTCTTGTCTTGCCAAAAACGTGACACTCAAATGGTCACTAGGAGAAGAATTGTCAAGCTACTAGGAGGAGCTAACATCTTAGTGGTTTGAATCCATTTCAAGCCCATCCAAGTTTCATTTTGGTAAGGAAATCATACCCTTAATATAGTTGTTTCTTCATTAAGATAATAACTAATGTTCATCCTTCTTCCTCCTCTCAAGACCGTGTGCTATATGTGAAGTTGGAGGAAGACTTCACTCCATTTCAACCAAGGCTCATGCTAAGAAAAAGCTCTAAGGTTCAAAGAGGCAAGTATACTCTAACCAATCTTGCTTTATTTGTGAAGTGCATGCTTGAATGGCTAGTCATTATTAGGGTATGAATATTAGTTAAAGACGCTAAGTACAAGACATGGAAACTAGTTGTTATAAGGAAAGTGATGGTATAAGCAAATGAATTATTGTATGAATATGCGTGACTGTTTTGATGTGATTCATAAACAGTTTATTTATGGTTTAAAGCATGTTATGAGGCTTGTAAACATTATGTTGAAGTGTGTGTTTAATGGGTATTAAGTCAATTTTAAGGAATGAAGTTGATTGGAAATGCTTGAACCATGAAAGTGAAGAAGTGCTGGAACTACTGGAGCTGGACAGATTTGCATAGCTAATTGCATAACCTTAAAACGAATCTTAGGAGTGTTCAAATTGGCTAGTTTTTGGTATGATGTTAGCCTTATATGTTTATGAAATGTGTGAGCTGGAATTTCAATAAAAGGAGTTGTGGTTTGTCCTTAATGAAATTTTTAGTAAGAGTTGGTAAAACAGAAGTACTGTAGCAGGACAGTTTTATGTGACATGTTTAACGACTTGGAAACGAACCTTAGGAAGGTCCAAATTGACTAATTTTTGGTATGATGATAGCCTCATATGTTTAATAAATGTGGGAGTTGGAATTTTGGAAAAAGGATATGGGGATTGACCAGAGTATAATTGTTAGTAGGAACTGCTCAGACAGAAGTTCTGGAGCTTAACAGTTTTTTGCGGCATGTTGTACGCCCTGAAAATGGACCTTAGGTATATTCAAATTGGCTAATCTTTGGTATGCTAATAGCCCTACGTGTTTATAAAATGTGTGAATTGGAATTTTGGTAAAAGAAGTTGTGGATTATCCTTAATGTAGTTTTTGGTAAAACTTGTTAAACAGAGTTGCTTGAACAGGACAGTTTTGAGTGGTAAGTTGTGTCGCTCGAAAGTGCACCTTAGGAACGTGAAAATGAGCTAATTTTTGGTATGATGATAGTTTGACGTGTGTATGTCATCTATGATTTGGAATTTTAGTAAAAAGAGTTCTGGTTTGGTCACAATGAAATTCGTGGTAAAACTGGTCATTCCAGATTCAGCATGTATCTAGCTGGGAGAAAGTAATTAGTTGACCCCCTTAAACTTATTGGAATGCTTTGGAATTTTTATGGTAATTACCTAAGGCATATATGTACATGTTCATATAAAGAAACCAGCATAAAACCACCATTTTGATGGTTAACAACTGAGTTGAAGTTAGTTGTACAAAACTGGAAAACAGGACAGTGTAATGTCTTAAGTTGTAAGGCTTTGATCTTGCTCATCTAAGCTTGAATGTGATGTTTGGCCTTATGAATATTGTTCCTTCATGAGTTAGCTATGTTTTCCAGGTGATGGATTAAACTGAATAAGGTTCTATGACCCATGAAACTGAGGTAATGCGGTACTGCCCTGCTTATTTCAGCAGTACCTTTGATGATAGTATGATGTTTTGAGGAAGTTAGACTTTTCGGATTGTTACGAAATTTTTATGGTATGAGTCTAAGACTTTATTGTGCATGTGTATGGCATGAGCTTATGAAAATGAGCACGAATTTTTCAGCACGAGGCTGTATGAATAGAATGTGATTGCTGGACAGTTTTCCCAGCTTAAAAGACAAGTCCGTGCATGCATGTTATGATGTATTTGTTCAAAAGTCGCATAGTGCATGTCATACATTGCATCATCGCCATTTACATGATTTATGGAATTGATTTTTATGCGAGAGAAAGATGAAAAGCGTTTTTTTTAGAAAAGATTCTGTTTTAAAAAGAACGCTTCCCACCGGTACTATGTGTGTGTATGTTTCCTGGCCAGTAAGGACCCACCCGGATCCGGGGTTAATTGATCTGATGATATGGACAGTTCGGGCCCAAAGAGAATAGACCCGATAAGTGATGACGTTACCGTTCCGAATCTGGGAATAATAGATTCGAAGGGGAGACGTGACCGCCTCATATCCGGGAAGATAGATCTGAACTGATGACGTTACCGTTCTGAATCTGGAAATAATAGATTTGAAGGGGAGACGTGATCGCCTAAGATCTGGAAAGATAGATCTGAACACTCTATGGTTTTTCTTGACGATGATGTTTTGAAAGAAAGACATGAAAGATCATATCCTCATTTTTATCATGATGCATCACACGTACATATGCATGCATGTCACATTTATTAAGTCATCGTGTAGTGGCACATGATACTTAGACTAAGTTGCTATAACTTGGTAGTTCCTAAGTTATGATCTTATTAAGTGATGATCCTTGATATGTTATGAACTTATGCACGTTGCAGTCTCTTATTGTTATGTTCTTTAAGTAACGATCTTGCTTAAGTTATGATATTGACGCATTAAGTGTTGATCACTAACGGGTATTGGATGGAGGTCAAGTATGTTTCCAAACCGAATTTTTGGGGGTTCGGTTCTTGTATGTACTTTCAATTTAATGCATGATTGTTTATGGTACACTTGCTGGTGACTTTGTCACTCACCCCCTGTTTTTCCTCCCAGAGGCTGCAGGGAATAAAGTAGAATGGATTGAAGATGAGCCTAGGGTTCCTACCCGTAAGACGTGCGTAAGATGGATGGCCTAGGAGGCATGATGAGATGGTTGTGATCGATGACTCTTTATGTAATTATGATGGGAAACAATTACTTTTGGGAATTTCTGTACTTTATGATTTGGGTTGTAAAACTGATGAAGATTTCATAGACGTCTTTAATTGGAGATTTTTGTTCTGCCATGGTTTCGCTTACTTATTGACGTGTAAGAACGAAAGTCCACGTATTTTATCATGGACTACGACATGTTATGGATCGACGCTTGGTACTCTCCTTAGTGAAGTACGGCGGGTGCACCGTATTTGTCTGGGCTGGGATGCGGGGCGCTTCAGGTGGTATGAGAGCCGAGGCTCTAGATCCGGGCAGAATACAAAACTAAGTTATGATCGTTGTCAACTAAGTTTGATCTTAGATCTAAGTCATGATCCTAGATGAGAGTTGACCTTAGACTAGGATGACTTAGACTGGAAATTAGGGTTTTGATCGGATGATAAAACCCTAGTCGATGGCCATTTATAGAATGTAATCATGCCTGCTTGCATGACCTTAAGATCTTATTTGGATTACGAATTAAATTTTGTCGCTTAATCTGAATATTTATATCTTGAGTAAGACTCCGACGCTCTGTGGTGCGGATGGCATCACGGTTCAGTAAAACGACATCATTGCTGACACCTCTAGGAAGCAGTAGGCTTTATTACCAACAGTTAGTAAGAGTACGTATTCCGAAGTTTAACGGGGAATCAAGTACAGAAAAAGGCAGAAAGATGGTTAAGTGAAGTTGAAGGTAACTTCATGTCGATACAGATGCCGAATAGAATAAAAGTGCAGAATATCCGACCGTTTTGAACAGTAAGGATAGCCAGTGGTGGAGGGACTTGTACCCAACCACCACCTCGACCGGTAACTTAGGCAGAATTTTCTAGAAGATTTTAGTGAGTTCTTCTTCTCCCAAGGACTTAGTTACGAGAAGAGTTGAGGATTTTGACTTATTAAGACAAGGGTTAGGCATCACCATCTCAGGGTATGCGTTCACTACTTTAGGACGGTATGTTCCTTTGATCATGAGAAATGAAAAGCTTAAGGTGATCAGATTTGTGCGCGGTCTAGACCCCCAGATCAAATTAAACTAAGTCAAGTCGTATTCAAGGACCTTTAGTGAATTATTGGAAGACCGCTACAGAGCGGAATGCGATAGTAAGGGAACGAAAGAATGAAAGAAACGATTTAACGAGCTTACTAAGAAAACGAAGTAGAAGGTGGGAGCCGTATCCACATAAGGCTAGTTTATACGGATGACAAAGAAACAACCATGGTACGCCTAATAAGTGTGAAGTACCTATGTCTTTTGTCTTACTTCCTATTAACCAAGTATGAGTGATTATGATAGTTTTCTTTAAGTTATGATGAGTAGACCACAAGTAAGTAAGTGAGATTGTTAGTGATAGCATGATTAAGTATAACACCGTGTTTGGGACTCGGGGTCCTCGTCATGATGCATCACTATTAACACTTGTACACATTTTGTTGCATTATATGGGGAATGGATTGACATATCGTGTGTTATTAACAAGAGTACTATAGCCAAGCTTAAAAACGTTATGACATCACGATATGAAGCGTCATGTTAGGCGAGCTATGAAAAGCAAGTCACGATGATGAAAACCATGTTTTATGAGAACGGGCCAACTTAGGATGACGATAAAGAATTCTTTAAGTCTATGAAGACAACTCACTGAAAGGCGCTTGCTGAACCAAAATGAACAAGTGCGTGAGCTTTTAAGGGAGGAACTTATTTCCCAACGTTTCGCCCAGGGTGCTTTCGTATTATTTGTAGAAAAGAAGGATGGAGACATGCATCCTTGCATAGATCATAAAGAATTCAACATAGTCACCATAGGAATAAGTACCCCCTGACTAAAATCAATGACCTATTTAACCAGCTTTGGGAAAGCAATTGATAAGTGGTGTATTATTTGGGAATTTGCTTAGTGAACCTGTATGTTAGAGTTTCTTATGCAAGAATTCATAGAAAGGTGGTAAGATAATGAAGCGTTATGGGACTGTTTAGGAGAGACTTAAAACAATGACCAATTGGGAGGTGGAATAGAAAATCCCATAAGACAAAATGTTTGGATCGGGAATTTATAAGCTAAGGATATCTAACACAACTCCAGCGAAGATGTTCCAACTTGGCATGTCCTCATCCTATATGTATAGCATGATGATCCAAATGTTTTATGAACACATAAATAGTGATACGTACATGTTTCAAGTATGAAAAGAGAAGACAAGGACTTATGATGAACAAGAAACATTTGACATGTCATAAAGGGGACATAAGTTTCAAAGGAGAAACCACAACTTCTAGTTCGATTTTATGAAATGATTGCAAAAAGGAGAAAGTTATTACGTAGTAAGGCGATCAGCGAGACGAATAAATGTAGCACATACCTTATGAAGGCCTTGGTATGTGTACCTTATGGGAATTATTCCATAAGGCGTTGGCTACTGTTTCATACGTAAGATGACCGTTACATGATTACTGAAAGGACGTTTACAGAAAAGAGCTAATGGTCTATCTTCCAGAGTTAATGATCTCTGCCAGTTTTTCATATTTTATGAAAAAGGAAATTATAAGCCTGTTATGATCATGATTACACGGAATGGATTTCATTATCAGTACATAGTTTAAAGGTTGCAAGTGCTTGAGATATGAGATAGGTTACGATAACACCTCTAGAGAATTAGAATAAGTTCTGATGAGACCTCTAAGATGAATTGAACAAAGCAGTTCTGAGGGAACTAAATAGACGTTTTATGCTATCTTATTTACCTAAAGAAGAAGCCACATGGGAAATGGAAGAAAACATGAGGAGTAGACGCACCATCTTTTTGACTAGCCTGAAGTTTTGAGGACGGAACTTATATTAAGAGGGGGAGAATGTTGTACCCCGACGAAAAGTCATATTGTACTTGAAGACTCGTATAAGTGAATTAAAAAAATGGCATCCTTCAAGTGTATTTCACTAAGATTCCTTAGTGCTTCTTTGATCTTATGTTGATAGGCAAACAATATAATTATTCAAGCATGAGATATGGACCATGACCAATTCAAATTCAACCAAAGGGGCTTAAGAAAATTTCGGCCAAGAATGACAAAAAGATATCATGATGATGTTTTAAAATATTACTTGGGAAGAAAGTATACTTATAGGTGTATCTTATATGTGCTAAACTAATTTATATGTTACAATGTTTATATGTTACAATGTTTATACTTAAGAGAAATATAGGCTGTACATAAATATACATCTGAAGACATCCTGTTCATCACTGTAATAAGAATGTTTATCTTCATCCTACCTTAATTGTTAATACGCATGTTATCAAAATGGCTAAAATTAACAATGTAAGGATACTCAAATATGTACCATCTTACATATGTTGGAGAAGGTAGGAATTATGTATTGGGATATATGTGAGCATGCCGCCAAAGAAAAATGGGTAGATGTGCATGATGGAAAAATTGACTTTACTCATATATGTATGTGAAATGTGGGATGAGGTAATGTATACACTATAACCTACGGTCCTATGGGTATAACAGGATAATTAAAGAAAGTTTTTAAAGTGTTTAAAGGAAGCATGGAAACAAATAAGGGGATAATTACCCACATAACTTTTCATTTAAGAAAAATTAAGCATGATAAGGGTCACCAAGCCAAAAACCGGCCCCATGGTTGACCAAGAGGATTACCATGGTTACTTAATATTAACTACAAGGTTAAAGAAGTAACTCTAGTTGGATAAAGTATCCTAGGTTAGCCATAAAGTAAGTATAGTGAAATAAAGTAACTATAGTTAAAATAAAGTAACTATAGTTGACATAAAGTAACTATAGTTGGCATAAAGTAACTATAGTTGGGATAAAGAAACTATAGTTATAATAAAATAACTATAGTTGACATAAAGTAACTATAGTTAAATTAAAGTAACTATAGTTGCCTTAAAGTAACCTTGGTTAGTTAAAAGTAACCAAGGTTAACTAGCCTAACTAAGCTAAGGAAAACCCCTCTCCCCTCTCACATTACCCACGGCTACCTCCTTAACCAAGGGGAAGAAAACTTTCTTCAAAGAAACTCTAGAACGTTCTACTCTCAAGAAGTCACAATGGAGCAAAGAGACTTCCCTATTTCTCCGTTGTAGTATTCGGCTAGTTGAAGAGGTCCAAGAACCATCTTCAAGCTCCAAGAATTTATATAGGTAGGTACATGCTAAGCATTCTAAGTGAATTCTATGTTTCAAAGAATGAAACTCACATTGGTATCCCTCTTGTCTTGCCAAAAACATGACACTCAAATGGTCACTAGGAGAAGAATTGTCAAGCTACTAGGAGGAGCTAACATCTTTGTGGTTTGAATCCATTTCAAGCCCATCCAAGTTTCATTTTGGTAAGGAAATCATACCCTCAATATAGTTGTTTCTTCATTAAGATAATAACTAATGTTCATCCTTCTTCCTCCTCTCAAGACCGTGTGCTATATGTGAAGTTGGAGGAAGACTTCACTCCATTTCAACCAAGGCTCATGCTAAGGAATAGCTCTAAGGTTCAAAGAGGCAAGTATACTCTAGCCAATCTTTCCTTATTTGTGAAGTGCATGCTTGAATGTCTAGTCATTATTCGGTTATGAATCTTAGTTAAAGACGCTAAGTACCAGACATGGAAACTAGTTGTTATAAGGAAAGTGATGGTATGAGCAAATGAATTACTGTATGAATGTGCGTGACTGTTTTGATATGATTCATAAACAGTTTATTTATGGTTTAAAGCATGTTATGAGGCTTGTAAACATTATGTTGAAGTGTGTGTTTAATGGGTATTAAGTCAATTTTAAGGAATGAAGTTGATTGGAAATGCTTGAACCATGAAAGTGAAGAAGTGCTGGAACTACTGGAGCTGGACAGATTTGCGTAGCTAATTGCGTGACCTGAAAACGAATCTTAGGAGTGTTCAAATTGGCTAGTTTTGGTATGGTGTTAGTCTTATATGTTTATGAAATGTGTGAGCTGGAATTTCAATAAAAGGAGTTATGGTTTGTCCTTAATGAAATTTTTAGTAAGAGTTGGTAAAACAGAAGTACTGGAGCAGGACAGTTTTATGTGACATGTTTAACGACTTGGAAACGAACCTTAGGAAGGTCCAAATTGACTAGTTTTTGGTATGATGATAGCCTCACACGTGTAATAATGTGGGAGTTGGAATTTTTGAAAAAGGATATGGGGATTGACCAGAGTATAATTTTTAGTAGGAACTGCTCAGACAGAAGTTCTGGAGCTTAACAGTTTTTTGCGGCATGTTGTACGCCCTGAAAATGGACCTTAGGTATATTCAAATTGGCTAATCTTTTGTATGCTAATAGCCCTACGTGTTTATAAAATGTGTGAATTGGAATTTTGGTAAAAGAAGTTGTGGATTATCCTTAATGTAGTTTTTGGTAAAACTTGTTAAACAGAGTTGCTTGAACAGGACAGTTTTGAGTGGTAAGTTGTGTAGCTCGAAAGTGCACCTTAGGAATGTGGAAATGAGATGATTTTTGGTATGATGATATTTTGACGTGTGTATGACATCTTTGAGTTGGAATTTTAGTAAAAAGAGTTCTGGTTTGGTCACAATGAAATTCGTGGTAAAACGGGTCATTCAAGATTCAGCATGTACCTAGCTGAGAGAAAGTAATTAGTTGACCCCCTTAAACTTATTGGAATGCTTTGGAATTTTTATGGTAATTACCTAAGGCATATATGTACATGTACATGTAAATAAACCAGCATAAAACCACCATTTTGATGGTTAACAACTGAGTTGAAGTTAGTTGTACAAAACTGGAAAACAGGACAGTGTAATGTCTTAAGTTGTAAGGCTTTGATCTTGCTCATCTAAGCTTGAATGTGATGTTTGGCCTTATGAATATTGTTCCTTTGTGAGTTAGCTATGTTTTCCAGGTGATGGATTAAACTGAATAAGGTTCTATGACCCATGAAACTGAGGTAATGCGGTACTGCCCTGCTGATTTCAACAGTACCTTTGATGATAGTATGATGTTTTGAGGACGTTAGACTTTTCAGATTGTTACGAAATTTTTGTGGTATGAGTCTAAGACTTCATTGTGCATGTGTATGACATGAGCTTATGAAAATGAGCATGGATTGATCAGCACGAGGCTGTATGAATAGAATGTGATTGCTAGACAGTTTTCCCAGCTTAAAAGACAAGTCCGTGCATGCATGTTATGATGTATTTGTTCACGAGTCGCATAGTGCATGTCATAAATTGCATCATCGCCATTTACATGATTTATGGAATTGATTTTTATGCGAGAGAAAGATGAAAAGCTTTTATTTAAAAAAGATTCTGTTTTAAAAAGAATGCCTCCCACCGGTACCGTGTGTGTATGTTTCCTGGCCAGTAAGGACCCGCCCAGATCTAGGGTTAATTGATCTGATGATATAGACCGTTCGGGCCCGGAGAGAATAGACCCGATAAGTGATGACGTTACCGTTCTGAATCTGGGAATAATAGATTCGAAAGGGAGACGTGACCGCCTCAGATCCGGGAAGATAGATCCTGAATTGATTACGTTACCGTTCCGAATCCAGGAATAATAGATTCGAAGGGGAGACGTGACCGCCTCAGATCCGGGAAGATAGATCTGAACACTCTATGGTTTTTCTTGACGATGATGTTTTGAAAGAAAGGCACGAAAGATCATATCCTCATTTTTATCATGATGCATCACACATACATATGCATGTATGTCACATTTATTGAGTCATCGTGTAGTGGCACATGATACTTAGACTAAGTTGCTATAACTTGGTAGTTCCTAGGTTATGATCTTATTAAGTGATGATCCTTGATATGTTACGAACTTATGCACGTTGCAGTTTCTTATTTTTATGTTCCTTAAGTAACGATCTTGCTTAAGTTATGATATTGACGCATTAAGTGTTGATCACTAACGGGTATTTGATGGAGGTCAAGTATGTTTCCAAACCGAATTTTTGGGGGTTCGGTTCTTGTATGTACTTTCAATTTAATGCATGATTGTTTATGGTACACTTGCTGGTGACTTTGTCACTCACCCCCTGTTTTTCCTCCCAGAGGCTGTAAGGAATAAAGTAGAATGGATTGAAGATGAGCCTAGGGTTCCTACCCGTAAGACGTGCGTGAGATGGATGGCCTAGGAGGCATGATGAGATGGTTGTGATCGATGACTCTTTATGTAATTGTGATGGTAAAACTGATGAAGATTTCATAGACGTCTTTAATTGGAGGTTTTTATTCTGCCACGGTTTCGCTTACTTGTTGACGTGTAAGCACGAAAGTCCACGCATTTTATCATGGACTTCGACATGTTATGGATCGACGCCTGGTACTCTCCTTAGTGAATTACGGCAGGTGCACCATATCCGTCTGGGCCGGGATGCGGGGCGCTTCAAGTACTATCTATGGTACCTCTTTTAAATCTATTTTTTAAAAGAAAGGGAGCAAAACGATCATACCAAGCCCTAGGTGCTTGTTTTAAACCATATAGTGCCTTCTTTAATTTGTACACATGATTAGGATATTTTAAATCCTCAAAGCCAGGTGCTTGTTTTACATATACTTCCTCTTGTATGAAACCATTTAAAAATGCACTTTTTACGTCCATTTGATAAATTTTAAAATCCTTCATGCAAGCAATAACAAGAAATAATCATACGGCTTCCAAGCGTGCTACGGGTCAAATGTTTCTTCATAGTCTATTTCCTCTTCTTGATTATAGCAAGTTATATATACATATATATATATATATATATGGGGATCTTATATATATATATTTAGTGATATGTAACGGATGACGGCTCTGGCGATCGTAGGTTTGTAGTCGGCGGCCGCCGCTGCCGCCGTCTTCCGCCTGCTTTTTCTTCGCCATTTTGATTTCGCCATTCCTCTACATCTCCAATTCTGTTTCCACGTGCCTTTCGTGACTGCAAAGATCCGTTCTTTCATCATTTTGTGCAATGACGACTACACAGCTGCCGTCCTTTGTGGCTGTGGTTTCCGATGCAGCGACGACTGAGAACATTTCCATATCACCCAAGACAGTATCGCGATACAAAGGCATTCCCATGATTTCGTTTTCGGACTCTGAGATTGATGCTCTTGTTGCGCCATTCATGTATTCACTCGTTGGTACATTCTGGTATGGTCGTCCTCCGTTGAAAGTTTTACGTGAGGTTTTTGAAAAGATTGGCTTTCATCATGATTTATGAATCTCTCATTGACTAAACACATCCTTTTGAATTTTTGCAATGAATTCAATTATTTGCGGTGTTTTTATCGTCGATCATGGCATATTTCTGGCTGTCACATGCGTATTACAAAATGGACAGAGGACTTTGATCCAACCGCAGATGTCCTGATTGTTCTAGTGCGGGTTGCATTCCCAGGCCTCCCGATTCATCTTTATCGCCGTGAAGCTCTCTTTGAGATTGTTCGTCCTATTGGCATTCCCATAAAGTTGGATATTGCTACAGCTAACGGTTTGAGACCATCTGTGGCTAGAGTGTGTGTTGAAGTTGATGTGTCCCAAGACATGCCGCAAAAAATATAATTACAAGCTAAGAGTAGAATGATTCTGCAATCAGTAGTTTACGAGGATTTTCCTTTATTTTGTGCATCCTGTAGTTGACTGGGCCATGCAACGGGGTTATTTCCTACTACAACTACGTCTTCTATACCGGCCCCACCACCCCTTCCTCCACTGGCAAAGAGGTGGACTCCTATAAAGAAACCGCCTGTAGTTTTATCTGATGCTCAACATGATCAGCAGGATCCTTCAGATGAAGAGCCACCTGCGGTGGATCCGCCTGAACCTAGCAGGGAGCAAAACATTGCTATATTAGGCGCAAATGCTGAGTTCCCTCCTCAACAGGTACTACAGACCACTGTGATCTTGGTCATTCTTCAGATATGGAGTTACATGCAGGCGATCAACAAATGGATTTACCTGCTGTTCTGGATGAAGTTGTCCGAAAAATGCAATTGATTCCTCAATCCCCGTCAGAGGATGTTCTCATATAGCGTTTGGAGGAGTCATCCGCAGATGCTGGTTTTATACCAGTAGCTCCACGCAGAAGACGCCGTGCGAGGAAGGATTTGCCGCCATTGCCACCCTCCACAATCTTAACACGTAGTGCCTCACGGGTCTCTCAGGGAAGTGATACTACTCTTTCTCAATGAATGTTTTAATTTGGAATATATGAGGCATGCGTACCTCTTTACCCAGGTTACATCATTTGATACGTGAACATCAGTTAAATTTGCTTGCTATTGTTGAACCCAAACATTCTCCATCTCGTCTTGCTACGTTTGGTTTGGATCTGGGATTCTTACAATCTTACTCTTCTTGATCAAAGCGCATATGGTTTTTTTGGCGTGATTCGATTTTTCGGTTAATAGCAGCGCAAGATAAGGGTCAGGTTGTTCATCTCACTTTGGTATTTGTTCCGCTGCAATTGGATTTTGCTTTCTCGGTTGTCTATGCTAAGCACACTCCGGTGTTGCGACGTCCATTATGGCAATCTTTATGTGATTTTTCGCTGTCTTCGAACTTGCCATGGATGATAGGAGATGATTTTAATACTTTTTGGTCTCTAGAGGACCACAGTGGACGTTCACATCCTTCTCTTACGGTGTTGCAAGACTTCAATGACTGTGTCGAATCTTGTTCTTTGATGGCCCCCCATTTCATGGTTCCAGATTAACATGGATGGACGGGAGGGGCCTTATGTAGCGCCCCGGCCCGAAACTATCATCGGAACCAGTGCACCCACCGTAGTCTACTATGAAAACTACGAAGCGTCAAAGCAGATCAAGCACACGTCATTCATGACGTAAGATAAATCAGCGGAAACGACGTAGAATTAAAAACTTCAGTAACAATAATATCCTAAATGAAACACAGCGAAAATAAAACGTGTCAGGGAGAGTGTCTAAGTATCCTTCAATACAAAGTTTAACAGTGAATCCCTCAACTAAAGGATAAGGACTGTAAGCCTGTCAATTTTAGAGACTATCGTCCCAATGAGCCCACTCGCCGATATCTTCTACAAAAATCATCTCGTACTTTGACTCACCTGAAAAGCAGATAGAGTAATTGTTCTTAGCGAATACATCGCTAGCAAGTAACCCGTCTATACACCTTACGGGACCACACATGACGAGTCACCAGTATATAAAACAATGCCCAAAATAAGGTGCTCGGGTTAGCAAATATCATCTTTATAAAGATTCATCAAATCCAAATAAGCCACATAATTGACACACAAAATGAAACCAACATATAGAGCCAAACACACCACATAAACAGAACATATGCTAGTAACATTGCTTGCATGTCAAATCTTATGCTTCGTGTATCATGATGCATGTTCTTCTTCAAAACCACACACAAAACCCATGCATATGTCTTCTTTCGTAAACATGTCATGCGTGTCATTTCACAAAACTTTTCATAATACTTCTTATCATATTCTTCGCATAGCAGAACTTTATACCCTGTGGGTGATCAGTCCACAGCAAACAAAACTTTATACCCCGTGCTGAAAGGTCCACGGCCCCATAACATATAACTTTATACCCCGTGCTGAAAGGTCCACGGCCCCATTACATATATCATATATCCGTGCTGAAAGGTCCATGGCCCCATTGAATATATCATATATCCGTGCTGAAAGGTCTACGGTCCCATAAAATAACTTTATTTTCCGTGCTGATAGGTCCACGACCCCATAAAATACTTTTTTTCCGTGCTGATAGGTCCACGGCCCCATAAAGTACTTTATACCCTGCTGTTGATTCACAGATCACGCTTTTATACCCTGCTTTCGCAGGCGTGACTTTTATACCCTGCGATCAACCCGCAGCCATCGTTGCTTTTCGAAAACTTTAATCTTCTTTTCAAACTCGTATTCTTTTCGCAAACCGAAACTCATGTCGAAATGCAAAGTGTTCATGTCATGATGCAGAATGCTCATGTAACATCATATCAAACGTGTAAACATGCACACACAATTTACATATCAAGTACAAAGTCCTGAACCTCTATCACATCCTGCTCGTATCATTTCATGTCCTTTCGTATTACGAAATCATCTCGAGTTCACACTTAACCTTGCTCGTTCATACTTCCTCAAACACACCCTTTTTCGTACCATTTTGTGCTCTTTCATATTGCTAACTCACTTTGGATTCATACCTAACTTTACTCATTCACACTTAACGTTTACAACTCAAATACACCTCATTCATACCACTTCATGCCCTTTCGTATCGCGAATCCACTTCGAATTCATACTTAACCCCACTCATTCACACTTAATGTTTACAACTCTAGCACACTTTCAAAACACTTTGTAATTTATGAGCAATGGAAGATAATAAAGGTATCTCACACACATCTTACATATCAAGTATACAGTCTTGCACCTCAAAACACTCCCTGTTTGTATCTTTCCCAAGTCCGTTCGTCTCACTAATTCACTTGGGATTCAATCTTATTCTTACTTAGTCAAACTTACCATCTATTCCTCAATTACAACTCAAATACCCTTGCATTTTATGTTCAAAGGAAGTGTATAAAGTTGCTACCCTTACATAGGGCGCCTAAAGGGCCAAAAAGACTTCCAGTATACTTGGAACGCCACATGAGGCGCGTAAAGTGACTTGGAGCGCTTATACTAGGTATTCGAAGCGTTCGAGGAGGTGCCGTATACATCGAACGCCTACATGAAGCGCCTAATGTAGGTGTTCAAAGTGTACGGGGGTGCTCTGGGACACATTGAACGCCTACATTAGGCGCCTAATGTGACTTGAAGCGCCTAATGTAGGTGTTCGAAGTGTTCTGACGGTTCTAAACTGCAGTTTTTCTGCAGTAACTTCCTTCCATCTCCTTCCTTCTTCAACCCTTTCATGCTAAACCTCCCAAGATCCATCCTACCGTCTAGATTCATCATACCTAACACACATCTAACATGAATTGATGCTTAGTTATGTCTAATAATATCCACTCTTAACCTTCTACCATTCACAACCTTCAAAAGATACCATCAACATTCCCAACACAACAAGTCTATAGCAATGCCATCATTCATCCTTCAATTCCCTACACTTACTCTCAAACATCTAGGTGTAGACAACCACACTGTAGAGAAAAAGGGGTTTGCGTGATTTTCAAATACATGATTTAAATGTGCACAAAAACGAGCATAAGATAAAACGTGCATGATATAAACAAACGTGTGCATGATATTGCTCAGTACTTGCCTTATTTAGCTTATATATAATGTTACCGGACTAACGAGCCATGAAGCGTTAAAGCTTACATCATATGGCAAACATTTGTTGTGTTTATACTATTTTCAGGTGCCACCATTATTGAACTAGACTAGTTCATTAAGTGAAGTACTTAGTTTATTAAACTAAGTAGTTCATTAAAGGAAGCCACATTTGGAAAAGGCACAAAGGCAACAAAGCTAAGGAAGGAAAGTTTTCTCCTCCTCCCCTTCTTAAATACACACGCCTATATACATATATATTACACATATTTTCAGATTTTTTGAATAAAGGCACATACACAGTATATTCAGGTCTTATATCATATGATATAAGATATGGTGATGACAAATTAAATACGACACGATAAAAGGTTCTAAACCAAAATTTGTCGTATCGGGCGAATACCGAAACTTCGCCAACGTGTCATGTACCTGCCATAAATAAATGGTCAGCCCCTATACATCAAAATTTGATGAAAATTTCGTGCACATCACTGAATATTCAGCCAAAAATACTTTCCATGTTGGCACACACAAATTACTCCACATTAAGGCCAAAATGTGAAGATTCCAAGTTTAATTTTTGTCACATGTAAATGGTACCACTTTAGACCAGCCAAGTGCTGAGATTTAAAGTATATATTATATATATTATGTATAACATAATATATATATAACATGTACAAAAGTTGGAATTTAAATTAGAGAAAAATTGGGTAATCGATAAATATCGAAAATTCGGTTTTCTACGCACACAACACATGGAACGTTTTTGGTACATCATGTGACACGTATCTAGGCACTTTTTACATATGATATACATCTTAAAGTGTTCTAGAAAATTAAATTAAGGGCTGATTGGAATATAACATGTGTGTACTATTAAATGTGCATTATTTTACAAAGTTAGCAAAAATAAATTTCAGCACATACACAATCATTTCCAACGCCACCTACAGCTGAGATGGAGCTTATTTGGAGCCTTGTTGGCATATTGACTGGTCAAGGATCAATCATACAATGTTGGTGAATTGAAGAGAGAAGCTACAAATGGTAAGAATTCAAAATTTATCTCTCTTATATCACATGCTGAAAATTTCAGCATGGTAACCGTAGGTGGCCGAAATTTTGTCTTCAAAGTGATATATTCCATCATCTTTTATTGTGTGATTGATTGGAATAAGAAATGGAAAGGTTTTGAATATTATTTAAATTAATAAAGTGTGATATTTTACATATCACACATGCTGAAAATTTTTCAGCATGTGTGAAGACATGGTGGCCGAATTTGTAAGCTTGAGAGTGTCCAAGTTCATTTCTTATGTGATAGTAATACTTACCATAAATTGTTGATTCATTTTTATAAAGAAAAATCAAAGTAAATTGGGTATTATTTTGAATAAAATTGAATGATGCACATGCTGAAAATTCAGCATGGCAATGAGACATAATGGCCGAATTTTATCCTAGTTGGGAAGGATTTGATGTCTTGCAATTTATGTGATATATCTTATGATTTATGGAAGTAATTTTGTGATGATTTTGGCACATGTTTAAGTGTAATTCTCAGATTTTTTCCAAGTCATCAATGATGACAACATTCATCCAATGAGAAGGTGCCAAGTAAGCGAAGACTAAATGATCATCCAATAAGAAGATGCCAAGTAAGCAAGACATTGTCACAATGATGTCTTACACTCTCTCAAGGACTTAAAAGATAATTTTCAAGCGGGGGAGACACTACACAAGGGACGAACATGACTCATTAAAAGGAAAGAGAAGAGAGCAAACAAAACAAGCACAAGCATTGCAATTCAAAGTGATCAAAAAGCCTAGCTCTTCTTCTTCTACATCTTCTTTCTTTCTCTCTTCTTGTAAGCCTATTGTATTCATATCTTTCAATCTTGAATAGGCTTGATATAGACCACCACTCATTATATATCTTTGTAAAAGATTGATCAAGGTGTGATCAATCTTCATTCTTGCGAGGTGGTGGTGTTCGTGCAAATTGTGTTGAATATACAAGGTTTGTAAAGGGTTGGAGTTAGGTGTAACTCTATCAACCCTGTGGTAAGGTGTATTGCGTGTGTGTGATTAGTGTGAACCAAGGAAGGTGTTCCTTGAAGATTGGAGTAGGTTGTTTATAACCGAACCAGTATAAAATTCTTGGTGCCATTTACTTTCTGCATTTACTTTTCAGTTACTGCACTGATTATCCTTCTTGTTCGCATTCGTAAAAATAATTAACGAATTTCAAAAATCACGAAAATTTCCAGAAATATACTCACACGTTCTAGGGTTAATTTGGCACAAGTTGCAACCCTTTTGGATAAGTATAAGTCAATCAAACATCAAAAGTTCTGAGACTAGTGCAGTCTGATTTTCAGACTTGCAAAGGTTGAGACTTTGATTGTAGTTGACCTACTTCCCAAAAGAATTTTGCAAAAATGTTTCAACCCACTTAAATATAGTATATAAGGAGTTAGTGGTCAAATTTTCAGAGCATTTGGACGTTCACACAAATAGGACTAAATTTTTTAAAACCATCTACCGTTTCTAGCAGATTCGAGCAATCTGAGTACCAACGGTTTTTGAAGGGGTTAAAGGTTGAATTTTAATTTGAAATTTTTAGGGGACCCTCATAACATCTGAGGCTAAGTTCTCTCAAAATTTCATAATTTTTGGAGACCTATAACCTAGTTTTAAAAACGTTTTAAAACTGGTCCTGAAAACAGAATCTGTTTTAAGAAGTTAAATTGTTCAAGTTTAAAGAAATTTTAAAAACCACACTTTCCGCACCATCTATTCAACCCCCCCTTCTAGTGGTGCCTTGCAGATCCTACAATTGGTATCAGGGCGCAGGAACACTCACTTCAAAGAATCCAACGATTCCGTGAGATGGCAACCACAACGGTGCAAGAAGGGATGTCAACTGTAAGGTCTCCTCTTTTCGACGTTGAGTCTTTTATTCAATGGAAATTAAGAATGAAACTTTTTCTTATGGCTATTGATATTGATCTATGGTCCATTATAGAAGACGGTCCATTTGTTCCCACTAAGATGTCAATTATTGATGGTTCACACTAGAGGTTACAAAAACGAAACAAGAATACACTAGTGATGACAAAAAGAAGTTGAGTATGAATGCTAAAGCCATGCAACTACTATTAAACGGCCTAAGTAAAAGTGAGGCTAGTTACATGT
Source organism: Eustoma russellianum (assembly GCA_036186865.1). Classification (NCBI taxonomy): domain Eukaryota; kingdom Viridiplantae; phylum Streptophyta; class Magnoliopsida; order Gentianales; family Gentianaceae; genus Eustoma; species Eustoma russellianum. Next base: position 31,746,799 of record AP025050.1, read on the forward strand.
CAAATTGTTCTAGTGCTCAAGAGATGTGGCATATTCTTGAAATGAAACATGAAGGGACTAGCCAAGTAAAGGAGTCCAAAATCAATATGCTTATGTCCACACTTGAGTCCTTTAAATTATTGCCAAATGAGTCTATTGTTGAGATGGATTTACGCTTGACTAACATTTACAATTCTCTTGAGTCTCTTGGCAAAGCCTTCACTGTGCAGGAAAAGGTACACAAGGTTTTGCGAAGCCTTCCATCCGAGTGGGACCCTAAAGTAACGGCCATAGAATAAAGCAAAGAGACCAAATCAATTAAAATGGAAGAACTAATCGGATCACTTAAGGTATATGAAAACAAACTTGCTTTAAGACATTCTGAGTCCATTTCTAATAATGATAGGGCTATAGCTTTTAAATCAAATGAATACGTCGTAGATGATAATGACACAGATTCCGATGATGAGGACTTAATCACAATGGCTAAAAGATTAAGAAAAATATTGAGAAAATCGATTAAACATAAGTCTACCTCATCTAAGGATCATAAAAATAAAAATAAGGAAATAAAGTGCTATGAATGCGGCAAACTTGGACATCTATCATATGACTGCCCTAATAAAGAAAAACAAACAAATAAATACCCTGACAAGGATCGGAGCAAGAATAGACTCGTCTCAGAACCTAAGCAAAGGAGAAGAGCATTCAAAGCCTCCACTTGGAGTGACACATCCGACTCTGAGACTGATGATACGGAAGAACACAAGGCACAAGTATGCTTTACATCTAAAGCATCAAATGAGGTATCTTCCGACTCTGATTTCGATTCTGAATGTTCATATGATGATTTATTTAGTCAATATTTAGAATTGCATAAGTTTTCAAAGACTCTTGCAAAAGAAAAGAAGCGATTAATTGAAGACAAGAAATTGTTAGAGTCTTCTAACAAAGATCTTGTGTCTCAATTAAACGATTCAAAAGAAGAGTCGTCATGCATTATAAATTCATTAAAATCTGAAATTTCATCATTGACATCCGAGAACGTTGAATTGAAATCCGAGATTTCAAAATTAAAATCAAGGAATGCCGATGTAGAGAAAAAGGTGAAACAGTTTGATACGGGATCCAACATGCTGCATCGCATTATATTATCACAAAAGCATGACAGTGACAAAACGGGTTTGGGATACGTTGATACTAATGAAGTATCAACCAAACCAACTAAGTTTGTGGTGTCTAAGAAAGTAGACACTCCAAAGCCCCAAGTGGCGTCCAAGATGACGCAAAAACCGTCACTTCCCTTATCACGTCCCACTACATCTTCATATCACGTGAAATACAACTTTATACCATATAGACATGAAAAGAAAAGAGTATTGCATACACGACATTCATTCCATCCACGCACTACGCATACAAGCACAAGGACATATCAAAAACGTCCTACATATAATGCGTATAAAGGAGTTCTTGGCCAAAGGCCAGATAAAGTTGCACCTAAAGTATATTATGTTGCGTTCTCATCATCTTTCTCACCTTTTGGAAGACCTAGAAAGGTCACCCAAATGTGGGTACCAAAAAGGACATTTTCAAAGGGTTGAATAAATAACCCTTACCAACGCACGTATATGAAATGCATGATTTTTTTTTCTTTACATGCATCTTTTGATTTGCTTTCCAAAATAAAAGGGGAGAGAAAGCATGATTTAAGGGGGAGAGAGATACTGATTGCATAAATCAAGGGGGAGCGGATTCGAAATTTAAATTTCGAATTTTGAATTTATGCATAATTGAAGGGGGAGCGATAGGATTTAAATCATGTGCATAAGTTATTTTGAAAATTATCAAAAGGGAGAGATTGTAGAGAAAAATGGGTTTGAGTGATTTTCAAATACATGATTTAAATGTGCACAAAAACGAGCATAAGATAAAACGTGCATGATATAAACAAACGTGTGCATGATATTGCTCAGTACTTGCCTTATTTAGCTTGTATATAATGTTGCCGGACTAACGAGCCATGAAGCGTTAAAGCTTACATAAAATGGCAAACATTTGTTGTGTTTATACTATTTTCAGGTGCCACCATTATTGAACTAGACTAGTTCATTAAGTGAAGTACTTAGTTTATTAAACTACGTAGTTCATTAAAGGAAGCCACATTTGGAAAAGGCACAAAGGCAACAAAGCTAAGGAAGGAAAGTTTTCTCCTCCTCCCCTTCTTAAATACACATGCCTATATACATATATATTACACATATTTTCAGATTTTTTGAATAAAGGCACATACACATGTATTCCAACGTACTACCGACACGTTATATATTTTACGTACGTACGTTAACGTCACACCACTATACTTAATTCATATTTATGAGTATATTCAGGTCTTATATCATATGATATAAGATATGGTGATGACAAATTAAATACGACACGATAAAAGGTTCTAAACCGAAATTTGTCGTATCGGGCGAATACCGAAACTTCGCCAACGTGTCATGTACCTGCCATAAATAAATGGTCAGCCCCTATACATCAAAATTTGATGAAAATTTCGTGCACATCACTGAATATTAATCCAAAAATACTTTCCATGTTGGCACACACAAATTACTCCACATTAAGGCCAAAATGTGAAGATTCCAAGTTTAATTTTTGTCACATGTAAATGGTACCACTTTAGACCAGCCAAGTGCTGAGATTTAAAGTATATATTATATATATATTATGTATAACATAATATATATAACATGTGCAAAAGTTGGAATTTAAATTAGAGAAAAATCGGGTAATCGATAAATATCGAAAATTCGGTTTTCTACGCACACAACACATGGAACGTTTTTGGTACATCATGTGACACATATCTAGACACTTTTTACATATGATATACATCTTAAAGTGTTCTAGAAAATTAAATTAAGGGCTGATTGGAATATAACATGTGTGTACTATTAAATGTACATTATTTTACAAAGTTAGCAAAAATAAATTTCAGCACATACACAATCATTTCCAACGCCACCTACAGCTGAGATGGAGCTTATTTGGAGCCTTGTTGGCATATTGATTGGTCAAGGATCAATCATACAATGTTGGTGAATTGAAGAGAGAAGCTACAAATGGTAAGAATTCAAAATTTATCTCTCTTATATCACATGCTGAAAATTTCAGCATGGTAACCTTAGGTGGCCGAAATTTTGTCTTCAAAGTGATATATTCCATCATCTTTTATTGTGTGATTGATTGGAAGAAGAAATGGAAAGGTTTTGAATATTATTTAAATTAATAAAGTGTGATATTTTACATATCACACATGCTGAAAATTTTTCAGCATGTGTGAAGACATGGTGGCCGAATTTGTAAGCTTGAGAGTGTCCAAGTTCATTTCTTATGTGATAGTAATACTTACCATAAATTGTTGATTCATTTTTATAAATAAAAATCAAAGTAAATTGGGTATTATTTTGAATAAAATTGAATGATGCACATGCTGAAAATTCAGCATGGCAATGAGACATAATGGCCGAATTTTATCCTAGTTGGGAAGGATTTGATGTCTTGCAATTTATGTGATATATCTTATGATTTATGGAAGTAATTTTGTGATGATTTTGGCACATGTTTAAGTGTAATTCTCAGATTTTTTCCAAGTCATCAATGATGACAACATTCATTCAATGAGAAGGTGTCAAGTAAGCGAAGACTAAATGATCATCCAATAAGAAGATGCCAAGTAAGCAAGACATTGTCACAATGATGTCTTACACTCTCTCAAGGACTTAAAAGATAATTTTCAAGAGGGGGAGACACTACACAAGGGACAGCCATGACTCATTAAAAGGAAAGAGAAGAGAGCAAACAAAACAAGCACAAGCATTGCAATTCAAAGTGATCAAAAAGCCTAGCTCTTCTTCTTCTACATCTTCTTTCTTTGTCTCTTCTTGTAAGCCTATTGTATTCATATCTTTCAATCTTGAATAGGCTTGATATAGACCACCACTCATTATATATCTTTGTAAAAGATTGATCAAGGTGTGATCAATCTTCATTCTTGCGAGGTGGTGGTGTTCATGCAAATTGTGTTGAACATACAAGGTTTGTAAAGGGTTGGAGTTAGGTGTAACTCTATCAACCCTGTGGTAAGGTGTATTGCGTGTGTGTGATTAGTGTGAACCAAGGAAGGTGTTCCTTGAAGACTGGAGTAGGTTGTTTATAACCAAACCAGTATAAAATTCTTGGTGCCATTTACTTTCTGCATTTACTTTTAAGTTACTGCACTGATTATCCTTTTTGTTTGCATTCGTAAAAATAGTTAACGAATTTCAAAAATTACGAAAATTTCCATAAATATACTCACACGTTCTAGGGTTAATTTGGCACAATTTTCAATCCTTTTGGATAAGTATAAGTCAATCAAACATCAAACGTTCTGAGACTAGTGCAGTGTGATTTTCAGACTTGCAAAGGTTGAGACTTTGATTGTAGTTGACCTACTTCCCAAAAGAATTTTGCAAAACTGTTTCAACCCACTTAAATATAGTATATAAGGAGTTAGTGGTCAAATTTTCAGAGCATTTGGACGTTCACACAAATAGGAATAAATTTTTCAAAACCATCTACCGTTTCTGGCAGATTCGAGCAATCTGAGTACCAACGGTTTTTGAAGGGGTTAAAGGTTGAATTTTAATTTGAAATTTTTAGGGAACCCTCATAACATCTGAGGTTAAGTTCTCTCAAAATTTCATAATTTTTGGAGACCTATAACCTAGTTTTAAAAACGTTTTAAAACTGGTCCTGAAAACAGAATCTGTTTTCAGAAGTTAAATTGTTCAAGTTTAAAGAAATTTTAAAAACCACACTTTCCGCACCATCTATTCAACCCCCCTTCTAGTGGTGCCTTGCAGATCCTACACACACAAGAATAGAACAAGACAATAAACAAATCAAGAATACACTTTCATGGGCATGCTTGACAAACAACAAAGCACCACATAACTATTTTCAGAAATATGGCCCAAAGAACAAGACTTTACGCAACTAGCAACAACAATTACATATAGTAAAGCATTTAACATAGACAAGTCAAGATTACTAATGTGTGATCCAAGTTTTCTCTTTATAAGAACATAGGGCCTAAAATAACAAAATTTGCGTAAAGCGTATAGAAAGATTACTTGCCTTGGAATCCAAATGCGCTTACGAGTGTACTGCGGAATTCCGGTAAGGATTGAACCTAGATTGGCCGTTCTCCCTTCCTTTTCTTCTTCTCTTCTTCTTCTTTCTCCTTTCTCCTTCTCTTTCCCCTCTAGGCGTTTTCTCCTCCTTCTCTTTGTTTGTAACCGGCCTCTTCTAGACTAATGTGGAGTTATACTCCTTTGTGTAACTCCCCCATCATTTAAGTGGGGATGGGTATTTTGGGCATTTCAGCATAATTTCTTAGTTTCACTATTTTGCTTATTTTCTTACCTGTATTTTATCTACTCAACCTCGTAAACCTATGCATTTAATGAAATTATATTTAAAGTTGTTTTCTAATTATTAACGGTCGGACTTAAAAAGTTACGGGGTATGACATTCCACCCCCCTTACAAAAAGTTTCGTCCTTGAAACTTGTGTACCTTAATTGAAGAGTTGAGGATACCTCTCCTGCATCCGCTCTTTAAGTTTCCAAGTAGCCTTTTTGTTTCATGTGATTGCTCCACTGGACTTTCACATAAAAGATCACCCGCTTCCTCAACACTTGGTCCTTTTGTTCTACGATCATCACAGGTATCTCTTCATATATATCCTCACTATTGAGTTCCAAAGTTTGTGCTTCGAGCCCACTGATCGGATCCGTCACATACTTCCTTAACTGAGATACATGAAATACCTTTTGGACTTGCACCAATACCGGAGGTAACGCCAACTCATATGCCAAAACTCCCACCTTCTCAAGTATCTCATACGGACCAATAGAACGAGGTCTTAGTGGTCCATGATTTGCTGGAAATACAATTTAAAGTATAATTATGTTATATATATAATATGTAATCATATGTGGCTGAAGAAGAAAAAAAACGTAGCTTAAATTGTGTGCGGGTGAATGAATTTTCCATACAAATTACCAGTGGCGGACACAGCGGCCACTTTTTTTTTGGGGGGGGAGGGGGCAAATTCACACTATGGGATCACCGTCCACCTTTTCAGACTCAATAGACATTCCATCGAAAATCAGGCAAAAACTCCCTTACAATATAGATATATGCAAATATTATAATATAAAATCTAAACCAACACATCCACTAATCAAAATGCAATAATAATAAGCAACCATCAACAATATCCAACCAAAGTTATTCATAAGCAACATTAACAAGCAGCAATATCCAATAAAAGTTATTAATTTGACGCTCGACATACCTTTTATTTACGAAATGAAGGACGAACAGTAGGAGGGATTATCGGTGGCCGCAACAAATTTCTTCGAGTTCCTAAATTCTGAAATTGTTGCATAATGTTTTCATTTGAAATGGTTCCAAAAACTTCCTTCTCGAAGTAACACAGTAAATAGTCCGATAGTAAGTCGTCTCCCAATCGGTTGCGCAGATCAGTCTTTATTATATTCATCGCTGAAAAACTTCTTTCCACACTCGATGTTCCAATAGGTAAGATCAGTGCTAACTCGATGAGCCGATATACTAAAGGAAAGTAATTGTGATAATTCAACTCCACCTCTTCTTTGCAAGAACTCCAAGATTAGTAATATGATAGAATACTTCATTTGATTTCATATCACCAATGTAACTTTTAAGTTCATGGTTGAGCTCAATTCGATCCTTGGTAGTGAAATCATCTGGATATAACTCAGCAAGGTGTAGCAATTGACTATGATCAAAATTTGCAAAAGAATTGGAAGGATCAAGGAACATCACACATCTAAGTAAATCTGTGCTGGCTTTGGTGAAGTGTGTATCCATTTTCGTAGCAATGATGTCAATTACCCAAGATTTTATATGAAAAACAATCAAGATATAGACAAATCAATGATCAATAGTGTACGTATCAATTACAATGAACAGAAATTAAGTACCTTTATGAAAATTTCTGCGCGAAAATGATGAAAATATGTCGTCGATTCTCCATCATTGAGCTTTTCTCTAGAACGACCTTTAACAATATCATCCATGTTAGGCACATCAACTTGATGTTCTTCACAAAACTCTTAAACCAATCACTTTGAAACCTTCTCTTAGCTTTTCCAAACATAGTCTGTGGAAATACATGTCCAAGTGGCTGACAAGGGCCTTTAGCTAGTTACCTCCTCCTCAATGAATCTTTAATTTCATTAGGGTAACTATTTAATGGTTTTCGCAAACCCGGATCACCAATTACATCATCATCAGAAATTGAACATTCTTTTTCAACAATTTTTTCTTTCCTCACCTTTGAACTTGAAGGTTCTGAATTTCTTGGATGTTTAATGACAAACTTGTCCATAATGTGTAGGCTGAAATAGTTAAACTCCTAAAATGACAAATTTTAAAAAAAGAGAGTGATACACTGGAAAAGAAACTGTGAATTCAGTAATTCAAACCATAACCCTTCACTCCAATATCATAGTACCCCTTTTTTTAGGTGATATCCTCAAATAAACCTTTCCACCTACATTAAACTCCAAAGGTCGTCGTTTAGAATCCAACTAACTTTTGTTGCGGTCCTGAGCCGACTTGAGTCTCTCTCGAGTGATTCTCGCGCTTCCTAATGTATTCTCGAGTCATTCATGTTCGGTGATGGTTCTCCTACCGAATTCATCCCAATAAACCGGGGAGCTACACTTCCTTCCATACAAAACTTCAAAAGGAGCCATATCAATTGCACTGTGGTGACTGTTATTATGATAGAACTCCATTAACTTCACCATTACATCCCCAACTCCTTTTGAAATCTAGGACACCAGCTTTTAACATGTCTTTTAGGGTATGCGTAGTCCGTTCAGACTGTCCATATCTGAGGGTGATAGGATGTACTCATCCTTAACTCCTTACCCAGGGCTCTCTAGAATACTATCCAGAGCTTGGAAGTGAACCGTTGGTCTCAGTCGACACTATACTTATTGGAACACCGTGTAGGCTGACAATGTTGTCCGTATCTAAATTTACCAACTTCCAAGAGATACTTCCCTCGAGACTGATAGAAAATGTGCAGATTGGTCGATCAATCCACAATCACCAAGATCATGTTATATCCACTTCTTGTTTTCGGTAATCAACCACAAAGTCCATAGTAATAAATTCCTATCTCTACCCTGGAAGCTCCAATGGTATCACTAATCTACTAGGTTGTTGGTGTTCAGTCTCAACTTACTGACACACCAGACATCTCCCAATGAACTCCGCAATATATCTCTTCATCTTACACCACCAATAATATTGTTAGCGATCCTTGTACATTCTGGTGCTACCATGATTTATTGATAACCTTGAGCTGTAAGCCCCTTTGCAAATTTCTTTTCTTAGCTCATCTCAATCATGTACACACATTTTTCCTCTAACATAAGTTCCCATCCACCTTGGTCTGACATCCATCAATCTAACTATACCTCAGTTTCCCAGCAATATCACCCACAGTCTTATTCTTCTTTTGAGCTTCTTTCAACCAATCCATCAACCTCGGGGTGACGGTCATGATGCGAAAACATTACTATAGAGTCAACAGAAACCAAGTTAAATTCTTCTATTTCTCTCTCAAGTGGTGACTGTCGCGCATGGTTAGATTTTCCGTTTAATACATTGGCCACTTTATTAGCTTTTCCTGGATGGTAATTAATGGTCAAGTCGTAGTCCTTTAGCATTTCCGACCATCGCCGCTGTTCCATGTTCAACTCCGTCCGGAAGAACATATACTTTAGGCTCTTACAATCAATAAACATAGTACACTTTTTCCCATATAAAAAAACAAAGTGCCGCCAAATCTTCAGGGCGAACACAACTTCTGCAAACTCAAGATCATATGTCGGACAATTCTATTTGTAAGATTTTAGTTGCCTCGTAGCATATGCGATAACTCGCCCATGTTACATCAAACACAACCTACATGTGAAGTATTAACCTAAACTCGATTTGGATGGAAAATCATAACTTATGCTACATTTTACGTACCTAGGCCATTTTTTTTGACGCATCACTATAGATCACAAACCTTTCTGTACAGGAGGGTTGAGCCACTACTGAAGATGTGGTTTATCTCTTCTTGAGCTTTGCGAATCTTTTCTCGCATTCTCTCGTCCTCTCAAACTTGGATTTCTTTTGAGTAAGCCGACTGAGGGCTTCACTATTGTCGAAAGTCCCTCGACAAAATTCCTGTAATAACTAGCTAGACCCAAGAAACTCCGCACTTCGGTAACAATGGGGTTAGACCACTCGGTGCTAACTTTCCAACTTTCTTCGAATCAACGGCAATCACCTTGGAAGGTTATCTCTTCCATCTCAGAATTCTTAAATGTACCTTGTTTTAATCGATAGTAAATGTTGGTGTGAGATCTTAATTTGATCTCGACGCTTTGACACGGTATGGAGTCCTCCAACTATTCTGGCGAACCACGGAGGCGCTTAACGAATCCCTTTGCCACGAAAGAGTGGTTCATGCCGCTATCGAAAAGTATATTAGCCAATATCTTGTTCACTAAAATTGTACTTCATACCACGTCGGTGACTTCCTAAATATCCGTGTCAGTCATGAAATTGATGCAGACATTCATCCTTGGCTTTTCCTTCGGCTGCTGAGCCGCTTCTCTCGGATCATTCTTCCTTATCTCCGGTCAATCCCTAATAAGGTTGCCCCTTGTTCGCATCGATAACATACTCTTCCCAACTTCCTACATTCTCCGACAAGTCCCTTATTCATGTGCGGCAAACTCTTTCAACCTGATGTACAACTAAATGCTGTTGTGGGGGTCTATGAAATTTTCTCAACCAGGCCTCTCTTCAGAACCTTGATCCAACGTCCTGGCCTGCCCCCAACTCAAATCTCTTCTCTTAACCTCTTACCTTTATCAGAGTATCCTGCATCGGCCTCTCTTGCCACCACTCTGCGGAAATCACTCTCGACGCGAAAGCACGCATCCATCATGTCCTCGTTGGTTCATCCATGCGCTTACAATTTCTGACTGAATTCTTGAGTCCAAACCTCGCTCGAACTTTGTCATCTTTAAGCGATTATCAGACATAATCGCAGGAGCGAACTTAACCAAAGCATGGACATGGTCGGCATACTCCGACATTATCATCCGACCCTGTTTTAGCCCGTCGAACGCCCTTATCTTGTCCAAGATTGCTGCGGGCACGTAATACTTCATAAAGGCATCACAGAATTGTGACCAAGAGATCGGTGGGGTCCAAAGTTAAAATTATTATAGAAAGTTAAATGATATACGCGCTCGCACACACCCAACCCAGATCAAACTTAGGCTCTAGATAATCAGCACTTATACCTAAGGATCAAACTTAAGGGAAAATCACATCTTAATTTGCTATAAGATCATGAACCTAAGTTTCCGAGATAGATCTGAAGCCTAGGCTCTGATACCACCTGTAGCGCCCCGGCCTGAAACTGTCATCGGAACCAGTCACTCGCCATAGTCTACTATGAGAACTACGAAGCGTCAAAGCAGATCAAGCACACGTCATTCATGACGTAAGATAAATCAGCGGAAACGACGTAGAATTAAAAACTTCAGTAACAATAATATCCTAAATGAAACACAGCGAAAATAAAACGTGTCAGGGAGAGTGTCTAAGTATCCTTCAATACAAAGTTTAACAGTGAATCCCTCAACTAAAGGATAAGGACTGTAAGTCTATCAATTTTAGAGACTATCGTCCCAATGAGCCCACTCGCCGATATCTTCTACAAAAATCATCTCGTACTTTGACTCACCTGAAAAGCAGATAGAGTAATTGTTCTTAGCGAAAACATCGCTAGCAAGTAACCCGTCTATATACCTTACGGGACCACACATGACGAGTCACCAGTATATAAAACAATGCCCAAAATAAGGTGCTCGGGTTAGCAAATATCATCTTTATAAAGATTCATCAAATCCAAATAAGCCACATAATTGACACACAAAATGAAACCAAACATATAGAGCCAAAAACACATAGAACATATTCTAGTAACATTTGCATGTCAAATCTTATGCTTCGTGTATCATGATGCATGTTCTTCTTCAAAACCACACACAAAACCCATGCATATGTCTTCTTTCGTAAACATGTCATGCGTGTCATTTCACAAAACTTTTCATAATACTTCTTATCATATTCTTCGCGTAGCAGAACTTATACCCTGTGGGTGATCAGTCCACAGCAAATAGAACTTATACCCCGTGCTGAAAGGTCCACGGCCCCATAACATATAACTTTATACCCCGTGCTGAAAGGTCCACGGCCCCATTACATATATCATATATCCGTGCTGATGAAGGTCCACGACCCATAAAATAACTTTATTTTCCGTGCTGATAGGTCCACGGCCCATAAAATACTTTATTTTCCGTGCTGATAGGTCCACAGCCCCATAAATACTTTATACCTGCTGTTGATTCACAGATCACGCTTTTATACCCTGCTTTCGCAGGCATGACTTTTATACCCTGCGATCAACCCGCAGCCATTGTTGCTTTTCGAAAAACTTTAATCTTTTTTCAAACTCATATTCTTTTCGCAAACCGAAACTCATGTCGAAATGCAAAGTGTTCATGTCATGATGCAGAATGCTCATGTAACATCATATCAAACGTGTGAACATGCACACACAATTTACATCAAGTACAAAAAGTCCTAAACCTCTATCACATCCTGCTCGTATCATTTCATGTCCTTTCGTATTACGAAATCATCTCGAGTTCACATTAACCTTGCTCGTTCATACTTCCTCAAACACACCCTTTTTCGTACCATTTTGTGCTCTTTCATATTGCTAACTCACTTTGGATTCATACTTAACTTTACTCATTCACACTTAACGTTTACAACTCAAATACACCTCATTCATACCACTTCATGCCCTTTCGTATCGCGAATCCACTTCGAATTCATACTTAACCCCACTCATTCACACTTAATGCTTACAACTCTAGCACACTTCCAAAACACTTTGTAATTTATGAGCAATGAAAGATAATAAAGGTATCTCACACTCTTACATATCAAGTATACAGTCTTGCACCTCAAACATCCCTGTTTGTATCTTTCCCAAGTCCGTTCGTCTCACTAATTCACTTGGGATTCAATCTATTCTTACTTAGTCAAACTTACCATCTATTCCTCAATTACAACTCAAATACCCTTGCATTTTATGTTCAAAGGAAGTGTATAAAGTTTCTACCCTTACATAGGGCGCTAAAGGGTCAAAAAGACTTCCAGTATACTTGGAACATCACATGAGGCGCCTAAAGTGACTTGGAGCGCCTATACTAGGCGTTCGAAGTGTTCGGGGAGGTGCCGTATACATTGAATGCCTACATGAAGCGCCTAATGTGACATGAAGCGCCTAATGTAGGTGTTCGAAGTGTACGGGGGTGCTCTGGGACACATTGAACGCCTACATTAGCGCCTAATGTGGCTTAAAGCGCCTAATGTAGGTGTTCGAAGGTTTCTGACGGTTCTAAACTGCAGTTTTTCTGCAGTAACTTCCTCCCATGTCCTTCCTCCTTCAACCCTTCATGCTAAACCTCCCAAGATCCATCCTCCATCTAGATTCATCATACCTACACATCTAACATGAATTGATGCTTAGTTATGTCTAATAATATCCACTCTTAACCTTCTATCATTCACAACCTTCAAAAGATACCATCAACATTCCAACACAACAAGTCTATAGCAATGCCATCATTCATCCTTCAATTCCCTGCACTACTCTCAACATCTAGGTGTAGACAACCACACAAGAATAGAACAAGACAATAAACACATCAAGAATACACTTTCATGGGCATGCTTGACAAACAACAAAGCACCACATAACTATTTCAGAAATATGGCCCAAAGAACAAGACTTTACGCAACTAGCAACAATAATTACATATAGTAAAGCATTTAACATAGACAAGTCAAGATTACTAACGTGTGATCCAAGTTTTCTCTTTATAAGACATAGGGCCTAAAATAACAAAATTTGCGTAAAGCGTATAGAAAGATTACTTGCCTTGGAATCTAAATGCGCTTACGAGTGTACTGCGGAATTCCGGTAAGGATTGAACTAGATTGGCCGTTCTCCCTTCCTTTTCTTCATCTCTTCTTTCTTTCTCCTTTCTCCTTCTCTTTCCCCTCTAGGCGTTTTCTCCTCCTTCTCTTTTTTGTAACCGGCCTCTTCTAGACTAATGGGGAGTTATACTCCTTTGTGTAACTCCCCCATCATTTAAGTGGGGAGGGGTATTTTGGGTATTCAGCATAATTTCTTAGTTTCACTATTTTGCTTATTTTCTCACCTGTATTATATCCACTCAACCTCGTAAACCTATGCATTTAATGAAATTGTATTTAAAGTTGTTTCTAATTATTAAACTGTCGGACTTAAAAGTTACGGGGTATGACACCTTGGTAGGGTTCGCCAGCGATTAGATGGTTATTAACAAACTCATCCTTTCATGATGCTTTTGAGGACATGCAACTTACTCACTTACCACGGGTGTCTTCAGATCATGCCCCTTTGCTATTCATATGTTGCATAAACAGCCCTTGTGGTATTCGCACCTTTCGGTTTCTTGATGCATGGTTATTGCATCCAGATTTTTATAATTATGTGCAGGACGCTTGGAATTCTTACCCAACCACTGGTGGTATGTATGGGTTTTATTCGAAATTATTTCGTTTGAAGAAAGATTTTGAAAGTTGGAATAAGGAGATTTTTGGCAACATTTTTACAAACTTATCGCAAGCTGAAGCTTCCTTAAGTAGAGCATAAGAAAAATGGGATGCAGACCCTTCTGGGACAAATCGTGCAGTATATCACAAAGCCAAGGCGGAGTATATTCACGCCTCTAAGTACGAGCTTCAGTTCTGGAAGCAGAAAGCATGCGTTAGATGGTTTCAAGAAGGTGATGCTAACACGCGCTATTCCACTCTATTGTTAAAGGTCCGAGAGCGCAGCTACGTATACAAAAATTCGCACCGCGTGGTGATTTATGCACCTCTCCCACATCTATAATGGATGATGCAGTTTCTTTCTACACCTTATTATTTGCAAGGAATCTACAAGTAATTATGACGAGAACCTTCAACAATACCTTCGTTGATCACGGCCGATGACAATATCATGCTTACGCAGTTACCACAGGCGAATTAAGTTAAGGAGCGGTGGTTTGGCATTTAGACCCTCATAGTGCAGCAGGGCCAGATGGATTTAGTGGTAACTTTTCCGTTCCTGTTGGCCAGTTATTACAAGATGTGTGTTATAGCAGTACAAGAATTTTTTCTTGGAGTTCCCCAGCCATCGATGATGGCTAGTGCATTAATCACATTGATACGAAAGACTGCATCTCCGAGTACATTCAGCGATTTCAGTCCTATTTGTCTTACAAATTTTTTGAGCAAAGTTTGTACGAGAATAATTGCCACCGTTTGAATATGTTGCTTCCTAAGCTCATTCTCCAGAACAGGCAGGTTTCATGCAGGGTCATGATATCTCCACACAGGTGTTATTGGCGAGAGAGATGGTTCATATGCTTGATAAGGGAGGATCTCAACTATGTCTGATGTTGGAGATGATGAAGGCATTTGATAGAGTCAGTTGGGAGTACCTGGAGTTATTGATACATCGTTTTGGCTTTTCAGAATTCTTCATTCGGATACTGAATCATTTAAGCTCTACGACCTTAGCAATATTGAATGATCAGCCTTCTCATACTTTTCGGCCACACAGGGGTGTCAAACAAGGTGATCCCTTATCCTCTTTGCTTTTTATTTTGTCTTCTAAAGGGTTCAACAAAGGTTTAAACGCATTAGTGGCCTCTGGAGTCCTGCAGCCACTACGGTTAGGGGGGGTTCCTTTCCATATTACACACTTGGCATATGCGGATGACCTTAGTGTTTTTAAGAGGCTCAAATCGAAATTTGTGACGTTTTCAAGCATTCTTACATCATTTGAAACAGCCTCTGGTCAAAAGGTAAATTTCAAAAGAGTAGCTTCATCCCTTCAACAACCACATTGCTACATCAACGACGATGTTTGAGGATATCCTAATATGCGATCTTCTAGGCTGCCATTTCGTTATCTTGGTTCTTTCTGCACAAAACCATAAGTCGCTCTAGGTACTGTGCTTCTTACTAGAGAATTGATGCTCGTCTACATGGATGGCATACTCGACTGCTTTCTTCGGCAGGTAGACTTGTTTACTTCGTACAGTTATTTCGGCCCTTCCATTGCATGTTATTGCTGCAGACGGATTGCCAAAATCGGTGATTAAAATTATAAAACGGAAAATGGCTACATTTTATTGGGGACAGCGGCATCATTGAGTTGCATGGTCCATTATCACTACGCCTTGCCAAGAAGGAGGTTTGGGCATTCGTGATCTTCGTCTGCTACAGGAGGCTACTACTGTCGCATTTGGTGGTCTTATCAGCAACATAACACACTTTGGAGTCAATATATGCATGCTAAATACCGGAACTGTGGTGATTATGGCCTAGGCTACCTGATTCACCAGTTTGGAAAATCATTTGTAGGACCGATGCTTTATGTATTAGTCAAACCGTAGGGCAAGGGATGGGTATTAGTTGGACACCTTCCGCTACTCGAGAGTTTTCTTTGTGCACTGCATATGATCTCTGTCGCACGCAGAGGCCTACACTGCTTTCAGCGCAGTTTATTGGAATAAACATCATTCGCCTGCCATCGAACGTTTTTATGGCGTATTTATCATTCCGCTCTACCTTTTGAGGACTACATTGGTAGTTATAATACTGCTTGACCGACGTAACGCCCTTTTTGCAAAAATGCTCGGCACAACAGTGGATCATGTTTTTTTTTGTATTGTGACTGTATTCGAAGTGTATGGGAGTTTATGCATCGGAGTTGCATTGCGTTTCCCCAACATCTATGAAGCTTTGGCAGTATCTTTTATCTTGGTGGTATCGCTCTATGTTATCCTCTCTATTTGGGGTGCTCAAAGTTGTGGTTCCGGCAATTATCGTTTACAATATATGGCGCACTTATGCATCATTAGTCTATGGCAATCTGGTTGCTTTTTCTTCGGCGTTCCTTCGGGCTTCAATACATTATGACATTAATATGTGGGGAAAAACGATGGATGGCACAAAGCTGACGGCTGGGTTTTGTTCATCACAACATCTTTTATTGCCGCAAGTTCGTCCACCACGTCCGCAAGTGGTTCGTAGTTATCTCCCCCTTCAGGGTAGATTGAAGTTAAATGTGGATGCGGTGGGCGGGGGCGGCATTATGCTGCAGGAGGAGCTATTTACGTGATCATGCTGGTTTCTGTGTGGGTGATATTTCATTTTGCTTGCCTAAAAGTACTCCGTTGATGGAAGAGATTCATGCTGCTGTATTCGGATTGTTGTATTTTTTGCCGCTGTACCGTGCGATTACTCTTGAATCGGATTGCTCTCAGATTTATACACACCTAGCGCGTCCGCATGCAGCCTTTGGGAATCATCATTTACGTTTGTTGCAGTCATTGAAGATTCAACATAGGCTTGAATTCAATCATGTTTACCGAGAAGCAAACATGGCTGCTCATTACTTTGCCCATCACGGAATGCTAGACCCTCGGACTCAAAGCTATGATATAATACTCTCCCATCGTTAGTACGAAGTACAGTTCATTTAGATCTCTCTTCCGTGCATCTACGCGTCTCTTGAGACTCATCATGTCTTCCGAATGGATTGGCTATCAATGACTTTCTCTTCCTGTATCCTGCTGGATGCAGGCAGATCGGTATGCTTTGGTTTCTGATGGCTTTTATGTTTCACTATGTCTATTATCATCATCTAACTTTGGCCTTCTCTTTACTTGTGCATGGACTGGACTGAGCGTGGCTGACCTTTCTCTGATGTTGTCTGCGGTGAATCACACATTATGCGGGATCATTTTAGCGACTGGGTAGTGGAGGCTTACACGTCAGTTTTCAAAGGTGGTAAATATGCACTCTTTTCCTTCGTGCAAGATTTTATCCACAAAGGTGGTTTTGCTTGCCAAGGTTTTAATGAGACATATCATACCACTTTTGAAAACACACCTCCCCCTTTAGATAACTTTTGGCACAATATGCATCGTCCCTTGAGTTTCTTCATTCAATTATGTAATGACTTCTCTGTAACAATGGTATTCCTCCGCCATAAGTGAGGGTTATGTTCTAAATAAAAAGTAGAGACCTGCGTCTCTTTTCTATAATATATATATATATATATATATATATATATATATATAATATATATATATTATAAAGGAGCTAGAGTCTCCCGATTTTATTTAATTGGTAAGACCTCACTTATGGCGGAGGAATACCTTTAATACAAATGAAGGCAAAACATAATTGAATGTAACTACGGTACGGACGAGAAATACAGTTTTGTAAAATCAACGGAGTGGAGAGGGTTGTTCAAATGTGGTATGATATGCCTCATCAAACCTTGGCAGGCAAAACCACCCTTGTGGATAAAATCCTGTACGAAGGAAAAGAGTACATATTTACCACATTAGAAACTAACATGAGGGGAATCTCCATATCCAGCGAGCCAGCATAACACCCACGCCAATCAATGCCACCGATGCCATCCAAGAGTGTCCATGCAAGAGTATCCAAGAGTATATATTGAGTGTCTCTTTCATATATATATATATATATGTGTGTGTGTGTGTGTGTGTGTGTGTATGGCATGTAGAAGGAATGGGGAGAAGACTTTCCATTTTTAAATTTGTTGCCATATAGCTTCCACCAAATATATCTCCATTTAATGAACTAGTTAATTCATTAATTAAGCACCCCACTTAATGAACTAGTTTAGTTCATTAATTATGGCACCTAAAAATAGTACAAAGACTATAAATGTTTACCATATGATGTAAGCTTTAACGCTTCATGGCTTGTTAGTACGGCAACGATATATTTAAGCATATAAAGCATGCTTATCACATAAACGTATCAAGTAATATTTATTCATGCATTTCGTAAACACGTAGCATTTAAATCATGCATTTGTAAATCACTTAAACCATTTTTCTCAACCATAGGACTAACGGTGACACGTTATGGTGGAGATCCGGGTCCCGGACATGATGTTACACTCAACCATGATGTATATTTTGCCCCTGACATCCTCCCCAAGGACTCAATGCCAGGCAGCTCTACATAAACATAACATCGTATATGTACCATAAATGCAAAGACCCCTTGTCCCAGACAAGGTGTTACAATCAACAAACATAAACATACAAGTCATATAGAATCAGTCGACGTAAGGTATGATTCGTTAAAAATCCCTTTTAAAACTTTTCATGCAATAAAATCATATTGTCAAATGTGACTTGAAAAACTTCTTTTAAAACGTATCGCGTGTTAGCCATTTCTGTAAAATCGTATCGATGATAAAACGTAACATTTCAAAAAAAATTTGTCGTATGCATATATGAATGCTCGTATAGGGCTGGCTTTACGAATTTAGTAAATTCAGCTCTTAGGTCTAAAACAAGGCGCTTTTGTCACATCACATCCCTTGGTAAAATTTCTATTTTACCCCTATAGGATGGTCTCGGTTAGTACACCCAAAATCAATCCATTTTTGGGCTTTATTTACTAATCTTTTGTCCCAAACAATCCTTTTCATATTTTACCTTATGGCTCTTACGAAAACAACCCATTTGCATATCTTTTACAAATGTTGAAAGTACCACTTTGTCCTGTCAATGCCCTTGGTTTTAAATGGTTAAAACAGCCCCATTTTTTAGTTTGTTTCTCCTTTTAATTACTAGTTTGTACATTTGCTAGCTTGTCAAAAAATATGTGTAAAGTACAATTTTTACATGGTGTATTTATATGTGCACAATCAGCTAGCTAATTTATCATCAAAATTCATCATTATGCCACTTGGCCGAAAGTTTGGGCACACCCACACTTAGGCTCCTTGCAACTTGTTAATTATATCAAATTTTTTTTTTGACTAGACGTTTTTTTTTGAATTGATGAGTACTAAGAATAACACAAACGACACAAGAAAAGATATTTGAGATGAAGATAAACGAGAGCTCTGATACCACTTGATACGAATATGGTTCGTAGGTTGATGTTGTCCCGATCTTTCTTCACTCTCCAAACGTCCCTCAAGCCTTGAATGTGATGGACAATGGTGCCAAGCAACCACCTTCCTTTCAAGCCTCCAAATCCGTTGGTTGGGTGTGTTTCAATCCTCCCAATCCAACCAGTCACTCCTAATCCTTGGATTGTGGATCACCAACAAGGAACACACAATCCTTAATTGGGTCTAGCCTTGATTTAGATATGTGTAAACCAAAGGAAAAACACAAACTTTTATTCAAGAAACTCAAGAACAAAAGATAACATAAAACGTAGGGTTTGTAGTTCAAAGATGAAAAATAGTCTAACTACTCAAAGAAATGCTAAGTGATCTATATATATGATTACAAGTCTGTAAGCCATCTCCACAAAAACGGCTAGGGTTCTTGGAAGATCCCAGTTGGCGCCTCCTTCCTTTGAGTGCAAAAATCTGAATTTTGTTATTTTGGTAAGTTCCCTTCTCTTGGCAAATCCACAATTATTGTCTCAATCATCAATTATTGCATTATTACCATCCTTCTAGACTTGCCTTTGCCTCCTTGCCTTCCTTAAAACGCCACTCACCCCTTTCCTTGTGACACAAGATCTAATTTTGGTAACTTCCTTTTTCGAGTTATCTCCTTATTTGCTCCCAAATCTTCAATTATGACTCCATGATTCATTCCAATCATTCCAATCTGATTTATGACATTCTAGAAGGTCTCTTAATTGCTCTTGATGATGCTAGGCGGCTGCACTCCCACAAGCAAACCGAAAACCCTAAGTTGCACACTTGGGCTTGTTTTGGACTTCTTTCTTGCAGCTCTTGTATCTATTTTTGTGGACTGATTTTGACAAAACCCAAAACATGAAAGTTGCTCCAAATTAAGTCTACTTCAAGGTCCAGCTGGTTCCATGCACTCCCAATCTCGTTTGAAAGCCCAAAATCACAAAACAGCCTTGTATGGACAAGCTTGGTCCAAATCTGAGAAGCCCTCCTTTCCAAAGCTCAAAACGTTTGATCCAAGACTTGTAACACCTACAAAACACACTCATACACCAAACATAAGTATTCTAAACAAACTTTAAAAGAAGCAAACGAAAAGACAACTAAAAGCCACAGAAACGGCACCAACAAGCGGACTGACTATCATGGATAATCAGTTCTTAAGCTCAACAATGAGCACCCATTTAGGAGGAACATCCATTGGTTCATCTTGCACATGTTTGGTTAGAAAAGAGCCAACATCAAAACCAAGTTGAAAACCATTAATCCTCTTGGTTTGGCTCCTTGTCAACGGCCCCTTATGGTTAAGGGCACCTTGTGCAAGTTCCTCATTAGGGGGCTGCCTCAGCCTCATCAATCCCCCCTCCTCAAAAGGATTCGCCCTCGAATCATCAAGATAAAAATGCTCAAAAGGGGAAAGATCACTTACATTGAAGGTTGGAAACTGAACCATACCTGTCTGGAGGAAGATCAAGCACATAAGCATTTGGACCAACCTTTTGAATGACCTTAAAAGGTCCATCTCCTCTAGGCATAAGCTTGGACTTCCTCTCCTTAGGAAATCGTTCCTTCCTTAAATGCAACCAAACAAGATCTCCAGGATAAAACACAACATCTTTTCTATGCTTGTTAGCTTGTTTGGCATACTGTCTATTCTTTCGTTCAAGTTGAAGTTTAACTTTTTCATGCAACTTTTTGATCATTTCAGCTCGTTGTTTACCATCCATGCTAGTACGCTCATCAATTGGAATAGGCAACAAATCAAGTGGGGATGGGGTAGAAAACCATAGACAACTTCAAAAGGGGAATACAAAGACCCACTATGAACAGCCCTATTGTAAGCAAACTCAATATGTGGTAAACATTCTTCCCAATTTTTCAGATTGCTTTGGATTAAAGCACGCAACATTTGTGACAAGGTCCGATTTACCACTTCAGTTTGGCCATCTGTTTGTGGATGTGCAGTAGTAGAAAACAAAAGCTTAGTTCCCAACTTGCTCCAAAGCACACGCCAAAAATGACTCAAGAATTTACTGTCCCTATCACTAACAATTGTTTTAGGCATGCCATGCAATCGAACAACTTCTTTAAAGAACAGATTTGCAATGTAAGAAGCATCATCTACTTTGTGACAAGCAATAAAGTGTGCCATCTTAGAGAATCTGTCTACCACAACAAAGACACTATCTCTACCACCTTTTGATCTAGGTAAGCCAAGAACAAAGTCCATAGAAATGTCCTCCCAAGGTGCACTAGGTACGTCCAAGGGTGTGTACAAACCATGAGGTTGTGTTTGGACTTAGCTTGCCTACAAGTGATGCAACTACTACAAGCCTTTGCAACATCTGATTTCATGTGAGGCCAAAAGAAATGTTCCTTTAAAGTTTCTAAAGTTTTAAAAACTCCAAAGTGTCCCATTAACCCGCCCCCATGTGCTTCCTTAACCAACAATTCACGCATTGATCCCTTAGGAATGCATAATCGTTTCTCCTTAAACAAATAGCCATCATGCAAAATAAATTACCAAAAGGAGAATCAACACATGCATCATAAATGGAAGCAAAATCAGAATCATCCTTATACAATTCCTTAACAAATTCAAAGCCAAGCAAGTGTGAAGACAACTTAGTAATCAAAGTATACCTTCTAGACAAAGCATCAGCAACTATGTTATCTTTTCCTTGCTTATACTTAATGACATAAGGAAATTGCTCAATAAACTCAACCCACTTTGCATGCCTCTTATTCAGTTTTCCTTGACTCTTAAGGTACTTCAAACTTTCATGATCAGTATGAATGACAAACTTTGGGTTGCAAGTAGTGTTGCCAAGTTTGTAAGGACCTTACAAAGCATACAACTCCTTATCATAAGTAGGATAGTTCAATGCAGCACCTTTCAACTTTTCACTAAAATAAGCAATAGGATGCTTACCTTGGGTTAGAACAGCTCCAATTCCCACGCCACTTGCATCACACTCTATCTCAAATGTATCATCAAAGTTTGGCAACTTCAAGATAGGTGCTGTAGTGAGACGTCTTTTAAGCTCATCAAACGCCCTTTGTTGGGCTTCCCCCCAATGGAATCCAACCTCTTCTTGACTATCTCATTCAATGGTGCGGCTACGGTTGAAAAGTCTTTGACAAACCGCCTATAAAAACCTGCCAAACCATGAAAGCTCCTCACTTCTCCCACACTCTTTGGTGTAGGCCATTCAAGGATGGATTTCACCTTGTCTTGATCCATTTCAATCCCTGCAGAACTGATTACAAAACCAAGAAAAACAACTTTGTCCAAACAAAAAGAACATTTCTTAAAGTTAGCATAAAGTTTTTCTTTTCTTAGCTTTTCAAAAACAGCTTATGTGATCTAAATGCTCTTCTAAGGTCTTAGAATAGATCAAGATGTCATCAAAATAAACCACAACAAACTTCCCAATAAAAGCTCTCAAAACTTCATTCATTAGCCTCATGAATGTACTAGGTGCATTAGTTAACCCAAAAGGCATAACTAACCATTCATACAATCCAAATTTAGTTTTAAAAGCTGTTTTCCATTCATCACCCTCTCTTATCCTCACTTGAAAATAACCACTTTTCAAATCAATTTTCGTATACCATTGTGAACCATGCAACATATCAAGCATATCATCAAGTCTAGGAATGGGATACCTATACTTTACAGTGATTTTGTTGATGGCCCTACAATCTGTACACATCCTCCAAGTGCCATTTTTTGGAACAAGGATGACTGGCACTGCACTTGGCTCATACTTTCCCTTACCTTCCTTGGCCAAGAGATCCTCCACTTGCCTTTGTATCTCCTTTGTTTCCTCCGGATTGGCCTATAAGCTGGCCTATTAGGTAGGACAGCCCCTGGAATAAAGTCAATGTGGTGCTCAATCCCTCTTAAAGGTGGCAACCCATGTGGTTCCTCCTCGGGAAACAAATCTGCAAATTCTTCCAACAAAGAAACAACACCACTAGGCAAGGTAGATGGTAAGTCATTCTTAGAAAACAAGCATGCAACACTATCTTTGTAAAGCATCACCAAAACAGTTTTATTATCATACAATGCATGTGTAACTTCACGAGATTTTGCAAAGAAAGCATGCTTCTTAGGTGGACGTGAAATTTGTGGGGTGGATGCTTGTGAAAGTGTTTGAACCGTGGGTGAGGGTGGACTGATTTGGGCCGTGGGTTGTGTACCCTTGGCCGAGGAGTTTGTGGCCTCCAAAAGGCTTCTTCTCTCCTTTTTAAGAACCTCTAAGAACCTTTTTTCAGCCTCCTTTTCCTTAGGATCTGAATGGTTCTTTTCATCCTCTTAGCATCCTCATAAACTTTATGTGGAGACAATGCATGCAACTTAAACTTTTTGCCATTAAAAGTAAAAGCATACATGTTCAATCTACCATCATAAATAACATGCTTGTCAAATTGCCAAGGTCTACCTAACAAAATATGACTAGCATGCATAGGAGCTACATCACACAAAATTTCATCTTTGTAGCCGCCAATAGATAAAGAAATCAGAACTTGTTTAGACACATGAATCTCACCACAATCATTTAGCCAAGATAACCTATAGGGATGGGAATGATCAATCATAGGTAAATCTAGCTTTCTAACAAGTTCAATACTTGCAACATTAGCACAAGAACCACTATCAATAATTAAAGTGCAAGTTTTGCCTTTTACCAAACAATGGATGTGGAAAATGTTCTCCCTTTGCAAGTTTTCTTCTTCCTCCTTCATGTGTGCACTTAAGGCTTTTCTTACCACAAGAAAGTCCTTATAGCACCCTCTTCATCACTCTTTATCTCCTCAGCTGAGTCCTCTTGGTATTCTTCCTTTGTGCTTCTTCCTCCTCTTCTGAATAGAATTCATTTCCTCAAGGTACAACACTTTCTTGGCATTAGGGCAGTCCCTTGCATAATGCCCTCTCCCTCTACATTTAAAACACTCAATCTCCCTTGTCCTTGGAGGGTTTGGTGTTGCCTTTGCCTTTGTCATTTTGACCTAGATTTGCACCATTGGTCCTTTGAGTGAAGTGTGGTTTATTTGGAGTGTTCTGGGTTTTGGCCGAGGGTGTTTGAACTTGGCCGTGCTCCTCCATTGCCATTAGACCTAGGCTGCACTTTAGAAAAAGAAGAAGCATTAGTTCTAAAACCAAATCCACTAGTAGAAGAACGTACCTTTAATTGCCGCTCAATTTTCTCAGCTTTGTGAACCATGGAATTTAGATCAACATAGGTAGTGAGTTCAAGTTGAAACCCAATCTCCTTATTAAGACCTCCCAAAAACCGAGCCATGGTTGCCTCCTCAGTTTCTTCAGTATCAGTTTTTATCAACAAACTTCTAACTCCTTAAAGTATTCATCCACACTTTTATTTCCTTGAGTTAGGCATTGCAACTTTTGGAACATGGATCTCTCGTAAGATTCTGGAATGAATTTCTTTCTCATCTCATATTTCATCTCATCCCAAGTTCCAATTGTGGGTTGTCTAGTCCTTCTTCTTATACTTTGAGTTTGGTCCCACCAAATCAAGGCATATTCCAAGAACTCTATACTTGCATATCTCACTTTTTGCAACTCGGTATAGTTGGTATAGGAAAAGATCATGTCAACTTTTCTCTCCCACTCAATGTAAGCTTCAGGGTCACTTTTACCATAAAAGGGTGGAATGTTTATTTTGGTTTTCA
>AP025050.1:31771783-31851625 GCA_036186865.1 Eustoma russellianum
AAGTGTGTTAAAGATGAGATCTTTAATGATAGGTGATCAATATTGATGCAAAAGGTGAGACCTTTTTTTTGGGGTTTTCGTTGGACTGAAGAAAAGAACAATCTTTGTTTTGTTTTTGATGAAATGAAGTAAAAGATCAAATTTTTTTTTTTTGACTAGAGACGTTTTTTTTTTTTGAATGATTGAGTATACTAAGAATAACACAAAACGACACAAGAAAAGATATTTGAGATGAAGATAAACGAGAGCTCTGATACCACTTGATACGAATATGGTTCGTAGGTTGATGTTGTCCCGATCTTTCTTCACTCTCCAAACGTCCCTCAAGCCTTGAATGTGATGGACAATGGTGCCAAGCAACCACCTTCCTTTCAAGCCTCCAAATCCGTTTGGTTGGGTGTGTTTCAATCCTCCCAATCCAACCAGTCACTCCTAATCCTTGGATTGTGGATCACCAACAAGGAACACACAATCCTTAATTGGGTCTAGCCTTGATTTAGATATGTGTAAACCAAAGGAAAAACACAAACTTTTATTCAAGAAACTCAAGAACAAAAGATAACATAAAACCGTAGGGTTTGTAGTTCAAAGATGAAAAATAGTCTAACTACTCAAAGAAATGCTAAGTGATCTATATATATGATTACAAGTCTTGTAAGCCATCTCCGCAAAAACGGCTAGGGTTTCTTGGAAGATCCCAAGTTGGCGCCTCCTTCCTTTGAAGTGCAAAAATCTGAATTTTGTTATTTTTGGTAAGTTCCCTTCTCTTGGCAAATCCACAATTATTGTCTCAATCATCAATTATTGCATTATTACCATCCTTCTAGACTTGCCTTGTGCCTCCTTTTCCTTCCTTAAAAACGCCACTCACCCCTTTCCTTGTGACACAAGATCTAATTTTGGTAACTTCCTTTTTCTTGAGTTATCTCCTTATTTGCTCCCAAATCTTCAATTATGACTCCATGATTCATTCCAATCATTCCAATCTGATTTATGACATTCTAGAAGGTCTCTTAATTGCTCTTGATGATGCTAGGCGGCTGCACTCCCCACAAGCAAACCGAAAACCCTAAGTTGCACACTTGGGCTTGTTTTGGACTTCTTTCTTGCAGCTCTTGTATCTATTTTTGTGGACTGATTTTGACAAAACCCAAAACATGAAAGTTGCTCCAAATTAAGTCTACTTCAAGGTCCAGCTGGTTCCATGCACTCCCAATCTCGTTTGAAAGCCCAAAATCACAAAACAGCCTTGTATGGACAAGCTTGGTCCAAATCTGAGAAGCCCTCCTTTCCAAAGCTCAAACGTTTGATCCAAGACTTGTAACACCTACAAAACACACTCATACACCAAACATAAGTATTCTAAACAAACTTTAAAAGAAGCAAACGAAAAGACAACTAAAAGCCACAGAAACGGCACCAACAAGCGGAACTGACTATCAATGGATAATCAGTTCTTAAGCTCAACAATGAGCACCCATTTAGGAGGAACATCCATTGGTTCATCTTGCACATGTTTGGTTAGAAAAGAGCCAACATCAAAACCAAGTTGAAAACCATTAATCCTCTTGGTTTGGCTCCTTGTCAACGGCCCCTTATGGTTAAGGGCACCTTGTGCAAGTTCCTCATTAGGGGGCTGCTCCTCAGCCTCATCAATAAGTCATCCAAACGGCCAAAGTTCTGAGACTAGTGCAGTCTGATTTTCAGGCTTGCAAAGGTTGAGACTTTGATCGTATTTGACTAAATTCCCAAAAGAATTTTTCAAAACTGTTTCAACCCATTTAAATATAACATATAAGGGATTAGCGGTTAAATTTTCAGAGCATTTGGAGTTGTGTAAAAATAGGAATTAATTTTTCAAATCAGTGTATCGGTTCTGGCAGATTTGCGCAATCTGACCACCAACGATTTTTCAAGAGGTTAGAGGTTGCATTTTAATCTGAAATTTTTAGGAGATACTAATAACATCTGAGTCTAAGTTCTCTACAAATTTCAGAATTTTTGAAGACCTGAAACCTAGTTTTCAAAACGTTTTAAAACTGGTCATGGAAACAGAATCTGTTTTCAGAAGTTGAGTTGTTTAGTTTTAAACAAATTTTAAAAACCACACTTTCCGCACCACCTATTCAACCCCCCTCCTTTCTAGTGGTGCCTTGCAGATCCTTCATGTGCGATATCTTTTCGACTTCCGCAATGTACCCCTCTCCAGGCGGAGTTACAATCAGCTGTTTTTGGCCTTTTGTATTTTCCTCTACTATATAGATCGATCATTTTGGAGACGGACTGCGCTCAACTCATATCCCGTCTTAAGCGGCCACATCAGGTTCATGGTAACTATCGTCTTCGCATGCTTCATACATTGACATATCTCCATCGTTTGGACTTCCTGCATATATATAGAGAGGCGAACATGGCAGCACATTACCTTGCACAGCATGCAATGATGCATCCTACTACTCAATTTTACACTTCGCATACTCTACCGCCTTTAGTACGCAGCTCGGTGGCATTGGATCTCTCCACAGCCCATTTATGCGTCACCTACTAAAGTCTTCCACATGGATTGGCAATGTTTACATCTTTCTGCCTGTATCCCTCGGAATACAGGCAGTCTCGGTACGCTGTGCACTCAATTAGTATTCCACTTTATGTTCTGCTTATTGATACATATTAATGTGATTCTTCTCATTTGTACATGCTCTGGTTATATTTCTGAGGACCATGACAATACGGCGGCTACACCCTAGCTCTTGCGGCCATCACGGTACATGATAGAAGCTGCAAACTTGATATAAACTTTTGGTGCAACAACATTAGCATTTCAAGCCAGGTGTATGAAGACGTCGCCTTGGCTTACATCGAGCCAGGGCGACTTTGGTACGTGTCAGGACGTTCTACATATTTACAATTCATGTTTCCTTGCCATTGTATTATCTGCTTCTCTGTTGCTTCGCGAGGTACATTGGGACGGACATCCAGCTAACTCAGATAATAGGCGGTTTTTTTCCATCTTTCCAATCACTTCCAAAGCGATAGTGGAGATGTGGTTTTCATGCCTACACATGTTTTTTAGCATCAATGACAGTCGTATAAATATGTACGCTTTTTTCTTCGCCAAGGTTTTGTCCACAAGGGTGGTTTTACTTGGCAAGGTTTTAATGCGGCATATCATATACGACTGGAGATGCACCATTATACGCTGGCTTTTTCACTTATTTTCTTTTGACGATGTATGGTGAACTATCTTGTAATAAGGTATTCCTCCGCCATAAGTGAGGTTATTATATATAATATTCTTTTTTAAAATATATATATATATATATATATATATATATATGCTTAAATAATTATATAATTATTAAAACCTCATCATGTCACCTTTTAGCCACTTGGTCGTGACACACAAATGCACACAAACACACATGCTTGCTTCAACTTCTTAATTATGTTCTACATACAAGTTGACCCTATCTTTCCTACTCATTTCATCCATTACACCATGCACATGGTTTATATATCTATAGAACACCTACACATGCATAGTCGTGGGTGTGGAGGTGGGCATGCAACACATAATGCTTCCCTTAAACATATTTCACATATATGTAGGACTATGGCTAATGAAACATGTTGATGATGCACCTAATCTCCCTATGGCCGAATGCATGTCTTACCACATAAACCCATTTCATCGTTATTACATAATAATACACATTCATGCATGTGAGTGGTTATATAAAAATAATTCTTTTGATGGTTCTACCCTATATGGACGAAAGGCCTATCTCATTTGTGTACATAAATCCATACTTTATTTCGTTTATCATGCATGTATCACAACCAACATATATATTCCTTCGCAACATGCCATGGTTACATATAAGGTCATGCACACTTTCTACCTTCAACACATTCGATGTTCATGCATGTTAGTAACTATTACAAGCATGAAGTTGAGGACTATGATTATGATGATGGTTATGATGATTGCACATGCAATTGCATATGAGGCCAATATCCTTCTCAAATTAGACATGCAAGACACTTTCTTCAATTTTATAGTGAAACATTATTTGAAACTTATGCATGCATGATCTAATCTTTTGATATGAACATAAAAGACTCAACTTTTCAACATGCATGAAGAAACTAGGTAGAATACTTGCCTTTCTTTTGGTTCTTATACTTAAAGTGGAAAAGATTTCTTTTTTCTTTCCCCTCTTGGTAGTGTTCGGCCTAATGGCCAAATGAAAGGAAAAAAGAGTTATTTTTGTGATGTATTGACCAAGAGATGCCTAAAATCAAATCTTAAGAACCTCACCTTTGGGAATCCTTTGAAGCTGTCTCACTTTATAAGTTAGGAAACTTCTTCCTCATTCACTATGGAGCTCACGGGTGGGAGGCCTAGAGGAGATAAAAATGGAGTCTTTTGAAAGAATGAATGGAGGAGAATGTGTTTATGGATGATGGTAGGATCCTTACCTTGGATAGTCCTACACATGCAAGTGATTTCCTTTCTTGTAGTTGGAAGAATTTTTTTCTCCCTTAGATGGAATCCACGGCCTAGATGGAGAGGGTGGAAAAATGTTGAGTCTTTTAGAAGATGTATGGAAGAAGAGAGGTTAGCGTGAATGTAATAGACCATTACCTTGTTGATCCTTACCATGCAAACTTGAATCTTGACTTGATTTTTGGAAAAATGTTCTGCTCCCTTTGGTGTTGAGAGCTCTCAGATATTTTTAAAAAAATGAAGATGAGATTGTTTGAAATGAGAGAGAGAGATTGGAGAGGAGAGAAATCTTAAGTGAGAGAATGATTCACTTTGTTTAGAATGAAGAATGAGATAAGATTTCTTCCTTCTCCTCTTTGTGCTTCCCACGGGTGGAAGGCTTCAAGAGAAAAGAGGGGAGTTGATCTTGAGTGGACGAAGAATAGTAGAGAGAGAGAGAGAGGGAATGCACTTGAGAGGGAGTGTAAATTTCTTGGGTGGAGGCAAGAAAAAGGGAGGCTTGAGTGTTTGTGGGGAGAGGAATTCTTCTGTCGAGAATTTTTAGGGTTTGAAATTAGAGATTCCATTCCTTGGTTTAAAGGACAGAAGGATGGAAAAAGGGTGAGCGTAGTGGTGTGTGCATGCATTGTAATTGGTTAAGAAAGGAGTTGATGGGATAGAACAATAAGAGTGGAAAAGTCTTCTTCCTTTTCTTAGTGGGGTGGCCGAAAATTTATGGGCTAATAGGATGTATTTATTGTCCGATGTGTTGGTTGGGAAGATAGAAAAATAAGGGTGTCTTTTTTTGCATGAATACCCATTGGGTAAAAGAGTGTAAGATTGAGTGAGATGGAGTGGCGTGAAAAAGAAAGTCTTCTGTTTCTCTTCCTATGTCAGTCGAGAATTACAAGAGGGAGAAAAGGTGGAACAGTTATCTTATGGTGGGTTTGGGGAAGAGTGAGGAAGGAATGGGTGTAAGAAAAGTACAAAGTTTGTGTAAGAGTGATATGATGTAACGGTGGGAAGATGATTTAAGTAAGACAAGTGGGGGGGACGACCAAGGAGGTATTAGTGGGGTAAGAAAATACAATTTTACCTTCAACATCCCTTATGTCTTACTTTTCATTTTTCTATTATTTAATTGTGAAGGAAAAGTTTGTGTCTTAACTGCATACCTATTTACATTAGTTACTTAAGTATCACAGCCATCTAGGGTTGTGATTTATTTTTTTCGGTGCTTAGAAAAGTTTTATCTATACCGCTTCGTGCAGAGCAACAACCGTATTCTGATTCCGTCGTAATTCCCTCGTCTCTCCCTTGTCAACTAGCTCACGGGTGTGGGTCATAGTAAAAAATCTTCCCCTTTTCTTTGACACATGTGGCCGGCCATGAGGGAGTGGGATGTGAGTGGTTTGGCTGGATTGAATGGTGCAAGAAGATGTAAGGATTGTGCAAGAGGATGGAAGGTTTTTCGGTAAAAGTTCATGATTGTATGTTGTTGGAAGAAAAAAATTTTCCTCCCCCTTTTTGTCCAGTTATTTGGACGGTTATAATGGAGTGGAAAGGCGGGTTGTTTGGTTTGCTGAATGTATAAGAATGATGTAAGAAATGGTATGGAAGATGGAAGCTTTTGGGTAGAAGGAATGATTGTTTCTTGTGGATAGGACCAACAAAAATCTTTTCTTCCTCTTGCTTAGGGGTGGTCGGCCTATAGGGGTTAGGAGTGGGTAGAATAGGACAAATTTCATCAATTGGTTTCTATACAATTTTCTATACTTGACATTTTGTTGGAGTATTAATCTAACCAAAATTTCTTCTTCTTTTTTCTACCCTTTGACCGCCTATACGTATGTATACATATCTATTATATACATTTTTTTCTTCTTTTCCAAAATATCTTCCTATGTCCTATTTTTATTTTTCTTTTATTTAAGTAGTACTAATTTCTTGTGTTATGTCTTTTCTTTTGATTTAATTTTATCCTAGTAGCTTAAGGTGTTGCCTACTAATCTTATTTTACTTCCTACACAAAATAGTAAATATCTTTTACCAAATTTAGTCGTATATCGATATATCAACTAATTTAGTACTAGCACATATTTTTAAACGTTACTAAATGCGATATTGAAACATGTTCCGACGTAACGAAATTTTCGGAGCGTAACAGGTTGTCATCTCATTCATCTCTCACTCAATAAATAACTTTTGAGCATGTGAAGAGATGTTACAAAAGTTACCTTTACCGCCCGGCTCATTTAGTGCTCATATAAAGTCCATAAGCTTCATCCACTGGAAGTTGTGGATGTTTAACCTTCTCCTAATTCTGCCATTCCTCAATCTTGGGGAAATCCTTAGTGGAAAGAAATTTTGCGAATATGTTTTCTACTTAATCTTTAGTTGGGACAAGTTCCGCACAAACTAACTTGTTTCGCATGCAATCTCTTATATACTGATGTCTAACGTTATTGTGTTTGGTTCTACTATGAAGAACTTAATTTTGTTTTATATTTATAGCGAACGTATCATCACGTAAAATAGGTACATTGTCAAACTTAATATTCTAATAATTTAATGTGTGTGTCATCCAAAGTAATTCTGCACAACATGTTGCGAACGAGACATCCCGAAGTTCGACTTACCTTCCATATATTTAAAGATATGCTTTATAGCAATTAGATGCGATTCCTTAGGCATACTTTGAAATCTAGTGCATAAGCATACAACATGTAATATGTCCGACCGATTAGCTGTTAAATAAAGTAAGCTCTAATCATGACCTATACTTTGTCGCCTCAATTGATTTTCCTTTTTCATCTTTGTCAAGCTTTACACTTGTGCTCATTGGCATGCTTACGCTCCATCCTCAAATTTGTACTTCTTGACACTATTTTTGGTGTATTTTGTTCTAGAAATGTACACTCCTTTCTTAGTTTGCTTGATTTGAAGTTCAAGTTAGTAGTTGAGCTGATCTATCACGCTCATCTCAAACTCACACTCTATAAGCTTAGCAAAATACTTACACAAAGAATCATTAGTAGCACCAAAGGTAATACCATTAAATAAATTTGTATGAGTAAATGATCACTTCTTTGTTGAACTAGGTGGTATCAATGTTACCTTTTAAAGGGCCACTTTCAAGTAGGATTTTTTTAATATCTCACACCAAACCTTAAGAACTTGTTTAAGCCTATAAAGAGTCTTCTAAATTTGAAAACATGATTTGAATAATCATAACCTTCAAAGCCGGTGTTTGAGCTATATATGATTCTTTTTGAATAATGCCATCCAAGAAGCCGCTTTTACACTATTTGATATCACATTTTTTTCCTTTACGAAGTTTAGCATTAGCGCTTAAGATATATTCTCTAAATTTTGCCATTTAACAAGGTGTTTTTGTTGTTGCACTTAGTTTGTGTCAAATTTACTTTTTAGTTTGCATATGATGAAACACAAGAAAGTAGTCAAGTTGTGTGATAATACTTACATCAAACATATTATGATCGGCTTATGATAACCTTTCGCACATATTTCAATACTAGACCCCGAATACAATATCAGTATGGACTAAAAGATGACCATTATAGTATTTATAGGTTAAGAATGTGATATTTAATTTTCTTTTTGAGAAATCTTCTTCGAAAAGAAAATATGTTAACTTCTCATACCAAATTATAGGAGTTCGACTCAATTCATACAAGAACAACAACAACAATACTTGCATTAATAGTTAGTGCAATAACAACTACAATAATAGCATCTATTGCACAAACAATTTGTGCTACATGAACTACTAAAACATATACAAGCAAGTGCTCTTCTTGGTTCATCACAACTTCAACAAAGTTTTTTCAATGAACTTTCAACAAATGGGTTTTATGAAAGAAGTTAGATTACACTTTCAAATAAGTATAAATCACAAGCAAGAGATCAAATATATTTAGTTTCTCTTTTGTTAGACTTTGACTCTTACAATACAACTATGAAAACAAGCAATCAAGCTTAACAGGCTTTAGGCACCTTTGCACCTCTAAGAGCTTTTTAATGAGATGAAGCTTGAAAATGATGAAACTACATAAATGTCTTATCTGAGCTTCTTCAATATACATATAAGTAAATTTTGTTTTTGCAGCCTTAATGGAAGTGTTCCACTCCATTAATTTCCTTGAGGAAGTTCAACTTATCTTCAATAATCCTATAGCTGATTTTGATGATTCATAACCACCCTAGAGAATCTTAGATGGGTTTGAAATAGTCAAAATAGCTTGTGGACGTTTGGAGAAAAGGCACAATCAATTTGTGAAAGACTGAAGAGAGTAAACACTTTAAATCCATTCTTAGATCTGTTTGCAACGGCTATAAACATTTGAATTGAAGATAAAATCGATTGATCTATATCTCAATTTTAGATATTGACGTAACATCGATTGACCTATGTAGAGAGTATATGTTGGACTATGTGGTTTCAGTTTTGCACATATTATCTACATATATCGATCTATGTCTCAATTTCAGAAATTGATGTATGCATAGATCGACTATGTTAAGAGTACGATGCTCGCCAGTGTGGTTTCAATTTTTCACCTTGCCTATATCGATCACTCAATGTCGCAATTTTAAACAATGATGTATACATAGATCGATCTATGCTAAGGGATGCTGGACATTGTGTTTTTAGTTTTGCACCTTACCAGCAGAGACAATCAATGTCTCGATTTTAAAGACTGATGCATAAATAGATAGATCTATATTCAGGACATGATGTACACATTGATATCTTTAGAGTTCTATGTAGATATGAACATCACTTCTTTATTTGTTCAATCATTCGTCATTTTCAAACTTGTCTCAAACTTATCAAAAATATATCATATTCCAACGATACTTTATTTAACTAACTGTTATTTACCATATGTCATGTTCGTTCGATGAAATTTTCTCCATAGACGTAATTAAACATATAGCCACTACGGCCTTGTATTAGCTTACGAAGTCATGAAAGCCCACACTCCTTCAACCACCACAAAGGTGACAGCCTTTGAAGAATTTGATACATGCATGAAAAATTCATACGTACGTAAGTGTTGAATAAATGCTATGTTAAAAGAACATGTACTTGAGATTGGAACTTATAAATGACATTACCAATCAATAGTCTCCCGGTGTACATGTGCCAACATGGACTCAATTTCAAATTTCATACTTTTCTAGAAAATGGATGATAACAAAAAAAAGTAATATTCTTAGACAAAGATTGTGGTCCTTCCATCGTTCACTTCGCCGGGAAGGATTCTTTTGGGCTTTTTTTTTTAATAACAAATAATCAGGCATGTCTACAAAAAGCGGTTAAACAATTTCATGCCGAGGTTTTACTTTTTAAGGAAGTCAATATTCAAAAACAGGTCAACCATACACACATAACTTTGTAATCTATATAATTCACATGAAATTTAGTGATCTGATACTTTAAAAATTTATCGATTTTTCTAAAGTAATTATTCAATGTTTGCAAAAACTTTCTTCTGTAATAGGTTGCTTTTTAGATAATGCGGATAGGATATTTCTGACTTAAGACAGAGATGTACAGGAAGAAAAAAAAGGAGAAGAAAGAAAGAAGTAACAGTAACGGAAAAGGCTAAAAAAACAAAGAAACCAGTGTATCAAGTATACATGATTATGGGAGATATTTATAGGAAGTTTTCCATTACCCATCGACTAATATTAGTCCTCAAAAGTGAGTTTCAAATTTTTCCCTTGGTCAGAAATTACACATCTTTTTTCGAAAATATCTTGGAACATCGTTGCCCAATCTTAAAATTTAGTGAGAGTTATGCGGGTCCATTGTACTGTGAGATACACAAAATATAACATGTATTTTTTATAGTTGAAATATTCTAGTTATTAATATTGATGGACCATCCATGGTCTTTCTCATAATCTGGTAGACCTTATATATATGTCGCATATTATGAGTTAGACCAGAATGGTCCACTTTTCTACTGTAACCAAATGATCTTGTCTTTATATTTAAAGCGAATCTCTAATCTCGGTACTTTGAAAGTAATGAATTATTAAATGAGAAAATTTCAAGGCGGTTGTTTACTAATTATGATTATTTCAGCTGATGGTTAAATTTGTGAAAACAGAAGATAAAATGAATATGGCTCATGATCTGGGGAGCTGACACCGTTGGATGAATAAGAGAATCAACGATTGGGATGAGTAGTCAGCTTAAGAAATATCTAGATACTCGCCGGAAAGGGAGTGACGCAGGAAACCCGTGATTTGCGGAAGTAGTTACTGAAGTTGCTGGAGGTAGAAGAAGAAGCTAGCACGGGAGGAGGTTTAAATAGGGTGAAAAGACTTTTATGTCCTTGGTGGTTATTTTGTATAGGCAGTAAAGTGAGGCGCATTTTTGTCATTTACTTGTAACTGTACAATTTAAATAAGTTGCGCCTCGTTGGAGCGCAGCAGTTCTTCTTCCTGATATTTTTCAATTGAACCAGTTTTGATTCCTCCCTCTTAATTCCCTCTCTATTCTGTCATCATTTTGCTTCATTGATTCTTCAACATTATGTTGTATTGTTGTGATCATTGATCTTGTAATTTCATACAAGATCATCAACTCGTTTCCGCGAATTCTATTGATTGATGCATTGTTTCACAAAATTTCACATGTTATCAGAGCTATTGTAGATGAACTTTGGAACATTTATGGCTTCGAATGGAGAATCTCCTTCCTTCAGTTCTCCCTCCACTTCTCATCAAATTGTTGATCCATATGAGGATCCTTACTGTTGGAGACAATCAATCCTGTACCAAGACGCAGTCGTACAACGTGTGCATATGAAACATCAAAATAAAATAAATCAAACCCGGGCCGAGTCGAAGACTCTGTCCTTAAGACGTATTGCTCCGGTATACTGTGCCCAACCGGTATGAGCAATCGTCTCCCAGGATACAACGGGTACCTGTTCAGTTGAGCGGCACTGCTGAACTTGAACTCCTTCGAACGCTTAGAGTGTCCTGACTTCTCCCGGACAATATGCAAGACTCACGTGCTACGAATGCAGAATGCTTATGAAATGCTTAAAGCTTGGTGTGTCACAAATGAACACCCTTAGCCCTCTTTATATAGGGGAGTCGGTTGAAGAACAAGGAACCGTGACCGTTGGATCAAAACCGAAGTTTGATTTAGACCGTTAGATTAAAACCTCCTATCTAGATTAGGAAGGTTTAATCTCAGCCTTTGGATCGAAGATAGATTAGCAGGTTTAAACCTGGAGCGTTGGATGGAAACCATATTCGGTTAAGCGGTTAAGACAGTTTAAATCTCGGCCGTTAGATTAAAGCTGCTTTTTCCACCACCGTTAGATCACAACCGATTGATCTTATCTTTTGTAGGAGGATAGTGTTTGATTTAAGTTTGAATCAAACCTGCACAAACAGAACAAATCTGCCCGCTGTCAGA
The DNA here is from genome assembly GCA_036186865.1 of Eustoma russellianum. Lineage (NCBI taxonomy): Eukaryota > Viridiplantae > Streptophyta > Magnoliopsida > Gentianales > Gentianaceae > Eustoma > Eustoma russellianum. The sequence continues at coordinate 31,783,741 of AP025050.1, forward strand.
CTTCGATCGATCACATCGATCGATCGAAGTGACATCGATCGATCGATGTGATCGACTGATGTCTGACTGAGTACATCATTCGATCATTCTGATCGATCTAAGAGACATCGATCGATCGAAGTGATCGATCAATGTCCTCTGATCCACTTAGATCGATCTACCAAGAGATCGAAGCCCTCTAATCCACTTCGATCGATAACATCGATCGATCGAAGTGACATCGATCGATCGATGTCATCGATCGATGTCCGTCAGATGCTTTTTTACCGCCACATGGACGCTTCCAACGTGGCATTCCTCCATACGGGTGACACGTCACCCATCCATAACATTTCCATCTACTTTGAGCATTAATTTCACATTCACACAATCTCAAAATTGAGTGAGTTCACATCCTAACATTAACTACTCGTTACGTAGATAATTAAGGATTCATTAGTTTTCGACTTCATTATCGGAAACTCATTAAGCTCAAAGTACGTTGCTCAATCACATTTTGCAACATCGTTACTGGGCCAAAGCCCAAATCTTCCAATCTCCAACGATGGGCCAAAGCTCAAACCTTAAATTCTCCAACAATCCCCCACATGAATGGAAATTAATGCAAATGCATATGCAGACTCTGAGGAGAAGTCAGACAAGGAAATATTGCATCAGAAGAGGTAGCTTCTGGCTTTGAACCTTTCCTAGTGATATACCATCGGATTCACTCGGCTAAATAGTGACTTGATGTCTTGAACTAGTCAGCCTTTGTTGTGAACCAAGACAACGATACTCACACAATATTTCCTTTAACACCCTTTTGGTTCTCATGGTTGTGTTCGTTTTGGCCATGAACAACCTGGTTTCAGAAAGTGTTTTAGAGAAATCTTGCCTCCTAGACTTTCTCATAGAAGCGGCCCCACTTCACACTTACATAGGTGATTCCTATCAAGAGTATTCTGCCATACTCCACTTGACGCATCAAGATATAGGACATCATTAAAATCCTTAGCTTACCCTAAATTCTCTGCAGACAGCACTTTTATCAGACGGAATGAGTAAGTGCTCACTGAATCTTCATAACTTAGTTGTCCCATTGAACCAAGATTCTGGGATCTCCAGTCAACAAGGTTGGGTTACCATTACAAAGATTCATGCATTATGGGCTTCAGTCCCATTCCGTTTGTCAATCTTGACATCTGATCTCTAGGCAAGCCTTTTGTAAGCGGATCCGCAAGATTCTCCATTGATTTCACATAATCAACGGAAATCACGCCATTAGAGATCAACTGTTTAATGGTGTTATGTCTTCGACGTATGTGTCGTGACTTACCATTATAGATGCTTCTTTGAGCACGTCCTATAGCTGACTGACTATCACAGTGTATGCTAATAGGGGCGATTGGCTTAGGCCAGCACGAAATGTCTTCCAAGAAATTCCGAAGCCACTCAGCCTCTTCCCCAGCTTTGTCCAATGCTATGAACTCAGCTTCCATAGTGGACCGAGCTATACAGGTTTGTTTCGTGGATTTCCACGACACAGCAGCACCACCAACAGTGAACACATATCCACTGGTGGACTTTGAGTCCTTACTGTCTGATATCCAATTTGCATCGCAGTATCCTTCCAACACCGCTGGATATCTCGTGTAATGTAATCCATGATACATTGTGTATTTTAGATACCTCATCACTCTGTTAAGAGCTTTCCAATGATCATCACTTGGATTACTGGTAAACCTGCTCAACTTGTTTACTGAACAAGCTAAGTCTGGTCTTGTACAATTCGTTATGTACATCAGACTCCCGATCACCTGAGAGTATCTTAGCTGAGCCACCGGCTCCCCTCGATTTTTCCTTAAGTGCACACTTAAGTCGAGCGCGGTCTTTACCGGTTTCACATCATCCATATTGAACCGTTTCAGAACTGATTCAATATAGTGAGTTTGTGACAGTATGAGTCCCTCAGTCACCCTAGAAATCTTAATTCCTAGAATAACATTGGCAACTCCCATGTCCTTCATATCAAAGTTTCGTGTTAACATCTTCTTTGTACTTAAGATGATGTCACGAGTACTTCCCATGATAAGCATGTCGTCTACATAGAGACATACTATCACAAATGCATTATGTGTGCTCTTAATGTACACACATTTGTCGCATTCATTGATCTTGAAGTCATTTGACGTCATTACCTGATCAAACTTCAAATGCCATTGCTTGGGTGCTTGTTTAAGTCCGTACAAGGACTTAACAAGTCTACATACTTTTCTTTCTTGTCCTGGAACGACAAACCCCTCGGGTTGTTCCATATAAATCTCTTCCTCTAACTCGCCATTCAGAAAGGCAGTCTTCACATCCATTTGATGGATTTCCAAATCATAGACTGCAGCAATGGCTACTAGCATCCTTATAGAAGTGATCCTAGTCACTGGTGAGTAGGTGTCAAAGAAGTCAAAGCCTTCTTTCTGTCTATAGCCCTTGGCTACTAACCTGGCTTTATACTTCCCAATAGACCCATCCTCTTTCAGTTTCTTCTTGAAAACCCACTTACAACCAAGTGGTTTACTTCCAGGTGGAAGGTCAACCAACTCCCAAGTGTGGTTTTGAAGAATCGAGTCTATTTCACTGTCAACTGCCTCTTTCCAGAATGGAGCTTCTGGAGTTGACATAGCCTCGGAAAAATTCCTTGGCTCATTTTCTACCATATAGGTTAGAAAATCTGGTCCAAAAGACGTCGGCATTTTGGCTCGTTTGCTTTGACGAGGTTCCTCAGTTTCTTGAGGAGTCGTTTCACGCACTCGCTTACTTGTGCTAACTTCTTCACTGTCTTTGTCTTTCTTTGGAAAGATATTTTCAAAGAACACTGCATTCCTTGACTCCATGACAACATTTTCATGTATCTCAGGAATGTCCGATTTATGCACTAAGAAACGATATGCACTATTGTTAGTTGCATAACCAATAAATATGCAATCAACCGTTTTAGGCCCAATTTTCACCTGTCTTGGCTTAGGTATAGCAACCTTTGCCAGACACCCCCACACTTTCAAGTATTTGTAACTAGGCTTATAGCCCTTCCAAAGTTCATACGGGGTTTTATCCGTCTTCTTGGACGGAATTCTATTTAAAATGACGTTGGCTGAGAGAATTGCTTCCCCCCACAAGTTCTGAGATAAACCCGAACTTATCAACATAGCATTCATCATCTCTTTTAGAGTACGGTTTTTGCGTTCAGCAATACCATTCGATTGAGGTGAATATGGCGCAGTCGTTTGATGAATAATGTCATGTTCTGAACAGAATTCATTAAACGGTGTATCATATTCGCCACCTCTATCACTACGAATTGCTTTAATTCGTTTGCTAAGTTGATTCTCAACTTCATTTTTATAATCCTTGAAAGCATCAAGGGCCTCGTCTTTGCTACTTAGCAAATATACATAACAGTATCGTGTGCAATCGTCGATAAAAGTTACAAAATACTTTTTACCACCTCTTGTTTGCACAAACTTTAAATCACACAACTCTGTGTGAATTAAATCCAACGATTCAGTGTTTCGTTCCGTTGAAGGAAATGGCGCTGTTGTTAATTTCGCTTCAACAAATATTTGGCATTTTTCTTTATTACTAAAGTCCAGTTTGGGTAGCAAGTCAAGACTCATCATTCGTTGTATTGACTTATAATTTACATGTCCCAAACGAAAATGCCATAAACAGGAAGACTCAAGCATGTAAGCAGAAGAGGAAACAATTTTATTAGCCTCAGTGGGCACAACATTTTTGGGTACAATTGTCATAACATTAAATTTGAACATGTTATCTGAAAGATACCCTTTCCCCAAATACACCCCATTCTTAGAAAGTGTAAATTTGTTTGCCTCAAAAACAAGCTTGAACCCATGCGTGACTAGCAGTGCGCCAGAAACCAGATTCTTCCTTATGTCAGGAACATGCAGCACATTCTGCAGAGTCAACTCCCTTCCTGAAGTCAGTTTCAGGATTACCTTGCCCGATCCTTCGATCTTCGAGCTGTTGGAGTTCCCCATGAACAATTGCTCATTGTTTGTCGTGGGCACGTACTCTCTGAACATTGCCCTGTTCGCACACACATGTCGAGTGGCTCCTGTGTCCACCCACCATTCCCGTGGGTTTCCCACTGCGTTGCACTCGGTCACCACTGCGCAAAGGTTCAAGTCATCCATTGCGTCGACCAGATTTGCTTTCGCTTTATTCTGATTCTGATTCTTTTTGGGCTTCCTGCATTCACTGCTTTTATGCCCTGTTTTACCACAATTATAACACTTACCTGTGAACTTCTTTGCAATTTCCTTGCCTTTGACGTTCACGCTCAAAGTGTTATTTTTCTTCCTGTTCTTCGCCTCAGCAACATGAGCCTTGGCTTGACCAGAAGATGTGGACGGCTTTCTTTCAGCACGTCGATTGTCCTCCTCAATGCGAAGACGAACAATCAAGTCCTCCATTTTCATCTCCTTTCGCTTGTGTTTGAGATAGCTCTTGAATTCCCTCCACGAAGGAGGCAGCTTCTCAATTACAGCCGCAACTAGGAAAGATTCACTGAGCGTCATGCCCTCCTCTTCCATTTCAGAAACCAACATCTGTATTTCTTCCACCTGCGAAATTACAGTTTTGGAATCTAACATTTTATAGTCGAGAAATTTCCCAACTATCAACTTTTTAGTACCCGCATCTTCTGTGCGATACTTTTTATCTAAAGCCAACCACAAAGCTTTTGCAGTTTTAAATGTACAAAACAAGCCATAGAGTGTATTATCTAGGCAACCCAGAATCAAATTCAAACAACAAAAATTTGTATACGCCCAGGCCTCAGCACCCAAGGCGTTCTGCATATTCTGTTGTTGATCCTCCACAGGCTCAACCACGGGTGGATCCTCGGATAGCATTCTGGCCAACCCCAGCGCCGTGAGGTAGAACAGCATCTTCTGCTGCCACCTCTTGAAGAAGCTTCCGGCAAACTTCTCCGGCTTCTCCACCTGAGCAGCAGTGGCAGCCGGATTCATTTGAGGCCCTCCAGTTGGTGCCAACGGAACCGTATTGACCTGCGGTCCGGCAGCAACGTTGTTAGCCCCTTCAGGTGCAGACACGGAGTGAGCACCATTGAAGCCTTGAACAGAGTTAGAGCTCTCGTGTTCCATTCCTGTTCAGTTCGATCAAAACGTAAAGATCAGAACAGACCCAGGTCCAAGAATGAGTAGAAGAAGACTGTAAATCAGTACGAAACTGCCTTTGCACAATAAAAAACAGTACAGGAAGTAATTGAAAAAATAAATACGTCTTAAGATTGTTGGAGACAATCAATCCTGTACCAAGACGCAGTCGTACAACGTGTGCATATGAAACATCAAAATAAAATAAATCAAACCCGGGCCGAGTCGAAGACTCTGTCCTTAAGACGTATTGCTCCGGTATACTGTGCCCAACCGGTATGAGCAATCGTCTCCCAGGATACAACGGGTACCTGTTCAGTTGAGCGGCACTGCTGAACTTGAACTCCTTCGAACGCTTAGAGTGTCCTGACTTCTCCCGGACAATATGCAAGACTCACGTGCTACGAATGCAGAATGCTTATGAAATGCTTAGAGCTTGGTGTGTCACAAATGAACACCCTTAGCCCTCTTTATATAGGGGAGTCGGTTGAAGAACAAGGAACCGTGACCGTTGGATCAAAACCGAAGTTTGATTTAGACCGTTAGATTAAAACCTCCTATCTAGATTAGGAAGGTTTAATCTCAGCCTTTGGATCGAAGATAGATTAGCAGGTTTAAACCTGGAGCGTTGGATGGAAACCATATTCGGTTAAGCGGTTAAGACAGTTTAAATCTCGGCCGTTAGATTAAAGCTGCTTTTTCCACCACCGTTAGATCACAACCGATTGATCTTATCTTTTGTAGGAGGATAGTGTTTGATTTAAGTTTGAATCAAACCTGCACAAACAGAACAAATCTACCCGCTGTCAGACTTCGATCGATCACATCGATCGATCGAAGTGACATCGATCGATCGATGTGATCGACTGATGTCTGACTGAGTACATCATTCGATCATTCTGATCGATCTAAGAGACATCGATCGATCGAAGTGATCGATCGATGTCCTCTGATCCACTTAGATCGATCTACCAAGAGATCGAAGCCCTCTGATCCACTTCGATCGATAACATCGATCGATCGATGTGACATCGATCGATCGATGTCATCGATCGATGTCCGTCAGATGCTTTTTTACCGCCACATGGACGCTTCCAACGTGGCATTCCTCCATACGGGTGACACGTCACCCATCCATAACATTTCCATCTACTTTGAGCATTAATTTCACATTCACACAATCTCAAAATTGAGTGAGTTCACATCCTAACATTAACTACTCGTTACGTAGATAATTAAGGATTCATTAGTTTTCGACTTCATTATCGGAAACTCATTAAGCTCAAAGTACGTTGCTCAATCACATTTTGCAACATCGTTACTGGGCCAAAGCCCAAATCTTCCAATCTCCAACGATGGGCCAAAGCCCAAACCTTAAATTCTCCAACACTTACTATATTCATCCCAGCGATAATCCTGCCATGGTTCTTGTTCAACCGCTATTACATGGAAACAATTATCATGGATGGAGCAGATCTGTAAGGCGTGCTTTGGAATCTAGAAACAAAATTGGATTCATCAATGGTAGCATCACGAAGCCAGAAGAAGGAACAAGGAGATTCAATGCTTGGACGAAAGCAAACAACATGGTAGCGTCCTGGTTAGTGAATTCTTTATCTTCTAGTATAGCGCAGAACGTGGTATGGCTTGATAGCGCGGTAGAAGTATGGAATGATCTCAAGTTCAGGTATGGGAATGTTGATTCATTCATTGCAAGAAGAATTTTATGCCATTAGACAAGAATCTTGTTCGGTAACTGAGTACTATACGAAATTGAAAAGTGTTTGGGAGGAGTTATCAGTTCTAAGAGCAGTTCCTAAGTGTTCATGTAACAGATGCACATATAATATAAATGCTCAGATTAACAAATTTGTACAGAATGATTGTGTGATTAAGTTTCTTAAGGGACTTAATGAGGAGTTTGAGGCGGTTAAATCACAAATACTTCTTTCCACTCCACTTGCGAATCTCAAAACAGCGTTTGCAATGGCAGTAAAACTTGAACGAAAGTTTAACTACAGTGGTAGTCAAAAACAGTTTGTCAACAATCCCTCTGTTGTTATGAGTGTGTATAACAACAGTCAGTCAAAATTTGGTTCACCAGGTACAAGGCCAAATTCTGGTGGTACAGGTTCTGCTGGTTCCCTTCCAAAGCTAATGGGCCGAGGATATGGAAGAGGGAACTCAAGATTCAATCAGAATAGTGGTAAAGTGCCCTTTTGCACACATTGTAACATGACTGGACATACTGTGGATAGATGTTATAAAAAGCATGGATACCCTCCTGGTTACAAGAAAAATGACAAGTGAATTTGGTTTATAATGATGCTGGATCACATCAAGAAGAAGACGCAGGGAGTCAGATAATTGTGGATACATTTGATGCATATGATGGCAATAATAATGGGAATAACAGTCTTCAGTTCCAACGGTGACACCAAAACAATACACTCAGTTAATGAACTTGCTCCGGGACCATCAGGAAAGGCAGAACAAGGTGATGATGACTGAAGCCTCAAGTAATGCAACCACTCACCATGCTATCATGTCAGCACAGCAGGCTGGGAGTTCAGGTAATGTATTGTGTCAAGGCCTAAACATATGGATATTGGATTCTGGAGCTAGTGATCATGTATGTTCTTGTTTAAATCTGTTTGATTCATACCATCCTGTCAGTTCTTTGTTTGTCAAACTTCCAGATAAGTCTCTTGCCAAGGTAACACATGTTAGTTCTGTAAGAATCAATCATGATTTGCTACTCACAGAAGTATCCTTTGTTCCTAGCTTTGCTTATAACTTACTTTCCTTGAGCAAGCTAACTCAAAATAAAGCCTTCACTATCTTCTTCTATCACAATCTTTGCATGATCCATGACTCAATGACCAAGAGGATGATTGGTTCAGCTAGAGTGAAACACGGACTATACTATCTTCATGGACCTCCTAAAGCTCCAACATCAGTTTCGTCTCTATCAGTTTCAAAAGTCAGTGCAGAGTCACTTTCAGATCCTTGCCTATGGCATGCCAGGCTGGGACATATGTCTGCAGCCAGAATGAAAGTATTACATGATGCAAATCCATTGATAACAGTAGCATATGATTGTCTAAAGAAATGTACGGTCTGCCCCCTTTCCAAACAAAAAAGATCCCCATTTCCAATTTCTTCATCTTTAACTTCCAAACCTTTTCCATTGTTCATATTGGTATATGGGGACCTTACAAATATCCCACAATGTACAGGTAGCGCTATTTTCCCACAATTGTTGATTACTATAGCAGATTTTGTTGGGTATATTTGATGAAAACAAAATCTGAAGTCAGGTCTATAATGCTCAGTTTTTATCAATATGTGCTTATTCAATTTGATTCCACTATCAAGGTCATTAGGACAGATAATGGGCAAGAATTCAATATGCCTTCCTTTTATGAATCAAAAGGGATAGTTCGTCAAACAAGCCGTGTGTATACTCCACAACGAAATGGAGTTGTTGAACAAAAACATCAACATATCCTTTCAGTTGCAAGAGCTCTTAGATTCCAGTCTCAAGTTCCTTCATCATACTGGGGCGTTTACATCCAGCACTCGGTATACTTGATTAACATCACTCCATCTCCTCTATAAAAATCCTCCTTCATATCACCATCTCAGAACATTTGGTTGCTTGGCCTTTGGCATGAACACAGAACCAAGCAGAGAAAAATTTGCTCCAAGAAGTAGAAAAAGCATCTTTTTGGGCCTTTCATACACCACTAAATGCTACATTCTCCAAGACATTGCAACAAAGGATGTCTATATATCCAGAGACGTGGTCTTCCATGAAGCCAGTTTTCCTTTTGCTCTTTCAGAAGTAAAATCATCTAACTGTACTCCACATCCAAATTATCCATCCCAACCTACAGGTCCTATTCAGACCAATGCAGAATACTTCTCAATGCCTCTTATTGAATCCAACAACCCCATACGTACGCATTCCTTGACTGACCGAACTCACACTGCCCAACCTTCCCAACCAGCAGAGGATGATCAGGCTTTACACCCTTCCTTCTCTTCCAATTCTTGTGATAATTCTACTACACCATCTGAACATTCACCATCTTCACTTAATATCCCACACCCAGACAAGATCATCATAGACCTTACCATTCCAACAGATGCAATTGACATGACTCAGGATCATGAGACCAGACCATTACAAAACAACAGGCCTCAACGTATCAAAAGAGTCCCTGGATACTTAGAAGATTATTACTGTAATCAAACATCTGTGTCATCTTCCTCTGATCATTATTCACATTCTTCTCCTCACTCTTTAGATAAGTACATGATGTTTGCATCTCTAGCTCCAAAATACAAAGCATATGCATTAAGTCTGAGCACACATACTGAACTTATATCTTACCTAGAAGCTGCTAGTTCTTCTGTATGGCAGGAAAGCCATAGCTGCAGAGGTTGCAGCACTTGAGGCTAACCAGACATGGACTGTAGTGCCTTTGCCCCCAGGAAAGACACCCATAGGATGCAGATGGGTTTATAAAGTGAAGCTGAAATCAGACGGGACAGTGGGAAGATACAAGGCAAGGTTGTTTGCCAAAGGGTATAACCAGCAGTTTGGTGTTGATTATCAGGATACGTTTTTCCCTGTAGCGAAAATGACAACTATGAGACTTGTTCTAGCCTTAGCAACCAGACATTAGTGGCATATCCATCAGCTGGATGTCAACAATGCTTTCCTCCATTGAGATCTTCATGAGGACATCTATATGCTACCTCCTCCTGGAGTTTTTTTTTCCAAAACCTGAACTTGTTTGCAAACTGACCAAGTCTTTGTATGGCTTGAAGCAAGCCAGCAGAGAATGAAACGCTACATTAACCAAATACTTACAGTCCTAAGGATTTCAGCAATCTAAAGCAGACTACACCCTTTTTACAAAATCAGTGGGGACTTCATTGGTTATACTCCTAGTGTATGTTGACGATATCATTATCACCTGTGCTGATAAAGGGGCCATTGAAGACATCAAGGATGGACTTCACAGCAAGTTTCAAATCAATGATCTAGGAGACTTGAAGTATTTCCTTGTCATTGAAGTAGCCAAGGCTACGGGTGGCATCCATATAAATCAAAGGAAATACACACTAGAATTACTGGAGCAGGCAGGCTTCTTAGCAGCCAAACCAGCCAAGAGTCCAATGGAGAGTCATCTAAAGCTTACACACCATGATTCATCGTTCATAAAGGACATTCCTCAAGTATAGGAAGTTGATAGGCAAACTCATATATCTCACCATCACCAGGCCTGATATAGCATTCCCAATTCAACAACTAAGCCAATTCTTGGATTGTCACACTGAAAATCATCTGAAAGCAGCTCACAGAGTCTTAAGATTTCTGAAGGGAACAATAGGACAAGGACTATTATTTCCTAGCAGGGGTGACTTACAGCTAAAAGCATTCGTGGACGCACATTGGGGTGGCTGTAATGAGACGAGAAGAAGTATAACGGGTTATTGTGTGTTCCTTGGAAATGCATTAATTTCCTGGAAGGATAAGAAGCAATCTACGGTGTCAAGATTTTCTACAGAGGCAGAATATAGAAACATGACCATGGTGACATGTGAGATTCAATGGCTCATATACTTGTTGAGAGATTTAGGCATGATGAATTAGAATCAAAAACCAGTAGAAGTTTTTTGTGATTGCAAGAGTGCAATTTATATAGCTAAAAATCAAGTCTTTCATGAAAGAACCAAACATATAGAAATAGATTGTCATGTAGTGAGAGATAAGGTGCAGGAAGGAGTGATCAAATTAATGCACATTCGTACAGATTTACAGGTGGCTGACTTATTCACGAAAGCTTTAGATGCAAGAAGATTGAATAGCTTGACGGGTTTGCTGGGAGTGCTTAATCTTTAAACCAAGCATGGCTTGAGGGGAGATGTGAAAACAGGAGATAAAATGAAGATGGCTCATGATCTGGGAAGCTGACACCGTTGGATGAATGAGAGAATCAACGATTGGGATGAGTAGTCAGCTCAAGAAATATCTAGATACTTGCCGGAAAGGGAGTGACGCAGGGAACCCGTGATTTGCGGAAGTGGTTACTGAAGTTGCTGGAGGTAGAAGAAGAAGCTAGCGCGGGAGGAGGTTTAAATAGGGTAAAAAGACTTTTATGTCCTTGGCGGTTATTTTGTATAGGCAGTAAAGTGAGAGGCATTCTTGTCATTTACTTGTAACTGTACAATTTAAATAAGCGGCCTCTCGTTGGAGTGCAGCAGTTCTTCTTCCTGATATTTTTCAATAGAACCAGTTTTGATTCCTCCCTCTTAATTCCCTCTCTATTCTATTCTGTCATCATGTTGCTTAATTGATTCTTCAACATTATGTTGTATTGTTGTGATCATTGATCTTGTAATTTCATACAAGATCATCAACTCGTTTCCGCGAATTCGATTGATTGATTTATTGTTTCACAAAAATTTCACAAAATTATATGATTAAAGCACATACGACAAGTAACGAGTGTCAAATTTGTAAAGACCAGATGTCTGAATTACGTGGCAAAATGTTTGCCCTCGTTCATATCATGACAAAACGATTTGGTTAATCGCATACTTTATGCAACTAAATGTTAGTTATCATATTGCATGTCCGTTTGATTAAATTTTCTCTACAGACATAACTACACATGTAGCTAATATGGCCTTGTAAAGTCATGAGAACGCGAACTCCTTCAACCCTCCAGAAAAAGAACAGCCTTCGAAGAATTTGATACATGCATTAAAAATTTATACGTACTTGAGAGTTAAATAAATTTTGTGTTAAAAGAATACATACTTGAGCTTCGAACTTATATTCAAATTACTGATTTATAGTCTGGTAAAGTATTTGTGCCAGCATTTATTTAAATTCAGTTTTCTTACCTTTCTAGACAATAGATGATAAAGAAATAATATTGTTAGAGAAATATTATGGTCCATACCACAGTTCACTTTTCCCAATGAATTAATTTTTTATAAATAATCAGGTATTCCTACAAAAAACGTTTAAACAATTTCATGCCAATGTTTTCCTTTTTAAGAAAGTTAAATTTCAAAAACAGGTAAGACTTACAGATATATTTTCCATAATGAAACTAATCTATATAATTCACATGAAATTTAGTGATCCGATACTTTGAAAACTTTATTAATTTTCTTATGTGATTATTCAATGTTCAAAAACTTTCTTCAGTAATAAGTGTCTTTTATGACTATTGCCGACAGGATTTTTCTTAATTCAGACAGAGATATACCAAAAACAAATAAGAAAAGTAAAGAACGGTAATGGAAAAGAGTAGAAAAAGAGAAAGAAACCTGTGTACCAAGTATAAAAGGGTTATGTGTCCTATTTTATCCAATAACATGAAGCTTTGGAACTTTAATTTCCTGCATCAAGACTACACTTTTTTTCTGGGCAAACTGAGTCTTTGCCGACTGGCACCTTGTCCTCAAAATTACTATCGGAATCAGAAATACCTACAAGAAAAAAGAAGAACTTACTAGGTTGCTGAAAAACCTGAAGGGTTCTGAGGGGAAAAACGTTGAAGACAGTTGATGTTTTAGTACAAGAGAAAATATAGAAGAGCAAAGAGATGAAGAAGGAAACACGGAATCCCTAGCAGTTCAGCGATAACGGTCGAAACATATGAACGTGAAGTAGATACATCGACATTCCAAAGATCCGCCTTAGTGCATAACTGTTATGCCCGTGACCCAGGTGACATAGGAAGGAAAAAGAAATAGAATAAATAGGAAATGTATAATTATAAATATAAGATAAGAGTTATCCTAAGCTAATTAGATAGGGAAAAAGAAAATATGTGATATAGACTTAGAAGTGGTTAATCATATATGAAACACCTTTCCTAAACATATTAGGAAACTACTTAACATATATTTAATTTAATTATATATATCTAACCATAAACAAATATCAAACCCTACACATTTTCACAAATTCCAACCGGCCCTCCTTCCTTTAACCGCACAAAAAACAGTCGACATCTCCCCTCCTCACCTTGCAACAATCGGCTACAACACCAAGAAAGAGGGAGGGAGAAATTCTTCTATAAAATCATATTTCCTTAATTAGATATATACACACACCTCCTAAATCTACATCACACCACCATACACATATGGAAATTCGGCCAGCCACCTTTGAAAATGAAGAATCCATTCAGCCTCGAGGAAAGAAAAAAAAGTTTTGCGTAGGAAATTTGCACGAAAAGGTAGGTTACCCTCCCCTCTTCTCGGGTTGCTCATACTTACAATAAATTTCTATGTGTTATTTGTTTTATGCCTTTGTATGCATGTATTATATGATATTGGTATGTGCATTTATATGTGCATGAATTGGTGTTAATTGTGCGGTTGGAAATTAATTGAAAAGAATTCATTTTTCTTCAAAAAAATGAAAAATTGCTTGAATAGCCATGGAAATAGGTCGCATAGCCCTGAAATTATGGTGGAAAATAAACTGGAAACTGAAAAACAGTCCTGGAAGGCGGCATGTGTGTCTCACGCTGGCGTTTCAGGGGTGGCGCGTGGGGCCCATGCGCAGCCCCTGACGGCGCGTACGGACATGCGCTGACATGTCCCATGCCATTGTGTTTGTGACGTTATAATGAGTCGAATGAAACTGGCTTGGGGTAAATCGGAGTTAAAACGAAGAAGTTATGAATTTTGAAGAATGTTAGAATTTAAATAAAAAATAAAAAATGGAAAGGAGGCCTGGCGGGCTGCAGGCTAGCTGCCATGTCAGCGGGCCAGGCCTGCTGCAGGTGCTGAACTGGCGGATAATAATAATAAAACAGAATTTCTAAAAATAAATAAATAAATAATAATTAATTAAAAAAGTTTAAAATTCCAGAAAATATAAATAAATTCTAGAAAATTATAATTAAATTTCAAAAAATATAAAATGCTAAAAATAAAATATTTTCACCTTATTTCTGAAGTTGTGTTATTTTAACTAATTAAAATAATTAGAAAATAAATATGAAATAAATAAAGAAAAATAAGGAAAAATAGTATAAAGTCACGGAAAAATTGATAGAAGCTAGGAAAAACATAAGTGATGTCTAACAATAATTTCATGACATTTTCAATAATTAAAGTGAGCCAAAAAAATAAAAATAAAAATAATTAATATTTTAATAAAGAAATATTTAGAAACCCATTAAATAAATTACAATTGTTGTAACCCACTAGGGAATCCTTTTTGTACCTATGAATTATTTGAGAAAATATGTATGATTGCAATTATGATTTATTGAGTCGATCATCATTATTATAGATTACCTTACGGAAAGTAATTTACGAGCGTGAATATTGGACCGTGAAGAGAGGCCAATTCACCCCCAAGTGTTTGGGAGATTTCGGCCCAAAGTTAGGGAAGGCCCCAATTTTGTTTCTTAAGAATGTTATGGCCATCTTCTAAGTAAGATAATAAGCCCTTAGAACAAGTGGGTAATAGCAAGAGGAATTGGTTGCAACCCAAAATTTCTATTCCTTTCTTTCGGCCCTTAGCCCAAAGAGGGCTTCAACATTTGCCAAATTAGTTATTTAAGAGAAAGAAAAAGGAAAAGAACCTAAAATTAAATCAAATAAAGCTACTCTTAAATGGGGATAGAGTGTGGTTAGGGTCATTAAAGGCCCCCAACTAACCGGCCATCCTAAAGGCTAACCATGGTGGATTTTTAAACCCTACCATGGTTACTTTTCATTTAAACCAAGGTTAAGGTAACCATGATTGGATAAAGTAACTTGGGTTAGCTCTAAAGTAACCAAGGTTAGGAGTAAATTAACCTTGATTAACTCAAGTAATCAAGGCTAACATCTATGGTAAATCCTAACCCCTCTTACTCCCCCTCCCCAACGGCTAGCCCATAGCCAAGAAAGAAAATTTCCCTCCAACCACAACACTTGAGAAATTCTCTCACTATTCCTAACACTCAAAGAACCCTAGTGCAAGAAGAGCTCCTTCTCTTCCTTTTCTCTCCAAAACCGCACGGCTAAGGGAGTAACCAAGAAGGTTTGAGTCCTCCCAAGACTAAGGGATACTAGGTAAGTATTCTTAACCATCTTGAGAAGATATTTACATTTTCATGAGAGGAAACTTATGGTGCTATTATTCTTGTTCATGACCATGACCTTCAAGGTCACTAGGTTCAACAAGTCTCAAGCTTTTGGGGACTCTAGTATAGAGAAGCTTGAACACTACTCAAACTCCTTTTTTGGTAAGTCCATCTAGCCCTTACTAAGTGAATGTTTTAGTTAAGGATGTAATCTAACCTTTTATCTCTTTTCCTCTCCACCACCGTGGGATACATGCATAGAAGAGAAGAAAGGTTTCAACTTTCCATGCACCTTTCAAGAAGAGTAAGCAAAAAGGCAAGTACACTATACTCTTTGTGGCTTGAATGTGAGAGTGTTTACATAAATGGCTAGAAAAACTTAAGATTTAATCTTAGTTGTGATGTGCTAAGTTTTGATGCCTAAACTTTCGGCCTAGGGGCCAATGGTGTGTAGGTATGAGTTTTTGTTTAAAGATGGAATCTTTGTGGTTTTTATGTACCATTATGTGTTAATCTAAGTTGAACATGTTAAAGATCTTTTCTTTTCCATGAAAAGGGCACACGGTGGAGAGGGTTAAGGAAATAGGAGTGGTTTTGGCATGAAACGATAAATTATGTGACAAAGTGGAGACCAAGTTATGCTTTGGCGTGTTAAGTTTAACATGTTCCTTGCGGATGCATTATTTTTCCTTGCATGTACTGAAAAAGGGCTGTTGGTGACTAGGGTGTGTGTGCACCAAATTGTTGTTAAGGTTGAATTAGTAGTAATGGGGTGTGATTGGCCAAAGAATGATGCATGTACAAACTGTTTTGTAAGAGGTTTGGATATGATGTTGTAGCGTATTGAATCTGCAAAATTTCCCATAAGAAGGTGTGTCCGAAGGTTAATAAAGGGTTTATGATAAACAATACAAGTTAGGGCCATTTAGGGATGAAACATGACCCAATCTGAAAATTACTGGAGCAGGACAGAATTTTGGATTGTCTCGTGAGACCTGAAAAGAGACCTTAAGGACGTTTAATTTAGCTGATTTTTGGTGTGACACTAGCCTTATGTGTATATTAGAGGTGAGAGTTAGAATTTTGTTAAAAGGAGTTACGAATTATTTTTAGTGAAATTTTTACTAAAACCGGTCATGCTGGAAATTTTACTGGATTGGACTAATTTTATATGACATGATGAGTCACCAGAAAATGGACCTTAGGAATATGCAATTGGGTTAATTTTCGGATACTAGTTCAAGGTGTCTACTAAGCTCGAGAGTTGAAAATTCTGAAAAAGGAGCTACGGTATGGTCACACTAAATTTTAACGATATTATTAATCCGCGAAATTTATTTACCAACCACTTAAGACATAGGTGAACCCATCTATGTAAACCACTTATTTTTACAACAACTAATTGAAGGGTATTTACCACAATTAAGTGGGTGTCACTAATCTGAGAGTTTTGGACAGAATCGAAGAACTTATTATAGGGCCTTAATCGAATGGGTTTAGGCTGGTTACACGACTTGGGCTTACCACCACCAATTAATGGAATGTTATAATAAGTTTTCTCAGTTGGCCCAAATTAAGAGAGGTTTAATGTGTTTACTTGAAAGACCAAAGAAAAAGGGGCGCTGGATTACCGAAATTCAGCGGCCTTGTTTCGGGATTTATTAAACTAAGTGTATTACGCATTTTGTATCATCACGAGAATTTTATTATAAACAAATGAGGCATTTTTATGCATACGCATGACAAGCATTATTGTTAATGGGCCTAACCACAAGGGTCTAGGGCCGAATATAAGGAGTGTTCATGCTGGAAATTTTTCCAGCATAGCGACGAGTTGAACACGTGTGTATATGTAACGCATTATGTCACGAATTGCATAATACATGTCCTGCATTGCATTATCGTCATTTACATGATTTATGGCATTGGTTTTATGCGAAAGAAAGATGAAAAGCGTTTTTTAAAAAAAGAAATGATCCTGTTTTTAAAAGAACGCTTCCCCACCGGTACCGTGTGTGTATGTGTCTGGCCAGTAAGAAACCGTCCAGATCCGGGGTTAATTGATCTGATGATATGACCGTTCAGGCCCGGAGAGAATAGACCTGATAATGACCATTCGGGCCCAGAGAGAATAGACCTGATAAGTGATGACGCTATCATTCCGAATCCGAGAATAATAAATTCGAAGGGGAGACGTTACCGCCTCAGATCCGGGAAGATAGATCTGAACACTCTATTGTTTTCTGACGATGATGATTTGAAAGAAAAGCATGAAAGATCATATTCTCATTGTTTTATCATGATGCATCGTATGTACATATGCATGCATGTCACGTTTATGGAGTTATTGAGTAGTGACACATGATGCTTAGACTAAGTTGTTATGACCTTGTAGATCCTAAGTGTGACTTCATTAAGTGATGATTCTTGTTATGTTATGAATTGATGCGAGTACAGTCTTTTATTGTTATGTTCTGTATTAAATAACGATTTTGTTTAAGTTATGATCTTGATGCATTAAGTGTTGATCCCTATCAAGTAATGGATGGAGGACATGTATGCTTCTAAACAGAGAATTTTGGGGTTCGGTTCTTGTACGCACTTTCAATTTAATCCCCAATTATTATAGTGTACTTGCTGGTGACTTTGTCACTCACCCCCTATTATTCCTCCCAGAGGCTGCAGGGAATAAATTAGAGTGGATAGATGATGAACCTAGGGTTCCCTACCCGTGAGCTCAGCGAGGAGTGGACGGATTTAGGAGACATGACTGGACAGCTATGATCGATGACTGATGATGTATTTGTGATGGAAAACATTTGCTTTTGTGACTTTCGCTACTTTTGATCCGGGTTGTAAACTAAGAATTTGTTTTGTGGATGTTTTTAATTTGAAGTTTAGATTCTACCACGTTTCGCTTACTTATTTACGTGTAAGCGTGAAAATCCATGCATTATATCATGGATCACGACACGTATGGAACGACGCCTGGTACTCTCCTTAGTGAAGTACAGCGGGTGCACCGGTTCCGGCTGGGTCAGGGTGCGGGGCGCCATAGGTGGTATCAGAGCTAAGGCTCCAGATCCGGGCAGAATATAGAATTAAGTTATGATCGTAGTCAACTAAGTTTGATCTTAGATCTAAGTTCTGATTTTAGATAAGAGTTGACCTTAAACTAAGATAACTTAGACTAGAAAACTAGGGTACGACCCATTGAAAATGCCATAATTGATGACCAATCACAGAATTTAAATTGCAACGTATGTACGTATATGCTCCTCAGATATGCTAATAGAATAAATTAAATTCTGCTACTTATTATGACATTTCCGTATTGAATAAAGTAGACACTGCATACTGCAGATGGTGCGACCAAGAGGCAGACCAGCCAGAGCTAGACCCGAGGTGCAGGAGCCTATTCCTCCTCCACCCGCTCAGGTCCCTCTACCCCCGCCGCCGCAAGGCCAAAATCCACCGCCAGTTCAAAACGTTCCTCCGCCCAAGGACCTTTTCCACCAATGATGCCTGATATTAACGCTTTTCAGAACTTTTGCCAAACAGTCACCCAAATTGGGCAAGTAATGCTGCAACAGAATAACCCTCAACCTCACGAGCCGGTCAGAGATGCTCAATATTATTTTGAAAAGTTGAAGAGAGCCAATGTTCCGCCATTTGAAGGAAAGTCATATCTGGATGCCGCTGAGAAGTGGCTGGATGAGGTGGAAAACTGCTTCGAACTAATTAGAGCCCCGGAAGAAGTGAAGACTCAGGCGGTTAGACCATTTCTGTTAGGAGAGGCCAACCAATGGTGGAAGGCCAATTTACAAGCTTTGCCAAGACCAATTTCCTGGGAAAGGTTTCTTCAGGAATTCAATAAGTTCTACATACCACCCTCTGTCAAACTACAGAAAAGACATGAGTTTGAATCCCTAATGCTAGAACCAGGAATGACGGTGGCTGACTATGCTAACAAATTTATAGCTCTGGAAAGATTCCAACCATCCACCATGAACGACGAAGAAACCAAAATGTTGAAATTCGAGAGAGGGCTGAACCCTAGAATCCGAATATGGCTGGTTAATGCAAATCCAGCAAACTTTGGTGTCCTTTTAGATGCATGCTACCGAATCAAAAGAGATATCGTCCGCCGTGATGAGTTTAGCCAAAAGAGAGGAAGAGAGGCATCCGGAAGCAGAGGGCCCCCTAAGTCCGCGAAACAAAATACAAAGGGCCCAGGGTGTCAAAGGAAGAATCGGTTTCAACGCCATTCCCAAAAGAATCAATCAAAGAATCAAGGACAACAATCTGCTATTCCAAGCTGCTCTCATTGCGGTAGGCGCCACGTAGGAGAATGTTATATTCAAGCGGGGAAATGTTTTGGATGCTGCAAGATAGAGCACATCCTTAAGGACTGTCCAGACAAAGGAACCACCTGCTTTGGATGCGGGAAAACAGGACACATGGCCAGAGAATGTCCGGAGAAGGGGGCCCAGCAACAACAACAGCCGCCAAAGCCTCAGCGTCAGCGTACCAACGCACGAGTTCACGCTATGACTGACGCCTCTGCTAAAGAGGCCAATGACATGGTGACATGTATTTTCTGAGAATTGTGTTAATTTTTACGAGTACTGTTGTCCTATAGTTGCTTAGTAAGTATTGCATGATTCAGGAGCTATCCTAGTATGTTCAATACCTGCCAACGTGTTATTTGATAGTGGCGCTAGCCACTCTTTCATATCTAAGAGATTTGCGAAGAATATTGAGAAAAACCCCACCTATAGTGATGCACCTTATAGAATCCAAGCAGCTGGGGAACAGGTGCTTGTAGCTCACCATGTTTTCAAAAATTGTGAACTTGAGTTTGATAATCATCGATTTGACGCTGATTTGATTTCCATACCCATGACGGACTTCGATGTAATTCTTGGGATGGACTGGCTTTCCAAGAATTATGCCAACATCGATTGTAGTGAAAAACAAGTTACCTTTAAAGATCCCACAAGTAAAGAAATAACCTTTCAAGGAGGATAGAGGTTACGGAAGTGTCCTAAGAACATTTATGTAAATGCGATTCGCGCTAATAAGGCACTGAAGAAAGGACATGAGGGATATCTTGTCTATCCAATAAATGCCGATCAAGCACCCTCAGATCTGTCTCAAGTTCCAGTAGTTCGTGAATGCTCAGATGTTTTTCCAGAAGAGTTACCAGGTCTTCCTCCGGACCGGGAGATATCTTTTGAAATCAACTTGGTTCCAGGAGCTGAACCAATATCAAAGGCTCCCTACCGAATGGCACCTGGGGAACTAAAAGAGCTGAAGGAACAGCTGCGCAAATTACTGGAAAAGAAACTGATTCGCCCAAGTGTTTCACCTTGGGGAGCTCCAGTACTGTTCGTCAAGAAAAAGGACGGAAGTATGCGGTTATGTATTAACTATAGGGAGCTCAACAAGATCACTATAAAGAATAAGTACCCTTTGCCAAGAATCGACGATCTGTTTGATCAGCTTCGGGTAAGCAAACTAAAATTTTATTTTAGTAATGAGTCTATTATAAACCCTACCTAAAGGTATCATGATGCAGGGGGCAAGAATCTTCAGTAAAATTGATCTTCGCTCAGGATATTTCCAATTGAAGATCAAGGATGAGGACGTCCAGAAAACTGCATTCAGAACCCGTTATAGACATTACAAATTTCTAGTAATGCCATTCGGACTGACCAACGCCCCCGCAGTGTTTATGGATCTAATGAATCGAGTCTTTCAAGACCAACTAGACAAGTTCGTTGTAGTCTTCATCGATGACATATTGATCTACTCACCTGACGAAGAGACCCACGCAAACCATTTAAGAGTCGTTCTGGACATTCTACGAAAGAAACAACTGCACGCAAAATTTAGTAAATGCAAATTCTGGCTACGAAGTGTAGCGTTTCTGGGGCATGTGATATCTGAAGAAGGTATATCAGTAGACCCCAAGAAAATCGAGACAATCACAGAGTGGCCTGGACCGACCAACGTTACAGAGGTACGAAGTTTTCTCGGTCTCGCTGGTTACTATCGTAAGTTCATGGAAGGATTCTCTCAAATCGCTATGCCTCTGACCCGTTTAACCCAGAAGAAAACCAAATTTGTATGGACCTCAGATTGTGAAAAGAGCTTTACTGAATTGAAGAAGAAGCTGACCTCCGCCCCAGTTTTAGCACAACCCATTCCTGGAGAAAACTTGTTGTATACAGTGATGCCTCTAAGAATGGGCTGGGATGTGTATTAATGCAAAAAGATCGAGTGATTGCGTACGCATCCCGACAATTGAAGCCATTTGAACAGAACTACCCTGTACATGACCTCGAATTAGCAGCCGTGGTCTTTGCACTGAAAATGTGGAGGCACTATCTATACGGTGAAAAGTGCGAAATTTTCACAGACCACAAAAGCCTTAAGTATCTATTCAGCCAAAAAGAGCTAAACATGTGACAATGAAGATGGCTAGAATTAATGAAGGACTACGACCTATCAATTTAGTATCATCCGGGGAAAGCCAACAAGGTAGCTGATGCATTAAGTAGAAAAACAAGCCATCCGCGTCAACCACCTTTGCAGCGTAACATGGAAGAATTTGATCTAGAAGAGGTTGATTCAATTTAAGGCATGCTCGCAAAGTTGGTGTTAATTCCTTCGCTAATAGACAAGATCAAAGAAGGACGAGAAAAGGATGAAACCTTAAAGAAGATAAAGGACCGGGTGAGGATAAAACCTTCAGAAGAGTTTAAAGTCCGGAATGACAACAGTTTGTGGTTTCGAGAAAGACTGTGTGTACCCGATGATGAGGACATAATGAATGAAGTTCTTAAGGAAGCTCACAACTCTCGATTATCTATTCACCCTGGAGCCAATAAAATGTACCAAGATTTGAAACAACGATTTTGGTGGCGTGGCATGAAAAGATAGATTGCGGAATTCGTGGAAAAAGGCCTCGTTTTCAAGAAGGTGAAAGTGGAACATCAGAAACCCGCTGGGTTGTCACAGCCTCTCGAAGTCCCCGAATGGAAGTGGGATCATATTACTATGGATTTTGTTACAGATCTGCCCAGAACGAGAAGCGGATACGATACCATTTGGGTAGTCGTGGATCGCCTAACAAAATCCGCTCAGTTCATGGATATGACAATCAAGGCTCCAATGGAGGAATTGGCTACGATGTATGTGGAACAAATTGTGAGTCTTCATAGAGTCCCCCTAAGTATCGTGTGTGACCGTGATCCTCGCTTCACATCACGATTTTGGACAGCTTTTCAGAAAGCAATAGGCACTGAGATCCACATGAGCTCGGCATTTCATTCCCAAACTGATGGTCAATCGGAAAGGACCATTCAGACACTAGAAGACATGTTGCGATCCTACGTACTTGACTTTGGGGGAAGCTGGGATCAGAGTATCAAGCTGGTAGAATTTTCTTATAACAACAGTTACCATCGATCCATAGGGATGGCCCCGTATGAAGCGCTTTATGGAAGAAAGTGCCAATCTCTGCTCTACTAGGATGAAATAGGAGATAAGATTCTTACTGGACCCGATCTAGTGGAGCAGACTCGAGAGAAAATAAAAATCATAAAGCAAAAGTTACAAGCGGCACAGGATAAAAGCAAGGTTTGGGCAGATGAGAAGCGGCGACCCTTAGAATTTCAAGTTGGGGAAAAAGTATTTCTAAAGGTATCGCCAACAAAAGGAGATAAAAGATTTGGTATTAAGGGGAAGTTAAGCCTAAGATTTATTGGGCCATACGAGGTTCTTGAAAAGATTGGGGAGGTTGCTTATCGACTCGCTCTACCGCCCACATTATCTCAAATACATGACGTATTTCATGTATCTGAACTTCGACGGTATGTGCACGATCCTAGCAATGTCATAAAGGAACAACCTTTGAAGTTGGAAGCCGACACAACATACGAGGAAGAACCAGAAAAGATAGTTGATCATAAGGAAAAGGTGCTAAGGAAACGATCAATACCAATGGTCAAGGTGCAGTGGAAGAACCATTCTGTGGATGAATCTACCTGGGAAGTAGAAGAAAACCTGAAGAACTTGTACCCTCACCTCTTTGATCAGCACTCTTAAGTTTCGAGGACGAAACTTATAATAAGGGGGGAGGATGTTGTAACCCACTAGGAAATCTTTTTTGTACCTATGAATTATTTGAGAAAATATGTATGATTGCAATTATGATTTATTGAGTCGATGATCATTACTATAGATTACCTTACGGAAAGTAATATACGAGCGTGAATATTGGACCATGAAGTATGGCCAATTCACCCCCAAGTGTTTGGGAGATTTCGGCCCAAGGTTAGGGAAGGCCCTAATTTTATTTCTTAAGAATGTTAGGGCCATCTTCTAAGTAAGATAATAAGCCCTTAGAACAAGTGGGTAATAGTAAGAGGAATTGGTTGTAACCCAAAATTTCTTTTCCTTTCTTTCGGCCCTTAGCCCAAAAAGGGCTTCAACATTTGCCAAATTAGTTATTTAAGAGAAAGAAAAAGGAAACGAACCTAAAATTAAATTAAATAAAGCTACTCTTAAATGGGGATAGAGTGTGGTTGGGGTCATTAAAGGCCCCCAACTAACCGGCCATCCTAAAGGCTAACCATGGTGGATTTTTAAATCCTACCATGGTTAATTTTCATTTAAACCAAAGTTAAGGTAACCATGATTGGATAAAGTAACTTCGGTTAGCTCTAAAGTAACCAAGGTTAGGAGTAAATTAACCTTGATTAACTCAAGTAATCAAGGTTAAGATCTATGTTAAATCCTAACCCATCTTACTCCCCCTCCCCAACGGCTAGCCCATAGCCAAGAAAGAAAATTTCCCTCCAACCACAACACTTGAGAAATTCTCTCACTATTCCTAACACTCAAAGAACCCTAGTGCAAGAAGAGCTCCTTCTCTTCCTTTTCTCTCCAAAACCGCACGGCTAAGAGACCAAGAAGGTTTGAGTTCTCCCAAGACTAAGGGATACTAGGTAAGTATTCTTAAACATCTTGAGAAGACATTTACATTTTCATGAGAGGAAACTTATGGTGCTATTATTCTTGTTCATGACCGTGACCTTCAAGGTCACTAGGTTCAACAAGTCTCAAGCTTTTGGGGACTCTAGTATAGAGAAGCTTGAACACTACTCAAACTCCTTTTTTGGTAAGTCCATCTAGCCCTTACTAAGTGAATGTTTTCGTTAAGGATGTAATCTAACCTTTTATCTCTTTTCCTCTCCACCACTGTGGGATACATGCATAGAAGAGAAGAAAGGTTTCAACTTTCCATACACCTTTCAAGAAGAGTAAGCAAAAAGGCAAGTACACTATACTCTTTGTGGCTTAAATATGAGAGTGTTTTTGGCTAGAAAAACTTAAGATTTAATCCTAGTTGTGATGTGCTAAGTTTTGATGCCTAAACTTTCGGCCTAGGGGCCAATGGTGTGTAGGTATGAGTTTTTGTTTAAAGATGGAATCTTTGTGGTTTTTATGTACCATTATGTGTTAATCTAAGTTGAACATGCTAAAGATCTTTTCTTTTTCAAGAAAAGGGCACACGGTGGAGAGGGTTAAGGAAATAGGGGTGGTTTTGGCATGAAACGATAAATTATGTGACAAAGTGGAGATCAAGTTATGCTTTAGTGTGTTAAGTTTAACATGTTCCTTGCGGATGCATTATTTTGCCTTGCATGTACCGAAAAAGGGCTGTTGGTGACTAGGGTGCGTGTGCACCTAATTGTTGTTAAGGTTGAATTAGTAGTAATGGGGTGTGGTTGGCCAAAGAATGATGCATGTACAAACTGTTTTGTAAGAGGTTTGTATATGATGTTGTAGTATATTGAATCTGAAAAGTTTCCCATAAGAAGGTGTGTCCGAAGGTTAATAAAGGGTTTATGATAAACAATACAAGTGAGGGCCATTTAGGGATGAAACATGACCCAATCTGAAAATTACTGGAGCAGGACAGAATTTTGGATTGTTTCGTGAGACCTGAAAAGAGACCTTAGGGACGTTTAATTTAGCTGATTTTTGGTGTGCCACTAGCCTTATCTGTATATTAGAGGTGAGAGTTGGAATTTTGTTAAAAGGAGTTACGAATTATTTTTAGTGAAATTTTTACTAAAACTGGTCATGCTGGAAATTTTACTGGATTGGACTAATTTTATATGACATGATGAATCACCAGAAAATGGACCTTAGGAATATGCAATTGGGTTAATTTTCGGTATGATACTAGTTCAAGGTGTCTACTAAGCTCGAGAGTTGGAAATTCTGAAAAAGGAGCTACGGTATGGTTACACTAAATTTTATAGTAAAATTGGTCACTCCAGAAATCTGCATGTAGCGGTTTTAAGCAAATGAATAAATGATACCTTTAACGATATTATTAATCCGCAAAATTTATTTACCAACCACTTAAGACATAGGTGAACCCGTCTATGTAAACCATTTATTTTTACAACAACTAATTGAAGGGTATTTACCACAATTAAGTGGGTGTCACTAATCTGAGATTTTTGGACAGAATCGAAGAACTTATTATAGGGCCTTAATCGAATGGGTTTAGGCTGGTTACACGACTTGGGCTTACCACCACCAATTAATGGAATGTTATAATAAGTTTTCTAAGTTGGCCCAAATTAAGAGAGGTTTAATGTGTTTACTTGAAAGACCAAAGAAAAAGGGGCGCTGGATTACCGAAATTCAGCGGCCTTGTTTCGGGATTTATTAAACTAAGTGTATTACGCATTTTGTATCATCACGAGAATTTTATTATAAACAAATGAGGCATTTTTATGCATACGCATGACAAGCATTATTGTTAATGGGCCTAACCACAAGGGTCTAGGGCCGAATATAAGGAGTGTTCATGCTGGAAATTTTTCCAGCATAGCGACGAGTTGAACACGTGTGTATATGTAACGCATTATGTCACGAATTGCATAATACATGTCCTGCATTGCATTATCGTCATTTACATGATTTATGGCATTGGTTTTATGCGAAAGAAAGATGAAAAGCGTTTTTTAAAAAAAGAAATGATCCTGTTTTTAAAAGAACGCTTCCCCACCGGTACCGTGTGTGTATGTGTCTGGCCAGTAAGAAACCGTCCAGATCCGGGGTTAATTGATCTGATGATATGACCGTTCAGGCCCGGAGAGAATAGACCTGATAATGACCATTCGGGCCCAGAGAGAATAGACCTGATAAGTGATGACGCTACCGTTCCGAATCCGAGAATAATAGATTCGAAAGGGAGACGTTACCGCCTCAGATCCGGGGAGATAGATCTGAACACTCTGTTGTTTTCTGACGATGATGATTTGAAAGAAAAGCATGAAAGATCATATTCTCATTGTTTTATCATGATGCATCATATGTACATATGCATGCATGTCACGTTTATGGAGTTATTGAGTAGTGACACATGATGCTTAGACTAAGTTGTTATGACCTTGTAGATCCTAAGTGTGACTTCATTAAGTGATGATTCTTGTTATGTTATGAATTGATGCGAGTACAGTCTTTTATTGTTATGTTCTGTATTAAATAACGATTTTGTTTAAGTTATGATCTTGATGCATTAAGTGTTGATCCCTATCAAGTAATGGATGGAGGACAGGTATGCTTCTAAACAGAGAATTTTGGGGTTCGGTTCTTGTACGCACTTTCCATTTAATCCCCAATTATTATAGTGTACTTGCTGGTGACTTTGTCACTCACCCCCTATTATTCCTCCTAGAGGCTGCAGGGAATAAATTAGAGTGGATTGATGATGAACCTAGGGTTCCCTACCCGTAAGCGCAGCAAGAGGTGGACGGATTTAGGAGACATGACAGGCCAGCTATGATCGATGATGTATTTGTGATGGAAGACATTTCCTTTTGTGACTTTCGCTACTTTTGATCCGGGTTATAAACTAAAAATTTGTTTTGTGGATGTTTTTAATTTGAAGTTTAAATTTTGCCACGGTTTCGCTTACTTATTTACGTGTAAGCGCGAAAATCCATGCATTATATCATGGATCATGACACGTATGGAACGACGCCCGATACTCTCCTTAGTGAAGTACGGCGGGTGCACCGGTTCCGGCTGGGCCAGGGTGCGGGCCGCCACAATAATAAACTAAAATAAAATGGGAAAAAAGGGAGGAAAAAAGAGAGAGAAGAAAAAAGAAATTAAGCAAGAGAAAAAAATAGTAGGGCAAGATAAAAATAAATAAAAAAATGAAGTGGTTGAAAGCCTAGAAAAAATAAAGAAAACTAAAATAAAGTCTAGAAAGATAAAATAACTGTAAAAGATAAAATACAATAATGAACTCCATGCAATATAGGGTAACTACGCAATATAGAACGGAACATGCAACAAAGGAGAAACGGAAGTGTGAAAGTATGCAGCATTCATGGCAGGTGCATCCCTTCGGGGCAAGTGACTTGACGATACGAAGCGTGTGCGCTGACTCCATGTTATGGAGCGTGTGTGCTGACTCCATGTTACAGAGCGTGTGCACTGACTCCACGTTACGGAGCGTGTGATAGGACCCTGGGACATGAATTGCATACATGGAAAGAAAGAGCATGACATGTGATTTGATGTGATTGGGTGTGTGACACGGTATTGTGAAGGAGCATGCATCATAAAGTTGTGCATTGCATTTGGATATGTGACGATGTTATATTTATTTAATATTTATTTACCGTATAATTACTTTGCAAGTCTGATCGGATATGTGATATTTTCTTAATGTTATGCTTACTTTGCGATCAGATCAGGTATGTTTTATGTTACGATCCGTATTTCGAGGTGAGCGGAAAATGAAATAAAATGATAGAAAATAGAATGCAAATGCGATGTCGACAAAATTTGGGTGGATTTTAAATTTTTATTTAGGATTAATAAATACATCGACAATAAATTTGGGGTTAGAAATGCTCGGTAAAATAACCGAACGATAAGTTAACGATTATAGCAAGACTTGACAGAACCAGATAACGAACGTTTCAGACATGCGATACGGTTTAAATAAATTAGTTGGTAGCAACCTAAGTCGATATGTATAAATTAAACCAAATAAAAATACTCGATACGATAATTCCAATACACACTTTTGTCACATTTTTTTCCACTCTATCCTACATGGCACAAAAGACAAACTTTTTCCCCTCCCCAAAACCTTAGGCTGCCCCCTACTCCCCAAAAAAAAGTCAAGACTTCTTTCTCCTTTTTCTTACACACTCTTACTTTTCATCATTACCCATACCTAACTTTTCCCACCCATCACTTCACCAAAGTTTTCTTCTCTTTCCTTCCCTCCCTCTCATCTCACGTTATTTCCCATTCATTTCCCCCACTCTGTACTTTTTTTAATATAAAACTCATTCTTACACTATCTTCTTACACAATAATCCAAACCCAATCATTTCTCCCACCTTTTTGCAACCCACTCCACTCACTTTTCACTTTCCACTCTCCTCTCTATCACAATTCACCAGTAAATCCCAAGGAGGAGAAACCCTCTTCTTTTCTTTACAGTACACACTTCATTATTACACTCCAACTCATCTTCTTCCACCTTCTCTCCTCATTACACAACAAAACAATCCTTCTTCTCTTCTCTACATACTTCGGCCGTGACTCACCCAAGACAAAGAAAAGATTTCTTCTTCATCTCAACCCACATAACATGTCCTACACTAAGTTTAAACAACTCTTCATCATTCAAGTAAGGATTTAAGAGGTGTAACACTTGGAATAGAAGGAAAACCAAGGTAAGAAACTCCATGAATCTAGGCTAAGTTCTTCCATTCTTTCTTCATCTTCATAAGTTACACACTAACTCTATTTTATACTTTTGAAAAAAAATGAATAATGATGGAGGAAGAAGATATTTTTCTTCACAACCAAGTGAATAAACACTCATTTAAGTGTAAGAAAGTGAATCAAGGCAAGTATTCTTCCTAGATCCTACATGGATTTTCAAAGGCTAAGTTTATGTTTATGCCAAAGGTTGGATCATCATGTAGTATTTTCTTAGTTTTTTGGAAGATTTATGCTTAAGCAATACACACACACACACACACACACACACATATATATAAGCTATATACATACATATGCGCCATATATACATACACGCTCTATATGCACACACACGGCCAATACACATAAAAATGGTGTATATGCACAAGAAAAGTGAAATACACACACACATACTATACATATACGGCCTTAGGCCTATTTAATGGAAATAAAATGGTTTTAGTATATGTTATGTGTGTGTGTGTGTGTGTGTGTGTATATATGTATAATATATAGTAAAATATGTAGTATAATTAAGTATATATTTATTACATGTATACATACTCAAATGGACTAATTCTTGTTTATGATAATAAAATGATTTTTAGTATGTATAGGTATGTATATACATATGTATATAGATATATATACATGTGTTTGTATATGTTAAAATGATATATATATATATATATATTAATATGCATTCAAGCATATATACGGCCAATAGGCCTTTTTATGATATAGAAATGACTTTAATACATCTATATATATTTATTTATATAATATATGTATTACTATCTAAAATGAGTGAGGTATGTTTGGACTATAATATGCCATAATTTATATTTGCATATAATATGAAAGTATTTATAGATGGACATATATATATATATATGTGTATTTTTGGCCAATAGGTTTTTATTTGATAAAAATGGTTTAAACCCACTTTGTGAATATAAATATGTATTTATATATGAATTAATGTATAATAGTGCCCAAGATATGTATACTAAATAATATGAAATAAAAATGTACATATATAAGTATACATATACACTTTTCACCAATAATGTATTTAATATTAACATGATTTTAAAATATTTATATACAAATGTATATGTTACGATATGAAAATGAATAAGTTTTGGATGTTATATACTATATGATAAAATGATTATATGTATGTATGCACACTATATATTTCGGCAATATGACGCTCTGTAATAAATTGATTTATTTATATTGTATATGTATGTTTAGGTGTATAATATATATGTTAAGATATAAAAATAAATAAGTTTGGATATTATATAATTATCGTAAAATGATTTTATTTATGTATGCATAATATATATATTTTGACCATTATGCCTTTTATGATAAAATGACTTTAATATGTTATATGCATATGTATATATGTATATTATATATGTTAAGATATGAAAAATGCATAAGTTTTGGATATTATATAATATATCATAAAATGACTTTATGCATGTATACACTATATATATAAATCGGCCATTAGGCCTATTCTGATAAAATGATTTTATTATATTTCATAATTGTGTACATATGTACATATGTATGATATAAAAGTTAAGAATATAGAAAGAATGACCTTATTATGTTGTATATATATATTTATGAGATATGATAAAATATATATACTTTATTGTATCTATATACACTTAAAGAGCACTCACATGTATAAAAGTATATATTGTACATATAAAGATATATATATACACACACACACACGTTCAAATATGCTGCCGCCGCTGCTCATCAGGCGATCGCAAGCGCACTAGCGGCGCCAGCCGCCGACGCAGCCGGAACTCTATTTCATCCACTTCTTCATCGTCTGCGTCGTCCATACTTCAATTCTCTAATATTTTCGTGATTGTTATTTTCAGAAAGCTGCATTCTTTTTCCTATTTCGTGATCCAATGACAGCCCCGCCAACTTTCGCCGCAGTTGTCATCGGTGCAAAATCCTCAGGCAATATTGACATATCTCCGAAGACGGTGTCACACTACAAAGTCGTCCCATTGATATCATTTCTGGACTCCGAGATTGATGCCCTTGCTGCTCCATTCAAATATTCATTGGTAGGTACTTTTTGGCATGGCCGCCCTCCACTGAAAATTATCCGTGAAGTTTTTGAGAAGATAGGGTTTCATCATGATTTGCGTATCACCTTAA
Source organism: Eustoma russellianum (assembly GCA_036186865.1). Taxonomy (NCBI): domain Eukaryota; kingdom Viridiplantae; phylum Streptophyta; class Magnoliopsida; order Gentianales; family Gentianaceae; genus Eustoma; species Eustoma russellianum. The sequence continues at coordinate 31,815,065 of AP025050.1, forward strand.
TTGATCAAACACACATTTTGCTGAATTTTCACAATGAAGCTGATTATTTACGTTGTTTCTATAGACGTTCATGGCATATTTTGGGTTGCCATATGCGTATTACCAAATGGACAGTTGATTTTGATCCTACTGCTGATGTCCCTATTGTCCCCATATGGGTTGCCTTCCCTGGTCTTCCAATTCATTTGCATCGTCGTGAAGCTCTTTCTGAGATTGTTCGCCCTATTGGTTCGCCCATCAAATTGGATATGGCTACATCGGATGGACTCCGACCTTCCATCGCTCGGGTTTGTGTAGAGGTTGATGTTTCTCAAGAACTTCCCCAGAAAATTTATTTGCAGGCAAAAAATCGGTTTATACTGCAGTCGGTCATTTATGAGGATCTCCCCATGTTCTGTACTGCATGCCGCCGATTGGGCCATGCACCCGGCGCATGTACAACCACATCTTCCTCGTCGGTGCCACCGCCGCCGCCGCCCCCTCCACCACGTCCAAAATCTCAACGTTGGACACCCATCAAAAAGAAGAAAGTGGTTGATCCAGCAATAGCTGATCCACCATCTGCGGCATCCCCACAGGCCCCCACGGAAGTTCGCCCTACAAAGGCTGTAAACATACTTGATCATGACATTGACACCCATGCTGAAGTATATTGTGATGCTCCAGAACCGCCACTCCAGCCCGACCAGGTCCAAGATGAACTGGGTCATGCATCGGACACGGAATTGCCTTATGAGGGTACAACTGCAGATTTACCTTATGTGGCAAATGAGATTGCTCGATGCATGCAGTTAATCCCTCCGTCTCCAGATGAGGATATATTGCTCTCACGCCTACAGGAATCGGTTGAGGAGGCTGAGTTTATTCCAGTGGTCCCTCGTCGAAAACGCCGTGCGCGGAAAGATTTGCCCCCTTTGCCGCCATCCACAATACTCACGCGAAGCGCGTCGTTGGTCTTACAGGGAAGTGCTTCTACTATATCTCAATGAATACGTTAATATGGAATATCAGAGGCATGCGTGCCCCTTTACCTAGATTGCGACTTTTGATTACAAAACATCGTTTGCATTTATTAGCTCTTATTGAACCTAAGCATGCTCCTTCAAATATTGCTGGGTTTGGTTTACGTCTTGGTTGTACAAGTTGGTATGCTTCTCAGTCTGAACGAATTTGGTTTTTCTAGCGTGATTCTGAGTTTTGTTTGCTTGCTACAGAGGATCAAGATCAAGTAGTACATTTCACATTATTTTTTCTTCCGCTCCAGCTTACTTTTGTCTTCTCAGTGGTGTATGCAAAGCACACATGCATTACGTCGTGATCTTTGGCATTCTTTATGTGACTTTGCTACATCTTCCACTTTGCCTTGGTTAATTGGATGTGATTTTAATACATTTCGAGCGCTTGAGGACCATCGGGGTCGGTCACATCCCCCTCTGACTACCTTGCAGGATTTTAATGACTGTATCGAGCTTTGTTCTCTTATGGCACCGCAATATCAGGGACCAAGGTTTACTAGGGCAGATGGCAGGGGACTTGGCCGAGTTCATCGCAGATTAGATTAGTTATTTGTCAACTCCTCATTTCAAGATATGTTTCCAGACATGCAGTTAACACATCTTCCGTCGGTTGCTTTGGATCACACACCGTTACTCTTTGCATGTCGACTTACTATGGCAACTGGCCGTCGCTCTTTCCGTTTCTTGGACTCCTGGCTACTTCATCAAGATTTTCACTCCTATATGCAGGATGCATGGTTATCATATCCGACTACAGGAGGTATGTATGGTTTTTATTCGAAGTTATTTTCCTTGAAGCGGGACATTCAAAGGTGGAATAAAGAAATCTTTGGACATATTTTTAATAACCTTATGCATGCGGAATCACATCTGAATAATGCTGAGGCTAGTTGGGATGCTAACCCTAATGATGAAACTCGTGAGACATATTCTCTGGCAAAAGCCGAATATTTACGGGCATCTACTTATGAACTACATTTTTAGAAGCAAAAGGCGAGAATAAAATGGCTTAAAGAGGGTGACGCAAATACCCGATATTTTTATTCTATTGTCAAAGGGAGGCGTACGCATCTTCGCATCCAGCAAATTCGCTCCTCCACTGGTACACTGTATACGACGTCGGATGATATTATGGCGGAAGCCATCTTTTTCTATACTGCCTTATTTGCATGCGAGGCCACACATAATCATTCATCCATCCTCTCACATATCCCTTCTACGATAACGGAGGCAGACAATCATATGCTTACATCATTAGCGACGGCAGTAGAGGTCAAGGAAGCAGTTTGGCATTTAGATCCTCAGAGTGCAGCAGGCCCAGATGGATTTCATGGTACATTTTACCGATATTGTTGGTCAATTATACATTTAGATGTGTTTAAAGCTGTGCAGGAGTTTTTTCTTGGAGTACCACAACCATCTGTCATGGCTAGTGCGTTGATTACTTTGATACCCAAGATGCAGTCGCCGCAAACTTTCAGTGATTTTCGCCCTATCTGTCTCACAAATTTTCTGAGTAAAGTATGCATAAGGATTATTGCCACACGATTGGGCACACTGCTTCCTAAATTGATACCTCCGGAGCAGACAGGTTTTTTGCCTGGTCATGATATTTCTTCACAAGTTCTCAGGGCGCATGAGATGATACATAAGCTAGATAAGGGTGGATCTCAGTTATGCTTAAAACTGGATATGATGAAAGCTTTTGATCGAGTCAGCTGGGAATACCTGTAATTATTATTAAGACAGTTTGGTTTCTCCAATTTCTTTATTCGACTAATCCTCAATCACTTGTGCGCCACTACACTATGAGTTTTGATAAATGGCCAACCTTCCACTTCTTTTATGCCGTACAGAGGGATTAAGCAGGGTGACCCATGTCCCCTTTGCTCTTTATTCCGTATTCAGAAGGTTTTAGCAGGGGCATCAAAGCCTTGGTACATTCTGGTGCACTACAGCCTTTTCGCTTAGGCCGTATCCCGTTTGCTATTACCCATTTAGCATATGCAGATGATTTACTTATCTTTCTGAGGGGCACACAACAAAATTTACGACGCTTTCACTCTTTTTTATCTATGCATGAAGCGGCATCGGGGCAAAAGATTAATTTCCAAAAGAGCAGTTTCATTCCCTCTGCTAGCACTTTATTGCACCAACGTCGCTCTTTTGAAACAATCTTAGGCATGCGGTGTACGGCTCTACCATTTTGATATCTTGGATCGTATTTGCATAAAGGTATAAATCGCTCCAGATATTGTACATCTCTATTGCAACAAATTGATGATTGCATTCAGGGCTGGCACAATCGTTTTCTTTCCATGGCCGGACGCTTGGTGCTACTCCGCTCAGTGATTTTGGCCCTTCCTCTTCATATTTTTGCGGCAGGTGGTCTGCCAAAGTCGGTTATCGAGGTCATTGAATGGAAGATGTCATCCTTTTATTGGGGCAATCGACACTATTGGGTAGCATGGCCTAAAATTACTTTGCCACTAGCCGAAGGTGGCTTGGGCCTCCATGATCTTACCACTTTGCAGATGGCTTATCATTGTCGCATTTGGTGGTCATATCAGCAGCAGGATACATTATGGAGTAAGTACATGCATATTAAATATGGCGGCAGAGGTGACTACCGCCCTCGGCTACCGGATTCACCTGTTTGGAAGCTCATTTGCAGAATCCATGCTACTTGCATTGCACAGACTGAAGGTTCAGGCTCTCATCTTACATGGAGACCCACGGCAACCGGAGAATTTTCTTTGAAAACAGCTTACGACATTTGCCGTGTTTCAAAGCCCACACTGCTCTCTTCTAAATTCATTTGGTTTAAGCATCATTCCTCATCCATAAGATTATTCTTATGGCGCATTTTCCATTCCGCTTTGCCTTTTGAGGATTATATTGCCCGTTACTCTACAACACGACCTACACAATGTCCTTTTTGTAAACTTCATTCAGCCACGGTAGATCATGTTTTTCTTTACTGCAGCAACATTCGTCTCATTTGGGATTTCTTCGTTATGGAACTATAAGGTATATCGCCAGTTTCATTGCACCTTCGTCAATACTTGTTGTCTTGGTGGTATCGATCTACGTTTTTGTCGCTTTTTGGGATTTTAAAGATAGTCATTCCGGCTATTGTTGTCTTTAATATCTGGCGAACTTATGCAACGTTGGTATATGGTGAATCTTCTTCATTTGCTCCATCTGCACTTCGAGCTGCTATACATTCTGATATCAAGATGTGGATCAAATCTATACAAGGCTCAAACATTGCGACGGGTCCCTCTCTCCGTCTTTCATGGATTCCCCGAATTCAGTCTCCACGCCTCCAAATCGTCCGATGGCAAACCCCACCGTCTGGTAGGTTAAAGTTAAATATTGATGCATCAGTTGGCAGGTCCTACGCCTCCGGTGGGGCGATTCTGCGTGATCATCTCGGATTCTGTGTGGGAGCGATTCCTTTTCGTCTTCCTCACTGTACGCCGATTGCAGCAGAAATACAGGCAGCATTGTTTGGCCTACTATATTTCCTTCCATTATATCGTACCATTATCTTAGAGTCTGACTATGCCCAAATGGTCTCAAGACTGAGACAACCACACTCCATCTTTGGAAACTATCATCTTCGCCTCTTGCGGACACTGATTCATCAACACGGTCTGGCCTTTGATCATGTCTATAGAGAAGCTAATATGGTGGCACACTATCTAGCTCAGCATGCGATGATGTTTCCCCAGACTAGCTCCTTTTCGAGTCACAGTCTCCCATCACTCGTTCGTGGTACTGTTGCTTTGGACCTCTCCTCTGTACATTTACGGTTTCCTTAGTGGCTACAGTCTTCCATATGGATTGGCATGCCTTTGCAGATTCTGCCTGTGCCCTACTTGGTACAGGCAGACCGGGTATGGTCTGCTTTCGAATTGTTGTACACATTTTGCTGTATCTCATTATTCTTTTTAACTCAGCCATTTCTTTATCTTGTGCATGGACGAGATCACGACCTACATCTACATCTGGCTCAATCATCGACGTCACAGCTCTCTCCACTGGAAAGCATGGTGCACATCACGTGCGGGATTCATCGTGGTTTTCTTTTCCGTTGTTGTATTCGTCTCGAAATGAATTTTCATTTATTTTAAGCGATAGCGCCTATCAACACTCCATTGATATAAATATGTACGCTTTTTCCTTTGCCAAGGTTTTATCCACAAGGGTGGTTTTACTTGGCAAGGTTTTAATGCAGCATATCATATGTCAGTTGGATGTTGATAATCATATACTGCTACTATCGCCATACTTTTATGTTTTGTAATAAGGTATTCCTCTGCCATAAGTGAGGACTTATACTAATAAAATCTCTTTTACCAAAAAAAATATACACACGTTCAAATACGATGTTATGACAAATGACTTTATTTCATATTATTTATATTCATTGTAGGACCTCAGGCGCTACCAACTCTCCCAAAACCAATTGGTGACAGGAGATGCACATACCTTAGCCTTATAGTGGATTCAGCACACACAAGGGCCCACGGCATTCGACTGTGACTTGGCCCACACGGCCTATGCCACGGGACAATTGTTGCACCTAACAATCTCCCCCTCAGCAATTGCTCCTGCTAGGAATCGAACCCGTGACCTTGGCTCTGATACCACTTGTCACCAAGCTATAAAATGAGTACACCATCAATTCCACCTGTTTATACACATTTTTGGATCAATATATACATATCAACTCAGATTTTTGAAGAAGAAATCACCAAATAATTATTGACAAGATTATGTCAACATGTAACGCCAAAATTCCCAATATTTCTTCTTGTATGTTGTGATCATTTGCGCACCTTGAACACCTTTGATATTTCTGTATAATGATGATAAATATGCTCCCATAACATATATAAAAGATTCTTCAAGAAAGAAATAGAATGTGACATCACAACTCGTCACATATCACGCTATAGTCAATAAATCATCATTTGAGAGAGATAATAGAAAAATCACCAAATAATCTTCAGGATAATAATAAATCAACTTCAGAATGAATATAAGAATATACTCAAGAGATTCCTTGAGTGAGAATACCAAAAATACCCTTGGGGGTAAAATGACCAAAATACCCCTGGTATGTGAAAACTCCAGAAATGACCCAGGTGGTCAGAAATAATCATGATATCACCTTTGTCATGATAAATAATATAAGAACACATCTTTGAAATGTTTTCACCATATGAAGTTCCTACAAAACTCAAAATTCCAATTTTTCCTTTTTTGGTAAGTTGTAGAAACTTCCAAGGCATGTTAGTCACAATGCAATTATAAACATCAAAAACACATAATAATCACATAATGAACATATACAAATCATGTACAAATGAAGACAACCACTTTAACACATTTTAGAAAAATATTTCTAAAAACCCTAGGCATCGATCGATCGAAGTGTCTCAGCTTCAGAGATCGATGTCTCACAGAAAGGTTCAGGATTTGTCTCTGACCTACATCGATCGATCGAAGTGAGGGTTTGATGTATACATCGATCGATCGATGTGTCTCAGGTTTAGAGATTGATGTCTCACAGAAAGGTCTTGAACTTTTTTGCCTTACATAGATCGATCGATGTGCAACAACCTGAGAGATCGATGTCAACTTTTTCAACTTTTAATCACATATAAAACCATGTGATATTTTTATTCAATCAACACTTAAAATCATGACCTTGAAAATTATCCAAATATATTTCTCAACATTCATATGTGTAATAAATGATAATGTGTAAATTATGATATAAGTTATGAAATTCCTAGATGGTATATTATAGTAATTAGGAATTATATGTTCTATGCACCTAAGTTATGAATTATAAGATACATGTGTAGATTAGATATTAAGGAAGTATGGATATGATATTTTCTTTAAGTTATGATAAGTAGACTGTAAGTAAATAAGTGATGATACCAGCTGTAGTATGGCCAAGATACCCTCATTCGACCGAGTCTCATACTGCATGAAATGAAAGTTTGAAAAGTGATTTTGTCGCATTACATGTTTAAAAGTTTATATGCACGTGGATAATAAACGCGAGACGCTTTGATTCCATCGACACACGATATGTTATGTTACGATTATGATTATGTTATGTTCGCCAGCGTGACATCGATACCGGGGTGGCAGGTGTCAGGGGCATATGATTACATTTATGGACGAGTGTAACACCGGGTATTGGGCACGAGATCTCCGCCATAGCGCATCACCGTTAGTACATGTACATATGTTTATGATGTTTTATGTTGTAAATGCACTATATGGGGAATAAATCGGTTCGTCATGCGTTAGTATTCCTACGAAGTGCTATAGCCATCATGAAATGTTATGTTTTTGGTTTATGAAATGAAAGTCATGTCATCATTTATGAAACGGCAAGTTATGTATGTTTTCGGAAGGAAATGATGATATGTTTACGAAAAGTCATGTTTTATGCCTCATGTCAGGAAATGTTTATGAAAGCCATGTTTTATGCATCATGTCATGATCATGTCACCTTAGGGTTATGATTAAGAATTCCTTAAGTCTATGATGGCACTACAATGATCAATTTAGTGTTTACGCATTAAAGTGGAGTACATGTAAGATATGCGAGGATAGTTTAAGTTATGGATTAGAGCTAAGTATGGATACTATATGGTGTTACGAATTAAGTAGAACGAGATGCTACTATGTTATGTTTTGAAATTTTCCTTATTTACCTGCTTTTTGTTTACAGTTATGCTATGATACTTGTTAAAATGTATATTCGATATTTATAGTTATTATGATTTGTCACCCCCGTCTCCCCATGCATGATCCACATGTCGTATCTAGTGGGACTACTTGCTGAGCGAATAAAAGTTGGCTATCGCTTATACTTGCCTTGACACTTTACAGATAACAGGTACCATTATACAGGCTTGTTGAGGACAGGTCAGGTAGCCACTGGTAATGACGAAGTGTACCGCGAGATTAGCCTTGAGAATGTAGGTTTTGGTTCATGATGTATTTTAGAAGATTTCAGTACTCTGTATCTTATGGATTGCATGGATTTAACGATGAAATGTATTAAATGTCGGTTATGATTTGTTTATATTATGATGCTTCCACTTATCGATTCATTATTCGTGTCGACCGCACATGTATAGTATTGATGCCTTGTATTCCTCATAGTAGAGTACAGCAGATGCACCGAGTCAGAACCCTGGTTTCGCGGGGCGCTACAGGTGGTATCAGAGCAAAGGCTCCAGATCCACCGCGGACACATAAGTAAACAACGACATGAATTTAAGAAGTGATCTTAGAATTTAAGAAATGATCATAGACGTAAGAAACGATCTTAGATAAGAGTGACAGCCTTAGTATAAGAAAAATAGAACGGTATTAGGCAGATATGAGAAACCAGAAAGTATGAGTAGGTCATTTAGGCTTTCCGACATTTATACAGGTCAAGTCACTGGAATACCTCAATTCTATTTTTCTGTTAATAACATAGTAGTTATAAACTGTAATTTCCACAATTTTAAGTTTAGCTCTAATTGGGATAATATTTAGAGATAGTGATAGAATTTCGTAGGCTGATTAAGATATGATATGTAGTAGAACTACAAGCAGTGATTTATAAGAATTATGATGATTAGAGTTTGGCAAATATATTGTACAAATAGTACGCGTATGAATAAGACGATGAAATTAGAAATTTTCAGAGTAGGTCAAAGATGTTAGTCGCATTAGGGATGTAAATTCATAGTGATAAGAGTACGATTATATAAATAGAGATGAGGATATAATGAGTTAGGCCACATCGGGAGCTAAATTATGAATTTAAAAAGTCGTCGGATTATCTGACTAGAATTAGTATGCGTAAGTTGAATCGGAGTAAGCGTGACTAAATTTAAGTCGATATGAATTAACTGGATTAGGGTTAGCGGCTAAAATTGGTAAGTATAAAAGTTACTGTAACACGCAGAAATATGAGGTTGTAGAATACCTAAGCGGATTGATAGGAGGTATACGAAAATTGTGAATTAAGAAAAATTTTATCATAAGTCGGTGAATACTAAGTTGAATCATAGGCGAATAAGAAATGACGCTAGAAATTAAGTGTTCAAATCATTAAGGACAAAATCGATGCAACCCCTAAGTTTCGAGGACGAAACTTCTTATAAGGGGAGAAGAATGTTACGACCCGTATTTCCGGGTCAGTGGAAAATGAAATAAAATCATGAAAAATAGAACACAAATGTGATGTCGATAAAATTTCGGTGGATTTTAAATTTTTATTTAGCATTAATAAATACATCGACATTAAATTCGGGGTTAGAAACGCTCGGTAAAATAACCGAACGATAAGTTAATAAATATAGCAAGACTTGACAGGACTAGATAACGAACGTTTCGAACATGCAATACGGTTTAAATAAATTAGTTGGTAGCAACCTAAGTCGATAGATATAAATTAAACCAAATAAAAATACCCGATACGATAATTCCAATGCACACTTTTGTCACATTTTCTTCCACTCTATCCTACATGGCACAAAAGACAAACTTTTTCCCCCTCTCCAAAACCCTAGGCCGTCCCCTACTCCCCAAAAAAAGTCAAGACTTCTTTCTCCTTTTTCTTACACACTCTTGCTTTTCATCTTTACCCATAGCTAACTTTTCCCACCCATCACTTCACTAAAGTTTTGTTCTCTTTCCTTCCCTCCCTCTCACCTCACGTTATTCCCATTCCTTTCCCCCCACTCCATTCCTTTTTTTAAAACAAAACCCATTCCTACACTATCTTCTTACACAATAACCCAAACCCAATCATTTCTCCCACCTTTTTCCAACCCACTCCACTCACTTTTCACTTTCCTCTCTCCTCTCCATCACAATTCACCCGTAAACCCCAAGGAGGAGAAACCCTCTTCTTTTCTTTACACTACACACTTCATTATTACACTCTAACTCATCTTTTTCCACATTCTCCCATCATTACACAACAAAACAATCCTTCTTCTCCTCTCTACATATTTTGGCCGTGACTCATCAAAGACAAGGAGAAGATTTCTTCTTCATCTCAACCCACATAACAACTTCTACACTAAGTTTAAACAACCCTCCATCATTCAAGTAAGGATTCAAGAGGTGTAACACTTGGAATAGAAGGAAAACCAAGGTAAGAAACTCCATGAACTTTGGCTAAGTTCTTCCATTCTTTCTTCATCTTCATAAGTTACTCACTAACTCTATTTTGTACTTTTCAAAAACGTGAACAAGGATGGATGAAGAAGATATTTTTCTTCACAACCAAGTGAAGAAACCCTCATTAAAGTGTAAGAAAGTGAATCAAGGAAAGTATTCTTCCTAGATCCTACATGGATTTTCAAAGGCTAAGTTTATGTTTATACCAAAGGTTGGATCATCATGTAGTATTTTCTTAGTTTTTTGGAAGATTTATTCTTAAGCAATATATATATATATATATATATATATATATATATATATTTTGAATAAAGGCGGTAAGAAAAATCCTCCTGATGTGCGCTCTGGCGATCAAAGGCGGCGGCTTTTAGCCATCGCCGATCATCTTCTCAGGCACTCGATCAGCACCACTCTTTCATCTCCTTGATCTCCTATATCATCTCGTAGCCTATACGCTCTATTTACTTATACAACAATCGCAGCAATGGCGGCGGATCCGCCGTTACCACAAACCGGAAAGCATCAAACTTTTGCCTCCTTATTCAAGACATCATCTACTTCCGCAATTGTTGATAAAACAGTACTCAGGTATAAGGGAAGTCCTATGATTTCTTTTTCGGATGATGAAATCAACGCATTGGCTGAGCCATACAAATTGGCATTGGTTGGATCATTTTGGTATGGTCGGCCTCCTTTGGCTACTATTCGTTCCACGGTTGATCGCATTGGCTTTAATGGCATAGTACGTATTGGATTATTAGATTCAAGTCATATACTGCTAGAGTTTACGCAGGACCAGATTATTTGCGTTGTTTCTCTCGTCAAAGCTGGATGATCGCCGGAAAATATATGCGGGTGACAAAATGGACGCCAGACTATGATCCCAAAATCGATGTACCCATTGTCCCGGTATGGATATCTCTCCTTGGCTTACAGTCCATTTCCATCAAAAGGATGCGCTATTTCAAATTGGGAAAATGGTGGGCACACCCATGAAGTTAGATAATGCTACTACCGAATGCCTTCGTCCGTCGGTAGCAAGACTGTGTGTTGAAGTGGATATCTCAAAAGATCTGCCATCACGGGTATACATTCAATTGTCCTCCAGAACCATATCACAGCCAGTGACGTATGAGGATCTCCCATTATACTGTTCTTCATGCATGCGTTTAGGTCATATATCGGATAATTGTGGGAAAGATATAGATGCGCCTGCTTTAGTGCAGAACGTTGCCCCAAAAACTGCAGAAAAACAAAAAGATACAAGATGGACTCCAAAGAAAATTCCTGCAACTAATGTGAACACTACAATACATACAGCAGATACTCAACCAGTAGAGGATAGCAGTCAACCTTGCCCCTCTCAACCTTTTCACATTAACTTGCAATCTCCAGAAATGTTGCCAACAGATCATAATTCTTTATCTCAGAATTTGTCACGTTTGCGAAGTATTGACGACATCATCGTCGGTGATTATCCGCCAGACCATATATATTTATCCACAGCCAAAGATGATTCGCACATATCGGTATACAACTGTTCATCTATCTCAACAGAGGACGAGTTTGTCAATTATGTCACAAACATTGTATAATCTGTGATTATTGATGATGCGCATAAACGCTTACAAAATCAACCATCCACGAGTACATCATCACCAACAGAAACTGTATCTGAGGGCCAATTTTATGTTCCTCCTAGGCTACTTCGGCTTAGAGCTCGAAATATTGATCCAGCTTCACCACCAACTACAAGATCACGAGCAGCGCTCTCAAACTCCTTTGATATTTTATCTCATCAATGAATATGCTGATTTGGAATGTTCGAGGTATACGAACCTCCCTCCCGCGATTACTATCCTTGAATCGTCAACATCGTTTTCATATATTAGTAGTTATTGAGCCAAAGAAAAGAGCCTCAGATTTAACGTCACATCGTCTTCAACTGGGTTTCTCCCATGCTATGTCAGTAAATAATGATAACGCTTGGATATTCTGGAGACATTCTTTACTACAACTAGAAGATCAACGCATAGGCAATCAAAATCATTTGCTGAGATTTAATTTCTTACCTACTGGAGAGTCATTTGGTGTACAATAGTCTATGCGCTTCACACAATTATGGCACGTCGGCCTTTATGGGATGATCTTTCATTATTTCATTCAACCCTAGACAAACCTTGGATTGTTGGTGGAGATTTCAATACATATTTATCATTAGATGAACATCAAGGTAGATCGGTTCCTGCTCTACGAACTCTACAGGACTTTAATGACTTTGTAGCTGCAACAACATTGCGAAATATTGCATATCAAGGATCTCCTTTTACATGGTCAGACAGTAGAGGTTTGGGCAGAGTCAGTCGCAGATTAGACCGCTACTTATGTTCAGCAAATTTCTTCGATCTTTTCTCAAGAGTTCATTATCAACATTTGAACCGTACTTCTTCGGATCATGCTCCTATATTCTTACAATGCAAGCTAGAAACCAGAAGACTTTCATCATCATTCAAATACTTAGATGTCTGGACAACACATCAAGATTTCGACGATTTTGTCAAACATCAATGGCAATCATTCCCTACGGTAGGGGAAATGTGGGGGTTATATGACAAGCTGGGAAAGTTGAAGACACAATTGAAGCTTTGGAACAAAGATGTATTTGGTAATATATTTGATGCTGTGGTTGCAGCTGAGGAGGAAGTAACGAGCCGAGAAAGATTATATGATGCACATCCATCAGAAGATACACGAGCAGCATATCATTATTCGATGAGTCAACTGCGGCTGGCTCAGAAACGAGCCATGCTATATTGGAAACAAAAAGCGAATGTTAAGTGGATGAATGAAGGGGATGCCAATACCAAATTTTTCCATCAAAAAGTGAAGGAGAAGCGATATCGACAATGCATTCACAGTATTCGAAGATCTGATGGTGTTGAATTAGACTCCCAACCGGATATTGAAGATGAAGCAGTATGATACTTTCAACATTTATTTAAGCAGAGCCAACAAGTAACTATGAGGAGATATTGCAATATGTGCCACAATTAGTTTCTGGTGAAGATAACGCTGACTTACTTCGTATGCCAGAGATTTCCGAAGTTAAGCAAGCCATATGGGACTTGAGTCCATCTAGTGCAGCTGGACCGGATGGTTTTCCTGGGTCCTTCTACAGGCATTTTTGGAATGTTATATCTATGGATGTTTACAAAGCAATTCAGGAATTCTTCATAGGAATTCGGCCTCCTGCTAAACTAGCATCTGCACTCATTACGTTGATACCAAAGGCCAATCCTCTTTCCTTTGCCGAATATAGACCCATCTGCCTCACAAATTTCATGGCTAAGTCCATCACAAGATTACTAGCCACACGTATATCACGTTTGCTGCCAAAACTTATATCACCAGAATAAGCTGGTTTCATGAAAGTAGAGATGTAACTGAGCAAATACTTTTGGCCCAAGAAATGGTGCATCTAATGGACAGACCATTGCGAGGAGGTCACATTCTAATCAAGCTTGATATGGCAAAGGCATTTGACAGAGTTTGTTGGACATTCTTACGTCTCATTCTGGCAAAAATGGGTTTCCATCCACGTCTTATTCGAATGATTATGAACAATCTTGATGCAACAAAATGTTCAGTCTTAGTTAATGGAAGCACAACATGTTCCTTTCCAATTAAAAGGGGAGTCAAACAGGGAGACCCTCTCTCTCCACTATTGTTCATACTAGCCTCAGAAGGTTTTTCACGTGGACTTAATACTTTGATGCGTAATGGAACTATTCGAGGTTTTCAATCTGGCAGAGTCCCTTAGGTAACACACCTTGGTTTCGCTGATGATTTAGTCATTTTCTTGAATGGCAGTGCCCGAAACTTGCATCAATTTTGTCTATTTCTAGATTCTTATCAGACAGCCTCTGGACAGTTGGTTAACTTGCATAAGAGTCAAATAGTTGTGAGTGCAGGAAGACAAGGCTCAAGAGTTTCACAATCACTTGGCATGAGACTTGCTAATTTTCCAATCAAATATCTGGGAACATTCTTACATAAGGGTATTAATAGGGCGGCATACTGCACTTCCTTAATACAGCATGTAGACAATGCTCTTAATGCTTGGTCTGCCAAGTTACTCTCTATGTCAGGCAGATTGATTTTGGTCCGTCATGTTCTCTGCACAATGCCACTTCATATAATGGCCAGTTCTACACTGCCAAAGAGTGTTATCAATGCTTTGTCTCGCAAAATGGCAAACTTTTTATGGCAAGGTGGACATCATTGGATATCATGGGACACAATATGTAGTCCAACAGAAATGGGTGGACTGGACATAAGGCATTTATCCACACTACAGCAAGCTTATAACTGTAGACTCTGGTGGAGATATCACCACTCATCCACGTTATGGACTCAATTTAGCCGGGCAAAATATGGACGACGATCAACATTATATGCTCATATATACGACTCCCCTACTTGGAAACGCATATGTTCCATAGATTCATTTATGATACGACATGTACAGCATACTCCGGATGGCTATGTATGGTTGGCAGACACCAACGGACAATTCTCAATCAAATCATCATGCCTAAAATTAACCACACCATCAAATGTCTCATATCCAAAACATCTCTGGTGGAAGACTTTACCTCTCGGGTGCAGAATATTTATATGGAGATTATGGAGATGTGCACTACCTATTCCTGATAATATGCGGCGTTGGCAATCTATCTTTCCTACTCAATGTGCATTTTGCAAAAAAGAGACGGAAGATATGAATCATCTATTCTTAACATGTGAAAATATATATCTCTTGTGGCAAGAAATTTCTATCATATTTTTTGGTCCCCTCCCAGCGGGAGCATCAATACGTAGTTACATGATGCAATTGTGGAGCGCATCATCTTCAAATACAATGTTGGGCCAACTGCGAGCGATAGTTCCATCATTGGTAGCGTGGGCAATTTGGAAAGAGTATGCTACTATTAGATTTGGTGCTGAAGTTTATTCTAGTCATCGACTACATCAGAAAGCCAAGGACCATATATACACGTGGTGTGACGCAACAAAGAACAGGAAATTCTCACAGCATATACCACATCTGGTAACACAACATTTTTCTCCAAAGATACCAAGAAAGCTGCCTACGATTGTACGTTGGAAACATCCTCCTACAGGAAGATTAAAGCTCAATGTAGATGCAGCAATATCTAACAAATATGCAGCTGCAGAAGCGATATTGAGGGATCATCAAGGCAATTTAATCTATGCAGCATGCTTTGGTTTACCACCTGCACCTCCCATACGAGCGGAATTAATGGCACTGCAATTTGCCATTATCTACTATGCGATGCGCTACAATCAATTATGGGTAGAAACAGATTGTAAACAGCAACTCCGGAATCTTTCAAACCCATCAAATTTTACTGGACCATATGCAGCAGATTTACAGCGTACACTCAGATTTCTACGCATAAATGGCGCAACAACTCAACATTGTTTTCGGAAAAGCAACACAGCAGCTCATAAACTAGCTACATATGGATTTCGCTCCTCAGGAATCACTCTTTACACCATGATGGAATCCTTGCCACCTGAAGTCAGAGGGGCTATATTGATGGATAATACATTACCATCCCTTCGATTTTAATCATATAACTCAGAATGAGCTGGCGCAATATGCATATGGTTTCCTATGTCTTGGCTAGACATAGGCAACGTCGGTATGACTTCACACTAAAACTGTTTTATTTCTTTCAACTTTGCTGCACACTGCTTAATCCTTCTTATACTTTTCTCATGCATCTTTTTGCTGAGGGACATGACGAGTGTATGCACAAATTCAGGCAACAAAATCATCTAGCGCATTCACAAATTTGGTTGCTTGTATTCTGGTTGAATACAGGCAACGTCGGTATGTATTGCATTCTCTACAGTATATTAGTAGTATTTTCATATAACCTCTGGTTCACTTTATCGTTGTTTTGTGCTTTTGGGACGTCAAACTGGGTACAACATTCCACATGGCAACAACAATGTTTCTGCAAGAAATACGCATATAGCACAAACGGCAGACCACATTGGCATCAACAGCAGCATTATCGACATCCTTTGTGTCTTCAGGGACTCATCCGTGATATACAACAATTGCATTACACTTTTCCAGTACATTCACTAGCCAATTTTCTGCGTAGCATGTACATTTTTAAATTGTTATTTTGTTTATCTTGGGAGAGTCTCCCGCCATAGCTAGGGCTACAATGTAACCACGGTATTCCTCCGCCACAAGTGAGGGTTTGATATATTAATAAAACACCAGGACGGTGCCGCCCGTCTTTCAACTAAAAAAAATTTGAATATAGGTGGGATTTTATTGAAATAATAATTCCTCACTTGTGGTGGAGGCAAACCATATTACAAAAATGTATATCATACGAAAAACAGAAGTGTAAAGTAGCGATGATATGCAGTCTCCAATCACATATGATATGCCTCATTAAAACATTGCCAAGTAAAACCACCCTTGTGGATAAACCCTTGGCGAAGGAAAAGCGTACATATTTATATCATTGGAGTGGCATTGTCTAACTGCTAACGCTAAGTAATTGAATATGATACATAACAAGTCTGCATTGGTATCTCCTTTTTGGTAATGATTGTGATGAAGGATGTTGCAAAGCCATCGGAGAAGGAAGGCAGTATTTGTAGTTGATAATGCTGTAGCATACTCTGTCCAGCCATTGATTCTCCGCAGAAAGAGATTCCAGTATTGCAGAATAAATAACTTTGAGTATGTTCCTCGCAAGAAAGCAACACAAGACTCATTAGTGGTAGCCAATGTAATGTGGAAGTGCCAAATAATCGTATAAGAAGTCCAGCAACACACCAATGTTGCCCGAAGTCCAAAGACTGCGAGCAACAAAGTAAATAAATCGCTATGATGGAATGAATTTTTAGCAACCGTACGTACCAGAGTTGCCTGTACCAGAAGAGTACAGGCAACAAAATAAATTGGCAGGCCGTAGAATCTAGGTGCGTAATACATGTAGAACACCATCTGTATGATAGAATCCACGCGCCATGTTGGGCAGCTGATTTGAGGACGTAAAGAGTTTTGTGGCAGGCGATATTCGTGCAAATTGGCTTAAATAATGGGCAACCATGTTGATCTCTCTAGGGATATAAGTAAGCTGACTATTCGTAAGACTGAGAAATAACTACAAACGCTTGTATTCAAGCAATGCCGTCATGTGAGTATTCGGATGTGTGACTTGAAGGCAATCTGTTTCAATGATGAGATTGCGATGTAGTTGTCCAAAGAACATGATACTATATAGAAGGGCCTGTATTTCCGCTCTAAGGGGTGATATACTAGGCAGTCTAAATGAAAGAGCTGTTATCATGCGTCCTTGTGAATCACGCAAAGTTGATCTGGCTGAAGCATAAGAATTGGTAGCTGATACATCCACATTTAGCTTTAATTTACCAGACGGGGGAAGCCTCCATTTGAGCGGCAGTATTATTTTTGGCCGCAGCTTTGTAGAGAAACCAGCATCAATGAGGGAGGTTGCATATTGCGCTAACGGTGTACCATGCAAGGTGGTAGTCCAGTCGTAGCATGATTGACGAGTAAGTTTGAAAATGTTTGTGAGTGGTAGGTCCGCATCTCCATATATATGATTAGTATAGACCCGCCAAATAGACCAACACAAAATTATAGGACCAACAATGCGAAGATTACCTTTAAGTGTTCTAGCGGAGGATGAGAGCCACCATTGCAGCAACATAGATCGAGGAGTGGATGAAATAGACAGTGGTCCATCAAGAAGAATCGACAATTGTAGCCATGCCGAATTGACTATATTACATGTAATGAATAAGTGTTCGAGAGTAGCTGAAGCGCTGCGGCAAAATGGACAAATAGTGGGACAAATGACTGAAAGTTGTCGCAGATTGTCTTCAATTGGGAGTGCATAGTGCAATAATCTCCAGGTAAAGATACTTATGGATTTTGATATTCCACGCCACCATACAGATTTGTGCGATAAAAGTTTCGCACGAGTTGGTCGAACATCATCATATGCTTGTCAAATGGAGAAAAGTCCAGAGGCACTTGTTTGCCATATAGGGTTTGGCACGTCGGTTGTTAATTGACTGCATAGTGAGTGTATCGAGCAAATCCTCTTCCATCCAGGGGAGTCGTAGATGTGGGGTGTATATTCTTCGCGAGTGCCATAACGTTGGTGCATGTAAGTCGTTCAGAGTGTCGTGGTCGTATGATAAGACCACCATAGTTTGCAATCATATGTTATCTGGACGTGTAGCAAGTTTTGGACTCCTAGTCCTCCTTCAATTTCCGGATAACAAATAGCTGAGAATGATAACCAATGATGCTTACCATTCCACAAGAATGATGCAATTTTTCGATTAAGTGTAGTGATAACACTTTTAGGCAAACGAGATGCTGCCAAGATATGTAACGGCATAGAAGTCAATACAGATTTTAACAGAACCAGACGACTCCCTGGTGAAAGTAATCGACTGGCCAATCCAGTAAGCTTTGTATCAAAGTGTTGAATCAAAGTAGTGCAATATGAGGCCCTATTGATACCACGATAGAGATAAGAGCCCAGGTATTTTATCGGTAGAGATGATGGTTGCATGTTCAATATGTGCGAAGTGTTTTTAAGATGTTGCTGAGAGATATAGGAGCTGGCAACAAACTGACTTTTTGCGTAGTTGACAAGCTGCCCAGATGCTAACTGATAGGTATTTAAGAAGGATTGAAACTTTCTCAAATTCTGTGAGGACGCATTTAAGAATAGCAACAAATCATCTGCATATGCCAAGTGGGAAACTGGCTGGACCCTACCCAAAGAGAAACCGCGAAGATCTCCAATATTGAAAAGGTGGTTTAAACAACGACTGAATCCTTCGGAGCATATGATAAATAGCAGAGGAGATAAGGGATCTCCTTGTTTTACTCCGCGTGTGGGTGAGAAGAAACCATAAGAAGATCCATTGAAGGCAATGGATAGCTTTGACAGGCTCATATTATTAATGATTATGCGGACAAATTGAGATGCGAAACCAAATTTTTGGAGCAGTGCCTCCAAATACCTCCAACTGACTCTATCAAAGGCTTTCGTCATATCTAGTTTGATCATTACATTACCCCCACGAACTTTTCTATCGATTAAATGGACCATCTCATTTGCCATTAGAACATGTTCGCTGATATCATGGCCTTTTAGGAATCCAATTTGCTCAGAAGAGATAATTTTCGGCAACAATGTTTTGAGTCTTGAAGCAATGATCCTTGTAGTCACTTTACTTATGAAGTTGGAAAGACATATTGGTCGAAAATCTGTATATGTTGATGGATGGGATTTTTTGGGTATCAAATTGATAAGGGAGGAAACCATTACTTGAGGTGGAGGGATGCCCAAAAAGAATTCTTGGACGGAGAGAATAACATCCAAGTGTATAATATCCCAGCATGTTTTGAAGAAGTGACCATTGTATCCGTCTGGACCTGCGGCACTGTTTGGGCTAAGATGCCAAACTGCTGCTTTTATTTCATTGGCATCAGGCATGGCTGAAAGCATGCAATTATCTTCTTGCGTTATTAGTGTCGGTATGCTATGAAGAAAGTCATCTAATCCAGTCACAGTTTCTTGCGTGAATAGATGCTGAAAGTAAGAAACTGCTTTGTAAATCACGGATAAGTTATTTTCGATGTTTGTCCTTGACAATCGCATGGAAATAGGATGTGTTATTTTCTCCTTCTATTAGCCAATGAGTCCTAGATTTCTGAGCGCAATAAGAAGTCTGTGCTTTTGTGGCCTAAAGTAGCTGCGCATGTGCGAGGGACATTGCTATTCTATTTTCTTGCATGGGGTTTGCATCAAACTGGGATTCCAGCCGTTTATATTGTGCTTCAGCCATCTCCACATTGTTGAAAATGTTGCCATATATTTCGCGGTTCCATAGTCTGAGATCCTTTTTGAGGAGACAGTTTGGAATAGAGTCCACGTATGCCACCGGTCATTGGATAGTTTTGCCACTTCTCTTTTACATATAACACAAAATATGCATGTAATGCCCAAGCATTTATGTATCTAAAGGGAATATGAGCTCGTGCGGACGAGAATGTACATTTGAGGAGGAGAGGCGCATGGTCAGATGTTGCTCTTGATAGATGATGAACGATAATGTCTACAAATAGATTTGAGAAAGAGACTGTACATAAGTATCTATCTAGACGTCGCATGATTCTACCTTGACCCGTTCCACGAGCCCATGTGAATAGTGTGCCCCTGATGGGGATTTCCTGAAATCCGCAAGTATCCACACATTGTTTGAAATCATTCAAAATATTTAGAGATGGTATAGATATGCCCTTATGCTCATCTAGTGATAGAAACGAGTTAAAATCTCCTCCTATGATCCATGGCATTGAGATGGTACGTGATGTCTCGATAAGGGAGGCCCAAAGAGGTCTTCTATCTGCAATTGTATGGCGGCCATATACCACACTCCATGCAAATGGTTGCTGGGTTGGTAAGTAGGTAAAAGTGAATAATGTAGTTTGATCACCATGCATTACATCCAATAAGTGTAACGAAGACGAAGTCCAGAAGAACCATATGTTTTCCTGACAAGTTGACATTGCATTTGAAAATCCCAGTTTTAATCTGTAGTAAGTAAGCTTTGAAACGCGCTGCTTTGGCTCAATGATCACTAGTATATCCAGATGCGTATTATGAATCATTGATATCAAACGGTCGAGTGAGGTACGAATACCTCCAGTGTTCCATGTGATGGCATTCATAATGAGTGCTGGGGGCATTGATCCCATACGTGTGGCACTTCGGGTGACCATTGTTGATGGTGGTCTTGGAGGCAATTCTTTACGTTGTCGGCGTCTTCTTCTAGTTGGTGCCGGAATAAATCCTTCATGATCTATATGTGTACCTGTCAAGCAGTCGTGTAAGATATCTTCATCACTAGTGCTTGTTGGACGTGATGAAAGGCGTTTATTGAAGTTTTGAGCGTCCTCAAACATCTGCTGCTGAAACTGAGTGCGAGTGGTCTCATCCAGTGATTTTCTGTGATTACCTTGGTCAAGTTCAGAATCAGATACTTGACAAAAGTCTGGATCATCCGCAATTGCTTGACTATGCGGTAATGTATCATCTGTTATACCGTGTATTGTATGATGGGTATCTGTATGACGTGGCAGTGGATCAACATTCTCAATCGGTTGCTGTGATAGCAGCGATGGTTCCTCGATGGCATGATCAGTATTTTCATTGAGGATGTCATCCTCAGCAGTTTTATTGTGATCTGGCAAAGAAGCATCATCATAGTCTGGGTGTGCACTCTGTGGATCAGGTGCGGCAGGAGTAGCCGCCTCTGCATGGAAATTTATTCCGGTAGGTTTTTCTCGTTCTGCAGTTGAAGATGGATTTTTTAGAGCTGTATAACATGGTCTGGATCAAAGACGGAATCTTTTTTTGTTTTCTTAGGAGTCCATCTGGCGGCTGCCTTTTGTGGTTTGGTGGGTTTCTCATTCATCATATCTCCACATGCAGCGGCTGTATGCCCTAGCCGACGACATTCCTCACAAAAGGATGGCACATCTTCATATACAATTTGCTGCTGTAATATTTTTTTTTTCCTTGTAAAAATATCTTCTTGGTGAGATCCTTCGAGACATCAGCCTCCACACAAACACACGCAACTGACGGACGTAGGCCATCTGCAGTGGCTACATCAAGCTTAGTTGGATGACCTACCACACGTGAGATCTCAAAAAGGGCTGCTTTTTGATTAAAGTGTACGGGTAAACCTGGAAAGGCTATCCGTATAGGGACAATCGGAGCATCTGCTGAAGGGTCGAAGTCTATCGTCCATTTCGTGACCCTCATTATACAGCCGGCGATCGTCCATGATCGCCGGTAGAAGCACTGTATATAATTTGGTTCATGCAGAAAGTTCAGCAGTACGTGGGATTGATCCAAAAGAGTGATCTTTACGTTGGATTTGAAGCCTATTCTCTCAAAAACTTGGCGTATAACATTGATCGGTGGCCGTCCAAACCAAAAAGTTCCAACGAGAGATAATCGGTAAGGAGCGGCCAATGTGTCGAGAAGCAGATTATCTCAGATGTTTCTATCGTAGATCATGGCATATATCAGGCTGTCATATGCGTATAACTAAATGGACAGTCGATTTTGTCCTGGTTTGCCAGTTCCTTTGCATTGTCGAGAAGCTTTATTTGAGATAGTGAAGCCGATAGGCTCCCCACTTAAGCTAGATGTTGCGACATCGGATGCACTTCGCCCGTCTGTGGCAAGAGTCTGTGTTGAAGTTGATGTATCACAGGAACTGCCGCCAAAAATATATCTGCAGGCAAAGAAACGCCTAATATTGCAGTCAGTGATCTATGAGGATTTTCCAAAATATTGTACTGCTTGTCGTCGTTTAGGGCATGATCATGCAACTTGTGAGCCAAGGCCATCGGCACCGCCGACCATTCCGCCTCCGCCGCCACCACCTCCGTCTCGTCCGTCAAAACAGAGATGGACTCCAATTAAGAAGAAGACAACTGCACCACCTTCTCATGAACCATCATCCTCCCTGCCACCTCCAGAGTCTGATATGCCACCAGTAACGGAGCCTATATCAAATGATCCGTCAGTTCCTTCAGTCGCTGAGTTGGATCCACAGGAGGTTGAGGAAGGTCAAATACACGATAACTTTTGTGATGCTCCGGATCACCAGTTGCCGGAGGACGTCACCCATACCGATCTTGGTCATTTGTCGGACACGGAACTGCCGACTGAGGTGAATGCCGATGACCCCCTCATAGTTCCTGATGAAGTTGCACGTCGCATGCAACTGTTAAACTCGTCACCTGAGGACGACATATTAATATCTCGACTGCCTGATCACACGGAGGAGGCACCATTCGTGCCTGTTGTCCCACGTCGGAAACGCCGCAGTCGAAAGGAACTGCCACCCTTACCGCCGTCGACAATCCTGACACGCAGCGCATCTCAGATCATTCAGGGAAGTGACTCTAACCTTTCTCAATGAATATATTAATTTGGAACATTCGAGGCATGCGTACATCCTTGCCTAGATTACAGCAGTTACTTAGAGATCATCGTATAAATTTGCTGGCATTAATTGAACCTAAACATACCCCATCACAAGTACATAGATTTTGTTTGCGTCTTGGCTTTTTCCATTGTTATGCTTCACAGTCAGAACATATATGGTTTTTTTGGCGGGATAATGAGTTTCATATGCTTGACACACAGGATCAGGAGCAAGTGGTCCACTTGACTCTTTCTTCAGTCACGCAGCAGCATTCCTTTGTTCTCTCTTTAGTTTATGCAAAACATACAGCCACACAGCGTCAACACTTATGGCGTGCCCTATGCGACGATTGGTGGAGACTTCAATACGTTCCGCACAATTGAGGATCACAATGGTCGCTCTACACCTTCTTTATCTGCCTTACAAGATTTTAATGACTGTATTGAGGCTTGTTCGCTTATGTCCCCACCATATCACGGCACACGCTATACTTGGGCTGAAGGCCGCAGACTTGGCCGTGTTCACCGGAGACTGGACTGGGCATTTATTAATTCTTTGATGCATGATATGTTTGACACTCTGAAACTCACTCACTTGCCGCGTGTCACATCGGATCACACTCCCCTATTGATAAAATGTCAGGCAAGTGCCCAACCAATTCGACGCACTTTTCGGTTCTTAGACGCATGGCTCCAACATCCGGATTTTCATAATTATGTGCGGCATGCATGGCTCTCGTATCCAACAATAGGTGGCATGCGCGGATTTTATGACAAATTATTTTCTCTCAAGAAAGATATTCAGCACTGGAATAAGACTATCTTTGGGAATATTTTCAGCAATTTGAAGGAGGCCGAAAATAATCTGAATACAGCAGAAAATAACTGGGATGCTAATTCTACGGAGGAAGCGAGAGAGGCTTATTCTCAGGCTAAGGCACGATATTTGCTTGCTTCAAAATATGAACTCGTATACTGGAAGCAAAAGGCTCGAGTTAAATGGTTACAAGAAGGGGATGCTAATACTAGTTACTTTCACTCTCTTGTCAAAGGTAAACTATCGCAGCTATGTATTCGTCAACTTCAGGATTCACAGGGAACATTGTTGACACAACATGAGGATCTTATGAGGGCGGCAGTAGATTTTTATACGGATTTATTTGCCCGAGTGCCTACCAGCAATCATACGGAAGTATTATCATATATCCCATGTCTAGTCACTGAGGCGGATAATTTAATGCTTACATAGTTGCCATTGGAATCAGAGGTCAAAGCAGCGGTATGGAGTTTGGATCCGCAAAGTGCGGCAGGGCCCGACGGATTTCATGGACACTTTTATCGTTCATGTTGGTCGATCATACATTTGGATGTGCTCAAAGCTGTGCAGGAATTTTTCATTGGGGTCCCTCAGCCGACGGTTATGGCAAGTGCATTACTTACTCTCATTCCAAAAGTGCAGTCGCCCCAGACATTTGGTGATTTTCGTCCAATTTGTCTTACAAATTTCATCAGCAAAGTTTGCACTCGTATTATTGCCACTCGTTTGAATCAGATCTTACCAAAATTAATTTCGCCGGAGCAAACGGGATTTCTTGCGGGTAATGATATTTCTACTCAAGTTCTTTTGGCTCGTGAAATGGTGCATGTGTTGGACAGAGGCGGGCCACAGTTATGTCTGAAACTAGATATGATGAAGGCTTTTGATCGTGTTAGCTGGGACTATCTCCAACTGCTTCTAAGTAAGTTTGGGTTTTCTGAATTTTTCATCCGGGTTATCATTAATCACCTAAGTGCTACGAGGATGTCAGTATTAATCAATGGGCAGCCATCACAATACTTTCGTCCTTTCAAAGGCGTTAAACAGGGGGATCCCTTATCGCCGTTACTGTTTATATTGTCGTCTGAGGGTTTTAGTCGAGGGTTGAAGGCTCTGGTTCGCGCGGGCAGGATTCGATCCTTTCGGTTGGGCAGAATTCCTATGGACATTTCGCACTTGGCTTACGCAGATGATTTGCTTATCTTCCTGCAAGGTACTCAAAGGAATCTTCGCCGCTTCCATGCATTTCTCACTACATATGAAACTGCATCGAGACAAAAAGTTAATTTTGGTAAAAGCAGCTTCATTCCATCTTCCAATATTACAGCAACACAATGTCAAAATATCAAGGGAATCCTAGGCATGCGACAAACATCTCTACCTTTTCGCTACCTTGGTTCTTATCTTCATAAGGGCATCCCTCGGGCTAGGCACTGTTCGTCATTATTACAGCATGTGGATGACAGGTTACAGGGTTGGCATTCTCGCCTGCTATCTTTAGCAGGACGGCTGGTGCTACTACGCTCCGTCATTGCGGCGCTCCCGTTACATATTCTGGCAGCAGGCGGCATGCCTAAGTCAGTCATTCGCATGATCGAACGAAAGATGTCAGCGTTCTTTTGGGGTGATAGGCACCATTGGGTCGCATGGAACACTGTTACTACCCCAGTTGAAGAAGGTGGATTAGGGCTTCGCAGTCTTCGTGAGCTGCAACAGGCATATGCATGTCGCATGTGGTGGCAATATCAGCGCCATGATACATTATGGAGTAGATATATGCATCTTAAATATGGACGACGGGGTGACTATACTCCCAGACTGCCAGATTCAGCAGTTTGGAAATCTACTTGTCGCATTCACCCTATCTGTTTTTCTCACTCAACTGGCTTGGGCACATTTCTATCATGGACGGCCACGTCTTCCGGGGAGTTCACACTTAAGTCGGCCTATGATATATGTCGGACGTCGCGCCCAACATTAATTTCGACAACATTTATTTGGTTTAAACATCACTCTCCCTCCGTTCGGCTATTGTTGTGGCGCTTTTTTCATTCAGCCATGCCATTTGAATATTACATAGGACAATATCAGGTGGTGCGTCCTACACAATGTCCTTTTTGCAAATCACATTCAGCTACAGTGGACCATATATTCGTTTACTGTTCCCGCATCCGATATTTCTGGAGTTTTTTTGCTGCGGAATTACACGGTGTACCGCCGACATCTCTGTCTTTGTGGCAATACTTACTATCCTGGTGGTATCGGTCCAATTCTACATCACTTGCGGGAGTTTTGAAGATTGTCGTTCCTGCAATAGTATTATCAAACATTTGGCGTCAATATGCACAGCTCGTCTATGGGGACACAAAAATTTTCTCGACAGCGGCATTGCGTAACGCTATTCATTTTGATATACACGTCTGGACGATGCGAATCCAGGGGACCAAGTTGGCAGCAGGTCCATTGCCATCTCTCTCCTGGCTCCCTCGGATTCGTGCTCCTCGTCTTCGGGTTATTCGATGGCAATCCCCCCCTTCTGGTCGTCTCAAGTTAAATGTGGATGCAGCAGCTGGCCAGCATTATGCTGCAGGCGGAGTGATATTGCGTGATCACAATGGTTGTTGCATCCAGGCTCTCTCTTTTCGTCTACCTCATAGTACACCGTTGCAGGCTGAGATTCAGGCTACTCTTTTTGGCCTGATTTATTTTCTTCCCTTATACCGTTCGCTCATGATAGAATCGGATTGCGCTCAAATGATAACATGTCTCTGTAAGCCTCGACAGCCAACAGGAAATTATCATCTTCGGCAGCTTCACACTCTGGTTCGCCAGCATCAGCTGGAGCTAATTCATACGTACCGGGAGAATAATATGCCGGCACATTATCTTGCACCACATGCAATGATGCATCCTATAACGAGGTTGTATAATCGTCATACTCTTCCTTCCATGGTCAAGGCTTCCGTGGCACTGGATCTCACATCGGCGTACTTGCACACTGTCTAATGGATTGCTGTTATTTTACATCTTCTGCCCGTGTCCTACCAGTCACGGCCAGACCCGTCTTCCATACGGATTGGCACCGTCCCTTTCTTTCTGCCTGCCCTACATTTGGTGCAGGCAGGTATTGTTCGTTTTCTTTCCTTTTGACTGTCTGGTCTTGCATTCACATTCTGTCTACACTGATGATGCTGTTTTATTTGCACCATGTATATCGGATGACAATACGTTTATCCACTTCACTTGGGGCTGTGGGGCGTCTTGTTGGTGTCAAGGTTCCCTCTCGATATCATATCTCTCAGATGACCAATGCATGTTATTGTCTTTCTTCGCCTGCAGTACACAGGGATTGGCTCTTCACACGTATTTCTGCCGGCACTTTGTTTTGTGCCGGCAGCGCAGGTTTGTTCTATGACCAGAATTCTCCGGTTTTTCTCTGTTCTGGCTTTAAGATTTACTCATATTTTTCTTCTCTTGCTGCGTGGGAGAGCCCATGGATCGCACTTCATCTTTGCACAATGAGTATGTTCTCGCCTACATATTCGGTATATACACTGGTTGGCTGCGCTGTTGGTCATTGGATGCATGGGAAACACACATATGTTGCAGTTTATGTTTACCACATTGACGGGCACTCGAGGAGCTTCGGCGATGCTTTTGCTTTTTGGCTTCTTTTATCATGTTTGTGTAGAGCACGGTTACCTTTTTCCAATTCATTACACAATAGCGAATATCAACTATCCAGGCATATAAATATGTATGCTTTTTCCTTCGCCGGGGTTTTATCCACAAGGGTGGTTTTACTCGGCAAGGTTTTAATGCGGCATATCATATATTGCCTGGATGTTGATAATCAGTTGCTTTTCTCTTTACTGATTCATTTGAGTGTAATATGGTTTTCCTCCGCCACAAGTGAGGGTTTTATCAAATAAAATACCACGGTTTTATAAAAAAAAAATGTATGTATTTTTGGCCAATAGGCTTTTATTTGATAAAAATGGTTTAAACCCACTTTGTGAATATAAATATGTATTTATATATAAATTAATGTATAAAAGTGCCCAAGATATGCATACTAAATAATATGAAATAAAAATGCGTAAATATAAGTTTACATATAAACTTTTCACCGATAATGCATTTAATATTAACATGATTCTAAAATATTTATATACATATGTATATGTTACGATATGAAAATGAATAAATTTTGGATGTTATATACTATATGATAAAATGATTATATATATGTATGCACACTATATATTTCGGCCATATGGCGTTTTGTAATAAATTGATTTATTTATATTGTATATGTATGTTTAGGTGTATAATATATATGTTAAGATATGAAAATAAATAAGTTTGGATATTATATAATATAATGATTTTATTTATGTATACATAATATATATATTTTGGCCATTAGGCCTTTTATGATAAAATGACTTTAATATGTTGTATACATATGTATATATGTATATTATATATGTTAAGATATAAAAATGCATAAGTTTTGGATATTATATAATATATCATAAAATGACTTTATACATGTATACACTATATATATAAATCGGTCATTAGGCCTATTATGATAAAATGATTTTATTATATTTCATAATTGTGTACATATGTATGATATAGATGTTAAGAATATAGAAAGAATGGCCTTATTATGTTGTATATATATTTATGAGATATGATAAAATATATATACTTTATTGTATCTATATACACTTAAAAGAGCACTCACATGTATGGAAGTATATATTGTACATATAAAGATATATATATACACACGTTAAAATACGATGTTATGGCATAAACGATTTTATTTCATATTATTTATATTCATATGTGTAATAAATGATAATGTGTAAATTATGATACAAGTTATGAAATTCCTAGATGGTATATATTATAGTAATTAGGAATTATATGTTCTATGCACCTAAGTTATGAATTATGAGATACATGTGTAGATTATATATTAAGGAAGTATGGTTATGATATTTTCTTCAGTTATGATAAGTAGACTGTAAGTAAGTAAGTGATGATACCAGTTGTAGTATGCCAAGATACCCTCATTTGACCGAGTGTCATACTGCATGAAATGAAAGTTTGAAAAGTGATTTTATCGCATTACATTTTAAAAGTTCATATGCATGTAGATAATAAACGTGAGACGATTGATTCCATTGACACACGATATGTTATGTTTCGATTATGATTATGTTATGTTTGCCAGCGTGACATCGATACCGGGGTGGTAGTTGTCAGGGGCATATGATTACGTTTATGGCCGAGTGTAACACCTGGTATGGGACACGGATCTCCGTCAAGCGCGTCACCGTTAGTACATATACATATGTTTATGATGTTTTATGTTGTACATGCACTATATGGGGAATCAATCGGTTCGTCGTGCATTATTATTCCTAGGAAGTGCTATAGCCATCATGAAATGTTATGTTTTCGGTTTATGAAATGCAAGTTAAGTCATGATTTATGAAACGACAAGTTATGTATGTTTTCGGAAGGAAATGAAGATATGTTTACGAAAAGTCATGTTTTATGGCTCATGTCAGGAAATGTTTATGAAATCCATGTTTTATGCATCATGTCATGATCATGTCACCTTAAGGTTATGATTAAGAATTCCTTAAGTCTATGATGGCACTACAATGATAAATATAGTGTTTACACATTAAAGTGGAGTACATGTAAGATATCCGAGGATAGTTTAAGTTATGGATTAGAGCTAAATATGAATACTATATGGTGTTACTAATTAAGCAGAACGAGATGCTGCTATGTTATGTTGTGAAATTTTCCTTATTTACATGCTTTTAGTTTACAGTTATGCTATGATACTTTACTTGTTAAAATGGAGACGTGCTTATTATATTCGATATTTATGGTTATTATGATTTGTCACCCCGTCTCCCCATGCATGATCCACATGTCGTATCTAGTAGGACTACTTGCTGAGCGATTAAAAGTTGGCTATCTCTTATACTTTCTTTATCACTTTACTGATAACATGTATCATTATACATGCTTGTTGAGGACAGGTCAGGTAGCCACTGGTAATGACGAAGTGTACCGCGAGATTAGCCTTGAGAATGTAGGTTTTGGTTCATGATGTATTTTAGAAGATTTCAGTACTCTGTATCATATGACTTGTACGGATTTAATGATGAAATGCATTGCATGTCGGTTATGATTTGTTTATATTATGATGCTTCCGTTTTTCGATTTATTATTCATATCGACATGCACATGTATAGTATCGATGCCTTGTACTCCTCGTAGCAGAGTACGACGGGTGCACTGAATCAGAACCCTAGTTTCGAGCGGGGTGCTACATTTTATTTGCTTTATCTATTTGTACATTTATTGTATTTATATATGTTTACGCTGAGATCGGATCAGGTATGTCTATTTGCTTTATTTGTTTGTATATTTATTGTAAGTATGGTTCTTTCTGGGATTAGACGGGTAACCTACGGGTGATTTCTCAATCACTCACCCCCTTACTTATCCATCCACAGGTGAGCTGAGTATGAGTTTATCTTCGTAGAGGATGATTCAGACTGCACAAGCTGGGGCGAGTGAGCTTGGAGATATTTCTTTGGGATAGTAGATGGTTTTTGTATTTATTCTGTTTTATTAGACTTTTAGAATTTCATTTAATGTATCGGGTTTCGTCAGCCCTAAACACCGATTTATTTTTTACATTGGGATTATTTATTAATTAAATTTTACTTTTTAATTATCTTTTCTGCGGGAAAAAAATTTTTTCGTTATCTTTGACGTGTAAGAAGTTTGAACGACGCCTTGTAGTTCTCGTAGTAGACTACGGCATGTGCATTGTTCCCAATGCTAGGGTTCGGGAGCAGGGCGCTACAGGTGGTATCAGAGCCGAGGCTCCAGATCTGCCTCGAAAACGCAGGATCAACTAGATCACTTAGACTTAAGCTACGATCTTTCTGTAAAATGATGATTTTACCCCTAATAAACAAAGTAGACTTAAGTGATGGTCTTAGAATTAAGTTATGATCGTGTTAAGGGGTGTGAGACTGTTTCTTTTGTTTTTATTTATGTATTTATCGTTTTATCCCTAAAATCTTACATGCGCCCAATAAGTGACTAGAAATTCCTAAAATACCCCTCAACTTAGCCTGAATTCAAATAAATAAATAATTTCAACTATCCTCAATACCAGAAAATGCTGACAAGACGTGAACAAGCCAGTAACAATCACCCGAATCAGGGGCTTATCCCCTGAACACTTACGAATGCCATGATCACCATGACCAACATCCTAACACAGCGGCAGCAGCTACTGAATTAGCAGGCACCGCCTCTACCACCACCGTACTCGGGCCTGGGAGTCTTCTACAAAGAGATGCGGAGGAGTAGTGGCGCAGCACGACTAACACCACCGATCACTTGGACCTAATTTTGGGATGAGTTAAAGAGGTACTGCGTGCCGACAGTGTGACCTTTTGAGCATGCCTCTATATCCACAGCAGAAACGTAGATTTAGGCCATGATCTTAGAAATTAAGTTACGATTTTGTCCTTAAGTCACAATCTTTGATATAAGTGATGACTTGAACATAAGCGATGATCTTGAACATAGGTAATGATCTCAGTTATAAGTGATGATCCTGAACATAAGTCACAATCTTAGATATAAGTGACAATTGATTAAGAGTTGATCTAAACATTAGACGATGATCTGAAAATAAATATTGATTTTAGTCATAAGCGATGATACAACATGATTTTAGAAATAAGACATGATTTTAGACTTAAGAAATGATGGTGCTAAGGAACGAACTATAGTAGTATGATAGATACTAAGAGATGATTTATAGAAGAATGATAGAAACTAAGTAACAATTTAGCGTTATGATCAATATATTTTAGTGAAGAATATTATTAAAAGGAGTTGTAGTTATTTTTAAGATTTTGACCTTAGAGTTACCAAAATAGGCCGACAATATTAAATCTTACTAGAGATATTGATGGACAGCAGAAATTGAGCATTATTATATTAAATATGGTGGAATGATATATCATTACAAAATCATTGGTTAAGGGTTGATATCGAGTTATTTGGCTTGAATTGAAATAGAGCAAGCATGAACAAGTAGTGGTGGCTTTTCATATTTGATGTAACTAGGTCAAAATTAGCGGTTCAAACAACCAAGTAAAGAGATATGGTGGGATCAGTGTGGCGTGCGGAAGCATAGTGAATTAAAATACCTTAAGTCGCTTAGTATTTAGTGTGCCATGCTACGAATGGATAATTTAAGTTAGTGATTTTATCCTAATAGGCGAAGGTTAGACTTATAAGAAACGATACAAAGATGGATTTTTCATTTGAAAATAAGGATGGATTATAGAAATTGTACGAAATATTGGATTCATATACTTTCAAAGCAGATAAATATTTTATATAAGCACGTACACCAAAGTATACATGTATTTTACGGGTACTTCAAAATTTGTTGTTTTTGAAAATATCTTATTGAGCCTTATTTTTCTATATAGTCTACTAAACGTTATGAGGCTAAATTCTTTTCCGTACTTGTGTACCAATGTAATAAAATTTTCAATTCTTTTAACGACCTTATAGAGGGAAAAACTTTTGGAGGTGCGATGTTTTAAGAATGATGTGCATATATATTTTATCTCTCAAATCTACGTTAGTTTGTTAAAAATTAATTTTACTTGACGCCTATTGATATCGCAAGCATTTTATCATTGAAGTGTTTTCAAAGTTATTTATCCGCTTGCGACAAACTTACTTGACTCTTGTGAAGCCAAAAAGTAGCTTTCAAAATATATACCTGACTTAGAAACCAAAGGACGCCGTATTCAAATTGTTTTATAAAAAAGCAAGAATTTTTTTTACGATCGTTGTGTCTCGATTAATTTAAATTGGTTTTACCCGTAATACTTTTGCGAACGAGTATATCAGTACTTTCATAAGAAGTCACTTGAGACACCGCTTTGCAAAAATAAGTATCCACTACTTTGGTTCTCGTGTTTACACAAATAGAAGGATACTATTTTAAACAATTAAAGCTATATTTCAAATTATAGCCACATAAGTTATATTTTTGTTTGAAGAATGGTATGTCCATGCATATATTTCGTATACTAAGATGTTGATGATATCTCCAAGAAAGTAAGGGCATGATCATAAGGCTAGATTGTAAGCATATAACAATTGAATTTTGTGGACTTAGTCCTATGTCAAGGAATGAATAATTACCATATTGGTTTACTCAATGGATACTTAGCTTGGTTATTTATCTAGAGGTGAATCATATATGATTAGCTTAAGAAGTCAGAATCGTAGATCATCATTATATAAGTTAACGATACACATTAAGGGATGCAAGTAGAATTAGAAGGTTTAACAACCTAAAAGTGAGGTTGATACGCTGATAATCGTGACATATACTAGGTGAATGGATTAAGTAGTATTATAGTAAGTTGTAGATTACCAAATACGCAAGTTTCGCGGACGAAACTTATTGTAAGGGGGAATGTTATGCCCCGTGACCCGGGTGACATCGGAAGGAAAAAGAAATAGAATAAATAGGAAATGTATAATTATAAATATAAGATAAGAGTTATTTTAAGCTAATTAGACAGGGAAAAAGGAAATATGTGATAGACTTAGAAGTGGTTAACCATATATGAAATACCTTTCCTAAACCTATTAGGAAAACTACTTAAATATATTTAATTTAATTATATATTTCTAACCATAATCAAAAATCAAATCCCACCCATTCCAACAAATTTCAACCGGCCCTCTTTCCTTTAACCGCACAAAAGCATTCAATATCTCCCCTCCTCACCTTGCAATAATCGGCTGCAACACCAAGAAAGAGGGAGGGAGAAATTCTTCTACAAAATCCTCTTTCTTTAATTAGATATATACACACACCCCCTAAATCTACATCACACCACCATACACATGAAAATTCGGCCAGCCACCTTTGGGAAGGAAGAATCCAGTCAGCCTCGAGGAAAGAAAAAAAAGTTTTGCATAGGAAATTCGTCCGAAAAGATAGGTTACCCTCATCTCTTCTCGGATTGCTCACACTTACAATAAATTTCTATGTGTTATTTGTTTTATGCCTTCATATGCATGTATTATATGATATTGGTATGTGCATGAATTAGTTTTAATTATGCGGTTGGAAATTAATTGAAAAGAATTCATTTTTCTTCGAATAAATGAAAAATTGCTTGAATAGCCTTAGAAATAGGTCACATAGCCCGAAACTTAGGTGAAACATAAACTAGAAACTAAAAACGGACCTAGAAGGCGGCGTGTGTGGCTCATGCGCGCGTTTCATGGGTGGCGTGTGTGGCCCACGCACAGCCCCTGGCGGCATGTACGTACATGTGCTGACGTCTCCAGTGCCATTGTGTTCGTCACGTTATAATGAGTCAAATACAACTGGTTTGGGGTAAATCAGAGTTAAAACAAAGAAGTTATGAATTTTTGAAGAATATTAGAATTTAAATAAAAAAGAAAAAAGGGGAAAGGAGGCTTGGCGGGCCACAGGCCAGCTGCCACGTCAGTGGTCCAGGCCATTTGCAGATGCTGAGCTGACGGATAATAATAATAAAAAAAGAATATCTGAAAATAAATAAATAATATATAATCAATTAAAACAATTTAAAATGTGAGAAAAATATAAATAAATTCTAGAAAATTATAATTAAGTTTCAAAAAAAATGCTAAAAATAAAATATTTTCACTTAATTTCAGAAGTTGTGTTATTTTAACTAATCAAAATAATTAAAAATAAATATGAAATAAATAGAAAAAATAAGAAAAAATAGTATAAAGTCACAGAAAAATTAATAGAAGCTAGAAAAATTATAAGTGATGTTTAACAATAATTTCATGACATTTTCAATAATCAAAGTAAAGAAAAAAAGGGGCAGTGAGCCAGAAAAAAATAAAAAAATAATAATTAATATTTTTAATAAAGAAAGATTTAGAAACCCATTAAACAAATTACAATAAACTAAAATAAAATGGGAAAGGGGAGAAAAAAAAGAGAGAAGAAAAACAAAATTAAAATAAGAGAAAAAAATAGTAGGGCAAGATAAAAAATAAATAAGAGAATGAAGTGATTGAAAGCCTAGGAAAAATAAAACAAAGTGTAGAAAACTAAAATAAAGTCTAGAAAGATAAAATAACGGCAGAAGATAAAATGCAACAATGAACCCCACGTAATATAGGGTAAGTACCCAAATAGGTAATACGTAATATAGAACGGAGCATGCAACATAGGAGAAACGGAAGTGTAAAAGTATGCAGCATCAATGGCACGTGCATCCCTTCGGGGCGAGTGACTCACGATACAAAGCATGTGCGCTAACTTTACGTTACGGAGCGTGTGTGGTGACTCTATGTTATAGAGCGTGTGCCCTAACTCCACGTTATGGAGTATGTGATAGGACCCTAGGACATGCATTGCATACATGCACAGGAAGAGCATGACGTGTGATTTGATGCGATTGGGTGCGTGACACGGTAGTGTAAAGGAGCATGCATCATAAAGTTGTACATTACATTTGGATATGTGACGATGTTATATTTGTTTACCGTATACTTATTTTGCAAGTCGGATCGGATATGTGCTATTTGCTTAATGTTATGCTTACTTTGCAATCGGATCAGGTATGTTTTATTTGCTTTATTTATTTGTGCATTTATTGTATTTATATATGTTTACGCTGCGATCGGATCAGGTATGTTTTATTTGCTTTATTTATTTATACATTTATTGTAAATATGGTTTTTCCTGGGGTTAGACAGGTAACCTACGGGTGATTTTTCAATC
The DNA here is from genome assembly GCA_036186865.1 of Eustoma russellianum. Classification (NCBI taxonomy): domain Eukaryota; kingdom Viridiplantae; phylum Streptophyta; class Magnoliopsida; order Gentianales; family Gentianaceae; genus Eustoma; species Eustoma russellianum. The sequence goes on from AP025050.1 coordinate 31,851,131, forward strand.
ACTCACCCCCTACTTATCCTTCCACAGGTGAGCCGAGTATGAGTATATCTTCAAAAAGGATGATTCGAACTGCGCGAGCTGGGGCGAGTGAGCTTGGAGATATTTCTTTGGGATACTAGATGGTTTTCGTGTTTATTCTATTTTATTAAACTTTTAGAATTTCAATTAACGTATCGGATAGCCCTAAACACCGATTTATTTTTATGTTGGGATTATGTATAAATTGAATTTGACTTTTTAATGATCGTTTCTGCGAAAAAAATTCAACGTCATTTCTGACGTGTAAGAAGTTTGAATGACGCCTTGTAGTTTTTGTAGTAGACTACGACAGGTGCATTGCTCCCGATGCTAGGGTTCGGGAGTGGGATGCTACTGTTATAACCCGTCCTTTTTAGAGAAAAGGAATAGATAAATAAAGTAAATAAATAAATAAGAAATAAATAAATAGTAGTACAGATGATATTTTTGGTATATGAATAAGAATAGGAAAAAGGA
>AP025050.1:31851635-31888947 GCA_036186865.1 Eustoma russellianum
TGATGCGATTGGGTGCGTGACACGGTAGTGTAAAGGAGCATGCATCATAAAGTTGTACATTACATTTGGATATGTGACGATGTTATATTTGTTTACCGTATACTTATTTTGCAAGTCGGATCGGATATGTGCTATTTGCTTAATGTTATGCTTACTTTGCAATCGGATCAGGTATGTTTTATTTGCTTTATTTATTTGTGCATTTATTGTATTTATATATGTTTACGCTGCGATCGGATCAGGTATGTTTTATTTGCTTTATTTATTTATACATTTATTGTAAATATGGTTTTTCCTGGGGTTAGACAGGTAACCTACGGGTGATTTTTCAATCACTCACCCCCTACTTATCCTTCCACAGGTGAGCCGAGTATGAGTATATCTTCAAAAAGGATGATTCGAACTGCGCGAGCTGGGGCGAGTGAGCTTGGAGATATTTCTTTGGGATACTAGATGGTTTTCGTGTTTATTCTATTTTATTAAACTTTTAGAATTTCAATTAACGTATCGGATAGCCCTAAACACCGATTTATTTTTATGTTGGGATTATGTATAAATTGAATTTGACTTTTTAATGATCGTTTCTGCGAAAAAAATTCAACGTCATTTCTGACGTGTAAGAAGTTTGAATGACGCCTTGTAGTTTTTGTAGTAGACTACGACAGGTGCATTGCTCCCGATGCTAGGGTTCGGGAGTGGGATGCTACTGTTATAACCCGTCCTTTTTAGAGAAAAGGAATAGATAAATAAAGTAAATAAATAAATAAGAAATAAATAAATAGTAGTACAGATGATATTTTTGGTATATGAATAAGAATAGGAAAAAGGAAGTAGGATATATATTACATATAATTGGTTAATCTTAAATATGTTTCCTATATCTATTAGGAAACATAAATACTTATCTATATATATCTATATATACATCTATACATGTAAATAAAAATGGCTGAGGGGATATTGGCGATCACCTGCGATCACGCGGCACCTGCCGCCGCCGCTTAATTCCGTTGCTTCTCTGTTCGCTTCCGGCATTACCTTCGCTTTTCAGTTCCTCTCCCGGCAGTATTTCACGATTTTCTGACCTACATCAGCACAGCATCCACTGGCATTACATACCAGTGATCCTCCGTCCACGCCGCTCATCTTCATGGAGTCAGCACCGCCGCCATCATTTGCGGCGGTAGTTTTCGGAGAATCATCATCGCAAAAAATCAACATTTCGCCAAAGACAGTTTCTCGATACAAAGGTATCCCCTTAATCTCCTTCTTGGATTCAAAAATTGATGCCCTTGCTGCACCATTCAAATACTCTTTGGTGGGTACATTCTGGTATGGTCGACCTTCATTGAAAGTCATACAGGAAGTATTTGAAAAAATAGGTTTTCACCATGATCTCCGCATCACCCTAATCGATCCGACGCACATCTTGTTGAATTTTCGGAATGAGGCTGATTATTTGCGTTGCTTCTATCGTCGTTCATGGCACATCTCAGGTTGTCATATGCGTATAACAAAATGGACAGTAGACTTTGATCCTACCACTGATGTTCCTATTATCCCAGTTTGGATAGCTTTCCATGGTCTCCCTATTCACCTTCATGGTAAAGAGGCGCTATTTGAAATAGTTCGGCCGATTGGATCCCCCCTCAAACTTGACGTAGCCACAGCAGATGGACTGAGGCCTTCAGTTGCTAGAGTATGTGTTGAAGTTGATGTTTCCAGGAGTTGCTTCAAAAAATTTATTTGCAGGCTAAGAACAGATTCATCCTGCAGTCTGTAGTATATGAAGATTTGCCTTTATTTTGCACATCGTGTAGACGATTAGGCCATGCAGTGACCTCATGCCGCCTGCAAAAACCAACAACAATACCGCCTCCGCCGCCACCCCCACCACCTCGCCCACCAACACAGCGCTGGACACCAGTTAAGAAGAAAACGGCCACATAACCTGGCCCATCATCGGTTGATCATCTCCAGGATGTTTCTACGCCCCAAGCTGAAAAGGATCCGCCTATCCAAGACGGTGATTTAAATGAAGATCTCATTTGTGGGACCACCGACCCCCCGTTACAGGACCTTTCGGATAATTACGATCTGGGACATTCTTCAGATAACGATCTACCTATGGAGGAACGTCACTTAGACATACCAACCGTCCCGGAAGAGGTAGTCCGCTGCACGCAGCTGATACCTCCTTCACCGGACATGGATACTCTTATTTCACGACTGCAGGAATCAACAGACTCTGCAGAATTTATTCCAGTGGTTCCTCGTAGAAAGCATCGAGCAAGAAAATATTTACCTCCATTGCCACCGTCTACTATCCTCACACGCAGTGCTTCTCATGCCATTCAGGGAAGTGACACTACTCTTTCTCAATGAATGTTATGATATGGAATATAAGAGGCATGCGTGCCTCTCTGCCCAGGATGCATCGGTTGATACGTGATCATCGCTTAAATTTACTTGCTCTGATAGAACCAAAACATTCATCTTCTAGTATTGCTCGTTATGCTTTAGAATTTGGTTTTCAAATCATTTTTCATCTCAGTCACAATGCATTTGGTTCTTCTGGCGTGACTCAGACTTTCACTTGGTGTCGGTGCAGGATCAAGACCAAGTGGTACATTTTACCCTATTATTTCGGCCCCTGCAGTTCAATTTTGTATTATCTGTAGTTTATGGCAAGCACACGACCTTTCTACGCCGCTCATTATGGCATTCTTTATGTACATTCTCAGAAGCATCTAATTTGCCTTGGATGGTAGGAGGAGACCTCAATACTTTTCGATCTCTGTCTGATCATGAAGGCGGATCGTAGGCTTCGCTCTCTGCATTACAGGATTTTAATGACTGCATAGAGTCATGTTGTTTGATGCCGCCGCAGTTTCACGGGTCAAGATTCACTTGGACTGATGGCAGGGGCCTTGGAAGAGTCCGTCGGAGATTGGATTGGTTATTTATCAACTCTGCTTTTCAGGACAAGTTTGATGATTTACAGCTCATGCATCTTCCTCGCATTACTTCTGATCACACACCCTTGTTGTTGTTATGTCGGTTATGCCAGTCTGAGGTCCGTCGTTCTTTCCGTCTTCTAGACTCTTGGTTGCTACATCCGAATTTCCATAATTATATGCAGAATGCTTGGGCATCTTATCCTACTACTGGAGGCATGCATGACTTTTACTCCAAGTTATTCCGACTGAAGAAAGACATACAGAGGTGGAACAAGTAAATCTTTGGTAACATATTCTCCAACGTTAAGCAAGCAGAATCCAATCTCTCTCGTGCTGAAAACATCTGGGACGCGGACCCAACTGATGCGAACCAGGCAGAATACCATAGAGCAAAGGCTGAATATCTTCAGGCCTCCTCTTATGAGCTACACTTTTGGAAATAAAAAGCTCGTGTTCAATGGTTAAAAGAAGGTGACGCGAACACACGCTACTTTCATTCTATTGTCATAGGGAGACGGTTGCAATTACGTATCCAGCAAATACACACAAGTGCAGGCATCCCATGCACTACGCCTGATACTATTATGGCCGAAGATGTAGCCTTCTACACGTCTTTATTTGCTCGCGAGCCTACTCATAGCTATGATGATATTCTTTGTCATATTCCACGTTTGATTTCTTTGGATGATAACTCTCTACTAACGCAATTACCAATGGAGGTTAAAGATGCGGTTTGGCTCATGGACCCTCATAGTGCAGCGGGCTCCGATGGTTTCAATGGTAACTTTTATCGATCCTGCTGGTCAATTATTCATACTGATTTGGTAAAAGCGGTGCAGGAATTTTTCCTTGGTATTCCTCAGCCTACTGTGATGGCTAGTGCATTGATCACATTGATTCCCAAAAAGTCTTCCCCTGCTACCTTCAGTCATTTTCACCTAATATGTCTCACCAATTTTTTGAGCAAAGTCTGTACAAGAATCATTGCTAGTCGATTGAGTACATTGCTCACATGCTTAATATCTCCAGAACAAACAGGCTTCCTGCCAGGATCAGATATATCATCCCAAATACTTATGGCTAGGGAGATGATACATATGATGGATAAGGGTGGTTGACAGCTATGTTTGAAACTAGATATGATGAAAGCATTTGATAGAGTCAGTGGGGAATACTTGGAAATATTACTACGCACTTTTGGCTTCTCTGACTTCTTCATTCACATTATTCTAAATCACTTGCGTGCCACCACTTTAGCAGTTTTGATCAATGGCCAGCCTTCACCTACTTTTCGGCCATATAGAGGGGTATAGCAGGGAGATCCTCTATCTCCATTACTGTTTATTCTTTCTTCTGAGGGTTTCAGCAGAGGGTTGAAAGCTTTAACAGCTTCTGGAGTATTGCAACCTTTTCGATTAGGGCGAATTCCATTTAATATCATGCATTTGGCCTATGCAGATGATTTGTTGATATTCTTACGAGGTACACAGCGAAACCTTCAGCGTTTTCATACCTTCCTTACTCAATACGAAACTGCTTCTGGTCAAAAGGTTAATTTCCACAAAAGCAGTATTATTCCTTCTACAAATATATCTCCACAGCAGCGATGCGTTTTTGAGGACATCATAAGCATGCGATGTTCCAGTTTAGCCTTCCGATACCTTGGTTCTTATTTGCATAAGGGCATCGCCCGTGCCAGATATTGTGTCTCTCTGTTGCAGCATATTGATGATAGGCTTCAGGGATGGCACTCTCGATAACTTTCCTCTGCTGGTCGTCTAGTTTTGTTACGCTCTGTGATAGCGGCCTTACCATTACATATCCTCGCGGCTGGAGGACTTTCGAAATCAGTGATTAAGGTAATAAATCGAAAGATGGCATCATTTTATTGGGGGCGCAGGCATCACTGGGTATCATGGACTACTATTTGCACGTCTCGTGAAGAAGGAGGCTTGGGTCTCCGAGACCTCAGCATGTTACAGCGAGCTTATCACTACAGTATTTGGTGGTCGTATCAGCAGCATTCTACGCTTTGGAGCAAGTATACGCACGCCAAATATGGTCACCGCGGAGATTATCTGCCTCGTTTACCAGATTCACCCATCTGGAAGATTTTTTGCAGAATTCATCCTTTCTGCCTTTCTCAGAAAAAATGCCAAGGCGACAACCTCACATGGATTGACACGCCCACAGGAGAATTTTCTTTGCGCAACGCTTATGATAACTGCCGCACATCTAGTCCACAGCTGCTTTCAGCGAAGTTTATTTGGTTTAAGCACCATTCACAAGTTATTCAGTTATTCTTATGGCGACTCTTCCATTCTACGGTGCCATTTAAGGATTATATTGGTAGGTACTCTACATCTCGCCCTACGCAATGTCCATTCTGTAAAGGTGCGTCGGCCACAGTGGATCATGTTTTCTTATATTGTTCACAAGTACGTCCCCTATGGCATTATTTTGCTAGTGAGCTACACTATCCTCATCCATCCTCGTTGCAGCTTCGCCAGTATCTTCTCTCTTGGTGGTATCGCTCCTCTTTTTCCTCTCTTCTTGGGGTTTTTAAAATCGTTATTCCGACGATTATAGTGTATAACATATGGCGCGGCTATGCCTCCTTAGTCTATGGGGAACAAAGTAATATTATAATTACATCACTTCGAGCCTCCATACGATATGACATTACTATGTGGTGCAAAAAATAGCGGGCTCAAAACTAGCAGCTAGACCTAGGCGATATTTTTTCTTGGATGCCATCATTGCAGCCTCCGCAGCCTCATCTGATTTGTTGGCTTACTCCACCTCCTAGTCGGTTAAAATTAAACATAGATGCTGCAGTTGGCAGACATTATGCAGCAGGGAGTGCGATATTGCGTAATCAAATGGGTTCATGCGTTGGAGCCATTTCGTTCCGATTGCCTCCAAGTACACAACTCAATGCAGAGATTCAGGCCGCTATGTTTGGACTTTTCTATTTTCTTCCACTGCATCGCACAATTATACTAGAGTCCGATTGTGCTCAGATGATATCTCGTTTGTCACGCCTGCAGCTTGTCCATGGGAACTATTATCTTCGGTTACTTCACACGTTAGTTCATCTTCGTCGCCTTGACTTTCATCACATTTATCGAGAGGCAAATATGGTAGCGCATTACCTAGCTCAACATGCCATGTTGAACCCTAGTACACAATATTATACTTCTCATACTCTTCCTTCATTAGTGCGTGCTTCTATCTTATTGGATCTCTCTTCCGTCTAATTGCGCGTACCTTGACATTCTAAAGTCTTCCACATGGATTGGCAATTTTTCCATCTTTCTGCCTGTATCCTAAGGGATCCAAGTAGGCTCGGTATGTCTTGTTATCTATTGGCCTGGTTTTTAATCTGCTTCATACTCATTGATAACTTGATCTTTTTATTTCCCTGGGCATGGATTGGTTGTCATTTCATGGTGGCGTTACTGCTTACGGCAATATAACAATTCGATCATGCATGCGCGGACTCCACGACTGCGGCTCAACTGGCGAGTCATAACGGGGATTTCTTCCTGCTTCATGCCATGAACAAGTCATTCACGCAGAAATCTTCCATCTCAAGCATCGCAAGCTGAACATCAAGGCCCGACTACTTGGGACCAATAACATAACATCGTCGCCTTGGCTCCACCTTAGCCAAGGCGACTTGGGTATGCGTTTGACTTTTATGCTTACTCTTACTACTTTTCTTATTGCCATCGGTATAACTTCTTCTTTGCAATCTCACGAGGTACAAATCATAATGGATCCATCAAGACCAAGCAGCGGCCCTTTCAACGCATTCTGTGCTACACTGCTAACTCGGACCACTACAGAAATCACATCGTTGTACTTAATCTTATATACCTTCGATATCAATCACAGCTGTATAAATATTTACGCTTTTTCCTTAGCCAAGGTTTTATCTACAAGGGTGGTTTTACTTGGCAAGGTTTTAATGCGGCATATCATATACGACTGGAGATATGTCATCATTAGTTCGTTATTTTATTTATTCGTATACTCTGATACTTGTAATATGGTTTTCCTCCACCATAAGTGAGGCTTCTTATTAATAAAATTTTCTTTTATAAAAAAATCTATATATACTGCTCCCTAAATCAAAAATCAAAACCATACACCTACACCAAAAACACACGGCAATAATCTCCCCTCCCTCAACCTTGAGCACGGCAGCCATCTCCAAAAGAATGGAGGAGAATCTTTTTGCTAATTGTTCCTATATTTTGATATATACATGTACATATAAACACACACAAAACGTAAAGCCTATTATCATACATGGAAATTCAGTCAGCCACCCTTAGGAAGGAAGAATCCAGTCAACCTCGAGGAAAGAAAAAAAAGTTTTGCGTAGGAAATTCGTCCGAAAAAGGTAGGTTACCCTCCCCCTTGTCGGATTGATTTGGATTTCTCGCATTCGGTGTTTGAATTGTTTTTATAATCTGTATGGTTATTCTTTATATTTTTCTTGTGATTTTTCTATATTTTGGTATGAACATTGCATGAATTGCCTTAGATATAGATCACATAGCCCAGGAATAGGCAAGAATGGGTTCAGAACGTTGGAAAATGCACCTAGAGGCGGCGCGTGTGCCATCGGGGGGCGCGTGTGGCCCATGTACGCCCCTGAGTGGTGAGTGCAAGTCACGTGCTAACGTGTCAGCTTCAGCATGTTTGTGATGTTAAACGGAGTGCAATGGAACTGGTTTGGTGTAAATCGGAGTTAAAACGAAGAAATGAATTTTTGAATGAAATTCGGATTTAGGAAATTAAATAAATATATTAAAATAAAGAAAAAGGAAAAAATAAAGGGCCAGGGCCGACCTTATTCTTCAGCAGGCCGAAGGACGTGGCCCAGTAATAGCGAAATAAAAAAAAGAATTACAGCGAAGCAGGCCAGCCACAGCAGGCCGGCCCAAACCAGAACTTAACCAAAAAAAAGCAGGCCAATTTCAGCGGGCCGCAGAGGAGGAAGCAGCGACAGGGATGGGAGGAAAAAGGGCCAGATTTGTTTTAGGGCCATTTTTTTTAAAAAATGGGTGCTGAATGGATAATAATAATAATAATAACAATAATAATAATAATAATAATAATAATAATAATAATAATAATAATAATAATAATAATAATAATAATAATAATAATAATAATAATAATAATAATAATAATAATATGTATGCTTTTTCCTTCGCCAAGGTTTTATCCACAAGGGTGGTTTTTCTTTGCAAGGTTTTAATGAGGCATATCATATACGATTGGAGGTTGGCATTCAGTAGCTCACTATTTCATTTATTTTCTTACGATGACTTTTGTAATATGGTATTCCTCCACCACAAGTGAAGCTTTATCAATAAAATCATCGCCTTCATTTAAAAATATATATGTATATATATATATATATATATATATATATATATATATATATATATGTATGTATATTTTAATGAAAGACGGGCGGTACCATCCTAGATTTTATTATTAATAAATAATAATAATAATAATAATAATAATAATAATAATAATAATAATAATAATAATAATAATAATAATAATAAAAAAATGAATTAACTAAGAGTAAAAGAAAAATAAAATAAAAAATAATAATATATAATAAAAGGAAAATTAGGGTTACATACGAAAGAAAAAAATATAAATAAAAATAAAAGTTATATATAATTAATTGATTTAATATTAAAAAATGTTTTAAACAAAGAAGAAATTTAGAAACTCACTAAACATTTTAAAATAAAAGAAATAAAAATAGCAAGGGAAGATAAAAAAAATTACATAAAAGATTTAGGTTCTTGAAAGCCTAGGAAAAAAAATAAATGAAGTGTAGAAAAACGTAAAATAAAGTCTGGAAAGATAAAATAACAGTAGAAGATAAAATACAGTAATGAACCCCACGCAACATAGGGTAATTATGCAATATAGGTAATACGCTACATAGAACGGAGCATGAAACATAGGAGTAACAGAAGTGTGAAAGTGTGAAGCATTCATGGCACGAGCATTGCGTTGGGCCTATGAGCTGTGTGGTCATACGAGACGTGTGGCCTGACGAGGCGTGTGATGGGTGTATGATAATAACGGTTACTTTCACCTAATAAGACTCGGGACATGCATAGCATAATATGGGAAAAGAAAGAGCATAGCATGTGATATTAAATGACTGCGTGTGACACAGAGACAGAAGAGCATGCATCATGAAGTTGCGCATTGCATTTGTTATTGTTGTGATTTTCGTTGATCTTGTTATTAAGTTGTTTCAGTGCTACATTTTGGGATACAGATCAGGTCGGGTATGTGCTATTATTTTATTTATGTTTTATTGCTTTATTTATTTATCTCTTTCTGCTTTACCTGTCTATCTGTTTACCCGACTCAGTATATGAAAGTCTCTTTTCAGGAGTGACGGATAACCTACGAGTGACTCCCATCACTCACACCCTACCTTCTCTCCACAGATGAGCCGGACTTTGAGTATATTTTTATACAGGATGGGGCCGACTGTGCGAGCTGGGCTCAGGACTTGTATTGAGATAGTGTGACCTGGTGATTTCAGTGGGATACTTAGATGGCTATTTCACCTAGACCTTTTACTTATCTTCAGATTATTGCAGTTGTTCATACTTGACGTAATGGATTTCGTCAGCCTTTGTACTTGTTTTATTTCTGGTGGATTTAATTTAAATGAGACATTTATTTCTTTTTATTACCGTTTCTGCGAAAAATTTATACGTCATTTCTGACATGTAAAGAAGTTTACGACGCCTTGTAGTTCTCGTAGCTGGCTACGATGGGTGCACTGTTTCCGAAGCTAGGGCTCAGGAGCAGAGCGCTATAGGTGGTATCAGATCCGAGGCTCCAGATCCGCCTCGGAAATGCAGGATATGTTGAGAAACATGTTTGGATAATTTTCAAAGTCATGATTTTAAGTGGTGAATACTTAAAAATATCATACATGGTGTTATATGTGATTAAAAGTTGAAAAGGTTGAAAAGTTGACATCGATCTCTCAGGTTGTTGCACTTCGATCTATCAATGTACTCCGAACCCTCACATCGAACGATCCATGTAAGGCAGTGAAAGTTCAAGACCTTACGGTGAGACATCAATATCTAAACCTGAGACACATCGATCGATCGATGTATACATCAAACCCTCACTTCGATCAGTCGATGTAGGTCAGAGACAAATTCTGAAACTCATTGTGAGACATCGATCTCTGAAGCTGAGGCACTTCGATCGATCGATGTCTAGGGTTTTTAGAAATATTTTTTTAAAATGTGATAAAGTAGTTTTTTTTTCATTTGTATATGATTTATACATGTTTGTTATGTGAATTTTATGTGTTTTTGATGATTTTAAATGTATTGTGACTAATATGCCTTGGAAGTTTCTACAACTTACCAAAAAGGGCAATATTGGTATTTTGAGTTTTGTAGGAACATGAAATGGTGGAAATACTTCAAGAACTTATTATCATCTTATTTATCATGACAAAGACGATATTATGACTATTTCTGACCATCGGGGTCATTTCTGGAGTTTCTCTCACCAGGGGCATTTTGGTCATTTTAACCCTGAGGGTATTTTTGTTATTTTCACTCAAGGAATCTCTTGAATATATTCTTATCTTCACTCTGGAGTTGAGTTCTGATTATTTTGAAGATTATATGGTGGCTTTATATTATTTCTCTCACATGATGATAATATTGACTATAGCGGGATATGTGACGGGTTGTGATATCACAATCTATTTCTTTCATGAAGACACTTTTATATATGTTATTGGAGGATATTTATCATCATATTTTGGATAATTTAAAGGTCTTCAAAGTGTGGAAATGATCACAACATACAAGAAGAAATATTGGGAATTTTGGTGTTACACGTTGACATAATCTTGTCAACTATTATTTGTTGATTTCTTCTTCAAAATTCTGAGTTGATATACATATATGTAAGCCTCCAAACGTGTATTAACAGGTGGAAATGATGGTGTACTCATTTTATAGCTTGGTGACAAGTGGACAAATCAAAAAGAGACTAGTTGGCAAAAGTTGTCAGCTTGGAAAAATTGAAAAAACATGAATTGGTAGCCAACGGCTAGGCTGAATTTTCAGCATACTTTTTGAGTCAAATAGAAGCCTTCACATGTCCTATTTTCAAGCCTAAAATTTGAGGTATTCTTGTGGCATTATCCCTGTTATTATCTTCATTTTGCAAAGGATAATCAAGACTATTAATGTGCAAAAAATCGGCCAACATTATTGTGCCAAAGTGGACCAATCATTTTGCTTTATGTTGCCAAGTGTACAAGGCCAACCAATGATGTGAAGACACTTAAGTTTGATGATGTAGATGGTGACACATGTGCATTCTTATCTCCAAGGCTCACCTCACACTATAAATAGGAGGCAATGGTGAAGAACATGAAACACACTTGAAGATCATCTTGAAAGCATTTGTTGATTTGTCTAGCTATAATCTTCTTGTTGTTGTTCTTGTTCCATTCTTTGTAGAAAAGGTGTTCTTTTTGTATTTGTTGAGATACAAGCCTCTTGAGCTTCATTTGTAAGATTGATTAGCCAATTCTATAAGGCTACATCAATAGGTGGTAGAGGTGTTGCAAAGTGTTGCATAGAAGGTGTTCATCCAAGTCTTGAATAGGGTTGGTGTATAACCCAAGGATCAAGCTTGGTTCTTGTTGTAAGTTGATTCATATCATAGTAAAATCCAAGGAAAGGTGTTCCTTGGGACTAGAGTAGGTCACATTGACCGAAACAGGTAAATCCTCGGTGTTTTTGTCTTGTTTCTACCTTTCTGTTTTCTGTCCGTTTTTACTGCAGTTTTCACACAATTTCTCACGATTTGAAAAATAGTTAAACATTTTCAAAATTCGTGATTTTTGGTGGAGTTATATTTCAGACTGTTATCTTTCATTTGCAACTAGAATCACTTGATTTAAGCAAGGGAAAGTTAGTCTTTCATTGTTTGCAAAATAACTGGTCCAATCTAGCTGCAATCTGACCAGTTTTGAGAAAACTTGAATTCTATATTAATCAAGAATTGTTCAAGGTCAGGGCCTTTTGGAAACATAAACTAGACATCCTAAGGAGTGTTTTGACATAAAGTTCAACCTTTTTGGTTAAGTATTGAAAGAGAAACACATTTTTCAATTTCAGCAACATTCTGTCCAATTTTGTCCAGATTGACCATCTGAATCTTTTTATTTGTTTGAAGGGCCAAACGATTTTATTATTGTGTGATTTTGGACAGAATCTTTTTAACACATTGAAGTTAAGTTCTGGAAATTTGCATAAGTTTTGGATTTGTGTACAAGGATGTTTGAAATTTTCAAAAACAGGTTCTGAATCTGAGGTAGTCTCAGATTCTGTTTTCAAAGGGGATTTCTATCAAGGGTAGTAGTGTAATTTCCGCTAACCACTATTCACCCCCTCTAGTGGTGTTTATTGCAGGTGCATGGTCCAACAATTGGTATTAAAGCGAGGTTTACACCACTCAAAGAGGCAAGATTCAATACCGTACAAACAACACAAGGCCAAGAAACAATAACTCTTTGTAGCCTGCTAATCTCAGATTAAAGGTACATACAATGGCAATAGTTTCTCACAAAGGTGAGTTGGAAGTATGTCCACACATTATCCTCCTCTTTTTGATGGTAATAATTTTGTTCATTGGAAACTAAGAATGAGGCTATTCTTAATGGCTATAGACATTGATTTATAGTCTATAGTTGAAGATGGGCCGTACATTCCAATGAAAGTTGTACAAGTTAGTGGAGTCACACAAGAGGTTGAGAAATATAAAAGTGAATGGTCATCGAAAGATAAAAAGAAAATGTCCATGAATGCTAAAGCTATGCAATTACTTTTGAATGGACTTACGACTTCTGAAGCAGGATATGTTTCAAATTGCACAAGCGCACACGACATGTGGAAATCACTTGTATTAAAGCATGAGGGTACAAGTGATGTAAAAGAATCAAAAATAAACATGCTTATGACTGAATTAGAATCTTTTAAAATGTTGTCGAACGAATCCATAACATCTATGGATTTGAGAATTACTAATATTTTCAATGCCCTTGATGCTTTAGGAAAATCATTCACCAACAACGAGAAGGTGCAAAAGGTATTGCAAAACCTTCCTGCTGAATGGGATCCAAAGGTCACGGCGATTGAAGAAACGAAATCGATCACAAAAATAGACGAATTGATAGGATCACTAAGAGTATATGAGGTAAAACAAAATCAACGGAAGTCCGAGTCATCTAAATCATCCGGTAAGTCAATAGCTTTCAAATCAACTGAATCACATACAAATAATTATGATAGTAATAGTGATATTGAATTAGACGATGACTTGATATTGATAGCTAGATTACTTAGAATTCAAATGTCCTAATAGGAATAGGCAATGTTCTTCTTCTTCTTCTTCTTTATCTCAACCTAAGAAAAATAACTCTAATAACAACAAATGGTATAATAAAGAGTTAAAGTGCTACGAATGCGGTCAAAAAGGACATATCTCATATGATTGCCCAACAAAGAAAAATAATAATAACAACAACAATAAAGAAGCCAAGGACAAGGAGGCACAAACGCTCAGGAAAGGAGTTCAAGTCAAAGAAAGGCAAACAAGCAATGAAGGTAGCACATTGAGTGACTCATCCAACTCAGAATTTGACACTGAGGAAGCTCAAGTCTGCTTCGTATCCAACGAGGTAAGTTCTTTTTCTGATGATGATTCTGATAGTGATATGACATTTGATGAAATGTATGAAGAGTTTTTATGAATGCATGCTCACTGTAAGAGGCTCTCTAAAGAGAAGAAGAAACTAATTGAAGAAAATAACAAGTTGAAGACGTCCAACTTGGAATTTTCCGATCAATTAGAATCTTTTAAACAAGAGTCTATTAATACTCTTGATTCTTTAGAGACTAAAATTGAATCATTTAGAAAAATGAACATACATTAAAAACTAAAAATAGTATGTTAAAGACTAAGTTAGAAAGTTGTGAAAATGAGATAGTAAAACTTAAGTCTTCTAAACTAAACTTAGAAAAAATATTACAACAATTTAAATCGGGTGCTAATATGTTAGATACAATAATATCATCACAAAAGTATGGAAATAAAAAAACCAGGTTAGGCTATAAAGAAGAAAATGTAAATGTAGATAAAAAGACTAAGTTTGTATCATCTAGTACAAAGTTGCCATATACTACAACAAAATCAACTTTGCCTGCTACATCTTCTTCTACTCCTTCTTCTGTTTATTCTAAGACAAAAATACAACCTGCACCCATAAAAGCACATACATATCAACGTACAACTAGGCAAAACTTTGCACCTAGACAACCTAGAAATTGTGCCTATATGTATACAAATGCAACTAGACATAATAAAATGCATCCAACTTATTATGAACCTAATTATAGGCAACACTCATATAAGTCTTATAGAAATGTATATGAACACACTTACATAGCGCTATTGAAGAAACAAAATCACATGCCTTATACACACTATCAAGTTCGGCCATCCTATAATAGTTATCAACCAAGGCACAACATGTATACCAATGCATCTTCACTTAAGTGGAATGATCATGAATATGCTAATTTTCCTTATTTTTCCAATTATAACTATGCCAAAAATGTGCCAAAAAGGTACATCCAAGTTTGGATACCCAAAGGGTATATAAACAAGGGTGGTGTCCCTAACATTCAAGGACCTAAATAAAGGATACCTAAAACTTTGTCCTCATTGTAGGAAAAACGCAAGGAATGCAAGGAGGCAAAGTCAAAGAATCTAAAACCTAAATGGTTTTTAGATAGTGGATGTTCAAGGCATATGACGGGAAACCCCAAACTTTTCACCGAGTTGGAACATATGGAGAATGGAGAAAAGGTAACATTCGGTGACAACGACAAATGACAAGTTGTTGGAAAAGGAACAATTAGGGACCCTAACACATTTCAAATACGAAATGTGTTGTTAGTAAGTAATCTTTCTTATAATTTATTAAGTATTTCTCAACTTATAGATTGTGGATATAATGTTTCTTTTCTTCCCAATTCTTGTGATATAATAGATAGAAAAGGAGAAATTTTTTTAAAAGGAAATAGAGATGATAACATTTACACTTTTACCTTAGATACCATGTTAGATGCTAAGGTTAAGTGTTTAATATCACATGACTTAGATGTGAATTTATGAAATAGAAGATTAGGCCATATAGGAATTTCAACCATTAAGAAATTATCTAAGAAGAATTTAATTAGAGGAATCCCTAAGTTAGACTTAGATAATTTTCCACTATGTGAAACGTGTATTAAAGGAAAACACATTAAAGAAACATTAAAACCGAAACATGAAGTGAGTTAATCAAATTTTGTGAACTACATGGAATTAAACATGAATTCTCACCACCAGGAACACCACAACTCAATGGAGTTGTAGAACGCAAAAATAGAACAATTCAAGAAGTTGCTAGAACAATGTTATGTGAAAACAAAGTACCTAAATATTTATGGGCTGAAGCTGTTAGTTGTGCATGCTATATTATAAATAGGCTATCTATTAAAAAGAAATTAAATAAAACACCTTATGAATTGTTAAACAATAGACAACCTAAAATAGATTATTTTAGATTATTTGGATGTAAATGTTTTGTGTTGAACACTAAGGATAATCTAGACAAATTTGAACAAAAGTCTATTGAATGTATATTTGTTGGTTATTTAACTAATTCAAGAGCATATAGGTGTTATAATCCCGCATCTAGAAAAATAATTGAATCTATACATGTGAAATTCAATGAAAATGCATGCTTTGAAGTTAGTGATAAAACTCAACATAAACATGAGAATAATGTTGAAAATATGTTTGATGATGATGATGTATTACTTGAGCCTGTAATTGATCATCTAGAACCAACTCTCCCTGAACAAGATATGCATGAACCCTTAGATGAAATAAATGAAGAAACTTTGCAATTAGAAGATAATACAACTAATGATCCAATTACATATGATAATATTTATACAAATGAAACATTTGAACAAGATGAGGGTGAACCTAGTCAATCTAGGAATTGGTGGCACCCTAAAGAGTTAATCATTGGGGATCCAAGTGTTGGGGTTAGAACACGAAGAAACATAAGGCAACTTGAAGGACATAGCTTAATCTCACACATAGAACCTCAGAATGTTAAGAAAACCTTAGGTGATATATCATGGATAGATGCCATGCATGAGGAATTAAATCAATTCACCAGGAACAACGTGTGGGACTTAGTACCTAAACCCAAAAACAAGTCTATAATAGGAACAAAATGGGTATTTAGGAATAAAATGGATGAACAAGGAACCATCACATGGAATAAGGGTAGACTAGTTGCACAAGGTTATAATCAACAAGAAGGAATAGATTATGAAGAAACCTTTGCACCCGTTGCACGACTAGAAGCAATTAGATTGTTACTTGCGATTGCAAGTCTAAGCAATATTAAACTCTTCCAAATGGATGTCAAGAGTGCGTTCTTGAATGGATACATCCAAGAAGAGGTGTTTGTCAAACAACCCCCTGGATTTGAAGATCCAAAGAATCCTAACCATGTGTACAAGCTTAAGAAAGCTCTATATGGTTTGAAACAAGCTCCAAGGACTTGGTATTATAGATTTGCAAACTTTCTTATTGCAAATAATTATCAAAGGGGAACCATAGACAACACATCATTCCTAAGAAGAAAAGATAATGACTTATTAATTGTTCAAATATATGTAGACGATATTATCTTTGGTTCAACTAACCCTACCATAGTAAAAGACTTCGAAGAGTGTATGAAGTCAGAGTTTGAAATGTCAATGGTAGGAGAGTTGAAATACTTCTTAGGACTACAAATTAAACAAACCTCTGAAGGAATCCACATTAGCCAATATAAGTATGTCAATGATATGATTAAGAAGTTTGGCTTTGAAGAGTTGAAACCAACCCCTACCCTCATGAGTGTAAGCACCAACTAGACAAGAATGAAAATGGTAAACCTTTTGATGACACACTATATAGGTCTATGATAGGCTCATTGTTATATTTAACTGCATTAAGACCTGACGTCATGTTTAGTGTATGTATGTGTGCTAGGTTACAACCATGTCCTAAGGTATCTCATTACAATGCGGCGAAAAAGATCTTTGGATATCTTAAATACACACCTCACTTAGGACTTTGGTATGATAGAAATGCCAAGTTAGAATTATACGCATATAGTCATGCTGATTACGGTGGTTGCAAGTTAGATAGAAAATTCACTAGCAGTACATGTCAATTCATAGGAACCAACTTGATCTCTTGGTTTTCTAAAAAGCAAGCTAGTGTAGCACTCTCCACCACCGAAGCTGAGTATATAGCCTTGAGTTTATGCACTACCCAAATACTTTGGCTTAAACAACAACTTAGTGATTTTGGCATTAACATGAATAAGATTCCAATTTTCTGCGATAGCACAAGTGCGATCAATCTTTTACGGAATTCGATACTTCATTCTAAGGCCAAACACATTGAGGTACGATATCACTTCCTTTGAGATCATGTTCAAAATGAGGATATAGTTATAAATCATATAAGAACTTGTTAGGAAATCCGACAAGATCACTGCAAAACGCGCAGCGGAAAAACAAAACTTGATCTCCGATTTCCTACCAAGGATCCATGTTGTTCGTTTAATTCGATGAAAGAAATCAAAAACCATACCTCTATAGATTCGAAATCTGCAGACGTAGAACGTGCGAACGTAGGAGGTGCGATGGTACGATCACCCTTTGTCGGTATCCACACGAATGCTTCCGTCCGGAGTGCTAGCTCTTGAAATGGCGCGGCTGAAGAACTCGGCTTTTCTCAAAAACGATTCTAGGGTTTCGTTTTTCTATACTCTGTAGTGTATAAGACACACCAGGATATATACATATATATAGATATCAAAATCTGATTCCAAATCGGATTGGTTAATGTCAATCATAATCCGTATCAAATACAGATTTTGTTAGGATTAGATAAAGCCAATCAAAATCCATATCAGATATGGATTCTATTGTTATTATCCGATGATATAAATATATATATAAAAAAACGAAAATAATAATAATAATAATACTAATAATAATAATTATTAATATCTAATATTAATATTATTAATATTATTAATATCAGCCCATACGCATTCTTGTGTGTGACCCGATAGGCCCATATTAATTGCAGTCAGTTAAATCTCCATTAAACCAATAAGTCGTAATTGGTCTCTAGCAAGACATTACGACTACCCAATTAATACGAGTAAAGTCCAACTAGCTTAATAATAGTACATGCATTAATCCCTTTGTCACACGATATCTAGTTTGAATATAAGTCATGGTCAGCGTCATACTTATACTGTTCAAACATATGATTACTCGATATCTAAGTAGACTGATAAAACAAATGATATTGATCACACTATCAATTCATCTGTGCACGGCCATGTATTTCACAGTCTCGAGGGGCCCAATGATATCTCTCTCAAAAGAGAGGGACAAATTCTATTTTGATTATCCTCTACATAATTTCTATCATATTCAATCATGACCTTTATTATTATCCAGTTACGGATAACGTTTGATCATGTCAAAATATAATAGTCCTTACGTTGGAAACTATGATAATCTCAAGTCTAAGGATTAAAACATGACTATCATGAGATTTATTTATGACGCTAATCCATGTAGTAATCTCATGATGGGTCTATCCAATACACTGTTCTCTAACAAGTATCTATGAGATTGATTTGTATCACCATACACATAATCATCTCATGATTATCAAATCAATACTCATACTGATTATAAATTATTTTATCTCTATAACAGTAATGAACCAGGGACATATATCAAAATTGTGTAACATACTAACCAACAATAATGATAATAAAACCTCTTTATTGTTAATAAATGTATAACATAAAACATCCAAATCATGGCCTAGGGCACATACACTAACAATCTCCCACTATTAAGATCTATAGAGATAGATCTAAAAGGATAATAGGCTTGAGTCAAAGTACATACATAGATAAAATGTTGAAGAGGTTCAACATGCATGAGTCCAAAAAAAGGATTCCTGCCTATGTCTCATGGCATTCATCTTAGCAAGAATCAATGTCCTCGGATATCTGATGAGCGAGATCGAATGAATAAAATTCCTTATGCTTCTGCTATATGATCAATCATGTATGCCATGTTATGTACTAGACCAGATGTCTCATATCCATTGAGCACAAGTAGATATCAAGCTGACCCTGGTGAAGGTCACTGGACAGCTGTCAAGAATATTCTTAAGTACCTCAAAAGGACTAAAGATGTATTCTTGGTTTATGGAGGTTTGGATGACGAGTTAGTTGTAAATGGTTACACAGATGCTAGTTTCCAAACCGACATAGATGATTTCAGATTGCATTCTGGTTTTGTATTCACATTGAATGGTGGAGCTGTTAGTTGGAAGAGTTCAAAATAAAGCACTGTGGCTGATTCTACAACAGAGGCTGAGTATATAGCAGCATCAGATGCAGCTAAAGAAACAGTTTGGTTGAAGAAGTTCATCACTGAGCTAGGAGTGGTACCTAGCATTGCAAATCCTGTGGACATTTATTGTGACAACAATGGTGCCATAGCACAAGCAAAAGAGCCTAGGTCTCATCAGAGATCTAAACATATACTCAGGCGCTACCATCTCATTCGAGACATCATCGATAGAGGAGATGTCAAGATATGCAAAGTTGACACAAACGATAACATAGCGGATCCATTGTCTAAGCCTCTCTCACGGGTCAAGCATGATCAGCACACTAGATCTATGGGTCTCAGATATTTGTAGGCCTAGTCAAGGATATAGGTAGCCTCACCCAACTCTTCATTGAGAAAGAATTCCCTAACCAAGCCTTAACTTTTTGCAATGTAGGGATATCAATCCCAATAAGAAATATGTCATCCACATATAAAACCAAAAATACTACTGCACTCCCACTAACCATCTTATAAACACAAGGTTCATCTTCATTCTTGATGAAACCAAAGTTCTTAACTGTTTCATCAAAACGAAGATTCCAGCTTCGAGATGCTTTCTTCAACCCATAAATGGATCTTTGAATCTTGCAAATCTTCTTTGAATTCTCGGAATCTACAAAATCCTGAGGTTGTGTCATGTATACATCCTCAAGTAAATTTCCATTAAGGAAAGCAGTTTTGACATCCATTTGCCATATCTCATAATCATAGTATGCTGCAATGGCAAAGAGCATTTGAATAGACTTAAGCATAGCAACTGGTGAAAAGGTTTCATCATAGTCTATACCATGAGTTTGCTTGAAACCTTTAGCAACAAGCCTTGCTTTGTAGGTTTGCACATTTCCATCCATGTCAGTTTTCTTCTTGAAAACCCATTTGCAACCAATAGTCTTAATACCCTCTGAAGGATCAATTAAAGACCAAACTTAGTTATCAAACATGGATTGCATTTCAGAATTCATGGCTCCAAGCCATTTGTCTGAATCTGGACCTGACACAGCTTCCTGATAGGTAGTAGGCTCATCTTAATCTATGAGCATAACTTCACTATCATCAGTCACAAGAAATCCATATCTCTCTGGCTGACGATGTATCCTATCAGATCTGCGTTGGACTTGTGTTACATTTTCAGGCTCCATAACTGTTTGTGGTTCTGAAATTGTCTCTAAAGACGATTCAATGATATCTTGTGGAACTTGAGTTTCCTCAAGCTGTACTATACTCCCACTAGTTCTCTTAGAGAGAAACTCCTTTTCTAAAAAGACTCCATTTCGAGCAACAAACACTTTGTTCTCTGAGGAAATATAGAAATAATACCCTTTAGTTTCCTTAGGATACCCCACAAAAATACATTTGATAGACTTTGGAGCTAGCTTATCTAACACTAATCTTTTCACATAAGCTTCACAACCCCAAATCTTAAGAAAAGACAAACTGGGTCTCTTACCAGTCCATATCTCATATGGTGTCTTTTCAACCGCTTTAGATGGTACACGGTTCAAAATGAATGCAGCTGTCTCTAAGGCATAACCCCAAAAAGATAAAGGAAGATCTACTTGACACATCATAGATCGAACCATATCTAATAAAGTTCGATTTCTCCTTTTAGAAACACCATTCCATTGTGGAGTTCCTGGAGGAGTCAACTGTGAAACGGTTCCACAATTTCTTAGATGTTGGTCGAATTCTTCGCTCAAATATTCACCACCTCGATCTGATCAAAGCGTTTTAATTGTCTTACCAAGTTGATTTTGTACTTCATTTTGAAAAGTTCTAAACATTTCAAAAGACTCATGCTTATGTTTCATTAGGTAGACATAGCCATACCTACTAAAATCATGAGTAAAAGTTATGAAATACTGAAATCCTCCTCTTGCACTAATGGTGATTGGGCCGTATACATCTGTATGTACCAAGCCCAATAAGTCATTAGCCCTTTCACTATGTCCAGTAAAAGGGGCCTTTGTCATCTTTCCAAGCAAACAAGACTCGAAATTTTCAAATGATTCAAAATCAAATAAATCTAATAATCCATCTTGATGGAGTTTAGATACGCGCTTCTCATTTATATGGCTAAGGCAACAATGCCACAAATATGCAGGGTTTAATTCATTTGGCTTAGTTCTCTTTGAAGATATGTTATAAATATTACTGTCACTGGAATAATCAAGGCTAAAGACATAAATGCCATTATAACTACTTGCAATACCATAAAGCAAGTCATTTTTATCAAAAATAGAGCACTTCTTATTTTAATTAAAAATGAATAACCTTCATCATCCAAAACTGATACTGAAATAAGATTCCGTCTCATAGTAGGAACATAAAAGCAATTGTTTAAAAGTAACAAAAGCCCACTCGGCAAGACAAGCTCATAGGTCCCTACTGCTATAGCAGTAACTCTTGCTGTATTGCCAACACGTAGGTCCACTTCGCCCTTCTTCAGCATCCTACTACTTTTAATCCCCTGCATATTTGTACAAATATGGGATCCACATCCAGTATCTAATACCCAAGAAGAAGAAGTAGATAAATTAATTTCTATAACATAAATACCTACCCTTTAGCTTCTTAAACTCATCCAAATAAACGTCACAGTTTCTTTTCCAATGCCCATGCTTGTTGCAATGGAAACAAGTTCCTTCCTTAGGAACCTTTGCCTTGGGTCCAGGTTTTGGCTTAATTTGACCCTTGGACCCTTTTGCACCCTTTGCACCTTTGGGCTTACCCTTGCCTTTATCTTTCTTTTTCATTGGCTTAATATTGACACTCAATACCTGGGTAGGCTTTTTGATATTCCCCTCAGCAGTTTTGAGCATACTATGTAGCTCAGGAATGGACTTTTTCATATTATTCATATTGTAGTTCATGACGAACTGAGAGAAACTGCTAGGTAAAGAGTGTAGGATCAAATCCGTAGCGAGTTCCAAACTTAGGGAATATCCAAGTCTTGCAAGGTGATCTATATAGCCTTTCATCTTCAAAACATGAGCGCTAATAGATTCACCTTCAGACATCTTACAGTCAAAAAGTGTAACATCGGTGTCGAACCTATCCTGCCTAGCTTGTTGTTGGAAAGCTTGTTTGAGATGCACACTCATCTCATATGCTTCTAAGTGTTCCAGGTCCTTCTGAAGTCCTGGACACATAGTTGCCAACATAAGACATCCTATATCGTTGGAATCTTCCACATGCTTCTTATGCTTATTCCTAGCAGCAACAGAAGCATCAGCAAGAGGGGATTCATGGACAGGGCCATCGAGCACGTAGGACTTCTTTTCTTATTTGAGAACAATTCTCAAGTTTCAAAACCAATCAACAAAATTAGTCCCACATTCTTTTAGTTTTTCCTTCTCAAGGATAGATCGCATCGATAAGGTGGAATTGTTATTAGCAGCTATTTATGATCTACAAAACATGCAAAGTAACACTTTATTAATAATGAGGTTAAAATTTATAAAACTCCCACTAAAACATAACCCTCAAAAGAAATATTTTAGTGAGCTAAGATCCATATTTGACTTAATTCTAAACTCAGCTTTGGCATGACGCTTAAAATTAAGTTATTTAGGTAGGTAACTTCTTTACCAATTACATCTCATGAAACTCTTAGATTTTAAGGAATAATGACATCATATATCATTGTATGTTAGATTCCATCTAATGCCTTGGGCCCAAAACCGTTTTGATAGCACAATTAAGTCTAATCAATTTTAAACATATGAGTAGCACTATTACTCATCCTACGTAGCTGGGAATGTTTAAAGCACATTGCTTTGGCAATACCTACTTTAATACAATCTCAGTTTTAATAGGTGTTTAAGACATGGATGGCATCAAGACTTAAATTATTAATGAGGGTTCAATTTAGTTATGTCTTGCATTGCATATCATTATATCATAGCTATATGCATATGTATAATCTATCATCCACGCATATCATACAAAATGATAAATATGTAAACGTGACATAGCATGGCCAAACTAAATATGATCTTCATAAGACCAAATGAAGATCATAAAGGAAACCCTATGTGAAAGACTTCCTATTACAACATTTGCAATGATACATATCTTCTAATCTTGAGCTCGTGCCTCCATCTCCATGGAACCCATTCGTCCTTGGTATGTTTCGCCATCACCACTTTTGTAGCTTGATTCTTCATTTATTACAATAATAAAGAAAAACCTAACTACTTGTAAAATAAAATACAACAAAAACTACAGCGGCACGCAGGCCATAATAACCTAAAATTGAAATACGACTAAGTCAATCACATACGTCCTAAGGCCATGCTATGCACCATGCAAAGACATCAACAATTATAATATATCTTACACAAACATATTATAACAAATAAATATATATTGACATTCTTAATGTCACGGTAACGAACTATAGGGCGTACGCAATCAGATTGATGATTTTCTTTTTGGAACCCTAACACAGACGCGTCAAACATATTAACAATCTTGCTATTTTGATTATGGTAAACCCTTACAGAAGCATCGATCGAATCGATAGCTGTTATTAGAAAACTTTAAAACAGAATCATCAATCAAATTGATAATCTGCCATCTGAAACCCGAAATCAGAATCATCATCGAATCGGTAATATGTCTTTCGAAACACGAAAACAGAATCATCAATTGAATTGATAATCTGCCATTCGCAACACGAAAACAGGATCATCAATTGTATGTTTTATATCTGAGATAAACCGAATTATTTTAGTCATCACATGACAAACGAATTCTGCCATTTATAATAATCTCGGGTTATATCATCTCATGAAAATGATTTGAAAACATCAATCCGTTCTCACCAGATGAGATTCGAATAGGGTTTTACACATATCGTGTGTTTATATCTAATTTACACAGAGTTGGTTTTAATCATCACATGATAAACGAATACTGCCGTACACAAATCATCTCATGAAAACGAATTGAAAAACACCAATCTTCTCTCATCATATGAAATCCGACTTGGGGTTTGTTCATATATCATGCCATACGAATTCAAACAGAAAACATATAATCACATAAGCATGATATAATCGATTTAAACGAGACAACAAGTGGCTCTGATACCACTGTTAGGAAATCCGACAAGATCACTGCAAAACGTACAGCAGAAAAACAAAACTTGATCTCCGATTTCCTACCAAAGATCCATGTTGTTCGTTTAATTCGATGAAAGAAATCAAAAACCATACCTCTATATATCCGAAATCTGCAGACGTAGAACGTGCGAACGTAGGAGGTGCGATAGTACGATTACCCTCTGTCGGTATCCACACGAATGCTTCTGCCCAGAGTGCTAGCTCTTGAAACGGTGTGGCTGAAGAACTCGGCTTTTCTCAAAAACGATTCTAGGGTTTCGTTTTTCTGTACTCTGTAGTGTACAAGACACACCAGGATATATACATATATATAGATATCAAAATCCGATTCCAAATCGGATTGGTCAATGCCAATCATAATCCGTATCAAATATGGATTTTGTTAGGATTAGATAAAACCAATCAAAATCCATATCAGATATGGATTCTATTATTATTATCCGATAATATAAATATATATATAAAAAACGAAAATAATAATAATAATAATAATTAATATCTAATATTAATATTATTAATATTATTAATATCAGCCCATACGCATTCTTGTGTATGACCCGATAGGCCCATATTAATTGGCAGTCAGTTAAATCTCCATTAAACCAACAAGTCGTAATTGTCTCTAGCAAGACATTACGACTACCCAATTAATACGAGTAAAGTCCAACTAGCCTAATAATAGTACATGCATTAATCCCTTTGTCACACGATATCTAGTTTGAACATAAGTCATGGTCAGCTTCATACTTATACTATTCAAACATATGATTACTCGATCTCTAAGTAGACTGATAAAACAAATAATAATGATCACACTATCAATTCATCTGTGCACGACCATGCATTTCACAGTCTCACTAATCGAGGGGCCCAAAGATATCTCTCTCAAAAGAGAGGGACAAATTCTATCTTGATTATCCTCTACATAATTTCTATCATATTCAATCATGACCTTTATTACTATCCAGTTACGGATAACGTTTGATCATGTAAAAATATAATAGTCCTTACGTTGGAAACTATGATAATCTCAAGTCTAAGGATTAAAACATGACTATCATGAGATTTACTTATGACGCTAATCTATGTAGTAATCTCATGATGTGTCTATCCAATACATTGTTCTCTAACAAGTATATATGAGATTGATTTGTATCACCATACACATAATCATCTCATGATTATCAAATCAATACTCATACTGATTATAAATTATTTTATCTCTATAACAATAATGAACCAGAGACATATATTAAAATTGTGTAACATACTAACCAACAATAATGATAATAAAACCTCTTTATTAATAATAAATGTATAACATAAAACATCCAAATCATGGCCTAAGACACATACACTAACAGAACTGACACCAAATAGATGATATCTTCACCAAACCCCTTAATACCAATTTTGAAAACTTACGAGCCAAGTTAGGTATGATGACTTATGATACCATTGCATAGTTCTATCTTTTGCATGATTTGCAAAATAAAGGGGGAGATAGAATAAGAACATGATTTTAGTTGGTAAGTCATGATTTGGTTGGTTGGATAATATAATAAGTTTCAGTTGGTATAAGTTTTGGAACATAGGTTAAGGGAAAGATTATAATTTGAGGGAGAGCACATGAATATATGAGAATTGAGAGTTTGAAAACAATTAGTAATTTGTTGGTAATTGGATTTTAAAAACAATTGGAACAAATTTGGTGAAACAATTGGTAAATGGTGAGGTTTTCAAAAACAAATCAATTGGTTTAAAATTGGTAGATTTATGATAAACAATTGGTTAAGAGTTGTGACATTAAAATCATGTTAGGTTATTTTGAAAATCATCCAAAAGGGGAGAATGTTGAGAAATATGTTTGGATAATTTTCAAAGTCATGATTTTAAGTGGTGAATACTTAAAAATATCATACATGGTGTTATATGTGATTAAAAGTTGAAAAATTTGAAAAGTTGACATCGATCTCTCAAGTTGTTGCACTTCGATCGATCGATGTACTTCGATCTCTCACATCGATCGATCAATGTAAGGCAGTGAAAGTTCAAGACATTACGGTGAGACATCGATCTCTAAACCTGAGACACATCGGTCGATCGATGTATACATCGAACCCTCACTTCGATCAATCAATGTAGGTCAGAGACAGATTCTGAAACTCATTATGAGACATCGATCTCTGAAGCTGAGGCACTTCGATCGATCGATGTCTAGGGTTTTTAGAAATATTTTTCTAAAATATGATAAAATAGTTGTTTTCATTTGTATATGATTTATACATGTTCGTTATGTGAATGTTATGTGTTTTTGATGATTTTAAATATATTGTGACTAATATGCCTTAGAAGTTTCTACAACTTACCAAAAAGGGCAATATTGGTTTTTGAGTTTTGTAGGAACATGAAATGGTGGAAATACTTCAAGAACTTATTATCATCTTATTTATCATGACAAAGATGATATTATGACTATTTCTAACCATCAGGGTCATTTCTGGAGTTTCTCTCACCAGGGGCATTTTGGTCATTTTAACCCTGAGGGTATTTTTGTTATTTTCACTCAAGAAATCTCTTGAGTATATTCTTATCTTCATTCTGGAGTTGAGTTATGATTATTTTGAAGATTATATGGTGGCTTTATATTATTTCTCACACATGATGATAATATTGACTATAGCGGGATATGTGACGGGTTGTGATGTCACATTCTATTTCTTTCTTTAAGACTCTTTTATATATGTTATTGGATAATATTTATCATCATATTTAGGATAATTTAAAGGTGTTCAAAGTGTGGAAATGATCACAACATACAAGAAGAAAAATTGGAAATTTTGGTGTTACACGTTGACATAATCTTGTCAACTATTATTTGTATTCTGAGTTGATATACATATATGCAAGCCTCCAAATGTGTATTAAGAGGTGGAAATGATGGTGTACTTATTTTATAGCTTGGTGACAAGTGGACAAATCAAAAAGAGGCTAGTTGGCAAAAGTTGCCAACTTGGCAAAATTGAAAAAATATGAATTGGTAGCCAATGGCTAGGATGAATTGTCAGCAGATTTTGTAGGATTTGCAATGCACCACTAGAAGGGGGGTTTGAATAGTGGGTGCGGAAAATGTGGTTTTTAAAATTGTTTTAAACCAAAAACCCAACTTCTGAAAACAGTTTCTGTTTTCAGGACCAGTTTTAAAATGTTTTGAAAACTAGATTGCAGGTCTTCAAAAATTTTAAACTTTGGAGAGAACTTAGCCTCAGATGTTCTGAGTATCTCCTAAAAATTTCAGATCAAAATTCAACCTCTAATCCCTTGAAAAATTGTTGGTAGTCAGATTGCGCAAATCTACCAGAAACGATAGTCTGATTTTAAAAATTAATTCCTATTTGTCCGTAACTCCAAATGCTCTGAAAATGTAAATACTAACCCCTTATTAGTTGTATTTAATTGGGTTGAAACAGTTTTGAAAAATTCTTTTGGGAAAATAGTCAAATACGATCAAAGTCTCAACCTTTGCAAGCCTGAAAATCAGGCTGCACTAGTCTCAAAACTTTGGACGTTTCAATGACTTATACTTGTCCAAAAGGGTTGAAACTTGCGCCAAAAGAACCTTAAGACGTGAGGTTATGACTCTGGAAAGTTTCGTGATTTTTGAAATTTGTTTACTATTTTTACCAACGTGATTGAAAATGATAAATAATGCTAAAACTGAAAGTAAGTGCTGAAAGTAAATAACACCAGGAATTTTATGCTGGTTCGGTTATAAACAACCTACTCCAGTCTTCGAGGACAACTTCCTCGGTTAGCACTAATTACACAACACAAAGAACACCTTACCACAGGGTTGATGGAGTTACACACCAACTCCAACCCTTTACAAACCTTGTATGAGAATACAAAGAACACGAACACCACCACCTTGCAAGTGCAAGATTGATCACACCTTGATCAATATTTTACAACAATGAAAAGAATATATGGTGGTCTATATGAAGCCTATTCAAGTATATGAATATGAGTAAAATAGGCTTTTAGAGAGAAGAAAGAAAGAAGTGTAGAGAGAAGAGGCTAGAAACGTTTTTGATGATTCAAATTGCAAAACTTGTTCTTATTTTTGTTTTGCTCTCTTCCTTCCTTTTTATCAAGTTGGCCGCCCCTATAGCATTCTCCTCCTCTTGAAAATTATCTTCTATGTCCTTGGAAGAGTGTATTGCATCATTGTGACATGTCTTTGCTTACTTGGCATCTCCTCATTGGATGATCATTAAGCTCTTGCTTACTTGGCACTCATTGATTGGATGAATGTTGTCATCATTTGATGACTAGATAAATATGAAATTAAGCCTCAAAAAGCATGTGTCAATTAGCCATTAACTTATTACCATAAGTCATAAGATCATCCCACAAAATAAGCTAGACAAATAACTCCAATTTGCATGAAAAAATCGGCCATTAACATCTCTTGCACATGCTGAAATTTCAACATGTGTAATATTTGCATTTCATTCAAAATATTGCCAAGTTTACTTTGATTTAATCCAATAAATCTATCATCATTTAGTACAAGACATTCTTATCATTTTTTGGAATAAAAATTAGTCACCAATAAGACCTAGAAATCGGCCATATACATTCCCACACATGCTGAAATTTTCAGCATGTGTGATATTCAAAGATATCACCATTTTAATTCTATAAAATATTCAAGATACTTCCATACTATCTCCCAATTAATCCACCTAATTAAAGTTGATAAAATATGCCTCATTAAGATAGAAAATCGGCCAGCTCTTTACACACATGCTGAAATTTTCAGCATGTGTTACAAATGTGACATAAGTTTGAAATGTTACCTTTTGTAGTTCCATTCTTTAAGTCACCAACATTGCATGCTTCATTCTTGGCCAATCAAGATACCAACAAAGCTCCACATATGCTCCAACATGGCTGGTATAGGCGTGTGACATGATCATACATGTGCTTAATTTTATTTTTACAAACTTTGTAAAATAGTGCACATTTAATTATACACACATGGTATATTCCAATCAGCCCTTAATTGAATTTTTTAGAACACTTTGAGATGTATGAAATATGTAAAAAGTGTCTAGATACATGTTATATGCCATGCCAAAAATGTTCCATGTGTCGTGTACGTAGAAAACCGAATTTTCAACGCTTATCGATTACCCGATTTCTTTAATTAAATTCCAAATTTTTGCACATATTATATATATTATGTTACACATAATATACAAAAATTAAACTTTAATATTCAGCTCATAAGGCTGATTAAAGTGGCGCCTAACCATCTGACAAAATTGAAATTGAAATCTCCACAATTTGACATTAATTGAGGGTGATTTGTGTGTGCCAACATGGAATTGGTTTATGGCGGCACATACCATGTAAGCCACGAAATTTGTTGCCATTTTTGAAGTGTAGGGGCTGGCCATCTCTTTTATGGCAAGTACGTGACACGTTGACGAAGTTTCGGTATTCGCCCGATACGACAATTTTCGGTTTAGAACCTTTTAAACGTGTCGTAACAAATTTGTCATCACCATGACTTATATCATATGATATAAAACCTGAATATACTCATAAATATGAGTTAAGTATAGTGGTGTGACGTTAACGTACGTATGTAAAATATATATCGTGTCGGTAGTACGTTGGAATATATGTCTATGTGCCTTTTTCAAAAAATATGAAAATATATATATATTTGTTGAAAATGGCGTGTAAAGGGGGTGTAGAAACTTTCCTTTCTTCAACTTTTTGCCTTTGTGCCTTTTCCAAATATAGCTTCCTTTAATGAACTACTTAGTTTAATTAACTAAGTACTTCACTTAATGAACTAGTTTAGTTCATTAATGATGGCACCTGAAAATAGTTCAAACACAACAAATTCTTGCCATTTGATGTAAGCTTTAAAACTTTATGGCTCGTTAGTACGACAACATTATATATGAACTATATAAGGCAAGTTTTATGCAACAACGTGTCATGTCATAAAATATGTCATGTATTTCTTTGTAACACGTTATTTAAATCATGTATTTTTAAATCACTCAAACCCCTTTTTCTCTACAATCTCCCCCTTTTGATGATTTTCAAAATAAACTACATTCATGATTTAAATCTTATCACTCCCCCCTTCAATCGTGCATAAATTCAAATTTTGAATTTCAAATTTCAAATTCGCTCCCCCTTGATTTATGCAATCAGTTTCTCTCTCTCAGTTAAATCATGCATTCTCTCCCCCTTTATTTTGGAAAGTCAATCAAAAATGCATGTAAATATGGAAAGATAATCAAATCAAATCAACAGAAATCATGCCTAATTTAGAACGAAGATTTTCATATGTGGCTTGATTTAAGGCTTTAGTGAAGATATCCGCTACTTGTGCCTCTGTGCGTACGTGATCTATGACAATGTCACCATTATTTATGTGATCACGAAGAAAGTGATAGCGTACTTCTATATGCTTGGCCTTAGAGTGTAACACGAGATTCTTAGATAGGTTAATTGCACTCATACTATCACAATATATAGGAATTTTATTTACAGTAATTCCAAAGTCCGAAAGTTGTTGTTTTATCCATAGTAATTGTGTGCAACAAAGACTAAGTGCCATTTACTCAGCTTCAGTAGTGGATAAAGCTACGCTTGCTTGCTTTTTGGAAAACCATGAAATGAGTGAATTTCCTATAAATTGGCAAGTGCCACTCGTGCTTTTCCTATCTATTTTACAGCCACCGTAATCTGTATCAGTATAGGCATGTAAGTTAAATTCACAATCTTTATCATACCAAATGCCTAAGGTGGGTGTGTGCTTAATATAGCGGAATATTCTTTTTACCGCATTATAGTGAGACACCTTAGGTTGACTTTGAAAACGTGCACACATACACTGAACATAATATCAGGCCTACTAGCAGTAAGATATAGTAAAGAACCAATCATAGATCTATATAAGGCATTATCAAAATCCTTACTATGTTCATCTTTATGTAATTTAGTAGTGACACTCATAGGGGTGGGGGATGGTTTTAAATTCTCAAAATTGAACTTTTTAATCATATCATTTATACATTTAGCTTGACTTATGTGGATGCGTTTACTCGTTTGTTTAATCTGCAAGCTAAGAAAGTAGTTCAATTCGCCAACCATAGACATTTCAAATTCGGATTTCATGCATTTTTCAAAATCTTCAACAAGTTTATGAGAAGTAGATCCGAAAATGATGTCATGAACGTAAATTTGAATAATAAGTACATCCGATTTATCTTGTTTTAAAAATAAAGTACTATCTATAGTGCCTCTTTTAAAACCATTTTCTAAAAGAAAGGTAGCAAAATGATCATACCATGCTCTAGGTGCTTGCTTTAGTCCGTATAGTGCCTTCTTTAGTTTGTACACATGATCAGGATGTTTCAAATCTTCAAAACCGGGTGGTTGTTTCACGTATACCTCTTCTTGTATAAATCCATTTAAGAATGCACTTTTCACGTCCATTTGATAAAGTTTAAAATCTTTCATGCAAGCAATGGCAAGTAAAAGTCGTATAGCTTCCAAACGTGCTACGGGTGCAAATGTTTCATCATAATCGATTCCTTCTTCTTGATTATAGCCTTGTGCTACAAGTCTAGCTTTATTTCTAACAACTTTTCCTTCTTCATTCATTTTATTTCTAAACACCCACTTTGTGCCTATTATGGTCTTATCTTGTGGTCGTGACACTAAATCCCATACGTCATTTCTAACAAATTGATTAAGTTCGTCATGCATAGCATCAATCCAAAAAGAATCACTCAAAGCGTCATGCACATTTTTAGGTTCAATTTCGGAAATCATAGCATGAAATTGATTTATTTCATCCGGATTTATTCTTCTACGTGGTCGCACACCGTGAGTGATATCACCTATAATGAGATCATGTGGGTGATCTCTATGCCATCTTGGTTGATTATTTTCTATGTTCTCATGCATTTCTAAGTGATCATGCATTTCTAGTGTATCATGCATATCATTCATATCAAACGTGCCATCATCATCATTCAACACGGGTTTCAATTCAAAATCATCATCATATTCTTTATCTTTATCAATCTCACCAAATTCATTAAACTTCACATGAATAGATTCTATAATTTGTCTAGTGAGAGGATCATAACACCTATATGCTTTTGAATTCACAGAATACCCAACAAAGATGCATTCAATTGATTTAGATTCAAATTTATCTAAATTGGATTTTGTATTTAAAACAAAGCATTTGCATCCAAACACACGAAAATAGTCAATTTTAGGCATGCGATCATTTAATATCTCATAAGGCGTCTTATTTATTTTCTTTCTAATGGACAATTGATTTACTATGTAGCATGCACAGTTTATGGCTTCCGCCCACAAAAATCTAGGCAATTTATTCTCGCACAACATAGTTCTAGCAATTTCTTGTAATGTCCTATTCTTTCTTTCTACTACTCCATTTAATTGTGGAGTTCTAGGTGGCGAAAACTCGTGTTTAATTCCTTTTTCCTCGCAAAATAAAATCATGTCCTTGTTTTTAAATTCACCGCCTCTATCGCTTCTTATCCTTTTCACATTAAACCCATATTGATTTTCAAGTTGTTTTATTAGTTTTGCAATTTCAATGGCACTATCATCCTTATGTGCAAGAAACAAAGTCCAAGTATAACGAGAAAAATCATCAACAATCACACAAGCATAGTGACATCTACCAAGACTCGTAGTGCGACTAGGACCAAACAAATCAATGTGTAATAATTCTAAAACTCTAGTCATGCTGATTTCATTGTTAGATTTTAGCGACTCGCGTGTTTGTTTGCCTCTTATGCAAGATTCACACAACTGAAAGTTGTCTAAATCAAGTGTAGGCAATCCTCGTATTAGGTTCGTTCGTTTGAGTTTTTCTAGTGTAGAAATGCCAATATGTCCTAAACGTCTATGCCACAGATTTACGTTAGGTTCATTTGACATGAACCACTTAACCTTAGCGTCTAACATATCATCCATAGAAAGTGTAAAGATGTTTCCTTCCCGTTTTCCTTTTAAAACTGTTTCTCCATTTTTATTTATTATATTACAATATAGGTGAGTAAAGCACACATCGAAACCATTATCAATAAATTGTGAAATGCTAAGAAGATTATAAGATAAGTTGCTTACCAAAAAGACGTTGGAGATTTGAAGGGTGCTTGGGTTTCCAATTGTACCTTTTCCGATGATCTTGCCTTCATTGTTGTCTCCAAAGGTCACGGATCCTCCTTTTGTGACCTTCTTCAATTTCGTGAATAGGCTCGGGTCATCCGTCATGTGCCTCGAGCAACCACTGTCAACGAACCATTTGATTGATGTATCTTTTGATGTGTGGGTTCCCTGCAATATACGAAAATGATTTAGGCACCCTTTTAATTTTGGGTCCTTGCGATTAGTTATTCACCTCTTGGTAAAAGTACCTTTCGGTACCCATACTTGGGTGATCCTTCTCAGTCTAGAAAATGGCAATAATGTAGGTGAAGGTGCAATGTAGTAGACATGTAGTGAGTGCACTTTGGGCCTTTGACCAAGAACTCCTTTATACGCATTATATGTCGGGCGTTTCTGATATGTCCTTGTGTTAGTGTGCATAGTGCGTGATCTAGATGCATGAAATGAATGTCGTGTATGCATCACTTGTTTCTTCTCATATCTATATGGCACAAACTTGTTTTTCTCATGATATGAAGAAGAAGTATGACGAGATAAGGGGAGAGGGGATCTTTGCGTCATCTTCGACGCCGTATTTGGTTTTGGAGTGTCTACTTTCTTAGACACTACAAACTTGGTTGGTTTAATGGATACTTCATTTGTTTCGATGTATCCTAATCCCGTTTTATCACTATCATGCTTTTGTGATAAAATAATACGATCTAGCATGTTAGATCCCGTATAAAATTGTTTCATCATTTTCTCTAAGTCCGTATTCCTTGATTTCAAATTTCAAATCTCGGATTTCATTTCATTATTTTGCGTGGTCAATGATGAGATTTCTGTATTTAATGCATTAATGATGCATGACGACTCTTCTTTTGAATCGTTTAATTGAGCGACAAGATTCTCGTTAGAAGATTCTAATAGCTTCTTGTCTTCAATTAGTCGCTTCTTTTCTTTCGCGAGAGTCTTAGTGAATTTATGCAATTCTAAGTACTGACTAAAAAGATCATCACAAGAAGGCTCAGAGTCAGAATCAGAGTCAGATGATACCTCGTTTGATGCTTTGGACACAAAGCATACTTGTGCAGTCTCCTCTTCTGTTTCAGTCTTGGAATCCGATGTATCACTCCAAGTGGAGGCTTTGAGAGCTCGTTTCCTTTGCTTAGGTTCTGAGACGAGTTTATTCTTGTTCCGATCCTTGTCAGGGTATTTGTTTGTTTGCTTGTCCTTATTAGGGCATGTCCAAGTTTACCGCATTCATAACATTTAACATCCTTGTCGTTTGTCTTGTTCTTATTTCTTTTAATCGAAGTAGCCTTAGTTTTGTTTCTAAACGACTTTCTTAAGGCCTGTCTTAAGCCTTTAGCCAATAGAATTAATTCATCGTTATCTGATTCAGAATCACTATCTTCTACGTGATCGGAAGAAGTAGAGACATATTCATTTGATTTAAATGCAATGGTCTTACCTTGTTTTGATGATTCCGATTTCCGTATGGTGAGTTTGTTCTCATAAACTTTAATTGATCCAATTAATTCTTCCATCTTAATTGACTTAGTTTCTTTGCTCTCTTCTATTTCCGTTACTTTAGGGTCACACTCGGATGGAGTGCTTCGTAAGACCTTTTGTATCTTTTCCTACATAGTAAAGGCTTTGCCAAGAGACTCAAGAGAATTGTAAATATTAGTCAAGCGAAGATCCATATCAACGATAGATTCATTTGGCAATAATTTAAATGACTCGAGTGTGGACATAAGCATGTTGATCTTGGACTCTTTTACTTGACTATTGCCTTCGTGTTTCATTTCAAGAATTCTCCACATTTCTTGAGCACTAGAACAATTTGAAACATAGCTAGATTCACTTTTACTTAGTCCATTTAAAAGTAACTGCATAGCCCTAGCGTTCATGCTTAGTTTCTTTTTATCCTCAGAAAAAAAGGAATAGACAGATAAAGTAAATAAATAAAAAAAAGAAATAAATAGTAGTATAGATGATATTTTAGGTATATGATTAAGAATAGGAAAAAGGAAGTAGGATATATTTTACTTATAATTGGTCAATCTTAAATATGTTTCCTATACCTATTAGGAAACATACATACTTATCTATATATATCTATATATACATCTCCCTAAATCAAAATCGAAAACCCTACACCTACACCAAAAACACACGACAATCACCTCCCCTCCCTCAACCTTGAGCACGACAGCCATCTCTGAAAGAATAGAAGAGAATCCTTTTGCCAATTGTTCTTATATATATATATATATATATATATATATATATATATATATATATATATATATATATATATATAAACACACAAAACGTAAAACCTATTATCATACATGGAAATTCAGTCAGCCACCCTTGGGAAGGAAGAATCTAGCCAGCCTCGAGGAAAGAAAAAACGGTTTTGCATAGGAAATTCGTCTGAAAAAGTAGGTTACCCTCTCCTCTGTCGGATTGATTTGGAT
Source organism: Eustoma russellianum (assembly GCA_036186865.1). Classification (NCBI taxonomy): domain Eukaryota; kingdom Viridiplantae; phylum Streptophyta; class Magnoliopsida; order Gentianales; family Gentianaceae; genus Eustoma; species Eustoma russellianum. Next base: position 31,888,106 of record AP025050.1, read on the forward strand.
TTCTCGCATTCGGTGTTGGAATTGTTTGTTTATAATCTGTACGGTTATTCTTTATATTTTTCTTGTGATTTCTCTATGTTTTGGTATGAATATTGCATGAATTGCCTTAGATATAGATCACATAGTCCAAAAATAGGCGGGAATGGGGTTCAGAACGTCGGAAAACGTGCCTGGATACCACGCGCGGCCATCGGGGGTGCGTGTGGCCCACGCACGCCCCTGAGATGCGTGGCTGATATGTCAGTGTCAGCATATTTGTGATGTTAAACGGAGTCCAATGGAACTGGTTTGGGGTAAATCGGAGTTAAAACGAAGAAGTTATGAATTTTTGAATGAAATTAGGATTTAGGAAATTAAATAAATGTACTAAAATAAAGAAAAAGGGACAAAAATAAAGGGCCAGCTGCAGGCTTTATTCTTCAGCAGGCCGAAGGACGCGGCCCAGTAACAACGAAATTAAAAAAAAGAGTTATAGCGAAGCGAGCCAGCCATAGCAGCCCGACCTAAACCAGAACTTAACCAAAAAAAGGTGGCCAACGGGCTGACAGGGCTGGGAGGAAAAAGAGCCAGATTTGTTTTAGAGCCATTTTTTTAAAATAAATGGGTGCTGAATGGAAAATAATAATAATAATAATAATAATAATAATAATAATAAAAATAAAATGAAATAACTAAGAGCAAAAGAAAAATAAAATTAAAAATAATAATATATAATAAAAAGAAAATTAGGGTCAGATACGAAAAAACATATATAAATAAAAAAAAGTTATATATAATTAATTGATTTAATATTTAAAAAATGTTTTAAAAATAAGAAGAAATTTAGAAACCCACTAATTAAT
>AP025050.1:31897678-32037281 GCA_036186865.1 Eustoma russellianum
CCTATAACAAGCATAAGTAGGTTGCTTACTGAGCCCGTTGATTTTTGGCTCACACCACCACTCACCAGTTTTGCAGATATGAAGAGTTAGTGTATGCTTACACAGGAGTTAGTATACCGTGGAAGATCGAGACGGTAGATATCGAGACCTAGGATATTCAGACAAGACTTTCGGGGTTGGTGTGACAGTTATTTCGATATTCGAGGTTATGTATTTTCGAGATTAGTGTTTACATACATTTGACTATTGTATTGATTAGAAAATTCTTAGACATTGTATTAATGATGATGATCATTTTATCGAGGATATTAGCAATGACTTCCGCTGACATCAATTTGCGTTATTATGATGACGTGTAGTTGATTTGTATCGACGCCTTGTATTCTCCTTAGTGAGATACGGCGGGTGCACTGTTCCCGATGCTAGGGCTCGGGAGCAGGGCGCTACAGTTGGTATCAGAGCATGGCTCTAGATCCACGGCAGAAACGTAGGTTTAAGTCATGATCTTAGAAATTAAGTTACGATTTTGCCCCTAAGTCATGATTTTAGACTTGGGAATCATGATACTAAGCTTCGATTTTAGAAGTAAGTTTTGACATTAGACATAGGTGACGATTTTGATTGCCCTAAGTCACGATCTTAGATATAAGTGACGATTTTGATTAAGAGTTGATCTGAACCTTAGACGATGATTTATACATATGTACCGATTTTAGTCGTAAGCGGTGATTATATAGTAAGCATGATCTTATAATTAAGAAATGATTTAGACTTAAGTGACAATTGGTTGAGTGGTATACATACCTAGAACGATAGTATATCTATGTGATTTCGGTTAATTATATCATCTATGTTTTGATCATAACCCTTGTATATTCCCTTAGCCGTGATTTAGTAGCCATAAGTGAATTGTGTATAATTAAAGTACATAAGTTGTAATATTAATCATGATGCCTTACCACAGGCGCTGGTTGACGCATAAATTTAGACAGGCCCGAAAATTACTAGGGCTGCTTCTTCGTAGCAGCGGCATGGGGCCTGATATCATTAGGGTAACTGAAACGAGACATGCCTCTACCTTGACAGTAGTGTCGGAACGCAACTAGGTCTAAGCCGAGATCGTAGCTACTAAGTAATGATTTATAGTAGTGAGATAGAAACTAAGTAACGATTTATAAGCATTATGATCATTAGAATTTAGTGATAAGGGGTTCACGGTTATAATTAAGATGTTAAAATTTAGAGTTATTAAATAGAACGACGATATTTGTCTCATTAGAGATATTAGAGTTATTATAGGCGTGAATCGGCTATAACAAGTACATTGGAATGATGAAACGTCACAAACTTCTTAGTTAAGTGTTGATTTATAGAAACATCGAGTTACTTGGCTTGAATATGTTAGGATTGAAATAAAATAGAGTCAGTTTGAACAAGTAATGATTGCTTTTCGTATGAGATTTTGCCAAGTTAAAGTTAGCAGTTGAAATAACCAAGTAAAGAAGTACAATAGATCAGTGGGGCGCGCGGAAGCATGGTGAATTAGAACACCTTAAGTCGATTAATATTTAGTGTGACATGCTATGATTGGACAATTTAAGTTAAGGAGTTTATCATAATAGACGAAGGTTAGACTTGTAAGAAATGATACATAGGTGGATTTTCATTTAACCGTAAGGATGACTTAGAAAAATTATACAAAGTATTGGACTATTATTTTCAATTAGTTAAACGTTATCTTATAAGCACGCACGACAAGATATATCCTATATTTCGAAGGTATTTCAAAGATTTTTTTTGCTATTAAATATTTTAACTAGTTTCGTTTTTTATATAGTCTATTAACTTGACAAGTCTATACTCCTTTCTGAATTCGTATAGCCATCTAATGGAATTTCGACTACCCATGACAAAACTGATACATTTCAAAATATTGATGTTTTCGAACAACGATGTATTTATATATCTCTTATATTTATCAAAAAAAAAATTCTTAGCTATATTTATTTTTCTAAAATAATTTTGTTTGTCAAATATCTATATTGCAAGCATTTTACCATTAAATACTTTTGAATATATTTATCTGCTTGCGATGAATTTATTTAATTTTGCGAAGCATAAATAGTTTCAAAATATAGAAACCTATGTTTTTTTTTGAAAAAAAAGGTCTTGTATTCAAATTATTTTATAAAACATTATATTTGCTCACTTTTGAATTGTTGTATTTTATGAAACAAAACATAGCTTTTGAAATATGTATTTCGTTGAGGAAAAAAAACACCATGTTCAAATCGTTTTGTAAAAGAAATTTTACGATTGTCGTGTCTCAATTGTTTTAAAGTGGTTTTAACCGTAATACTCTTGTGAACAGGTTATATCGTTGTTTTATAAATGGCCAATTGAGACACCGCATTGCAAAGACAAATATATGATACTTTGAGTTTTGTGTTTACAAAAAAATTGAACGGATATTATTTTCAACAGTCAAAGCTATATTTTCAAAATTATAGTTACGTAAACTACTTTAAATCGAAGGAAATATGTCCATGCACATACTTCGTATACTAGGGTGTTGATGATATTTCCGGAAAAGTAAGAGCATGATTATTGAACTAGGTCGTAGGATTAATAATTGATTTTGAGAATTTGATGATAAAGGAGAGTGATGGATAGCATATTGGAGGACTTAATGAATATTTTAGATGGTCATGTAAATAGGAGATGAATCATATGTGATGAGGTTATGAATACGAAATCGTAAATCGGAAAAAGTTGAGTGATATACGTCAAGTGGTGTAAATAGAAGTTCATAAGTTGTAGAGAATTAAGTTAAAGATTATAGTACACCTAAGAACCGATCTTAGAGTGCTGCTATGACCGCAGATATAAGTACGATATCGACTGATGATTGGGTTATAGAACCTCCGATTTGATGACAGTACCCCTAAGTTTGATTCTAGAATTATAAGGATAGTAGGTAATTATCTTAAATAAACGGGGAATAACAGACTTAGAAACTACCTTGTTGGGTACAAGAAATGATGTTCGAGGCCTTAGCCCGTGATATGGAAGTAAAATGGTTAATGTATCACAATACGCGATGGTTATTTAGCGTGGTCATTGTTTAAGCGAATGATTAAGTAGAACCATACTAAGTCATTGATAGACCATATGCAAGTTTCAAAGACGAAACTTTTTGTAAGGGAGGTAGATTGTTACAACCGTGAAAAAAAAAGGAAAAAATAATAAAAATAAAAATAATAAAAAGAATAATTTTGGTGGCTTATTAAAAAAAAGGTTAAACAAAAAAATAATAATAATACCATCCGTTTTTGGGGGGAATTCAAACCCCCCACTAATTGCCAACTAACTGACCCTAAAATATAGCCAAAGATCTCTCCATATTCACCCACAGCCTTATTATCTTAATTAAAAAAAAAACTGTTTTGCTTTCCCTTTAAATTTCCCCCACCATCTGCCTTCAACGGACGACATCAAAAGAAAGAAAAAAAAAGAATTGGCCCTTTCTGCAGCCGAATTGAATAGAGAAGATTAAAAAAATTTATTCGATTCAATAAATTTTGATTCAAGTGTACGGTGTAGTGTAAATCCATCGTGTAAGTACCCCCTCCTGTCTACTTAGAATTTTATTTCAATTTTAAATTTATCATATATGAATCTTGCAGTTTTTTTTGTTGTTGTTGTGTTTATATGTTTGTAAGTGAAATGTTTAATGTTGAATGCTTGGATTGCTAGCGGTGTGTTCCTGGCAAGAACTAAGATTTATTTTACGTGTATGTATACATATCTTTAATAATTTCAGAAAGATATATGTAGATGTAATCTGGCTCCAGAGGAAAAAAAAACGTACATAAATGTATTTAGATGGTTTACCCATAATTATATTCATGTTTGTATATATATATATATAAAATACGTTGATATGTTATTTTGGATGTTATGCATATGTGAATATTTCCTGTTTGTAAGATTAAGAGTAAATGTATTTAACTGCTGTAGGAAATTTATTTACATATATAGGTCATATTCTCTGTTTACCAGATTTAAACACACATAAACTTATATATATATATATATATATATATATATATATATATATATGTATGTATGTATGTGTGTGTATAATACTTTGGCTTCAAACCGTCTGTATACATATTTACTTGTTGATTCTAGAAGTTCACGTAAGTAGATTGACAGTGTTTCTTTAAATTAATTATACAAGCATATTTATTTCCAAACTTTTACACTTATGAGGTTGTAATTATTTCTTTTTTTTATGGAAATATAGACGCTGTGTTTATTTTTGTATAAATATGTTGTACATAAATTTTGACACCGGAACTTTTACGCAAATATATATACCACCGGTTAATTTTCAACAATTTATTATTATATACATTAATTTCGGTGTTTGATAAAAATTGGACTTTTAAACCTTATTTCACCACTATATTCGTTAACTTTGTGGGTGCACATCCCACTGTTCTTTAATTTCCAGTCTCGGTATGAAATTAATGTAAATAAACTGTTGTTGGTAGTGAATTACAGTGATTTATAGATAAGAATTATTATTATTGGGTAGGATTTATTTAGTTAGATAATTTTTTTTTCAGACTTTAAACCGTACAAAATCATATAAATGGTTTTGAAAAGATTTATATATATAAAATGCTCGGATAATAGTAGTGAAAGAATAAGAGTAATTCAAAGCATAAGGAATTTGTGGCATAAAGGTGAACTTGAATAGACAAGTTAAATAACAAATAATTAACTTACAGGTTCAAATTTTGGAGATTCTAAAGGATAAGTTGAACATGTACAAGCAGAGACTTTTATGGCAACCTTCCTCATGTTCGAGCATAGAATAAGAAAGCTAAGTGACCGATTCGAGGTAAGTGGTCTACATATGCTTGTTATGTGTCATGCATCAGATGTAAGTGGTCTACATATGCTTGTTATGTTGTCATGCATCAGATGTAAGTGGTCTACATATGCTTGTTATGTTGTCATGCATCAGATGTAAGTGGTCTATTTATGCTCGTTATGTTTATTATGCATCAGTGTGTTATTATTGCATATCTGTAATTGAATTTCCTCTATATGTGAATTGTGTGCATATGTGGTATATGTATTTACATGTGAACTGTGTGTATGTAGGAGTGTGGATACACCAGATTAAAGGAAGATGAGAAGAACAGAAATGAGAAAGAAAATGAAAGTGAGATGAAAGAAAAGAGAGTCGGGCCAGGCAGGCCGTCGAGCCGGACCGAATGGCCAACGGACCGGTTGCGGTGGCAGGCCTCGACCCAGAACATGATATAGATGTAACTTAATTAATAGCAATAATTGTAGGAAAATATAAATAAATATCAGAAAATTATAAATAGATTCCAGAAATAATTGAACCTAGATTTGAGTGCCGGAGGATGATGAGGATGGGCCAGGGGCCTCAGACGATTGTGTTGTTTGCATTCATGGCACGTGCATTGCATGATGGCGGGTCGTGACGTACGGGTCACGGGCGCTCAGGATGGTGTACGGTGGCGAGGCCACGACACTCAGGATGGTGTGCGGTGGCGCGGCCACGCACACTCAGTATGGTGACTGTGGGGTGTACGACCTACAGCCACTCAGTTAGGACCCGGGTTCATGCATTGCATGGTGGAGATATCGGCATTCCGTGTGACATGACTTCGTTGTGTGTGACATGCATAATAGGACATGCATCATGAAGTTGCGCATTATTATATGGAGTGACTTACTTTTTGCGGCTTATCTATTTCGTTGGTATACATTGTCTTTTTCTTGGTTTATGTGATTATTTGTTTGTTGTGTATGTCATACTTGAGAAGAGCATGCATCACGGTAAGGTAGATTGGGCTGATGAGCTATTTATTTTGTATTTATTTTTGAAATCTTAACTGTTAAAGATAATCGAGTGAAATTATTATGGACTAAGGACATGTATGTTAACTGTAAATGTTATTTGTATTTACTTCTGCATGTATGATTCCTATAACAAGTATAAGTAGGTTGCATACTGAGCCCGTTGATTTTGGCTCACACCACCACTCACTAGTTTTGCAGATATGAAGAGTTAGTGTATGCTTACACAGGAGTTAGTATACCGTGGAAGATCGAGACGGTAGATATCGAGACCTAGGATATTCAGACAAGACTTTCGGGGTTGGTGTGACAGTTATTTCGATATTCGAGGTTATGTATTTTCGAGATTAGTGTTTACATACATTTGACTATTGTATTGATTAGAAAATTCTTAGACATTGTATTAATGATGATGATCATTTTATCGAGGATATTAGCAATGACTTCTGCTGACATCAATTTGCGTTATTATGATGACGTGTAGTTGATTTGTATCGACGCCTTGTATTCTCCTTAGTGAGATACGGCGGGTGCACTGTTCCCGATGCTAGGGCTCGGGAGCGGGGCGCTACAGATATGCTAAGAATTCCAACTGAATTGGTTGTGCACATACTTGATGTGGATCCATAGTTCAGAATTTAAATTATAGTTTTTGGCTAAATGCACAGCTATGCAAGCAAACTTCACTGTATAAAACGAGCAGAACTCGTACAACAAACTTGGTAGGTTTTCGAATATGAGCAAGTCTAACTAAAATCCAAGCAGGTCTCAGTGATCAAGCAGGCCTTGATCAAAACTCCATCAAAGAGATAACATAAAATCAAACTATGTCTAAGTGATAAAGCAGGTCTTGATCGAAACTCAAGCAAAGATCTCCTGGAAAAAGCTTTAGCCCCCAAGGGCATAGTCTACTGGTAAGTGATAAGGTGATTGGGGCTAAAGAACCCCGACGTCCCGAGTTCGAACCCGTGTAGAGACAATACTTTGTTGAAATATTACAAGGGTTGCTTCTGGGCTTCTGAATCTCGTGTGTCCTCTCTCTTGTAGGGCTGCTAGTAGAGCACATCCCTCGATTTACATCCTACCTGGCTAAGGGGCCTCTGGTACAGGTGGGAGAGAAACCCACTCCCTTAACAAAATGAAAAAAAAAAAGATAAAGCAGGTCTTGATCGAAACTCCAGCAAAGAAATAAAAGGAGCAACTTTTATTATGAATAATTAGGTCGCCTTCGCTTGTCTTACATGTTGCTTTTCACTAAGACAATATATTAGTGTGAGTGCAAGTATTAGGGGATGCTAAAAGAAAGAATCATGCTATCAGTTTTGTTTTAACTTAAAATAGATACATGAGATATATTTGATATTGAATAATTAAATTTAACTAAATCAGCTTTACGCGCTATTTCCTTCGCTCTCATAAACCACTATGCCGGAGATCAAATCCAACAAAGAACAACTTGTTGGGATTTGTGGAACTGAAGTCAGCCGAGCTGAAGAGGCTGAGCTGAAAAGGCCGAGCTCAGGAGGCCGAGCTCGAGGACTTAGAGTTGGGAGCTGATGCCAGAGATGGAAGTGTGCCGAGCTGGACTGATGGCCGAGCAGAACTGCAGATCGGCCATATATCAGAAAATCACGGGAACGGATATCTCTTGATTGGAGATTTGATTAATACCAAATCCTGTTTTGGATAGAAATCTCCATGTATATCTTTCCATAAGAAATATCCATTAAAGTCTTATTTATGGTATGATTTGATGTATAAGACATATCTCTTGTTGTAGCCGATCTGCTCGCTATAAATCCCCGGTCTAGGCGCAGTGAATTGTAACCGAAATCCGAGTTGGTGATAGTGAATTTTTGGCTTGCCGCCGCCGTGGGTTTTTCTTCCCCTTGAGGGTTTTCCCACGTTAAATCTTGTGTTCTTGCAATCGTCGTTTGTGTGTTCTTGCAATCGTCGTTGTGGTTGTTCTTCACTGATTCCGTGTTAAGTTCCCCAACATCTGGTATCAGAGCCAGGTTCTCTGTTTGAGTGGGAGCAATGGCCGACAACAACAAGTTAAGGATTAAAAGATTTGATGGATCAAACTTTGGTTTCTGGAAGATGCAGGTTGAAGACTATCTATACCAGACAGATCTATATCTGCCTCTTGAAGGGAAAGAGGTGAAACCTACTGACATGACGGATCGAGAATGGGAGATTCTGGATCGGAAAGCGCTCGGTGCCATTAGGTTATCTCTAACCCAAACCGTTGCATTCAATATTTCAAAGGAAAAGACCACAAAGGATGTAATGAATGCGCTAACAAGAATGTATGAGAAGCCCTCTGCCTCAAACAAGGTGCATCTGATGAAGAGGCTATTCGACATGAAAAAGACCGAAAATAAAACGATGCAGGAACACTTGGGTGAATTCAACACGATCACTAGTCAACTTGAGTCGGTTGGGATCGTCTTTGACGATGAAGTCCTGGCCTTGGTGATACTGTCAAGTCTGCCTGATAGTTGGGACGGAGTTGTTATGGCTGTGAGCAACTCATCTGGAGAAGGTACATTGAAGTTTGACAATGTGGTAGATGTGCTACTTGATGAAGATTGAAGGAGGAGAAACAGTGGCACCCCTGAAAGTTCTGGATCCACGCTGAGCATAGAAGAGCGTGGTAGATCTGCCAAGAGAGGTAATGACAGAGGTGGGATATCGCAGTCCAGAAAGAGAAAGTCAAAGGGCTCAAATCTGACCTGCTGGAATTGCAAGAAGAAGGGTCACCTTAAACGCGATTGTAGAGTCAAGAAGAAGGCTGATCAGACGGATAAGTATGGAGATGAGATACACGTTTCTTAAGTTTCCGGGTCTGATAGTGATGGGCTGATTTTGAGCTGTGAGAGCCGAGCTGACGACCTCTGGATCTTTGATATTGGTGCCTCTTTTCATGCCACATCAAACAGAGGACACTTTACAAACGATAAAAGTGAAAACTTTGGTAAAGTCTATCTCGGCGATGATGACTCTTGTGATATAATTGGCAAAGGGGATATCACTTTAACTCTGCCAGACGGAAGACAACTGAAACTGCTTCAAGCAAGACATGTACCTCGGCTGACCAAGAACTTGATATCAATTACACAGCTGGCTGATGATTCTGATTTTGAAGGAAGGTTCAGCAAGGCACATTGGAAGCTAGTCAAAGGGTCTTTAATTGTAGCACAGGGTTTGAGAGAAGGAACTCTCTATAAGTTCTCAAGCAAGAGCTCAGCGAACGTGGTCAGCTCGGCAAGTGATGCCGAGCTGTGGCATCAGAGACTCGGACACATGAGTGTCAAAGGGATGAAAATAATGGCTTCTAAAGGGAAGCTGGAAGGTCTATCCGACGTTGATATACCATTGTGCGAATCTTGCGTAATGGGGAAACAGAAAGCAGTTAGCTTTACAATGCACAAGAGAAGTCCCAGAGCTGAAAAGTTGGAACTTGTTCACACATATGTTTGGGGGCCTTCAGATCTGCCTTCTCTGAATGGCTCACGTTATTATGTCACTTTCATTGGCGATTCAACGAGGAAGCTGTGGGTGTACTTTCTGAAACATAAGTCTGACGTATTTCATATCTTTAAAAGATGGAGAAGCCTCGTTGAGAATGAAACAGGGCTGAAGCTAAAATGCTTGAGGTCGGACAACGGTGGAGAGTACTGCAGCAAAGAGTTTGAGGACTACTGTGCCGAGAACGGAATAAGGAGAGAAAAGGCGGTGCCCAATACACCTCAACATAACGGTGTCGCTGAAAGAATGAACAGAACGATCTGTGAAAGGGCAAGGAGTATGAGGATACATGCCGACCTGCCGAAGTCTTTCTGGGCCGAGGCGGTGAACACCGCTGTCTATCTGATTAACCGAGGACCATCTATTGCCATTGACTGTAAATTTCCTGAAGAAAAGTGGACTGGCAAGAAAATCTCTCTTGCTCATGTCAGAATATTTGGGTGCACTGCTTATGCACTGTTGAAGCCAAACGAAAGATCAAAACTTGATTCCAAGTCCAAGGTGTGTTCTCTAATCGGCTATGGAGGTGATAGTTTTGGATATAGACTGTGGGATCATGAAGGGAAGAAAGTGATCAGGAGTAAAGATGGGGTTTTCAATGAAAACATACTTTACAAGGACAGAGTAAAAAAGGAGAAGCAGCCCAAGGAGCCTAAGTACTTTGAGCAAAGTGACGTTGGTCAGGCCGAGCCGAGCAGACCTGTTGACCAGACTGCCGAGGTGCCGACCTCGGATCATGAAACTTATGAAGAACAAGTCACACCACCCATTGCTGTTCGGAGAGAGAGGAGAACCATTACTGTACCTGCCAGGTTCTCATCTTCACTTTACTACTTGCTTCTTACTGATTCTGATGAGCCAAGCTGTTATGGTGAAGCAATGAGTTCTGACAAAAGTGATGACTAGAGGTCAGCTATGGAAGATGAGATGAACTCTCTGCAGAGCAATCTGACCTGGGATCTCGTAAAGATGCCATCAGGGAAAAAGGCTATTCAGAACAAGTGTGTGTACATGTTGAAACAAAAAGCTGACGGCACTTAAAGGTATAAGGCAAGGCTTGTTGTGAAAGGATTTCAACAGAAAGCTGGGGTTGACTTCACCGAGATCTTTTCACCTGTGGTCAAGCTGTCTACTATCAGAACTGTTTTGAGATCTTTTCACCTGGTATGTAAGTTACAAAAGAGCTTGTACGGACTAAAGCAAGCTCCAAGGCAGTGGTATAAAAAGTTTGACAACTTTATGGCAGAGGTCGGCTACAAGCGCTGCCATGGGGATCACTGCTGTTACTTCAAAAGATTTGAAGGTTCGTACATCATCCTCCTGCTATATGTTGATGACATGCTAATAGCAGGTGGAAGCACTAATGAGATCAAGAAGTTGAATGAACAATTAGCCAAGAAATTTTCCATGAAGGATCTCGGCCCGGCAAAGAAGATATTGGGGCTCAGCATCAACAGAGACAGGAAGAAACAGGTGCTGAGGCTGAGCCAAAGAGATTACATCTCCAAGGTATTGAAGAGATTCAATATGGAAAATGCAAAGTCGGTGACTACACCTCTAGCAGGACAGTTCAAGAATTTGTCAAAGCAGCAATATCCTAAGACGAAGGATGAACTTGAACGAATGATGAAGGTACCCTATGCCTCAGCCGTGGGTAGCTTGATGTATGCTATGGTGTGCACCAGACCAGACATAGCCCATGCAGTGGGAGTTGTGAGCAGATTCATGGCAAATCCTGGTCCACATCATTGGGCTGCAGTGAAGTGGATACTAAGGTACTTAGTGGGAACGCAAGACTTGACACTGCAGTTCGGCAACAATGATCTGAACCTACTCGGCTTTGTAGACTCTGATATGGCTGGAGACGTTGATGAGCGCAAGAGTACTACAGGGTATGTTTTCAAGATAGGCAGTGCTGCAATCACTTGGGTATCAAGATTGCAGAAAATTGTGGCATTGTCAACAACTGAAGCTGAGTATGTGGCAGCAGTTGAAGCTACCAAGGAACTGGTATGGTTGAAGAACTTGCTGAATGAACTGAAGCACCCTCAGGTCAGCTACAAGCTATTCAGCGATAATCAGAGTGCGATACACTTGGCCAGAAACTCTGCCTATCATGCAAGAACTAAGCATATTGACATCAGGTATCACTACATAAGAGATATGCTTGAGGTAAAACAGTTTGACTTGGAGAAAATTCATACAGGCCAGAATCCAGCAGACATGATGACTAAGATTGTTCCGAAAGAGAAGCTTGAACTCTGCAAGGCTTCCCTTGGCCTTGTTACTTGATGAAAGTGCTGAAGTGGCGGCAGTCTGAAGAAGAAGAAAATTCATGATGCGTCTAAGTTAGTCAGTTCCAAGTGGAAGATTTTGTTGGGATTGGTGGAACTGAAGTCAGCCGAGCTGAAGAGGCTGAGCTGAAAAGGCCGAGCTCGAGGACTTAGAGTTGGGAGCTGATGCCAGAGATGGAAGTGTGCCGAGCTGGACTGATGGCCGAGCAGAACTGCAGATCGGCCATATATCAGAAAATCACGGGAACAGATATCTCTTGATTGGAGATTTGATTAATACCAAATCATGTTCTGGATAGAAATCTCTATGTATATCCTTCCATAAGAAATATCCATTAAAGTCCTATTTATAGTATGATTTGATGTATAAGGCATATCCTTTGTTGTAGCTGATCCGCGCGCTATAAATCCCCGGTCTAGGCGCAGTGAATTGTAACCGAAATCCGAGTTGGTGATAGTGAATTTTTGGCTTGCCGCCGCCATGGGTTTTTCTTCCCCTTGAGGGTTTTCCCACGTTAAATCTTGTGTTCTTCGTTTGTATTTTTTCGTTAATTACTCATTACTTTTGTGTGTTCTTGCAATCGTCGTTGTGGTTGTTTTTCACTGATTCCGCGTTAAGTTCCTCAACACAACTCTTACCCACAAGTACTCTTGGTCATGTAAAGAATATAGGGATGGAACAGAGTGTGCGTAAAGAAGCCTTATGCATTATATTAATTGATCGTTCCAATATTATTTGTTGAATTTAAAAGCAAGAACTAATAAAACACAAGCAAAAGTTTCACTTGGGATTCATCCATTAACAGATACATAAGCCAAAACATTAAAGTAAGAAGTAAGATAACAAAAGATAGAATCTGTAAAACATTCTTTGAGAGATTTTTTGTTCTTATTCAAAGAGCTAAAGTCTAAGCTTGTTGACTGTGTCAATGACCAGGAACATGAACACGACCAAAGTCTTGATTTGGACAAAAACACTTATGCTCACAATCAAGCTCCTCATCTGTGCAAATATCAAAGTGACATTCACAACACCATTTTCCATCGTCTCTGTGCCAGCAGTTGCTTCCTGTTGGTTCTACATCAACAGTTTTTGAATTACCTATAAAAAAACAAAAAATGCATGTTAAACAATTTATAGAAATGTTATTGGATTGAAGAAAGTCAATTTTCTCAATTAGGAGAAGAACCAGAAAGACTTAAACTTACCGATATGCTCATCTAATATAAATAGGAGAGAGAAACAGAACACAGCTAAGTAGACCACACGCATATTGAGATTTGCCATGAATTTACGCAAGCTTTGAACAGATAAAGCGAAATCTTCTTTTTATTTGTCGAAAAACTATGACAATACAAGATATTTATAGGCAGTTCTCCATCATCCAAAAAGTAACAGTTAGGAAATAACTTGAAATCTTTTTTCAAAACAATTTCTAGGACCATTGTTGTCCAATCTTAGAATTTAGTAGGACGGATGCTTGTATTGTGAGAGAGACAAAGACTAGTATGTGATTTTCTGCATAGTTGAAGTGTTCCAGTCATTAATATTGATGTGATGTTCATGATCTTTCACATAATGTGGTGGACCTCATATGTTTGTCCCATATTATAAATTGGACCAAAATGATCCACTTTTTTTATTGAAACCAAATGATCTAGTCTATGTATTTAAAGAGAATCTCTAGCGTCATATTTTCTACTGTAAAGATACTGAATGATCAAATAAGAAAATTTCAAGGTGGGCATTTACTAATTATTATTATTTCAATTGATGATTAAGTTATCATATTAAAGTCCATAAGCTTTGTAACGAGTGTCAAATTCGTAAGGAGGACAGGTCTGAATTACATGGCAAATGAATGCTCCCGTTCATATAATGACAGCATGACTTGGTTCACGGCATACTTTGTGCAATTAACTGTTATTTATGATATGGCATGTTTGTTTGATAAAACTTCAAAGTGGATATTGATAGAGGCGGTCAAGAAACAAAAAATTCAATGAAATAATGTTAAAATCAAGCAACGAAATGCTCAGAATCAGAAAAGCAGATTTGGGAGCAAAGGAATTCTCTGGAATTAACTGCATAACCGTCGGCTTTATTGCTGAACCCGTGTTTGTACATTTGAGTTTGGAAGGAAGGAGATGAAAATAAGTGAAAAAACAAGAATGTCCTTACTACATTAATGCAACCATCGTAACTATCAACGGAAAAATCATAAAATCACATCATTTAAACAATCCCACCAGTCAATTCTTCTTCCTCCTTCGACTACAAGTCCTCCTTCTCAATCCTTTGCTGCTATTTGATTCATGTGTGCAATCCAGCTTCCTCCTTTAGCTCCTAGCCATTGATCAACAACTTAATCAATGATTATCCTTCACCCAACACCTTTTACACGTGGATTGAGCTTCTTCTGGCTGAATTCCTTTGCTTGCTTCATGTCACAACTCTGCTTCATGGCTTCCAGCGTTGTGCTGCTGCTGCAACTATCAACACCCCCTTCAATCCTGAATGGCCATAGATGTGGTACATCCATAATGCATCAGACAGGATTGTCAACCTTCTTGAGTCCAATGCTTTTGTAAAAATGTCAGCTAGCTGTAAGTCTGTCCTAATAGCCATTGGTCTTATTATGTTATGCTGAAATTTGTCTCTCACAATATGGCAATCAATCTCAATGTGTTTCGTCCTTCATGAAATACTAGATTCACCACAATGTATATGGCACTTCTGTTGTCACAAAATATTTCATGTGGCTCCTTAAATTCCACTCGAAGATCCTTAAGAAGATAGAGTATCCATTGTACCTCACGAGTAGCTGAGGCAAGAGCTCCGTATTCTGCTCCTGAGGATGACTTAGACAATGTGGTTTGTTTCTATGCCTTCCAAGACACCAATTCATCACCGAACATTATACAATACCCAGTGATAGACCTTCTGCTCTCAACACTTCCTCCCCAATCGAATTCTGAGAAGGACTTCAACTGCATTGTCCCTTTGCTTGGAAAATACAACCCTTGTCATAGACATCCTTTAAGATACCTTAGTAGCCTTTGCGTAGCTTTCATATAGGACTCCATAGGAGTATCCGATAATTGACTCAAGTGCTGCACTGTGTATGTGATGTCTGGCCTAGTTATAGTGAGATACAATAATTTACCTATCAGCCGTCTATATGCAGATACATCTTCAATTAGCTTGGAGTCATTATGAGCTAGCTTCATGTTTTACTCCATAGGATTTTTGGCTGGTTTAGAGGCTAGGTAACCAGTTTCTTCTAAAAGCTCAAGTGTGTAACTTCCTTTGGCAGATGAAGACCCCCCGTGAGACATGGCCACCTCTAAGCCAAGAAAGTACATGAGCTCACCCAAATCTTTGATTTTGAAGGCATGATGCAGACTGGTCTTGAGATCATTGATGAGGGACAGAGAAGTACTAGAAAGTACGATATCATCAGCATAAACCAGCAGTGCTAAGAATGAATCTTGATAGGACTCAGTAAACAATGTATAATCATGCTTAGACTGATGATATCCTTGAGCAGTCAAAAACTCAGTGACTTTGTCATTCTATTGCCTGCTTACTTAAATAAGACCATACAAAAGATTTGTTTAGTTTATATACAGCACTGGGAATGGAAGCAGACACTCCATCTGGCAAGGACATATAGATATCTTCATTTAGATTTCTATGCAAGAAGACATTATTGACATCTAGTTGATGCAAATACCACCTCTAGAGAGATGCCATGACTAGAACCCTTATAGTGGTCATCTTGGCCATATGAGAAAAGGTATCTCCATAGTCTATGCCAGTTTGTTGCGTGTAACCTTTGGAAACTAACCTAGCCTTATGACGCCCAATGCTCCTATCTGCCTTACGTTTAATTTTGTAGATCCATTTACAACCTATCGGTTTCTTGCCTGGGGGCAAGCGCACAATGTCTCAAGTATGGTTAGCGTCTAGTGCTGCCAGTTCTAGGTCCATAGCATGCCTCCAGTCTGTTGATCTGACTATTTAGTGATAAGAAGTAGGCTCTTGCTGCAAGCTAATGTGAAGCACATAGTTCTTGTATTGAGGAGCTAAATGATCAAATGTATGAGTATGCTCAATAGGATAGATAACAGGTATAGATGTAGAATGTTGAGAAACAGACAGAGATTGATGATAATAGTAATCTTTAAGGTAAATGAGGTGGATGTGTTTGTCTGTGAGGTCTGGGAGGTGGTAAAGAAGGAGGAGAAACATTAGGAGAAGAAAAATCATTTGCATCTGGAAGATCATTCAACAGAACATGATCTGTTGGATTAATTTTTAAAGGGATGTCAAGAGGATCAACCATGGAAGCATGATCAGAAGGTGATGCTGAATAAGATCAAGCACTAGGAAAAGGAGATGGATTGTGTGGTGGTGATAAGGTAGATGATGGTGAAAATATTGGTGAAACCGATTGTGACCAGTTATTGGTGAAGTCAGTGTCACAAAGGGGAGTCAAAAATGGAGATGTTGAATCAAATGTAGGTGACATTGAATGAGGTTGAGTAGGTATGATTGCATACGGAAATTGTGATTCATGGAACTGAATATCTCTTGAGATGATGATTTCTTTATGAGCTAAAGTTTGAAGAACAAAGCCTTTTGAGGTGGAAGAAATGCATAGGAATACACATGGAATGCCCCTGTGAGAAAATTTATGCTTTGTTGGATTCTTGTTGTGTCCATAAGCTAAACATCCAATATTATGAGATGTTGGTATATAGGTATTGTATTGAAACTAATTTCATGTGGAGTTCTGTATTTAAGAACAGGAGTTGGGATCAAATTGATTAGGTAAACAGCATGAGAAACAGAAAAACCTCAGTAGGACAGTGGCAAATGGGCCTGAAATATTAAAAATCTTGCCACTACAAGTATGTGTTGGTGTTTTCTTTCTAAAAGTCCATTTTGCTGAGGTGTATGCACACAACAAGTTTGATGCACAATGCCATGCTAGGAATAAAAATCAGACATAGCAAATTCCTGACCATTGTCTGTTTTAAGGACTTTAATGTGTTTCTCAAATTGAGTATGTACAAATTGATGGAAACTTTGTACAATTTTTATAACTTCACTTTAAGACTTCATCAAGTATATCCAGGTACATTCATCAACAATAGTAAGAAAAAATCTTTGAGCATACATGGTGGGGTACCTGTTTGGCCTCTATATGTCTACATGTACAAGATCAAAAGGAGACTTTGCAACAGAAGAAGAAAGAAAATGAAGTCTCTTAAGTCTGGCTAAAGGACAAATGGAACATGAAACAGTAAGAGGCCCCCCTTTCACAGATGAATCATGCCTTTGTACTTCTTGGATTATGAGAACTGAAGGATATCCCAGCCTATAATGCCATAACAAAGAGGGAGGCACATAAGTTGAAGAGGTCAAAAAAATAGGAGTATGGTCAAGTAAGACATTGAATTGCAAATAATAAAGGCCCCCTGAGAGACTAGCTAAACCAATCATCCTCTTGGACAAATTGATCATGAATCATGCAAAGAGAACCATAAAACTAAATGTTTAGTGTGATATTAGCAAGAAGTTTATTGAGAGATAGCAAATTGTAATTGAAAGAAGGAATACATAATACGTCACTTATTGTCAGCAAAGGATTAATAATTAATGTTCCAAGATGGGTGGCAGGTACAGATATGTCATTAGGCAACTTTATAGTGATGTGATCAATGGGTTTATAGGAACCGAAAAGGGACAGATGTGAAACAATATGATCAGTAGGTCTTGAATCAAAAATCCACGTATTTAAACCAGTAACTGTAGATTTACCTGACGTTTTCTCAACCTTAGCAGATAGAACAACATTCTGAGAACGACCTCCAAGCTGAAGCTCATGACTATCATCTTCCTTGCTGAGCCAGTTCAGCAACTTTTGGTTCTGTTGAGGTGTCAGCACCAGAGATTGAACATTCTTGCTTGCCTGATTCACCTGGGATTTTTCAGACTGCAGGTCTACAGTTTCAGTCATGTGAACTTGACTTTTAGGCTTAAAACCAGGAGGATAACCATGTAGTTTGTAGCATCTTTCCATTGTGTGTCCTGACATATAACAATGAGTACATTAGAATCGTTTGACACCCTCTGTATGTGTCCTACCAGTGCCTTTCCTGTATCCCCTATATGGTTGTCTATTTATGTATGTATTGGCCACCATACCCTCAGATGGCTGGCAGTCAGCCATTAATGCAACATCACCATTCTCCAGAACATACAATCCGCTATCAGCCATCACCTTTATCTCATACTTCAATTGAGAAAGTGGTATTAATATCAGGCAAAGGGGACATTACAAAAACTTGTGATTTCACAGGGTCAAAACTATCATTCAGTCCTTTAATTAATTTGATCACATAATCACTCTCCACAAAATTCTGCATTTTACTGGCCAAATCACATCTGCAAGCCTCACTGCCATCAACTCCTCCCATACCACCTTCAGCCTGGTAAAATGCTCATTCACACTAAGCCCTTCTTGCTTAATGGAGTAAAAATTTTCAAGTAAGTCAAACTGTCTAAATGGATCAATGCTTTCATATCCCAATTTCAAATAATTCCACATATCAAAGGCACTGCCAAACCAAATAATGCCTTGAGAAATATACTGAGAAACAGAATTAATGATCCAAGATTAAACTATTGTGTTGACCTACCTCCAAACATGAAATTGAGGGTCAGTATTCCTAGGCTACAGAATGGTTCCATCAATGAAGCCTACCTTGTCCTTAACTACCAAGGCCATTTCAAAAGTACGACTCTGCATATGATAATTATGTGCATTCAAAGGTGGCTGAACCAACACAATAGCAGGACTATCATTAGGGTGCAAATAGTATGGATTCTGTAGTAGACTCTCTATATGTTGAGTTTGATTTCCTCTTGAACAAAACAGTACATTTTGCAAGGGACTATCATCCTCTTGATTTTGGTTTTCTCTAGATCCAGAAGTAACATTACCATGATACGCCATCAAAAAAAACACAATAGTTAAAGGTTACACACAACTGATTATCAAATTCAACCAAAGATCACACAGGAAAAAAGGAAAATCAAACGAAAACACCTCTGTGCCTCTGATACCATGTCAAGAAACAAACAATTCAATCAAAGAAGGTTAAGATCAAGCAACGAAATGCTCAGAATCAGAGAAGCAGATTTGGGAGGAAAGGAATTCTCTGGAATTAACTACATAACTATCGGGTTCATTGCTGAACCCGTATTTGTACATTCGAGTTTGGAGGGAAAGAGATGAAAACAAGTGAAAAGACAAGTATGCTCTTACTACATTAATACAACCATCTTAACTACCAAGGACAAAATAGTAAAATCACATTATTTAAACAATCTTGCCAATCAGTTCTTCTTCCTCCTTCGATTGCACTTCCTCCTTCTCAATCCTTTGCTGCTATTTGATTCATGCGTGCAATCCAGCTCCCTCCTTTAGCTCTTAGCCACTGATCAACAACTTAATCAATTATTCTCTTTCACCCAACACCTTTTAACACACAGATTGTGCTTCTTCTGGCTGAATTCTTTTTCTTGCTTCATGTCACAACTCTGCTTCATGGCTTCCACCATTGTGCTGCAATTCTCAACAGAGGCATGTGACATTAATTCAATTTTCTGTTAAACAATAAACATATATTGAACGTACATAGATACACATCTAAAAAAAATAGGAGGGAAAAATATATCAGAGCCTGGTAGACAACACAGATGTTGGCATTTGACATGAATGAGCACAAGCCTTGAACACAAACAAGCAAAGTCTTTCTTCTAGAAAATGTATGACGATTCGAGATATTTTGAGTTCTGCATTATGGCCTTGTATTAGCTTGGTAAGTCATGAAAACCACACTCCAACCTTCACAAAAGTAACAGCCTAAATTTGATACATGCATGAAAAATTTATACGTACTTAACTGTTAAATAAGATTTTTGTGTTTAAAAAACTACACACTTGCGCGTCGAACTTTTAATCACATAACTATTTAATAGTCTGGTAATGTATCTTTGCCAATATTACTCAATCTCAAGTTTCAAACTTTTCTACAAAATGGATAATAACAAAAAAAAGTAATATTCTGAGACAAATATTATGGTCCTTGCACCGCTCACTTGGCCGCGAAGGATAACTTTTTTTATAAATAATCAGGTATTATTACAAAAAGTGTTATAATAGTTTGTAAAGGCAATGGAACGAAGAATGAATGTTTGAGATCAAAGATGAAGGTGAAATGGCGTTGGAATAAGCAAGAATAGCTTGACTCATGACTTGGATCGATCCATGTATCAAATGGATAGATCTATGTGGCTTGAAAATGAAGTTGAGTATTCTGCCGGACATAGATCGATGTGTCCTGGATGAGATCGATGTATGAACTGAGGACATCGATCGATGACATCGATCGATCGATGTCACATACATCGATCGATCGATGTCCAGAGTGCAGGGTTCGATGTTGAACTGAGGACATCGATCGATCACATCGATCGATCGATGTCCTGACAGACGTGTTTTTTCATGAAAATTCACATCTTTTGCACCAAAAGACATGTCCAATCGCCATGCAACCTCTTCCAACGACTTTCTGGAGTTTGAGAGCCTATAAATAGGCTATTGTAACCCATTAGAAGTCTGATCTTGCAACATATACAATCAAGCATTCCATATTCTTCTTCTTGCTCAAGAACACTCTTGTTTTCAGAAAGTTCATTGTTTCTCAATCCTATTTGCTGAGGATTAGAGATTGTTGGCTGTTGTATCCTAGGAGGAAGTTTGCCTATAACCCTGCAGCATCTAGTGGGGGCAAATATTCCTTACGGAAAGTGTATATACACGCCTCAAGCCAAGTTTCTTCTTCTTCATTCTCTCTTGTTGTTTGTCTTGTTTCCCTATATTGTTAACAATCGTAAGGAATATTTGAGATGGATTCAAAGACATACTTGAATCAAGAGAGCATGAAGTTGGACCGTTTTGATGGAACAAACTATCTTCGCTGGAAGGACAAGATGATGTTCCTTCTGACGGCGCTGCAGATTGGGTACTGTCTCGACCCAACTCTGCAGGATCTACCCACTCCTAAAGACGATGACTCCGAGGAGGTCAAGGCTGCTTGGAGGAAGAGACAGGAGGATAATATGCTTTGCCGAGGGCATATCCTCAACAACTTGACAGATCGTATCTACGATCTGTTCACGGCAACATCATCACCGAAGGAGATATGGAACGCCTTGGAGTTCAAGTACAACAACGAAAAACAAGGCGCAGACAAATTCCAGGTGATGAGGTATTTTAATTTTAAGATGGTTGAGAATTTTTCAGTCATGGACCAAGTGCACGAGTTGCAGGTCATTGTGTCCAAACTGAAAGAGTTGGGTGTAGAAGTTTCTGAGGCATTACAAGTAGGAGGGATCATTGCTAAGCTTCCTCCTAGTTGGAATGACTACAGGAAGAAATTACTGCACTCAACCGAATCCTTTTCCCTTGAACAACTTCAAAAGCATCTGCGAATTGAAGAAGAGACAAGGAGTCTTGTAAAGAGACATGTCTCTGACGATGCACCTAGAGTGCATTATGTCAAAGGGAAAGCAGGGAGTTCAGTTGGAAACAAAAGGAAGAACTCCGATTATACTGAATCCACAGACAAAACAGAATCTAAGAAAGGCAAGAGGTGCTATAATTGTGGCAAGAAAGGTCACTTGAAGAAAGACTGTTGGTTTCGAAAGAAACAAAAACAGGGTGGTAATTCTCAGAATGTCAACAATGCGAATATGGTAGACATTGGAACCGATCAACTGGTTGCAATGGTCTCAGGTTTGCATGTTGGCATGGTAACAGAACTTCATATGGCTACGAACGAGATCACAAGTGATTGGTGGTTCGATTCGGGTGCAACAGTGCACGTATGTAACAACAAGGATCTATTCAAGACCTACCATGTTGTGGATGATAGCCAACAGGTTCTGATGGGAAACCGCAGTGCCACAAGAGTCTTGGGTAAAGGTAGTATAGAGTTAGACTTTACTTCTGGTAAGAAGTTGTTATTAGTCAACGTACTACATGTACCCGAGATTTCTAAGAATCTTGTCTCTGCTAGTCTTGTTTGTAAGAGTGGATTCAAGATTGTAATGGAGGGGGACAAAATTATATTGTCCAAGAATGGTATCTTTGTCGGCAAGGGATATGCTTGCGACGGGATGTTTAAGTTGAGTATTAATAAAAATCCCACAGTTTCTGTTTACTCTGTTGATTCTTCTTTTTCATTGTGGCATGATAGACTTGCACATGTTAGTAATACAACTATTAAGTACATGTCTAAGCATGCCTTAATTTCTTGTAAAGATGAAAATGAAAGAACATGTGAAGTATGCATACAAGCAAAAATGACAAAGAAACCGTTTCCGAAAATAGAACGGAAAACTGAACTCTTAGAACTTGTTCATTCGGATATTTGCGAATTGAACGGAGTTTTAACCCGAGGTGGCAATCGATATTTCATTACATTCATTGATGATGCCTCTAGATATACTTATGTATATTTACTAAGGCATAAAGATGAAGCCTTTGACATGTTCAAAGTCTATAAAATGGAAGTCGAAAATCAATCGGGATTGAAAATCAAAGTTCTAAGGAGTGATCGTGGTGGTGAATACTTTCCTCTTGAATTTAATCAATTCTGTGAGGAAAATGGTATTATACACCAGAAAAGTGCTCCCTACACACCCCAACAAAACGGTTTGGCTGAAAGAAAGAATAGAAGTTTAGTTGACATGCTAAATGCAATGTTAATAAACTCTGGTTTGCCAAAGAATTTGTGGGGAGAAGCCTTGTTAACGGCTTGTCATATTCATAATAGAATTCCTTCTAAGAAGTTCAAAGTTTCTCCATACGAAATATGGAAGAAACGAAGTCCAAATCTAAGTTATCTTAGAGTTTGGGGTTGTCTAACCTATTATAGAGTTCCGGATCCAAAGAGGACTAAGTTGGGGCCAAGAGCTCTTAAAGGTGTCTTTATTGGATATGCCGAAAACTCTAAAGCATATAGGATTCTAGATTTAGAATCAAATGTGGTTGTTGAATCTAGAGATGTTGAATTTCTTGAGAATAAATTCTTAAGAACAAATTCAAATCAAAGTTCAACAAGTGAGAGTTTGAATGATCCTATTGTTGGTGATTTTACTAATGATCCTTCTAGTGTTGATGTTCCATATCAAGATTCTCCAACTGAGGTTAGGAGAAGTCAACGTGCTAGAAAGAAAAAGTATTTACATCCGGACTTCATTTCTTCGCAATCTATTACTTTCTTAGTTGAAGGTAATAGGACAAAGGTGTTTAATCAAATACCTATTGTACTAAGCGTTGAAGATGATCCAAAATCCTATAAGGAGGCGATGCAATCGAGAGATGCATCATTTTGGAAGGAAGCTATTGATGATGAGATGAATTCGTTATTGTCTAACAATACGTGGATTCTCGCTGATTTGCCTCCAAGTTCCAAAGCTATTGGATGTAAATGGGTATTTCGCAGGAAATACAATACGGATGGTTCACTTCAAACTTTCAAGGCTAGATTAGTAGCCAAAGGCTTTAGACAACGAGAAGGGATAGACTATTTTGATACATATGCTCCTGTGGCAAGAATAACATCCATTAGAGTGTTGATAGCATTAGCATCCATTAATAACTTGGTTATTCATCAAATGGATGTTAAGACTGCATTTCTCAATGGTGATTTAGACGAGGAAGTCTATATGGAACAACCGGAAGGTTTTGTACTTCCGGGGAATGAGCACAAAGTGTGCAAATTGATAAGGTCATTGTATGGACTGAAACAAGCACCGAAACAATGGCATGAAAAGTTTGACACTACCATTTTGAAGGATGGTTTCCGACATAATGGTGCAGATAAGTGTGTATATTCCAAGTTTACAGACAAATATGGTGTTATTATTTGTTTGTACGTGGATGATATGCTTATTATCGGTACTAATATGGAAGGAGTAAATGAAACTGAGAAGTATTTAACTTCACAATTCCAAATGAAAGATTTGGGTGAGGTAGATACTATCTTAGGAATTAAGGTGTCCAAACATAGTGGGGGTTTTGCTCTTTGTCAATCTCATTACATAAACAAAGTGTTGAACAAGTTCAAGCACTTGGAGATCAAAGAAGCAAACACACCATTCGATGCCTCATACAAATTGACTGGATATACCGGTAGAGCGGTGGCACAATTAGAATATGCTAGTGCGATTGGTAGTTTGATGTATGCTATGCATTGCACTAGACCGGATATTGCCTTTGCGGTGTGTAAATTATCAAGGTATACTAGTAATCCTAGTATAGATCATTGGAAGGCAATCGGGCGAGTACTTGGATACTTGAAGAGGACTATGAGTTACGGATTTTTTTATAATAATTTTCCAGCCGTGTTAGAAGGTTATACTGATGCTAGTTGGATAACTAGTGTTGGTGATAACAAGTCTACTACGGGTTGGATATTTACATTGGGTGGTGGTGCTGTTTCTTGGGCTTCAAAGAAACAGACATGCATAACTCATTCTACAATGGAATCCAAATTCATAGCATTGGGTTCTGCAGGTAAAGAAGCGGAATGGCTGAGAAATCTTTTATTGGATATAGAGTTGTGGCCACAACCGATGCCAGCCATTTCTTTACACTGTGATAGCCAAGCAACGATGTCTAGAGCTTATAGTAAAATCTATAACGGAAAATCTAGACATGTCAGCCTTAGGCATGATTATGTAAGGCAATTAATAATTGATGGTGTAATAGCCATTGCGTACGTCAGATCCTGCAATAACCTGGCGGATCCGTTGACAAAGAGTCTATCAAAAGACTTGGTACAAAGTACATATTTAGGGATGGGATTGAGACGTATGGGATAAGTTCACTTGTGATAGAAACCCAACCTTGTCTAGCATACCACTAGCCAAAGGTTCAATGGGTAACAACAAGTCGCAAAGTGAGGTATTAAAGCACTACGATTGATCTTTAAAGAATCAAGCCGCATGATATTGATCTTTAAAGAATTGGAATGTTAGTGTTAAAGGAGGGTGAGTGTTCATTGCACTCTTAATGAAGGATTAAGAGGAATTATCTTAATCTTCACCTATATGAACATGGGAAGTGGTGCCGCTTCGACAAACAATGATCTTGAAATGTTCATGAATACTAGGGGTAGCACAAGGCCATAAAGTGCGGTTTAAAATGGACTTCGATTGAGAGTGTGGTTTCATGTGTATAATGTTTCCGGTTCTAGCACATAGGAATCTGATTCAAGGCTTTTTAGCTATCATGATTTCGTTAGAACTTTGAGATGTTATACTAATAAGAGGTTCAAATCGAAAGATACTTCTTAAATGCATGAAATGTCATAAGTTGCTTTACAAACTAAGTGGGGGATTGTTATAATAGTTTGTAAAGGCAATGGAACGAAGAATGAATGTTTGAGATCAAAGATGAAGGTGAAATGGCGTTGGAATAAGCAAGAATAGCTTGACTCATGACTTGGATCGATCCATGTATCAAATGGATAGATCTATGTGGCTTGAAAATGAAGTTGAGTATTCTGCCGGACATAGATCGATGACATCGATCGATCGATGTAGATGACATCGATCGATCGATGTGTCCTGGATGAGATCGATGTATGAACTGAGGACATCGATCGATCACATCGATCGATCGATGTCCTGACAGACGTGTTTTTTCATGAAAATTCACATCTTTTGCACCAAAAGACATGTCCAATCGCCATGCAACCTCTTCCAACGACTTTCTGGAGTTTGAGAGCCTATAAATAGGCTATTGTAACCCATTAGAAGTCTGATCTTGCAACATATACAATCAAGCATTCCATATTCTTCTTCTTGCTCAAGAACACTCTTGTTTTCAGAAAGTTCATTGTTTCTCAATCCTATTTGCTGAGGATTAGAGATTGTTGGCTGTTGTATCCTAGGAGGAAGTTTGCCTATAACCCTGCAGCATCTAGTGGGGGCAAATATTCCTTACGGAAAGTGTATATACACGCCTCAAGCCAAGTTTCTTCTTCTTCATTCTCTCTTGTTGTTTGTCTTGTTTGCCTATATTGTTAACAAAAAGCGGTTAAACATTTTCGCGCCGAGGTTTTGCTTTTTATGGAAGTCAAATATAAAAACAGGTCAAACATACACACATATGCTACATAATCAAATTTGTAATCTATATAATTCACAAGAAATTTAGTGATCTGATATTTAAGAAAAGATACTGATTTTTCTTATGTAATTATTCAATGTTTTCAAAAACTTTCTTGAAAATTAGATATTTCTGACTTGAGATAGAGATGTACAAACAAAAAAAATAAAGTATTAATAGTAACGAAAAGGCTAGAAAAGAGAAAGAAACCTGAAGCTTTTAAACTTTAATTTCCTGTGTGAAGTTAAGAAGTTTTTCTGAGAAACTTGTAAGTCTTTACCAATTAGCATCATGCTTACGAGGGACAAAGTATAGTATGCGATTTTACGCATAGTTGAAATGTTATAATCCTTAATATTGATGGATCGTCCGTTGTCCCTCTCGTAATATGGGGGATTTCATATTTGTGTCCCATATTATGAGTTAAACCAAAATGGCCAACTTTTTTAACCGGAATCAAATGATGTGGCATTTGTATTTAAACTGACTCTTTAGTCTTATAAGAAATTACTTCAAAAAGGCTGAATTATGCAATGAGAAAATTTTAAGATGGCCATTTACTAATTATTATTATTTCAGTTGATTATTAAATTAAATTATTAAAGTAAATAAGATGAATGCGAAAAATCTTTAGGCCTAGCGGTTAAGTAACATTTATCCTATTCCCAGGTCTTGAGTTCGATTACCCTCTCCAATGTTTTAAAAAAAAAGTAAATAAGATGAATAACAAGTGTCAAATTAGTAAGGGTTACATGTCTGAATTACGCGGCAAAATGAATGCACCCGTTCATACAGTTACAATACAACTTGGTATGTTGCGTACCCCATGGATTGATTTGAGAATGTGCAAATAGCCTTTAGTTACTCTATTGATTGATTTGGTCCTCCAAAGCTAACCTAGAGAATCTTAGACATAGATATAATAGTCAAAGAAGCATGATTAATGTAGCGCCCCGGTCCGATATTGGACATCGGTAGCAGTGCACCCGCCGTAGTCTGCTACGAGAACTACGAAGCGCCAAAACGGAACAAGCATACGTCATTCATGACGAAGATAAATCAGTAGAAACGTCGTAAAATCTAAAACTTCACTACCATCAATGTAACCATACGAAATACAGCAGAAAATAAAACGTGTTTGATGAAATGCCTAACATATCCTCCAATACAAATTGTTCAACATCAAGTCTTTCAACTTAAAAGAGAATGAACAGAAATCTATCCACTTCAATAACCATCATCCTAATGAGCCCACTCGCCACCGTCTTCTACAAAGATCATTTCGTACTCTGGCTTACCTGAAAAGAAGATAGAGTATCTATTCTTAGCGAAAACATCGTCAGCAAGTAACCCGTCTATACACCTTACGGGACCACACACGACAAGTCACCGGTGTATAAATCATTGTCCAAAATAAGGTGCTCGAGTTAGCAAATAACATCTTTATAACAATTCATCAAAATCAAATAAATCACATAAATGATACGCGAATACGAAAACAAACATGTATCTAGAATAACATAATACATAAACAAATCATTCGCGAATGTCAATCTTTCCATGTCAAGTCTTATGATTCGTGAGACATGATGCATGTACTCTTTAAAACCACACACAAAACCCATGCATATGTTTTCTTTCGTAAACATGCTATGCGTGTCATTTCACAAAAGTTTTCATATTCTTCCATACCAGAACTTTATACCCTGTGGGTGATCAATCTAAAGCAAACAGAACGTTATACCCCATGTTGAACTACAGCCCCATAACATATAACTTTATACCCCGTGCTGATAGGTCCACGGCCCCATAACATACTTTATATCCCATGCTGATAGGTCCACGGTCCCATAACATGCTTTATACCCGCTGTTGATTCACAGGTCACGCTTTTATACCCTGCTACCACAGGCGTAACTTTTATACCCTGCGATCAACCAGCAGCCATATTTTATCTTTCGAAAACTTTAGTCCTCTTTTGCATACACATGTTCTTTCGCAAAGCATTGCTCATGTCGAAATACAAAGTGTTCATGTCGTGATGTAGAATATTTATATAACTTTATATCAAACATGTAAACATACACACACAACTTACATATCAAGTACAAGATCCTGAACCTCAAACACTCCACGCTCGTACCTTTCCAAGTCCGTTCGTATCACAAACTCACTTTGGATCCATTCTTATCCTTACTTATTCACACTTAACATTTACTCCTCAAGTACACCTCAAATACCCTTGTATTTTATGATCAAAGGAAGAGAATAAAGTTACCACACATACATGGGGCTCTTAATGGGCCAAAAGGGACTTTCAGTACACCTGGAACGCCTTCAAGAGGCGCCTAAAGTGACATGGAGCGCCTATACTAGGCGTTCGAAGTGTTCTGAAATGTGTTGATACACATCGAATGCCTACATGAAGCGCTTCAAGTGACATCGAACACCTTCTGAGGTGTTCGAAGTGTTCTAGAACGTGTTGTGACATGAAGCGCCTTATGCGACATGATGCGCCTTATGAGGTGTTCAAAGTGTTCTGGAATGCACTGGAACACATTGAATGCCTACTTTAGGCGCCTTATGTGACATGAAGCGTCTAAAGTAGGTGTTCGAAGTGTACTGACGACTTCCGAAACGGAGAATTTCTGACCACTTCCTTCATCTTAACACCTCAAATTCAACCTTACCAACCTGAATCCATCATGCACAACACACAAGAACACAGCTAATCCCTACATCTATCTGTTTGCATTAACCTTAAGCCATCTACTATTCACACTTCCGGATATGTCACCAACCTTCTCACCTAAACCAAATATTGCAGTAAATCCACCATTCAACCCTTCCAACTGTCCACATCATTCTAAATCAACTAAAACACCAATACCAAACATAAGGAACTATTACAAAACAATGTATCTACAAAGATGACACTTTAAGGGCATTTTCAACAATAATCAACACGACATAGTGATTCTCAGAAATAGGCCCAAAAGATTATAGTTCTACTCAATTAACAGCAACGGAAGTACATAATAGAGCAACTAACGTAATCAAAACAAGAAGTACCAATGTGTGATCCAAGTTTTCTCTTTATAAGAACATAGGGCCTGTTGAATCAAAATTTGCGGCATATAGAAAGATTACTTGCCTTTGTTTCTAGTTAGTCTTACGAGTGTACTGCAGAATTTCGAGAAAAGTTGAACCTAGATTGGCCGCTCTTTCTTCCTTCTCTTCATCTCTTCTTCTTTTCTTCTTCTTTCTCTTTTCTCTTCCTTTCTCCTCCTTCTCTCAGTCGTTCCCCTCTTCTTTTGGCCTTCTAACCACTGCCTCCCTCTCTCTTTGTGAGTTATACTAAATGTGTAACTCCTCCATCATTTAAGTGAGGAGGGCACACTGGTAATTTTGCCTATAGTAGAATATGATGACTTAAATCCTAAACCACATTTATCTTTTCCTATTCTTTGGTTTCCGAGCAATTTGTCTAAATATTTTTACCATCGGTTAGTTTTTGTAAATATATTCTTAATTTATCACATTCTTTCGTAATCTTCATATTTTCTAGAGCTATAGTTTTTTGCATGGTAAGTATGATGTCATGTTCTTGGTAAATCAAAATATTCTTATCATGCAAGCTCTTATTTTCTAGTATGCACTGTTAAGTTGCAAAGTGTTTTGATGATGAAAAGATGTTTTGAATGAGTTAGAATTATGTTTGATATTTGATGCATGATGGAAAAATACGTTATGATCAAAGATGGTTAAGATTGGAATTCAAAAAGGACATCGATCTCTCAAGGAAGGAGACATCGATCGATCGATGTCATTGACATCGATCGATCGATGTAAGATCTGAATACATCGATCTCTCCCTCCTTGGACTTCGATCGATCGATGTAGGATCTGAGGACATCGATCTCTCCCATCCTGGACATCGATCGATCGATGTAGGATCTGAGGACATCGATCTCTCCCACCCAGGACTTCGATCGATCGATGTAGGATCTGAGGACATCGATCTCTCCCATCCAGGACTTCGATCGATCGATGTAGGATCTGAGGACATCGATCTCTCCCTTCCAGGGACTTCGATCGATCGATGTCCTCCAGAGTTCAAATTTTTTGAACGTTAGAATAAAATCCAAGGTTGATTTTCATGGTTTTCTCTTTCCAATCTTCTTCAAATTTCTTGTGGACTTTAACTCAACTTGTTACATGCTTCCTTGACTATTGCAAGCTTGTCTAAGATTCTCTAGGGTGGCTATCCAAGATCAAATCACTCCTTAGGGTGGCTAGAGACTATTTTGGCATTGTCTTGACATTTTTGAAGATGAAGACTTGGTGGAGAGCCTCAAAAACGTGGTGAACTTCATCTATAAATAGAGGAGGCTTGGATGAAGCAATCACACACTTTCAACATCATCTAGCTTCATTTTACATTGTTGTATATTTCTCTCATACTTGTAAATTTGTTTAAAGCTTGTTTAGCTTTCTTTGATCTTCATTGTTTGTATATTGAGAGAAAGAGAGTCAAGCACAAGAGGAACCATAAATATTTGATCTCTAGCTTATGCTTAGACTTGTGAGAAAGTGTGAACCTTACTATATATCTTCAACCCATTGTGAGAAGTTCTTGAGAGAACTTTTGTTGAAGTTGTGAGGAAGCAAGAAGTTGTTCTTGCTAAGAGCTGTAGTTGTTGTAGTTGCACATGTGTGTTGTGCAAGAAATTGCTGTTGTTGTTGCTTACACTAAAGTGTTAGTGTAAGTGTTGCTGTGGTTGTTCTTATTGTTCATAATAAGAAGAGTAGTTGTTGAAAATCCACTTTGGAAACAAAGTGGTAGTGGAGTAGAATCATTTACGATTCGAACCACTCTATATCCGGTGTACTCTTTCATTGTCTCTCATCTCCAATTCTTGCTCTGATTTTGAATATCTTTTTGAGTTGAGAAAAATAAGAAAATTCCGCAAAAGAGCCAAACACTCTATTCACCCCCCCTCTAGAGTGTATTTCGGACCTTACATTTGGTATCAGAGCTTAACCTTGATTGCTTGGCCAATCTTTGCAAGTAGCAAGGTTAAAGATCATGGCAATGACAACCTCAACCTCAACCTCAACCTCCTCATCTCCTAAGCCTACTGCACTATTTTCCGGATCAAACACTAAAGCTCCTATGTTTGATGCCCAAAACTATTCTTTGTGGAAATTTCGGATGATCAATCATTTGAAAGGCTGTGGATTTGATATATGGAGAGCTGTTGTCAAAGGAATTGAAGTTCCAATGATTACCAACTCAAAAGGAGAATCAATGTTTAAAGATGAGGATGACTACACCGACGAAGAGAAGATAAAGTTCGCCATTAATGGTAAAGCTTTTGACATTCTATCAAGTGCTCTAACTACCACTGAGCTCATTAGACTCCAAGGCCTTGAAACAGCCCACGAGGCATGGAAAAGGCTTGAAATGATACATGAAGGAACTGAGCAAGTAAGAATGGCCAAAAGACTCATGCTCATGAAGGAGTATGAGATGTTCGGAATGAAGAGCGGTGAGAAGATTGAGGAGACAATCGACCGATTCACACGAATAGTGAATCAACTCTCCATGGTTGACAAGAAAATCTCAAACGAAGACCTTGTCTCAAAACTCCTCAACTCCTTGCCAAGAGAATGGACACCCAAAGTCACCGCCATCACCGAATCAAAGAATCTCAAGACTCTTACTCTTGATGAGCTATCCGGTAATCTTCTTACTCATGAAATTCTTATTGATGAACAAAATAGGATGAATCCCATCAAGCCTACACAAACATCACACAAAGGATTGGTGGTAGAGTCCGATGATTCGGATGAGGAAGTTGCCCTTCTTGTAAGAAAATTTAGAAGAATGGCAACTAGAAACAAAGCTCAAGCAAGAAAGTTTTTCAAGAAACCATCTAAAGAAAAAGAAGCAAGTGAAAATTGCTATAGATGTGGTCGACCCGGTCACTTCATTGCCGACTGCCACGTAAAAGAGCCGCAAAAGCAAGAGAAGAAGCTCTTTCCTCAAAAGAAGAAAGCCCTCAATGCGGAGGTAACCACGTGGGATGATCTTCTTTCGGAATCGGAAGGAGAAGAGAGTGAAGATCAAGGTGTTGGACTTGTGGCAATGGTTGAAAATCCAAGAGTTCAACATACTTGTCTTATGGCAATTGAAGATGACCTTGAGGTAAATTCTAATCCTTCAAATTTGCATGATGAAATATGAGATTTGCAAGATGACTTTGAGAAATTAAATTTGAAATATAAGCATTTAAAGAAAGAATTCAAGAAATGCATTTTAGAAAATAAGAGCTTGCATGACAAAAATATTTTGATGTTTCAAGAGCATGATATCATACTTACCATGCACAAAACCGTAGCTCTTGAAAATGAAGAAATTAGAAAAGAATGTGAGAAACTAAAATTAGACTTACAAAGACTAACAAATGGCAAAAACAACTTAGACATACTACTTGGGAATCAACGAATTGGAAATGATAAATCCGGTTTAGGATTTAACTCATCATCTTCTATTAAACCCAAGTCTTTAAAGAAAAAGACAAACAATAGAAAATCACAACAAAATTTATCATCTTCTAAACCAAAGCTTGTACCCACGTGTTTTTATTGCAACAAACTAGGACATGTAAAGAAAGCATGTAAAGCTCGATTTGAGAGCACACATGTTTGGAAGCCTAAGGGTCGAAAAACTAACCCTAAAGGACCCAACCATCAAAGGGTACCAATGCATACATCTTTTGGTTTTGTAGGCTCTCAAGATAAATGGAGTAGCCAAAGAAGAAGGAACCAAATGGCTTATGGACAGCGGATGTTCAACCCACATGACCGGAGACAAGACGTTGTTCACCAAGCTCAAGCTCCAAGATGGTGGAACGGTGCATTTTGGAAATGGGAGAGCCAAAATCCTTGGACATGGAGAAATTGGTAATTCTTCCTTTACTATTAATAATGTACTATATGTAGAAGGGCTTAAGTATAATTTGATAAGTGTTAGCCAACTATGTGATGCTAATTTTCAAATTGAGTTTGTGAAAAGAAAATGTGTTGTGAAAAAGAACGATAAGATTGTTTTCGAAGCTATTCGTAAAAATGATGTTTACAAATTTAGCACACATGATTTGATATCACAAAATGTTTCTTGCCTAGTTGCCAAAAACGATTTGACTCAACTATGGCATAGACGACTTGGACACATTAGTTTCAAGAACTTCAAAGAGATTTGCAAAAATGAAAAAGTCCAAGGTCTTCCAAAATTGAATTTCAAAAATCATGGCTTATGCGACACTTGTCAAAAGGCAAAACTTGTTAAAACGAGTTTCAAGCCCAAAAGTGAAATCTCCACCACCAAACCTCTACAATTGCTTCATATGGATTTGTATGGGGATATTGGTACAACAAGTCTAAGTGGAAAACATTACACCTTTGTGGTGGTAGATGACTACTCTAGGTACACTTGGGTAATGTTCTTAGCTAAAAAGAATGATGCTTGTCAAGAATTTATAAAGCTTTGTAAGAGATTAGAAAATCAAAGAGAAGACACAATTAAGGAAATTAGAAGTGATAGAGGTGGTGAGTTTGATGGAGAGTTTCAAGAATTTTGTGTATCCAAAGGGTATGGACACAATTTTTCAGCTCCAAGAACTCCTCAACAAAATGGTGTTGCGGAAAGGAAAAATAGGACACTTCAAGAAATGAGTAGAGCCATGCTAAACGAATTTGAGCTACCCAAATATTTCTGGGCCGAAGCGGTAAATACCGCTTGTCATGTGATCAATAGAGTTTATTTGAGACCATTTCTCAAAAAGACTCCTTATGAGCTTTGGAAAGGTAGAATACCAAATATTGGTTATTTCAAGGTTTTTGGTTGTAAGTGTTTTATACTTAACACCAAAGACAACTTGGACAAACTCGATTTCAAAGCGGATGAAGGAATCTTTATGGGTTATGCTCAAAATAGCAAGGCATTTAGAGTATATAATAAGAGAAGTATGAAAGTCGAAGAATCAATTCATGTCAAGTTTAGTGAATTCATTGATGATAAGTCAAACAATAATAATGATGATGATGAAGATGAAATAATCGAAGTAAATCACATAGACAAATTTGAGGATCCAAAAGGTAATATTGTCATCGACCTTAGGATTGATCCACTTGAACCTAAGATTGAAGATGAAGAAGTAGGAGGGGATACCTCAAATTTGCCGGATTCATATAAATATAGGAAAGATCACCCTAAAGAGTTGATACTAGGTGAAACTAGCCAAGGTGTAATGACAAGGAGAAAATTCAATGAAAATGCCTTCATTTCACAAGTTGAGCCTAAAAATATAAAAGAAGCAATAAATGATGATGATTGGGTATTAGCTATGCAAGAAGAATTAAATCAATTTGAGAGAAGTGATGTGTGGGAATTAGTTGCTAAACCTAGTGATCATCCCGTAATTGGCACTAAATGGGTATTTAGAAACAAAATGGATGATAAAGGAAACATCACTAGAAACAAGGCTAGGTTAGTAGCCCAAAGCTATAGGCAAGAGGAAGGCATAGACTACGATGAGACTTTTGCCCCCGTGGCTAGGTTAGAAGCTATTAGGATGTTATTAGCATATGCATGCTATAAGGATTTCAAACTATACCAAATGGATGTGAAATCCGCATTCTTGAATGGAATAATTCAAGAAGAGGTCTATGTAGCTCAACCTCCAGGGTTTGAAAATCATGATTATCCAAATCATGTTTTTAGACTCAAAAAGGCACTTTATGGACTTAAACAAGCTCCTAGTGCTTGGTATGATAGATTAAGTAACTTCCTACTTGAAAACGAGTTTTCAAGAGGAAAAGTCGACACTACTCTTTTTATTAAAGAACAAGGAAACCATCAATTGCTTGTTCAAATTTATGTGGATGATATCATATTTGGTGCTACTAATGATTCTCTTTGTAAGCATTTTGCTAAATTGATGGAAGGAGAATTTGAAATGAGCATGATGGGTGAACTCAAGTACTTTCTTGGTCTACAAATCAAGCAAACTCAAGATGGAGTGTACATATCTCAAACAAAGTATACGAAGGATTTGCTCAAGAAGTACAAATTCGAGGATGGAAGAAGTGTGAGCACTCCGATGAGCACAAGTACAAAGCTTGACAAAGACGAAAAAGGAAAGCCGGTTGAGGTAACAAAATATAGGGGTATGATTGGTAGTTTACTTTATTTGACTGCTAGTAGGCCGGATATTTTGCATGCTGTGTGCTTATGTGCTAGATTTCAAAGTATGCCTAAGGAATCGCATTTAGTTGCCATCAAACGTATCTTTAGGTATTTGAAAGGTACTTTGAACTTTGGATTGTTTTATCCCAAAAATGGATGTTTTGATTTAAGAGGATATAGTGACTCCGACTATGCCGGAAACCTTGTTGATAGGAAAAGCACCTCCGGGGCATGTCAATTCCTTGGAGATTGCTTAGTTTCTTGGTTTTCCAAGAAACAAAATAGTGTGTCACTTTCAACGGCGGAATCCGAATATATATCGGCCGCTTCATGTTGTGCACAACTACTTTGGATGACAAACACATTGAATGATTACAATGTTAAGTTTGATAAAGTTCCAATCTTATGTGACAATACCTCAGCCATAAGTATAGCACAAAACCCGGTTCATCATAGTAGAACAAAACATATTGAAGTAAGGCATCACTTCATAAGAGATTGCATCCAAAAAAGATTGGTATGCATTGAATTCGTTCCAACAAATGACCAACTAGCGGATATCTTTACCAAATCTCTTCCCACTGAGACGTTCGAATCAATTAGAACAAGATTAGGGATGATAAACCAAGAATAGAAAGGTAAAAATGTCAAAAGTACAGATTACTGCATACATTGATCAATATATTTGTCTGCTGTAAAAACAGACATCGATCGATCTATGTCTAGGACATCGATCGATCGAAGTCTCAGACATCGATCGATCGATGTCTGCGCGGACAGGTCATTAAAATCAACATTTTTCTCTTTCCCCTTCACTTTTCCTCTTCTTCCAACCGAAATCCCTAAGATTTCCTCTGCAAAAACCGACGAACACCAAAATTTCTCTGCCAAATTCAAAGTTCTCGCGGAAAACTCTACAAATACAATCGTATTCCTCAAAGCCATCTTCAAAATCTGATTTTTTACTCAAATGGCTTCTAAATCTTCCAAGAGAGCAAGAACTTCACAAGAGGGTGAAAGTGAGGCACAACAATCATCGCCTCAAGTTCCAACAGGGTCTAGATCCTTGAGGAAGAAAACTACTGCCTCTCAGAACACTGAATTGCAGAAGGCACGGGAAAAGCTCACTGTCAACAATTTCCCATGGCTAAAATCTTCAGATTACAAGGATGCTTTGAAAGAGCCAGCAGGAACAGGTAAATTCGGATATATCACTCTCAAAGCTCAAAATTTATTTCACGAATGGGAACGAAAGAAACGATCCACCATTCCACTTAAACTGCTCAAAATTGAAGACATTTTGAGAAATGAAGAGTTAAAACCAATCATTGATTGGTTTTATCATCAAAAGTGGATACACCTTTGGGACGTTGATCGAATGACAGATATGTCTACCAGATATACTAGGATGTTTTATGCTAATATGTGGGTAGAATATAAACATGGTGTAGCTGATGCCTTACATACATTGATAGATGGACAGTTGTTGATGTTTAGTTCTAAAACTATAAATGATTTGCTTGACTTTCCTGCTGAGGGTTGGGAAGATTTTGATCCATGGAAGTGGGATTCCCACAAATACCAAATTTCTGAAAATGAGGTCAAATACTTTCTTGGATTTCACCCCACCAAAAATACAAATGACATGCCTTTGGTGTATAGAGTTCTACTTGCCATTGTCACTTTCTGTATTAATGGAAAATCGGCTAAACTTCCAAGCAACTTGGATTTTTATATAGCTTATCGAATTGCAAATAAGGAAGCTATGAATCTCGGTGAGATTATATTTGCAAATATGCTGGAAGCCGTAACAAAGCAATCCAAGGCTCTTCCCTATAGCAATCTCATCTATAGGTTGCTCAAAAAGGCAAATGTATTGTTGGATGAAGACTATACTGAACAGATTACCAATAAGGATTATTACACCAAAGCCAACATCCAACAAATACATAAGTCTAGGAAGGAAGCTCAAAAACGGGGTGGATTACAAGAACAAGATGACGAAGAACCTGAAGATCCTATCCCTCCACCATCCCCTACCGAACCTCAAATGGAACCATCGTCTCATCCATCACCACAACCAACCCCTGAACAAACCACCACTTCCAAGAAGGAAAAAGGAAAAGCTCCGGTGACGGAAGGAAGTGGGTCTGATGAAGAGTTTGATGTTAGAGCAGAGATTAATGAAATACAATTCACCCTTGGTCAATGGGGAGAAGATTTGACCACAGAAGCCGCTCGTATTGATGACCTACAAAAGGAGTATCAGAACTTTCAGGAACGAATAAACTCCATAGAAACAAAGGTCAACACTGAAGTTGCAGAACTGAGGACGGAGTTAGTCGTGCAGAAGACGAAGTATCAAAAATTGAAAGAAAAGCTCAAAACGGCTCTCTCTGGATTGTGTTTTTCCTCTGATGAGGAATAGCTCTCTCTTTCCTAGTGGTTTACGTATTTTGAAAAGTTTGAGTTTACGTTTGTATCTCTAAACTTGATATTTCTTGATGGTATTTACATTCTCGTTTGATATCTTTTTTTTGTTGATTTCAAAAAGGGGGAGAAGAATGTTGGTATGTTATAGTTTTTAGCATGATGGCATAATATAAGGTATGATTTGTGGCATGCTAGTTAATCATGGCTATGGCATAATATGAGATTTTTTTTGGAATACTAGTTGATCATGGTTTGGTATTGATTTGGCATGATATAGTTTTGGCAAGATTTTGGCATATGAGTTAATGATATATTGGGCATGCTAGTTGAAAATTTTTTTTGGTTGGATATTGTTGGCAAGCATGATTGGGCATCAACACATGTATAGCATGTTCTTGCAAAAATGGTTGAAAATTTTGATAAGGTTTGGTTAAGCATGGCTAGACTTATATTGGTTATTAACACTTAGCTTAGCTTGATAAGATGAATTTGGTATGACATGACATGAAGTTCTTTGATATCTTTACATATGAAACATGATGCATAAGTTGAGGGGGAGCATGAACTAAGGGGGAGCTGTAAAATATCAAGCTTAGTTGAAAAAGAATCATGTAAAAACATCTTTTGAATTGTTGTTTTGAAATCATCAAAAAGGGGGAGATTGTTAAGTTGCAAAGTGTTTTGATGATGAAAAGATGTTTTGAATGAGTTAGAATTATGTTTGATATTTGATGCATGATGGAAAAATACGTTATGATCAAAGATGGTTAAGATTGGAATTCAAAAAGGACATCGATCTCTCAAGGAAGGAGACATCGATCGATCGATGTCATTGACATCGATCGATCGATGTAAGATCTGAATACATCGATCTCTCCCTCCTTGGACTTCGATCGATCGATGTAGGATCTGAGGACATCGATCTCTCCCATCCTGGACATCGATCGATCGATGTAGGATCTGAGGACATCGATCTCTCCCACCCAGGACTTCGATCGATCGATGTAGGATCTGAGGACATCGATCTCTCCCACCCAGGACTTCGATCGATCGATGTAGGATCTGAGGACATCGATCTCTCCCTTCCAGGGACTTCGATCGATCGATGTCCTCCAGAGTTCAAATTTTTTGAACGTTAGAATAAAATCCAAGGTTGATTTTCATGGTTTTCTCTTTCCAATCTTCTTCAAATTTCTTGTGGACTTTAACTCAACTTGTTACATGCTTCCTTGACTATTGCAAGCTTGTCTAAGATTCTCTAGGGTGGCTATCCAAGATCAAATCACTCCTTAGGGTGGCTAGAGACTATTTTGGCATTGTCTTGACATTTTTGAAGATGAAGACTTGGTGGAGAGCCTCAAAAACGTGGTGAACTTCATCTATAAATAGAGGAGGCTTGGATGAAGCAATCACACACTTTCAACATCATCTAGCTTCATTTTACATTGTTGTATATTTCTCTCATACTTGTAAATTTGTTTAAAGCTTGTTTAGCTTTCTTTGATCTTCATTGTTTGTATATTGAGAGAAAGAGAGTCAAGCACAAGAGGAACCATAAATATTTGATCTCTAGCTTGTGCTTAGACTTGTGAGAAAGTGTGAACCTTACTATATATCTTCAACCCATTGTGAGAAGTTCTTGAGAGAACTTTTGTTGAAGTTGTGAGGAAGCAAGAAGTTGTTCTTGCTAAGAGCTGTAGTTGTTGTAGTTGCACATGTGTGTTGTGCAAGAAATTGCTGTTGTTGTTGCTTACACTAAAGTGTTAGTGTAAGTGTTGCTGTGGTTGTTCTTATTGTTCATAATAAGAAGAGTAGTTGTTGAAAATCCACTTTGGAAACAAAGTGGTAGTGGAGTAGAATCATTTACGATTCGAACCACTCTATATCCGGTGTACTCTTTCATTGTC
The DNA here is from genome assembly GCA_036186865.1 of Eustoma russellianum. Classification (NCBI taxonomy): domain Eukaryota; kingdom Viridiplantae; phylum Streptophyta; class Magnoliopsida; order Gentianales; family Gentianaceae; genus Eustoma; species Eustoma russellianum. The sequence continues at coordinate 31,937,265 of AP025050.1, forward strand.
TCTCATCTCCAATTCTTGCTCTGATTTTGAATATCTTTTTGAGTTGAGAAAAATAAGAAAATTCCGCAAAAGAGCCAAACACTCTATTCACCCCCCCCTCTAGAGTGTATTTCGGACCTTACATGCACTTTTTAAATTCCTTCTTTAAGTGTTCATATTTCAAATTCAGTTTTTCAAAATCATCTTGTAAATCCCCTATTTCATCTTGTAAATTGACATGAGAAGAGTTAGAATTTACCTCAAGGTCATTCTCAATTACCATGAGACAAGCATGTTCTGCCTTTGGATTTCAACTATTGCAACAAGTCCAACATCCTTGTCTTCATTTTCTTCTCCTTTCGATTCCGAAAGAAGATCATCCCATGCAGTTACCTCCGCATTTAAAGCATACATATTTTGAGGAAAAGATTTCCTTTCTTTTTTTACGACTCCTTGACGTGACAATCGACAATGAAATGACCGGATCGACCATACCAATAACAATTTTCACTTTCTTCTTTATCCTTGGGTGGTTTCTTGAAAAACTGTCTTGCTTGAGCCTTATTTATTGTAGCCATTCTTCTAAATTTTTTAACTAGAAGAGCAACTTCCTCATCTGATTCATTGAACTCTACCACCAATTCTTTGTGTGATGCATGTGTGGGCTTAATAGGATGGATCCTATTTTGCTCATTAATAAGAATTTCATGAGCAAGAAGATTACTGGATAGCTCATCAAGGGTCAGAGTCTTGAGACTTTTAGATTCGGTGATGGCGACGACTTTGGGTGTCCATTCTCTTGGCAAAGAGTTGAAGAGTTTTGAGACAAAATCTTCATTAGAGATTTCTTGTCAACCATGTAGAGTTGATTCACTATTCGAGTGAATCGTTCGATTTTCTCCTCAATCTTTTCACCACTCTTCATATCGAACATTTCATACTCTTTCATGAGCATAAGTCTTTTAGTCATCCTTACTTGCTCAGTCCCTTCATGTATAATTTCTAGCCTTTTTCATACTTCATGGGCTATTTCAAGACCTTGAAGTCTTATGAGTTTAGTGGTGGTTAGAGCACTTGAAAGTATATCGAATGCTTTTTCGGTTATGGCAAATTTTATGTTCTCTTTGTCGATGTAATCATCCTCATCGTTGAACATTGACTTTCTTTTTGATTTTGTGATCATAAGCACTTCAATTCTTTTGACAACGGCTCTCCATATATCAAACCCGCAACTTTCAAATGATTTATCGTTCAAAACTTCCACAAAAAATAATTTTGGGCATCAAACAAAGGTGCTTTAGTGTTTGAGGCTAACAATAGTGCAGTTAGTTTGGAAGTTGAGGTGTAGGATGAAGAGGTTGTCATTGCCATGATCTTTAACCTTGCTACTTGCAAAGATTGGTCAAACAATCAGTGTTAGGTTATGATACCAATTGTTAGGTCCGTGCGAAGCAATCTAGAGGGGGGTGACCAGAGTGTTGTACGGTTTTGCAGAATTTTCTTGTTTTCATTTATCTTCAACTCAAATGAAAATCAAAATCAAAGTAAAGAATCGGAGATGAGAGACAATGAATGAATACACCCGAGATAGAGTGGCTTGAATCGTAAATGATTCTATTACGCTACCAATTTATTTCCAAAGTGGATTTTCAACAACTACTCTTCTTATTACTCTTAATAAGAACAACAGCAGCAATACTTACACTAACAACTTTGTGTAAGAAACCACAACAACAACTTCTTGCACAAAACACTTTTGTGCAATTACAACAACTTCAACTCTAAGCAAGAACAAACTCTTGCTTCCTCACAACTTCAACAAAGTTCTCTTAAGGAACTTTCTCACAGGGGGTTTTAGGAAGTAGTGGGGCTTACACTTTCTCACTAGTCTAAACACAAGCAAGAGATCAAAAATGTATGTTTCCTCTTGTGTTAGACTCATAGTTTCTCAATTTACAAGAATGAAGAACAAATAAGAGCTTAACAAGCTTCAAGCACTTTTATACAAATGAGAGAAATTTATAACAATGAAGTATGAAGCTTGAAGAGGATGAAAGTGTATGAATGCCTCATCTGAGCTTCTTCAATTTATAGGAGGTGTAATCCACCTTTTTGGAGCCTCCTCTAAGTCTTCAAGTCAATCTTAAGTCTTGAAAATGTGCAAATAGCCTTTAGCCACCCTATGGATTGATTTGATCATCCAAAGCCATCCCAGAGCATCTTAGACATGGATATAATAGTCAAAGAAGCATGATTAATGTTAGGGAAAAGTCCACAAAAAATTTGAGCAAGATTGGAAAGACAAAACACTATGAATCTCCATTGGATTGTGTTCCAACAATCATAAAAATTTGAATTCTGGATGACATCGATCGGTCGATGTGTCTGCGTTGAGAGATCGACGTCCTCCAGTGAGGTTCTAGTTTTGAACCTGCCATACACCGATTCGTCGATGTCTCTTGAGAGATTGATGCGCACATTGATCGATCGATGTGCCAAAGGTGAGATATCGATGTCCTCCAGTAAGGTTTTAGTTTTATTCTTTATGTACATTGATCGATCGATGTCTCTTCTGAGAGAGTGATGTACACATCCATCGATCGATCGATGTCTCAGACTCTGAGAGATCGATGTCTTCCAGTAAAGTTTCAACTTTGAACCTTCACTACACTGATCGATCGATGCTCTAACCTTAGAGACTGATGTCACATCAATCGATCGATGCCTCCCAGCTTGAGAGACCGATGTTGGACATTAAGGTTCCAGCCTTGGACATTTCCAACATGGATCGATCGATGTCTCTCTTTGAGAGACTGATGTATACATCAATCAATCCATGTGAAAGATTGATGTCTCACATTGTGTTTTTATCATTTTGCTTTTAATCCCAAGTGTGAAAATTCCTTTTTAACTCTTTTAAAACATATTTTAACTTCATCAAAACATTTCATATTCCAACAATAACATGGACCATTTGAGAAGCACCAAAGGCCTATTTGTGATGTTGCACTTTCTACAGAGTTAGAAAACAAAAATATTCAGATGCTTCTCCAGTTGATCGGGCGTGCTGTCAGCCAATGTCTCTGTGGCCTCGTAGACACGTGGTGCAAGCTGAAGAGCCGAAACCTCTAAGTTGTTGATCTGGGTTAATGCACAGGTGCAATCAAAATAATTCCGTGCTCTCCAAACTGGCCTCTTCTCGTAAACCTATAAATACGACCTTGCCATTCACAAGTGAGAGATGTGAAACTTAATTCTTTTCTACGGATTTAGGAGCTCCCGAGATCTGCTTACTTTGAAATTTTAACAACTGACATTAGCATAGCAGGATTTTTCCATAATGTAATTCAGGAGGCCCCTAACTGTTTTTTTTTTTTCTTTTCCTAGGGTTGAGTTAATTTAAACATTCATATAGCTCAATTCAACTCAAATTCAAGACTACATTAGTCAGCTAAGCCAATTTCAGCCGAGAGCGGACATACACAAATCAAAAAATTCTGTCAATCCTCTGTTGTTGAGAACTCAACTCGATAGTTCGTTTTATTACTAATGCAGATCGGATTATTTTGACTTTAGACAAACGTATGTGAAAAAAGAGAAAAGAATGATGTAATAGTAAAGGAAAATGTTATACTCAAGATTTTTTTAAATAAAATAATAATTATAGGCAAGGTAATAAAAAGATAACCATGAGAAAATAGATAATAGAAGAAAATATATATCTTTTTTAGACGATAAATATTAGGGAATGGATAATTAATAGTTGAAGAGAGGATAGCTGCATAGTTATAATCGGAAAAGGATTCTTAGTACATTACCACTCTAGTACAAATACTATCTATAAATATGAGATGAGAACCCACAAAACAACAAACACAAACTGACGGCAAAAAGAAAAAAAAGGGGGAGCGCCTGCAACAACAAGTTTAGCCTACAGATTTTTCAGGTTTGGAATCTTTGATATTACTTCCAATTCATTTTTACTCTTAGATTGTTATTCTTTAGTTAGTATAATTCATATAAAGTTAAGTTTGTCAGATTGTTGTCGGCTAATGAACAAAGAAAAATAACACTTGCATATTTGAATGTGCATTAGAAGTTCATAGAACGATTAAATATGTTAGAATTAATGATTTATTTTGATTATTTATGAAGCAAAGAGATACTACCTTATAAGACTGAAAAGATTTAGTTTTTGGTTTAAGGTGACGATAGCGAATTAAGTGAAAACAATTTGTTCAATGGAAAAGGGACATATCGAACAAGTTAAGTTTTCTGCTTAATTATATTAAGTTCTTGAAATTAATGGTCTAAGATATCGAGCATGTAGCGGCAGGGAGAAAACCTAGGGAATTTGAAGAGAAATAATAATAATAATAATAATAATAATAATAATAATAATAATAATAATAATAATAATAATAATAATAATAATTTATAGGATGATGTCGATGATTGTTAGGGATCTTGACTAGGTAAGAATGAACGGCATACAATACCATTAGGTTAATAATATTGGCTTATAAAAAGAAAAAGAAAAAGATGTCAAAAGAGGATTCTAATATGATATCTGAAGGTTTTTTTTTAAAAAAAAAAGAAGAAAACAACATATGTAGTAATTAGTTAAATTTTGTCTCTGTCGGTTAGGGGATTCGGTTGGCTTTCCATTAAAGCATTTGGTTTAGGAAGAACATTAAGGTTATTAAGAGATTTAGTTCAAGGAAATCATTTAGTTGTATTATTAAGTAATGAATTTGGTTCTTTAATTTATAGGTTCCAGGATATAGCAAAGGAAGAAATTTAGTAGCCAATTCGAGGTAAGTGGTCTAATTCTCTTTTGTGCATTTGCGAAATTGTTTTATGAAAGTTACGTTTTAAATGTCTATTTTGATATTAAATTGGATCATGTAGAAGTATATTGTGCTTTGCAAGTATATGTGTTATGCAAAATGTTATTGATGATATGCCGTTTACGGAATGATATGTTTTGTGCTCTTAAATGAATTATACCCGGATCGCGTGGCCTATTGAATGATGAAAGTATAAGTTATAAGTATGTGGTCTAGCAACTTGCGCGAGTTGCTGGAACGCCCAGATATTGGGGGGATTAAGCCCAATACCCTCTTCGCATGGTGGGGATCCAATGCGCCTATCTAGAAGGGATTTTCTAGACAGAGTACTCTGGCGAATGGTATAAGTCAGTTAAGAGCTAAATGTTGAAAGTTACAAATATTATATGTAGTATTTGAAAATGGGAAACTTGATGTTCTGTTTGATTTCATTTTAGGAAAGTTATTTTATTTGAAAACTTGTTTTTCTGCATACATGATCACATAAAAGATAGTTAGATTACTTACTGAGCCCCGTTGATTTGGCTCACACCACTTCCCCCCCCCCCCCACCAACCAGTTTCAGATGATAAAGACGTTGAGTACATTGACGTGGAGGAAGATGATGAGTGGGGATGGTGAAGAAGATCAGAAGATAGCTTTCAAGATTTGAATTATTATTAGTGTTGAGTTGTATCGAGTACTTATGAACTTAGCTCATTAGAATTATTATTTCAATGTGGACTAGTTGTTTCAACGATCCAATATTTCTTTTGATGGGTATTTATTCCTGGATATTTTTTGAGTGGATTTAGTTAATTTTATTGAGTCTCATGTACTTAAATAGTGGAGTATTAAAATAAGCATGACGATATAAGAAGCCTTGTACATCTTGAAAAAGGTGTACGGCGAATGTGACGTTTGGTAGGGCTCGGGGCGTGACAGAAAAGGGTAGAGAAAGAGGATTAAAAGCTAGTGTACAAAGTATACAAGGATTACGCTTCATATTTTATCCACTAACTTGAAGCTTCAAAACTTGTCGTCAAAGTTAGAATTATTCTGGTGAACTTATAAGTCTTTACTGATTATAGAGTACAACGTATTCCGAAGAATACATAAAACTTCAGGGATGAGTTTTATGAACAAGGTGTTAAGTTAAAGATTGTACTACACCTAAGAATTGATTTTAGGGGGTTGCTAATGATAGCAAAGATAAGTACGATATAGACCGGCAATTAAGTTATGAAGCCAATATAATGATGATACCCTTAAGGTTGATTCGAGAATGATGGAAAGAATAGGTTACGATCTATCAGGCAGAGGACAATGGATTTAAAGACTACATTGTATATATACACACTGAATGACTTCAGGACTTAGTTCTATATCGAGGAAGTGAAATGGGTAACATATCAGAATACGCAAGAGATACTAAGTTCGGTCATGATCGAGGTAAATGGATTGTGTAGGACTATACTAAGTTATTGACTACGTAACACACAAGTATCGAGGACGAAACTTTTTGTAAGGGGAGGATAATGTTATATCCCATTTTTTTTAATGAAGGGCAAAAGAGTCATTAAGGCTTAATTAATTATTAAACCTAATTGGATTTGATAATTTTCCTAAACCCTAATCAAATTCTATTTAAACAAGCTCTTAGACCCTCTCCCCTCAACAAAATGTACGCCGCATGGAAGTAGGCAGCGACGCCTTGCCGAGCGCCGCTTTTAAGGAAGAGGAACCACCATCCGGACACGCTCTTCAATGCGTATCAATTACCAGGTAGGTGCCCCTTAACATCCGTTGAATGTAAAAATGATAATCTTTAATTTCGCTATGTTCTTGCTTTTAAATTCAACAAATAATATTGGAACGATCAATTAAATTGTTAAATTTATTTATGCAATATCAAAGAAATCTCATGTAATCTATTTTAAATTGAAACAAAACTGATTGCATGATTCTTTCTTTAAGCATCCCCTAACACTTACACTAATATATTGTCTAACTTAGTGAAAAGCAACACAAATTGTATGTAAGACAAGTATAGGCGTCCTAATTATTCATAATAAAAGTTACTCCTTTTATAAAAAAAAAAACTAATATATTGATTCGCGTTATAGATCTCATTTATGGTTCAAGAGAAAAAATGAATTCATGCCATAAGTATGTGTACCAAAAGCCATTTTATGAATACTGACAATAAAATCCTTTCTTGTAGAGCTCTCAGTTGCAAAACAACAATGAAATTCAAGCGAAATTGATATTTTTAGAGAAGAAAACATATGATTAAACTGTAGAGTTTTGAGATTTTAGGGCTCGATAGATCATATCTTCACTTTTTTTTACAATGTAACATTTATAAACCATAGAATTCAGTAATTAGTTTTTTTACTTGAATCCAGAATTGTAACGCCCCGTCTCGAACCCTAAGGTCAGAACCGGTACGCCCGCCGTATTCCACTAAGGGATATACAAGGCGTCTGTACGAACCCCTGCACTGATCAAAACGACTGAGTATTCGATTGCGGAAGCAAAATAAATCAACTCAAAACCCTAAATCGAAAGCAAAATCCCCAAAATCATATAAAGTCAACATCAAGTCAGAATCTCCTAAACAACATCGTAAAGTTCGTAAAATAAAATCCCTAAGCTAAGTCCTCAAATGAAATAATAAATAAAATAAACTTCTCTATTTCTTGATCGTCTATCTCCAAACAGTCTCTACGAGTCCCACTGATCGCACTCTGAATCTTCTCCAACCCATGGGTAATCATACCCTGAATCGTCTGCGACAAAACAAAACGAACGGTGTGAGCGACAAAAACGTCACTCAGTAGGTACCCTGCCTGCATCGGTCCTGTGAGATCATACATGCTAGGACAGTAGTGAAATACATATACGTACTGTAATCCGAAAATAGACTGTCCACGTTTTCGCAAACACTTATAACGGTCAGAATTTCTTAAAACAACGTATAACGGTCATAACTTCTTAAAACAACGTATAACGGTCATAACTTCTTAAAACAATCAAAACACATAATCGTGCGAAATGAATGTGAAATGCAATGCCACATACGTGATGCATGATAACCCTACATTCTCAGAAACATTCATCTAATCGTGCAATGCATGACCCAGTATCCTAACAGAACGGAACGGAACGGAACGGAACAGATCAGATATGCGACTTACGTCTCGCATATCCTAACAGAATGGAACGTAACGGAACGGAACAGAACATAACATATATGCAATGTCTCGTGATGCATGAATGCACAAAAATCATACACGGAATCCTTCATTTACTTTCCCTTTACTTTTCTACTTCTTTATCTTTTTCTTTTCTTTTTCCTTTTCTTTTTCTTTTTCTTTTTCTTTTTCCTCCTTGTCTTCGTTCTCAGCCCTCCCCTGAAATCCTTTTCCTTTTCTATTTTTCTTTTCTTTTTCTTTTTTTTGCTGCCTCCCCTGCCTCACTTTCGTTCCCCCTCCTTCAGTCCACCCCACCGGCTCCCCACCCCAGGCCCCAGACCGCACCACCCACCAGCGCACCCCCTCCCCTCAGCCCCTCACCTCTCAGCCGCCCCTCTTGGCCAGCGCCCCCCAGCCCCCCCTTCAACTCCCTTGTTCCTCCATCCGGCAGCACGTGGTCATAGCCCACCACCACCGGCCACGCGCCGCCGGCACAAACACTTCTTTCTGCGATTCCGGTATTCACACGCACATCAAAAATCAAATCTTTTTCGAGTTTTCATACGAAAATAGCATCATACATATATATACACATACGATCATATATACGGACATACAATTCATCACAGATACATATAATCTAATAATCAAGCATCTATACAATCACAAATACTAATGCACGATCTCGCTATGGGTGGAGCGCGTTTCAGTAAATTTGACAAATTTGACATTTTGGCCATTTTGTTAATTTGGACTAACTTTGGTACTTGAGAAATAATTTTGAAAAGTTGTATTGCATATTTTTGGAAATTCACCCTTACAAGGGAAGAAAATAGAAAACTATAAACTAATTATTTTAAGTAAGTCAAATTAACCTTTATTATTAAGTATTGATTTTTTTACTACAATTGTTTAGATTCGAGCCTAGAGGAGAAGGAAGTTAATTCGTCAAAAAGGTAGGTGCCTCTTCCCCCTCAAACGGGTATGATTCATGCATGCTTTGATGGTATACTAATGTGTTTCGTTGTTTTTATTTAAGTTGTAAATTTTGTTTCGTTGTTTTTATTTGTTAAGTTGTTAATTTTGTATATGTTGGAAAGCATGAGATATATTGTTTATGGCTGCTATGTGCGTGTATGCGTGTGAATTTGGTGGTATGATTGAATCAAAAACAAAATACCCTTAAAGAATTGGGGAAAAAAAGAGAACTTTTACATTAGGAGCCTTAAAAAAAGTTGTGTTTTGGCCTTAGAATAGGTTCCTATAGACTGGAAATAGGAGAAAATAGGGGTTGGGATCGAAAAACGAATCACAGCGTGCGTTGCCACTAGTGGAGCATCCATTAAACAAATAAATAAATAATTAAAGTAAGACGGAGAATAGACCAGCCAACGGACCGGGTCGACTGGCCAGCGGGTCGGACCGAAGGCGGCCCATTAACCTCTCAAAAAAAATGTATCAGGTCTGGCAATCAGGCCAGGAAAATATAATTAAATACAAATAAATTCCAGAAAATATAAAAGGTTAAAATTAAATTATTTTCACTTAAATTCTGAAGTGTGGTAAATTTAAGAAATTAAAAATTAATAGTAATAAATAGAATTAAGTAAGGGAAACATATGAGAAATTAGTAGAAAATTCTAGTAAACTAATACAAGCTAAGGAAAAATAAGGGTGGCGATAAATAACAATTTTCCAATATTCATAAATTTCACAAAGCCAAATATTGAGTGCCGGAGGATGGTGAGGATGGGCCAGGGGCCTCAGGCGATTGTGGTTTTGCATTCATGGCACGTGCATTGCATGATGGCGGGTCGTGACGTACGGGTCACGGGCGCTCAGGATGGTGTACGGTGGTAGGGCCACGACACTCAGGATGGTGTGCAGTGGCGCGGCCACGCACACTCAGTATGGTGACTGTGGGGTGTACGACCTGCAGCCACTCAGTAGGACCCGGGTTCATGCATTGCACGGTATAGATATCGGCATTCTGTGTGACACGATTCTTGTTGCGTGTGACACGTTGATTGAGCATGCATCATGTACTTGCGCATTTTTATGTGGAGTGCTTTACTTACCGCATTTACTTTATCTTATGCATGTTATCTTATATTTATGTGCTATGTGGTTGTATCATTTCGGTATGCATGTTTTGTATTGGTTTGAGGCGGGCATCTACTGGGTGATTTCTGTCACTCACCCCTACTTCCCAGGTGAGCCGGGTAAGGACTACGAGCACATCTTTGTTGAGGACGGGACGGACATAACTGAGTGGACTGGTTGATAGCTGCAGCTAGGATACGAGGAAAACTCTGAAGCTGATTTTTTTGTAGTATTCTTTTGGGGATTTGCACAGACTTCTTTATTACTTTTATTATCAAAATTTTTATTCATTAATGTAATGACGATTATTGGAGTTTATTTTAAGTTATGATTTACGTTTTCGCAAAAAAAATTTCTACGTCATTTTTGACAAGTAAGAGATTGATTCGACGCTTTGTATTCTCCTTAGTGAGATACGGCGGGTGCACTGTTCCCGATGTTAGGTCTCGGGAGCGGGGCGCTACAGGTGGTATCAGAGCGGAGGCTTCAGATCCGCCTCGGAAACGCAGGTTTAATTAGATCACTTAGACATAAGTTACGATCTTTTATAAAATTTCTAATTTTACCTCTAATAAGCAAAGTAGACTTAAGATATGATCTTAGACCTAGGTTATGATCGGGTTATGGGATGTGTGTGCCGATGGTGAGCTTTCCCTGCCTAACTATCGATTTATCGACGCTCAACCTTCTAATTTATTATTGACTAATCCGATTTCTTCCCATGAACTTGGATAACAGGGAATTCCTCCACGACGTGAGCCAGCTGGGAACGGTGGTGAGAACCACCAGAATCAAAGGATCATCCCTAAGCACTTGAAGATGCCATAGTCACTATGACCAATATTTTAGCACAGTAGCATCAGCTGCTGAACTAGAATGCACCGTCTCCACCACCATCGCACTCGGACATGAGATTATTCGACATGGATATGCGGAGGAGTGATGGCGCAGCACAACTGGCACCGCCGATCACTTGGATCTAATTTCAAAATGAGTTTCAGAAGTACTACGTGTTCGACAGTGCGATCTATCAGAGCATGGCTCTAGATCCACGGCGGAAGCATAAATTTAGGCTATGATATTAGAAATTAAGTTACGGTTTTGCTTTTAAGTCACGACCTTAGGAATAAGTTTTCAGTCGTAAGCAATGATTACATATGAAGCATCTTATTGGAAGTAAGTCATGAACTTAGAAATTAAGTGATGATCCTACCCGTAAGCCACGATTTTAGACATAAGCGGTGATCTTGATTAAAAGTTGATCTTTGACTTAAGAATTAGTTTTAGTCATAAACGCTGATTATATAACAAATATGACTTGGAAATAAGAAGTGATCTTAGACATAAGTGGTGATCTGAACATCAGGTGATGATTTGAACATAAGCACTGATCTTAGTCATAAGCTATGATTATAAGCATTGAACTTAGAAATAAGTAATGATTTTAGACGTAAGAAATGATGATACCAAGTATCGATTCTAGAAATAAGTCATGATATTAGACTTTAGTGACGATCGGATAAGGGATATGCCCACGTATACCTAGGGCACTCCAGGCGACTCAAATTATTTGCCTTAGTGCTGACTATAACCATTTGCATAATTCCTTGGATCCGACTCCTGCAAACCTGGTACCATTCTGACAAATGAAGTGGGTTTGCGCCTCTACCTAAACAGTAGTGCCGTACGCGACTAGGTCTAAGTTGGGATCGTAGTTCTTAAGAAATGATTTGTAGTAAAATGATGATGACTTAAAAAAGATTTATTAGCATTATGGTCAGTAGAATTTAGCAAAGAATACCATAGAAAGGGGTTTATAGTTATGATTAAGATGTTAAATTTAGAATATCAAATAAGCCGAAGATATTAGTCTTATTAGGAATATCGGTTGACAGGGATAAGTGAGCACTACTAAAATGAGTACAGTGGAATGACAATTGATTTCAGTCTAGGTTTAGTACTGATCCCTAAAAACATGTAAGTGCTCATGTATCGAGTAGGCTTTGAATTGAAAAAGAGTAAGTATGAACAAGTAGTGTGCGCTTTTCAGGTGAGATCTAACTAAATTAGAACTAGCGGTTGAAATAACCAAGTGAAGAAGTACAGTAGATCAGTGTGGCGCGTGGAAGCATGGTGAATTAGAATGTCCTAAGTCGATCAATATTTAGTGTGTCATGCTAGGATTTGACAGTACGTAGGCGGATTTTTCATTGACAATAAGGGGTGACTTAGAAAATTCATACGAAGCATTGGACTATTATTTTTCAAGTAGCTAGCTATTTTCATATAAGCACATATACTAAAATACACTCTATATTCAAAGGTATTTCAAATATTTTGCTTCTAAACACTCCGACTACTGTCATTCTCTTTTTATATATTATATTACTTTACAAGACTATATTTCTTTTGGAAATTCGTATAGCAACCAAATGGAATTTCCACCATCCCTGACAAAACAGATATCTTTTAAATCATTATGCTTTCGATGAACGATATGTTTATATATTTCTTATATTTTCAAACTTTCGTTTAGCTACTTTTATTTTGCTAAAATAATTGTATTTGTCAATTATCGATGTCACAAGCATTTTACTCGTTAAATGCTTTTAAAGTTATTCACCCGCTCGCAATGAACTTATTTAATTTGGTGAAGCAAAAATAGTTTCGAAATATATAGACTTCTTTTTGAAACGAGAGATACCTTATCCAAATTGTTTTATGAAATTTTACATTTACTGACCTTTCAATTATTGTATTTTGCCAAACAAACCTAGCTTTCAAAACATATATTTCTCTGGAAAAGAAAAGACCCCGCATTCAAATCGTTTAGTGGAAAAAAAAAGAAATTTTACGATTGTTGTGTCTCAATTGTTTTAAAATTGTTTTAACAGTAATACTTTTGCAAAGTGAGTTGTACCATTATTTTATAAATGGTCAGTTGAGACATCGCGTTGCGAAAACAAATATATGATACTTTGGGTGTTGTGTTTACAAAAATTAAGATTGGATATTATTTTAAATAGTTAAAGCGATATTCCAAATTTTGGCTGCGTAAGCTACTTTTCTTTTAAACTTAAGAAAAATATGTCCATACACATACTTCGTATATTAGGTTATTGATGGTACGAACAGTAATGACGTGATTATAGAGCTAGCTTGTAAGTATGCAAGGATTGAATTTTGAGGACTTAGTCCTGCACCGAGAAAGTGTAATGATTATCATATTGAAGTACTCAATAGATATTTGGTTTGGTTATTTATCTAGGAGGCGAATCATATATGATTAGTTTAAGAATTCAGAATTGTAGATTACAATCATATAAGTTGAATGTTACACATTAAGTGGTATAAGTGGAATTGAAGGTTTGAGAACCTAAAAGTGAGGCTGATATGAGGATACTTGTGACATATACTAGGTAAATGGATTAAATAGAACTACACTAAGTTATTGATCACGTAGCACGCAAGTTTCGAGGACGAAACTTATTGTAAGGGGGGAGATCTGTTACGTCCAGGGTTTTTGAAGTAAAAAAAAAGGAAAAAAAAAGAAGAGGAAAACAATATAAATAAAATATAATACCTTTATCCTAATTGGAATTGGAAGATAAGTTTGGATTTGATATAATTTAGGAATATTAATCCTACACAAACTAGAAAATCCTAATCTTAACCAACTAAGGAAAATTACCTAACCCTAGGACCAACCTAAATATTTATATATACACACATAATACCCACTTTTCCCTACCCAAGCTGCCGCCGCATCTCTGCAGCAAACAAACAAAGGAAAAAAAAAGAGTCTACAGCCATAATTGTTCCCTCCACCCCACAATCCGTCCAGTAGCAGCAACAATAAGGAGAAAAAAAAACTCCTTTTGGCACCACTTGCAGATGAGGGCATATGAAAGCGAGGAAAAAGTGGTTTCATCCCATCAATCAACCCCAATCCAGTCGTACGGTATACTATAATTAAAGTGGCTACGTACTCTTTTTGTACTTATTATGAATTTGTGAAATCCGTGTCAATACTTTCGTATCAAATATAGATCATACATAAGCATGTTTGGATGCATCGTATCTACAGGTTCTATGTGGTCGAATATATATATATATGTATATATATACGTTCAAGTGTGTATGGGATATGCGAACCTGTGATAAAATTTAAAAGTAAGGTACAATTTGGGGAACTGGCCGAAATATTAAATGCCAACTTGGAAGGTGCTATTTTTTTATTTATTTATATGAATATGTATGTATATTGTATATACTGTATGTATATATATATATATATAACATGTATGTATATTGTGTATATTGTAAATATAAGTGTATGTGTGATTGTTGATGTCGTGTATGGCCAATGTTTGGAAAACATTGCTGAGAAACTTGCATTTGGTAAAAAAAATAATAAAAAAAATAAATAAATAAATCGTGGGCTTGCAGGGTGACGTAATATTAAATAACATATTGGTATAATATGCATAATTAGTGGGGCGGCTGAATTTTATGTGAAAAAAATAGAGAATTTGGTACGAAAACAGGCCGAAAGATTCAGAGGGACATTTGGAATCGTAATTGTCATACGTAAATGGTAATATATATGCTATATCGTGTACATTTTTTAATCAAAATCGGTATTTAAATGGAAAGCACAAAGTATGTTAAGCCATTGGATTTATCCATCAATTTGACTGAGATTTAAATCATATTGGTTTTCTCTTGGAGCTTTTATATATTCTTCATCAGCTGTGTGAATATATGTACATATATGTAAGTAATATTCGTGATGTTGTATGTGATAGCCGAAATTTTATCAATGCATGATTGGAATTTGTTTCGGCTAGCAGTGTGGTATAAAGGCAATGTAATTTCCAATATTTGCAAACTATAAATTTTGGGTACTTATATATATAAATAAGTATGTTCATTTCATAAATAGGCTGTGAACAATTTGAATATTTAAGTGAAGGGGCTTGTGTAACGATACTATGGGTGGAGCGCGTTTCAGTAAATTTGACAAATTTGACATTTTGGCCATTTTGTTAATTTGGACTAATTTTGGTACTTGAGAAATAATTTTGAAAAGTTGTATTGCATATTTTTGGAAATTCACCCTTACAAGGGAAGAAAATAGAAAACTATAAACTAATTATTTTAAGTAAGTCAAATTAACCTTTATTATTAAGTATTGATTTTTTTACTACAATTGTTTAGATTCGAGCCTAGAGGAGAAGGAAGTTAATTCGTCAAAAAGGTAGGTGCCTCTTCCCCCTCAAACGGGTATGATTCATGCATGCTTTGATGGTATACTAATGTGTTTCGTTGTTTTTATTTAAGTTGTAAATTTTGTTTCGTTGTTTTTATTTGTTAAGTTGTTAATTTTGTATATGTTGGAAAGCATGAGATATATTGTTTATGGCTGCTATGTGCGTGTATGCGTGTGAATTTGGTGGTATGATTGAATCAAAAACAAAATACCCTTAAAGAATTGGGGAAAAAAAGAGAACTTTTACATTAGGAGCCTTAAAAAAAAGTTGTGTTTTGGCCTTAGAATAGGTTCCTATAGATTGGAAATAGGAGAAAATAGGGGTTGAGATCGAAAAACGAATCACAGCGTGCGTTGCCACTAGTGGAGCATCCATTAAACAAATAAATAAATAATTAAAGTAAGACGGAGAATAGACCAGCCAACGGACCGGGTCGACTGGCCAGCGGGTCGGACCGAAGGCGGCCCATTAACCTCTCAAAAAAAAAATGTATCGGGTCTGGCAATCAGGCCAGGAAAATATAATTAAATACAAATAAATTCCAGAAAATATAAAAGGTTAAAATTAAATTATTTTCACTTAAATTCTGAAGTGTGGTAAATTTAAGAAATTAAAAATTAATAGTAATAAATAGAATTAAGTAAGGAAAACATATGAGAAATTAGTAGAAAATTCTAGTAAACTAATACAAGCTAAGGAAAAATAAGGGTGGCGATAAATAACAATTTTTCAATATTCATAAATTTCACAAAGCCAAATATTGAGTGCCGGAGGATGGTGAGGATGGGCCAGGGGCCTCAGGCGATTGTGGTTTTGCATTCATGGCACGTGCATTGCATGATGGCGGGTCGTGACGTACGGGTCACGGGCGCTCAGGATGGTGTACGGTGGTAGGGCCACGACACTCAGGATGGTGTGCAGTGGCGCGGCCACGCACACTCAGTATGGTGACTGTGGGGTGTACGACCTGCAGCCACTCAGTAGGACCCGGGTTCATGCATTGCACGGTATAGATATCGGCATTCTGTGTGACACGATTCTTGTTGCGTGTGACACGTTGATTGAGCATGCATCATGTAATTGCGCATTTTTATGTGGAGTGCTTTACTTACCGCATTTACTTTATCTTATGCATGTTATCTTATATTTATGTGCTATGTGGTTGTATCATTTCGGTATGCACGTTTTGTATTGGTTTGAGGCGGGCATCTACTGGGTGATTTCTGTCACTCACCCCTACTTCCCAGGTGAGCCGGGTAAGGACTACGAGCACATCTTTGTTGAGGACGGGACGGAAATAACTGAGTGGACTGGTTGATAGCTGCAGCTAGGATACGAGGGAAACTCTGAAGCTGATTTTTTTGTAGTATTCTTTTGGGGATTTGCACAGACTTCTTTATTACTTTTATTATCAAAATTTTTATTCATTAATGTAATGACGATTATTGAAGTTTAATTTAAGTTATGATTTACATTTCCGCGAAAAAAATTTCTACGTCATTTTTGACAAGTAAGAGATTGATTCGACGCTTTGTATTCTCCTTAGTGAGATACGGCGGGTGCACGGTTCCCGATGTTAGGTCTCGGGAGCGGGGCGCTACAAATGTGACCTACTCCAGTCCCAAGGAACACCTTTCCTTGGATTTCACTATGGTATGAACCAAATTACAGCAAGAACCAAGCTTGATCCTTGGGTTAAACACCAACCCTATTCAAGACTTGGATGAACACCTTTATGCAACTCTTGGTTGCAACACCTCTATCACCTATTGATGTAGCCTTACAGATTTGGCTAATCAATCTTACAAATAAGACACAAGAAGGTGTGTATAGTGTAGCTGGACAACAACTAGAAATGGAACACCTTAGCTACACAAAGTATGAACGAAAATATGAGAAGAGAATAGCAAGACAACAATCTTCAATTTTGCTTTCAAGTGTGTGTCTTCTCTTCTTCACCTTGCCTTCTATTTATAGAGTGAATTGATGGCATATTCCCTCCAACTTTTAGACCATGTGATGGCTGAGAATTTTGAATTAAAACACCTCCATAATCATCTCCAACAATCTTGTCTCCATTACATTCAAATTTGAAATTTCAAGTTGGCAACTTTTGCCAACTAGCTTGCTTTTGGTTTGTCTTCTTGTCTCCAACTCATAAAATGAGAAAAACATCATATCCACCTGTATAATCACATTTTGGAGGCTGTGTATATGTATACCAACTCAGATTTTTGAGGAGAAATCAACAAATTATAGTTGACAAGGTTATGTCAACATATAATATCAAAATTCCCATTTCTCCTTGACATATTGTGATGAATCTTGCACCAAGGACACCTTGTAATCTCTGAAAGATGATGATTAAGCACCTCCAATAACATATATATAAGAGTCTTCAAGAGAAAATAGAACGTGACATCGAATACCGTCACATATCCCGCTACCGTCGATAAAATCAGCAAATGAGAGAATAAAATAGAAAACCACCAAATAATCTTCAAGAATATATTAAATGAACTCCAGAATGAATATAATAAGATACTCAAGAGATTCCTTGAGTAAAAATACCGAAACTGTCTTCGGGGGTAAAATGACCAAAATGCCCCTAGTGAGATAAAACTCCAGAAATGACCCTGATGGTCAGAATTAAATATAATAACACCTTCTTGATAATAAATAAGATCGATAATATCTTCTTGAATCATATTCACCATGTCGAGTACCTACAAAACTCAAAATACCACTTTTGCCCTTTTTGGTAAGTTGTAGAAACTTCGAGGGCATATTAGTCACAAGATATTATCATCATACAAATCACATAATCACAACATGATAAACATATATAAATCATGTAAAAATAAAAACAACTATTTTATCACATTTTAGAAAAATATTTCTAACAACCCTAGACATCGTGTCATTTTTCTTCACTTATTCAACTCTTTCATTTATAATACCATAGGTGACATTTTTAAGTATTCATCACTTAAAATCATGACTTTGAAAATTATCCAAACATATTTCTCAACAAGTATTACTTACTTTCTCTTGTTTCATTGGAAAGTGAAGTTCAAAGAATTCAACATCTTTAGACTCAATAATCGCACCATTGTCTAAAGTCATAAACCTATATGCTGCACTATTTAAAGCATAACCAACAAGCACACATTCTTTTGTTTTAGAACCAACTTTACTCCTTTTGAATTCAAGAATTCCAACTTTGGCTAAACACTCCCACACTTTTAAATAATTCAAGTTGGACGCACAACCTTTCCAAATTTCATAAGGAGTTAAATTAGTTTTCTTATGTGGTATTCTATTGAGAATATAACATGATAAAAGTATGGCTTCACCCCACATATTACTTGGCAATCTAGAACTTAAGAGCATTGTATTCATCATATCATTAAGCGTCCTATTCTTCTTTTCAACAATACCATTAGACTGAGAAGTATACGGAGGTGTAAACTCATTTATAATCCCATTATCTTCACAAAATTTTTGTAAAGACAAAGTGCTATACTCACCTCCTCTATCCGGCCTTACCTTTTTAATCCTTTTATCTAATTGATTCTCAACTTCATTCTTGTATTTGATAAACATATTCCCAGCTTCATCCTTGTTACTAAGCAAATAAACCTTAGCAAACCTAGAAAAATCATCTATAAAGGTGATGTAATACCGCTTACCACCTTTACTCATAATGTTCTTAAAATCTCCTAGATCACTATGAATTAACTCCAATTTTTCTGTTGCTCTTTTGATTGACTTACAAGGTTTCTTATGATGTTTCTCTTCTATACAATAATGGCATTTAGTAAACTTATTCTCATTATTCACTTCAATTAGATTTGTGTTCTTTAACCTTCTAATGGCATCTACATTAACATGTTCTAATCTAGTATGCCACATATCAAGAGAATCAATGATGTACACAGAACTAGATGCATTCTTGTTATTCAAACAAATGGCATCAAGAAAGAGACCACCGGAACAAAAACCCTTCCTAATAAACTCCCACTCCTAGATACACAAGTTTATCGGAATCAAAAACAAGCTTAATATTAGCCTTATTCAGAAGTGCTCCAGAAATCAAATTCCTCCGAATGGTAGGAACATGTAGCACATTGCTCAACTCCAGCTTTTTTCCAGAGGTCAACTTGAGGAGCACTTTCCCTTCCCGATCACTTGTGTCGCTCATGCATCCCCTAGAAAGACTTGGTCTCCACTGTCTATCTCTTGATAATCAAGAAATAAATCTCTGCTGGTTGCAATATGTCTGGTGGCTCCAGTATCCACCACCCATTCTGTTACACCTCTGACAAGGTTTACCTCATCGACGACGATTGCAGCAATTGTTTTGTCCTCTATCAAGGCATCATTTGCGTTTCCTTCCACAAAATTGGCCTGGTTGCTTGACTGTCCCTTCTGCTTGTTGCAAAAGAACGCCTTGTGACCTTGTTTCCCACACACCCAACAAGCTCCCTTCGGTTTTGCTTTGTACTGTCCCTGCACTTTCACTTTACCTTTGGGCTTGTTAGATTGAATTCTTGGTCTCTTGGCAGCATGTTCGATGACGTTGGCCTTGGCTTCACCTTCATCAGCGCTTGCATCTTCAAGCCTATTGTTTTCCTCTATACGGATATGTTTGATTACACTATCCATAAAGAGCTTAGTGTCATCATGCTTGCCTCTCTTCTTGTATTTGTTCCAAGAAGAAGGAAGATTTTCAATTAGAGCAGCAGTCTGGAAGGTTTCATCAATCTTTACACCCTCCTGCTCAATAATATCCACCAGTTGTTGAAACTGATGAATATGATCGTTGATAGATATGTGGTCAACCATCTGAAACTTGAGAAACTCAATGACCACATACTTTATTTTACCAACATCTTCAGAACAATATTTGTTCTGAAGTGCTCACAAGATTTCTCTTGCTGATTGAAATTTGACATAAATATCAAACAGCGAGTTTGAAAGAAAATGAAGAATATGTCCTCTACAAGTTGTGTTATCTGCATCATACTTGAGTGCTTCTCCATCTTCTGTAGGTCTCTCCTTTGTCAAAACGTAGGAGACAGACACCATCTCAAGAAAGAAAAGAACCTTTGCAGACCACCTCTTGAGAAACTTTCCATCGAAAGGTTCTAGTCTAGAGATATCCAGAACAACGGGTTGTTTAGTAGCCATTGCAGAATTTGCTTTTAAGATTGTTAGAAAAATATGAATAAGATGTGGAACAACCAAACAAAACAACTTAACATAAATGCCGAGACGTGATGGAAATCATTGTCCTTAATAGCAATTTCGCCTCCACCGGTTGAGCAAGGTGAACTATAAGCGAATGCTTCCCAGGATTTAAAGGCTTCCCTTCCGCTTGCTCTACGAGAAAGGGATTGAATTTGCAAAGAGAAATGTTTGATAGTAGAGGTAGAATAGAGAAGGTTGGAGAAAGAAACTTGCTGAAAATTTTTCAGATTTTGCAAATATATTGTATGTATAGTTCAAGATACCAAGGCCTACTATATATAGGCCTTGGGTTGTTTTAAAACTAATAAAACTCAGTTCAGCAGTTTAGAACTCCTCCCAGTCAGTTGCATGCCGTTCATATGTGAAGGAAGATGAACCTCAGATCAAAAGATGCAATTCAAAATGAAAAGTTCAGACTGTTGGCACATCGATCCATCGATGTGATCGATCGATGTCACTTCGATCGATCGGACAGAAACTTCTAACTTTGCATCATGCCAACGTAGATCGATCTATGTGATCGATCTATGTTGGACAGAGAGTTCCAGCTTTACATCTACACCTCATAGATCGATCGATGTCATCCATATCGATCGATCGATGTCATCGATCTATGTCCAACAGTACACTCAACTTCATTTCAACTTTCATTTAGTTCGATCCAACGTACACATGGATCGATTCACGTGATTTCTTACAAGTTTAAAGTGTTCAAATCATCTTTCAATATTCCAAACAACAACATACATGTTTCTATATAAGTTTGGAGCAAATTTTAAATTACGTTAGACGTACTTTTCCAACAAAGTTAGGCTAAGAAGGCGGCGGCAACATTAAGTTTACGATGAAGGACAAAAGCCTAAATGATATTGAGGGATATGTTTGTCCAATTATTTAAAAGATAAAGAATAGTGATTGATTTGTAAAAAATGGACCTTATAAAACAATCATAAACTGAGAAATCATAGCACACATGAAAAACCTTTTATAGACATAAGAAATTAATCTAATCGAGCACGGGAAGGAAGAATTTCTCCTGAGAAAATTCCTCCAAAAAATTATAAAACCTTTCAAGTTGTATTTCCCTCATGCGCATCAAAGGTTTCTATACTAATAAAAAAATAAACTATAATCCAAATAAATCTTCAAAATCAAACTTAATCTACCATGGCGTCAAGCCAAATAATTCGATAATTATATAAATCAACATGCAACTCAATTTTCCATAGAAACAACATGTTTTTACTATATATCGTATCCTCCTGCACCTCAATTCCATATAAATATTTGTAGCGCCCCGCTCTCGAACCCTAGCATCGGAAACAGTGCACCCGCCGTAGCCTACTAAGAGAACTATAAAGCGTCGTTCAAACTTCTTTGCACGTCAGAACTGACGTAGAAATTTTTCGCGGAAACGATAATAAAAATAAATAACTCAATTAAAATAAATCCATCAGTGTAGAAATTAAGTATAAGGGTTGACGAAACCGCTACGTCAAGTATGAAATACTAAATCAAATAATAAACCTAAGTGGAGGTATATCTGACTATTCCCAGAAACAAGCTCTCTTCTCGAGTCCAGCTCACTCGTCCCAGCTCGCGTAATCTGTCTCATCCGCGATAAATATATATACTCTTAATCCTGCTCACCTGTGGAGGGGTGGTGGGGGGTGAGTGATGGGAGTCACTCGTAGGTTACCCGTCTCTCCCGAAAAGGGACTGTCACATATTGAGTCGGGTAACACATAGAGCACATAAAGCATGGTGCTGGTAGATACAGCAATGAAGCATAAACAAATAAATAATAAAGCAAATAAAGCATAAATAAGGGAATAACACACACCCGACCCGATCCGTATCCCAAAACGTAACGCTGAAACAACTTAATAACAAGACAAATAATCACAACAATAATAAATGCAATGCGCAAGTTCATGATGCATGCACTTCTATCTCCGTGTCACACACAATCATTTAATATCACACGCTATGCTCATTCTTTTCCATGTTATGCTATGCATGTCCCGGGTCCTATCGGATGAAGGTAACCATTATTACCAACACCCATCACACGCCTCGTCAGGCCACACGGCTCATAGGCCAAATGCAATGCTTGTGCCATGGATGCGTCACACTAGCACACTTCCGGTTGTCCTATGTTGCATGCTCCGTTCTATGTTGCGTATTACCTATATTGCGTAGTTACCCTATGTTGCATGGGGTTCATTACTGTATTTTATCTTCTACCGTTATTTTATCTTCCTAGACTTTATTTTAGGTTTCTACACTTTATTTTATTTTTCCTAGGCTTTCAAGCATTTAAATATTTTATTTAATTATTTTTATCTTCCCCTACTATTTTTACTTCTTGTATTTTAATGTAATTAATGGATTTCTAAATTTAACTTATTTTTAAAACATTTTTAATATCAATGTAATTAATTAAATATACATAAATTCTTTTTTTTCTCTTCGTGCGGTGCACAGCACCCATTTACTTTTCCTCGGTTACATATTTTTTTTATTAATTATATGTATATATATATATATATATATATATATTTCTTTTAATTTACTGTATTATCTATTATTTATTAAATAATAGTTATTGGTTTATTATTTTAAAGCAATTACAGATCAGGCCTCTCTCTTTTTTTTAATCTGTTTTCGGGCCTGTGCCCATTCCAGGTGGTCCAGTCCGCTGGCCTCTGGCCTGCTGGCCCTTTTCACTTTTCTTTTTCTGCCTCGCGATTTGGGCCGAATTGTCATGATCTGTCGCAGTGGTCAGCCCGCTCTGGCTGGCTTAGTCCACTGGTCAAGGCAGGCCAGCGGCCTGTCCCCTTCTTTTTTCATTTTTTTTTCATTTTCTTTATTATTTTCCTTTATTCTTTTAAATCTTAATTTTCTTTAAAAATCCATAACTTCTTCGTTTTAACTCCGATTAATCACAAACCAGTGGGGTTTGTCTCATTATAACGCGAACAACACAACGGCGCTGGACACGTCAGCGCGTGTCCGGCACGCGCCGCCAGGGCCGCGCGTGGGCCGCCGCCTTCAGACGCGTTTTTCGACGAACTGAACCCAGTCCAACCTATTTCCGTGCTATGTGATCTATATCTAAGGCCAAAACACCAAATTTTCACACTAAACATAAAGAAATCATGATAGACATATAAGAGATAGACATGCAATGATAATCAAATAATTCCCAAAACAGAATGCGAGGGAATCCAAAGCAATCCGACAGAGGGGAAGGTAACCTACCTCTTGAATATCAATTCCCTGATCAAAAGCAAAATTGGATTTGATGTGGGTGGCTTTTCTTCTTCCTCTTCTTCTCTTTCTCTCTCTTCTCTCCATTTTTTCTTCCTCCCTACCGTTTCTCTATCCCAGACGCTATCTCCCTTTTTTTTCTTGAAACTGCCGTGTGTGTATTATGAGTGAGTTGGTGGATTTAATTAATTAGGGGGGTGGTTATGAGAGATTTGGGGAAGTGGGGAGGAAATCATGGGGGAGGGGGTTACGGGTAGTTAATTAGGATTAATTTAATTAATTAATTTTTTTCTCTCTTTTTTTTTAAATTCAGATTTAAATTTTTTAACCTAATTTAATTAATTAATTTAATTAATTATTTTTTTTCTTTAACAATTTACGGTTACAACATTCTACCCCCTTACAAAAA
This sequence comes from Eustoma russellianum, assembly GCA_036186865.1. NCBI lineage: Eukaryota > Viridiplantae > Streptophyta > Magnoliopsida > Gentianales > Gentianaceae > Eustoma > Eustoma russellianum. The sequence goes on from AP025050.1 coordinate 31,961,581, forward strand.
GTTTCGTCCTCGAAACTTGCTTATTACATAGTCAACACTTAATTTAGTTCTACTTGATTCTTTCTCCTAGATCACGACCAAGCTAAATATCCTTTGCGACATGCTAAACACTTCAATTCTTTATCACATGCTAAGGCCTCATAGTCATTCTTTGTACACCAACAGGGTAATTTCAATCGATTTGTCCTTTTTCTTAATAAAATCATTACATAATCTATCTATAATTATCGAATCAACCTTAATGGTATTGTCATCCTACTAAGGGATCTACAACATAATCATCAGTCTATAACTTACTTATTTCTGCGGTCTTCAGCAACCCTTGTAGATTAGTTCTTAGGTGTACTACAATCTTGGACTTAACGCCTTATTCACAAGACTCATATCTTAGATCGTATGCACTTTCAGAATACGTTTTACTTTAGTATGACTCAATTTAGTTACACTAGCATTCCATAAGATGATCTAGTCTATATAGGTCTCAATCTTTAACCTATTTCTCTATAATTAGTATGTACATACTTCCACTTATACCGCTTGATGTGGATCATTCAATTTATCGCAGTCTACAGTTTTCGAATTTTTAAACTCATTATATGTGATTCATCCCCTTAGAAAATTAACCAAACTAATATCTCTGATGTATGCCCACATGGTACTTGTTACACAAAATCAAGTCCAACTAACTCTATGATCATGCCCTTACTTCTTTGAAAATATCCTTATCCTAAGATACAAAATATGTGTATGGACAATACTTTTCTTTAAATAAAATGTGACCTATATGGCTATAATTTGAATATAACTTTAGCTGTTTTAAAATAATATCATTCTCTTTTTTTTAAAAAAAAGATTCGAAATAATATACTCGTTTCTGCAAAGTGGTGTTTCAAATGACCTCTTATAAAAACGATGATATAACTTGTTTGCAAAGTATTTTGGTGAAATGGCATTAAAACAGTTGGAAAACGTGATAACGTAAGGTTTTATAAAACGATTTGAATACGATAACTTTCGTTTTCTAAAAGATAATATATATCTATTTTGAAAACTACTCTTTGGCTTCACAAAAGTTAAGTAAGTTTATCGCAAGCAGGTAAATAACTTCGAAAACACTTTAATAAATAAACTGCTTGCGATATTGATAGTCGTCAATTAATTTTGACTAAAAAAATAGATGTTACAAAAATAGAAATTTGAAATATGGTGTAAGAAATTAAACACATTGTTTTTTTTAGAAGCACACCAACATTTACAAGCTTTCCCCTCTTTAGGGTCGTCAAAAGATCTAAAAATTTTATGTTGATATACAAGTACGGAAATGAATTTGTCTCATAAAGGTTGGTAGCCTATATATAAAAAAAATGAAACTCAGTAAGGTATTTCCGAAAACAACATTTTTAAGGTACTTGTTAAAATATGGTTATACATTGGTATACGTGCTTATATAAAATATTTATACGTTTGAAAATATATCCATCCACTATTTCGTATAATTCTATACGTCATTCTTTTTTTTTTCTGGATAAGGTTTTCTATGCACCGTTTCTTATAAATCTTTACTTAAGTGGTCTAACCCTAGTATGACACACTAACTATTAATTGACTTAGGAAATTCTAATTCACCATGCTTCCGCGCGCCACACTGATCTACCGTATCCCGTTACTTGGTTATTTGAACCACTAATTTTATTCTAGTTCATATGAAAACCACCACTACTTGTCCATGCCTGTTCTATTTTAATTCAAGCCAATTAAATTTAAGTCAAATGTCTCGATGTCAACACTTAACAAAAAAAATTGTAACGATTCATCATTTCCATGTACTTGTTATAGCCGACTCATGCCTTTTACTATCGATCAATATCTCGAATGAGACTAATACCGTCGTCCCACTTAATAACTCTAAATTTCAACATCTTAACCCTAGACTACAAATTTCCTTTGTATGATTCTCTTACTAAACGATATTGATTATAATGCTTACGAATCGTTATTTAATTTCTATCATTTTTCTATAAATCATTTCTTAGTATCTATCATACTATAAAAATTCATTTTTTAGTAGCTGTTGTCTCAACTTAGACCTAAGTCTGCTCTAATGCTACCGTCCAAGTAGGGATATGCGCTTGTTTACTTTACCCTAATGGTACCGAGTCCATTGCTGTTGTTGCAGTGAAGCAGCCCGAGTTACTGCCTGACCCATTAGTATGACACTAACGTTTGCAGTAGGGTGTTATGGTTAGCATTTTAATTCGTTCAAATTAATTATATAGTATTCAACTAGGGTTACCAAGATTACGGCTTAGAGAATTATGATCAACTTAGATAGGGTAGAATTGTATGGGTTACTAGGTATTATGTTTCGTAATCGATCATCTCCTTAAGTCTAAGGTCGTAACTTACTTTTAGGATTGTTCTTAGTATCATCCTTTCTTAAGTCTAAGATCATGTCTTATTTCTAAGATCATGCTTAGTGTTTAACCATCACTTATGACCGCCTTCAGTACTTATGTCCAAGGTCAACTCTTAATCGAAATCGTTACTTACGTTTGAGCTTGTGACTTATGTTCAGGATCATCACTTATAATTTGATATCAGTACCTATGTTCATGATCATTGCTTATGTTCAAATCATTACTTATGTCTAAGATTATGGCTTAGGGGCAAAATCGTAACTTAATTTCTAATATCATATCCTAAATCTACATTTCCGTCGTGGATCTAGAGTCATTCTTTGAAGATCATATTCTCGACATGTAATACCTCTTGAACTCATCCCGAAATTATATCTAAGTGACCGGCGATGTCAGTCGTGTTGCGCCACCACTCCTCCGCATCTTGTCAAAGAATCTCCGGTCCGAGTGTGGTGGTAGAGGCAATGCCAGCTAGTTCAACAGCTGGTGTTACTGTGCTAAGGCGTTGGTCATGGTGACTATGACATCTTCAAGTGCTTGGAGATGATCCCCTGGTTCTGGTGGTTCTCACCACCATTTCTTCTATTACCGGCTTGTTCACGTTTTACCAAAAAAAAAAATTTCCTGGAATTTAGAACGGTCGAAAATATATTTATTTTAAATACAGGGTAGGTTAGGGGTATTTTGGGAATTTCTAACAGCTTAGTGGTTGCAAGTGGAGGTTCAGGTGTAAAATAGTAAATAACAAAAGCAAACGAAAGAACGCTCAAGCTCCCCTTAACCCGATTACAACTTAAGTCTAGGATCATCACTTAACCCTATTTTGTTGCTTAAGGGTAAAATCATCACTTTAAGAAAAAAGATCGTAGCTTAAGTCTAAGTGATCTAGTTAATCCTGCGTTTCCGAGGCGGATCTGGAGCCTGGGCTCTGATACCACCTGTAGCGCCCCGCTCCCGAACCCTAGCATCGGGAACAGTGCACCCGCCGTAGCCTACTAAGAGAACTACAAAGCGTCGTTCAAACTTCTTTGCACGTCAGAACTGACGTAGAAATTTTTCGCGGAAACGATAATAAAAATAAATAACTCAATTAAAATAAATCAATCAGTGTAGAAATTAAGTATAAGGGTTGACGAAACCGCTACGTCAAGTATGAAATACTAAATCAAATAATAAACCTAAGTGGAGGTATATCTGACTATTCCCAGAAACAAGCTCTCTTCTCGAGTCCAGCTCACTCGTCCCAGCTCGCGTAATCTGTCTCATCCTCGATAAATATATATACTCTTAATCATGCTCACCTGTGGAGGGGTGGTGGGGGTGTGAGTGATGGGAGTCACTCGTAGGTTACCCGTCTCTCCTGAAAAGGGACTGTCACATACTGAGTCGGGTAACACATAGAGCACATAAAGCATGGTGCTGGTAGATACAGCAATGAAGCATAAACAAATAAATAATAAAGCAAATAAAGCATAAATAAGGGAATAACACACACCCGACCCGATCCGTATCCCAAAACGTAACGCTGAAACATCTTAATAACAAGACAAATAATCACAGCAATAATAAATGCAATGCGCAAGTTCATGATGCATGCACTTCTATCTCCGTGTCACACACAATCATTTAATATCACACGCTATGCTCATTCTTTTCCATGTTATGCTATGCATGTCCCGGGTCCTATCGGATGAAGGTAACCATTATTACCAACACCCATCACACGCCTCGTCAGGCCACACGGCTCATAGGCCAAATGCAATGCTTGTGCCATGGATGCGTCACACTAGCACACTTCCGGTTGTCCTATGTTGCATGCTCCGTTCTATGTTGCGTATTACCTATATTGCGTAGTTACCCTATGTTGCGTGGGGTTCATTACTGTATTTTATCTTCTACCGTTATTTTATCTTCCTAGACTTTATTTTAGGTTTCTACACTTTATTTTGTTTTTCCTAGGCTTTCAAGCATTTAAATATTTTATTTAATTATTTTTATCTTCCTCTACTATTTTTACTTCTTGTATTTTAATGTAATTAATGGATTTCTAAATTTAACTTATTTTTAAAACATTTTTAATATCAATGTAATTAATTAAATATACATAAATTCTTTTTTTTCTCTTCGTGCGGTAGACAGCACCCATTTACTTTTCCTCGGTTACATATTTTTTTATTAATTATATGTATATATATATATTTCTTTTAATTTACTGTATTATCTATTATTTATTAAATAATAGTTATTGGTTTATTATTTTAAAGCAATTACAGATCAGGCCTCTCTCTTTTTTTTAATCTGTTTTCGGGCCTGTGCCCATTCTAGGTGGTCCAGTCCGCTGGCCTCTGGCCTGTTGGCCCTTTTCACTTTTCTTTTTCTGCCTCGCGATTTGGGCCGAATTGTCATGATCTGTCGCAGTGGTCAGCCCGCTCTGGCTGGCTTAGTCCACTAGTCAAGGCAGGCCAGCGGCCTGTCCTCTTCTTTTTTCATTTTTTTTCATTTTCTTTATTATTTTTCTTTATTCTTTTAAATCTTAATTTTCTTTAAAAATCCATAACTTCTTCGTTTTAACTCCGATTAATCCCAAACCAGTGGGGTTTGTTTCATTATAACGCGAACAACACAACGGCGCTGGACACGTCAGCGCATGTCCGGCACGCGCCGCCAGGACCGCGCGTGGGCCGCCGCGCGTGTGCTACACGCGCCGCCTTCAGACGCGTTTTTCGACGAACTGAACCCAGTCCAACCTATTTCCGTGCTATGTGATCTACATCTAAGGCCAAAACACCAAATTTCCACACTAAACATAAAGAAATCATGATAGACATATAAGAGATAGACATGCAATGATAATCAAATAATTTCCAAAACAGAATGCGAGGGAATCCAAAGCAATCCGACAGAGGGGAGGGTAACCTACCTCTTGAATATCAATTCCCTGAAAAACCAAAATTGGATTTGATGTGGGTGGCTTTTCTTCTTCCTCTTCTTCTCTTTCTCTCTCTTCTCTCCATTTTTTCTTCCTCCCTGCCGTTTCTCTATCCCAGATGCTATCTCCCCGTTTTTTTTCCTTGAAACTGCTGTGTGTGTATTATGAGTGAGTTGGGGGATTTAATTAATTAGGGGGGGTGGTTATGAGAGATTTGGGGAAGTGGGGAGGAAATCATGGGAGAGGGGGTTATGGGTAGTTAATTAGGATTAATTTAATTAATTAATTTTTTTCTCTCTTTTTTAAATTCAGATTTAAATTTTTTTAACCTAATTTAATTAATTATTTTAATTAATTATTTTTTTCTTTAACAATTTACGATTACAACAATATTAGTAATAATATTAGCATCTTGATCTATTTTAATAATTGTAAGATTCAACATGCTAATATTAACTTAGAAACTTGTTTGAAAAATAAGCGTACTGAACCTCTTTGTTTGATATAATTACATATATATGTTATATATGGAATGCTATCAACTCAAGATATCATGGTGGTTTCTTATGAAACAAGCCCAAAGAAAATACTATTGATAATTAATTAAACAACTGCAGAATAATTTATAAATCAGTCGCAGTCAAAATTATAACAACTCATATGATTTATATGTATCATTCTTCCATGCCTAATGCACTAAATAGTATTTACATAAGATAAATGTGATACTTTATTCTAAAACCCAATACCTATAACAATAACATCAATATCGTAGAAAGTAATCTAAGGCTCATTCGTTGTTCCACTTTTGTTATCGCATTCAGTAAAACATGTCAACACCCTATATACTACGGTATTTACAATAAAATAATAATACATTTACCTCGGAAGAGCTTTCACGAATTATCTCAGATATCTCTTCTACTCGTCTATTTTTTATTTTATGTCTCAAGTCTTATGATATTTTGGACTAAATTAAAAACTAGAAACACTATGTTTCTGTTCCAAAGAAAAATTAAATCGTTTTGATATCTAATGTATATGGTCTCTATCGTTTTTGTAACCTACTTAATTAAGTCTAATATACGAATTGATGGTCATACCTTCTATTTAAAACGCGCGCATTTCTATCTTCGTACCTTTCTTCCCCACCACCACCATCCCACGTCTCCTACTTGCTCCATCCACAGCCGCCACCTTTTCCTCCGTCCACAGCCGCCACCTTCACCTCATCATGCAAGGGATGAGAGACAAACCCAAAAAATCTAGCCCCTCCCCTCCGTCCCCTTATCTTCCCCTACCTCTGCCTTGCTATTCTCTGTCAGCTGACACATAGATCGAACCCAGTCTCTTCAGCTTCTCACGAGACCTTCAATCTAAAATAGCTTCTTGTTTCAGGGAGGAGTACTGTTAAGTTTGGTGGAACTGAAGTCATCAGGCGAGCTGAGCTGTTGAGATGAACTTAAGCTAACTTGGATAGAACTTGGAGAAATAAACTACTGCGTGCTAAGCTGGATAGTGCAGAGCTTGACAGTGCCAAACTGAGCTGCACAGCTAAGGATATCTTGGATATAAGTATTGCCGTGCCGAGCTGGACAGCAGTGATGCCGAGCAAAGCCGAAAAGCAGAGCATTGACCTCAGCCCCGCAGTGCATCAGAAGTTTACGAGATGGAATATTCCTTGATTGGAGATTTGATTGAGGGGAATCATGTTCTGAATCAAATCTCATCATACTTATCTTTTTATAAGGAATATCTGATAGAGTCCTATTCATGGTAATGAAACGATGTAAAAGGAAAACTCCATAAATCATGTTGATCCTTTATTCCCTATAAAATCCCCTGTTGGGCGCAGATATGATATAACCGAAACCTCAATTGGTCGATAGTGAATTTCTTGGCTTGCCGCTGCCGTGGGTTGTTCTTCTCCTTGAGGGTTTTCCCACGTAAAAATCATGTGTTCTTCGTCTATTGTTTTCTTTGATTATTGTACATTACGTTTGTATCGCAATAGCGTAATTGTGCGTTCTTATTAACAATCATCGTGGTTGTTTCCGCTGTCCCGCAATCCCAACAACTGGTATCCGAGCTGCAAGGTCCTTTGTTCAAGTGGGATCAATGGCCGACGATAGAAAATCAAAGATTGAGATATTTTATGGATCAAACTTTGGTTTTTGGAAGATGCAAGTTAAAGACTATCTATATAATAGAGATCTATATCTGCCCCTTAAAAGGAAGGAGATGAAGCCTACTAACATGACGGATCGAGAATGGGTCTTGATCGTAAAGCACTTGGTGCATTAGGCTGTTCCTGACGCAAGCTGTACCATTCAATATCTCAAAAGAAAAGACCACAAAGGACGTAAAGAATGATTTGACAAGGATGTATGAAAAGTCATCTACCTCTAACAAGGTGCATCTGATGAAGAGACTTTTCAACATGAAGAAAACTTAAAGCAAGACGATGCATGAGCACTTGGGTGAGTTCAACACGATTATTAGCCAACTTGAGTCAGTTGGGATTGTCTTTGACAATGAGGTTCTGGCCTTGGTGGTACTGTTAAGTCTGCCTGACAGTTAGGATGGAATTGTTATGGCTGTGAACAACTCATCTGGAGAAGGTACATTGAAACTTGAGAATATGGTAGATGTGTTGCTTGATGAAGACTCGAGGAGGAGAAACAGTGGCAGCGCTGAAGCTCTGGAGCCGCGCTGAACACAGAGGAGCGCGACATATCTGCCAAAAGAGGAAATGACAGAGGAAGTGGACGATCATAGTCCAGGAAGAGCAGATCATAGAGCATAAATCTGACCTGTTGAAATTGCAAAAAAAACTGGTCACCTTAAAAGTGATTGCAGAGTCAAGAAGAAAACTCATCAACCTGACAATAATAGCAACTCAATTCATGTCTCACAAGCGTCAGAGTCTGACAGTGATGGGATGACCTTGAGCTGTGAAAACCAAGCTGATGCTCTCTAGATTTTTGACACTGGAGCCTCTTTCCATGCCACCTTTAACTGTGAATACTTTACAAATTATAAGAGTGGAAATTTTGGAAAAGTATATCTCGGAGATGATGATTCCTGTGACATTAATGGCAAGGGAGACATTATGTTAAGTCTACCAGATGGCAGACAACTAAAGTTGCTGTAGGCAACGCATGTACCTCGGTTGACCAAGAACCTGATATCAATTACTCAACTAGCAGACGATGCCGACCTGGAAGGGAGGTTCAGCAAGACGCACTGGAAATTGGTCAAGGTATCTTTAATTGTGCCACAAGGCTTGAGAGCAGGAACTCTTACAAGTTTTCAAACAAGAGCTCGGTAAATGTAGTCATCTTGGCACCGAACTGTGGCATCAACAGCTTAGGCATATGAGTGTTAAAGGTATGGGGGTAATGGCATCCAAGGGGAAGCTGGAAGGGCTGTCAAGTATTGACATGCCTCTGTGTGAATCTTATGTGTTTGGAAAACAGAAAGATGTGAGCTTTTCAAAACACAAGAGATCTCTAAAAACTCAGAAGTTGGTGCTTGTACACACAGACGGGGGCCCTCAGATGTGCCTTCACTGAATGGCTTCCGCTACCATGTTACCTTCATTGATGACTCAACTAAGAAGCTATGGGTATATTTTCTGAAACAGGAGTCCAAGTCTTCAAGAAAGAAATGGAGAAGCCGTGTTGAAAGGGTAGAGTATTGCAACACATAGTTTGAGGAGTATTGTGCCATGAATGGAATCGGACGAGAAAAAACAGTGCCAAAGACACCCTAACATAACGGGGATGATGAAAGAATGATATGTGAAAGAGCTAGAAGCATGAGACTGCATGATGGACTGCCTAAATCTTTCTGGGCTGAAGCAGCAAACAGTGCACCTACCTGATCAACCGGAGTCCCTCCACTACGATTGACTGCAATTTGCCTGAGGAGATGTAGACAAGAAAAGAATTTTCACTTGCTCATCTGAAGGTGTTTATATGCATCTCCTATGCATTGTTAAAATATGATGAAAGGACGAAACTTGATCCCAAGTCTAAGATATGCTCCATAATCGGCTATGGAGGAGATAGTTTTGGTTATAGACTATGGGATCATGTTGCGAAAAAAGTGATCAGAAGCAAGGATGTAGTGTTCAACGAAAACTTGCTGTATAAAGACAGGGTAAAGGAAGAGAAGAAACCGGTAAAGCCAAAGTATTTTAAGAATAGATACATTGATTATGCCGAGCTGAACAAACCTATGGATTAGACTGCTAAGATACCTACTGCAAAATTCGAAACCCCAGAGGAGCAATTCACACCACTCATTGCTGTTAGAAGAGAGAGAAGGACAATTACTACTCCCGCCAATTTCTCACCATCACTTTATTACTTGCTTTTAACTAACAGTGATGAACCGAGCTGCTATGAGGAAGCTCTGAGCTATGAAAAAAGTGAAAACTGGAGGGAAGCTATGGACGATGAGATGAACTCTCTACAAAGTAACTTCACCTGGGATCTTGCGGAAAAGCCACCAGGAAGAAGTCAATTCAGAACGAATGGGTTTACAGGTTGAAACATGAGGTTGATGGTTCTCAGAGGTACAAGACAAGGCTTGTTGTGAAAGGTTTTCAACAGAAGGCGGGGGTTGACTTCACTAAGATCTTCTCACATGTGATCAAGCTCTCAACTATTAGAACCGTTCTAAGTATCACAGCTACTGAAGATCTGCACTTAAAGCAGCTTGATGTCAAAACAGCCTTTCTGCAAGGAGACCTGGAAGAAGATATCTACATGATGCAACCGTAGGGCTATAAAGTACCTGGCAAGGAAGATCTGGTATGTAAACTACAGCAGAGCTTATATGGGCTGAAACAAGCTTCGAGACAGTGGTATAAGAAGTTTGACAACTTCATAGCAGTGGTCGGCTACAAGCTGTGTCATGGTGTTCACTGCTCTTACTTCAAGAAATTTGAAGGTTCGTATATTATTCTGCTACTCTATATAGATGACATGTTAATAGCAGGAGGAAGCACCGATGAGATCAAGAAACTGAAGGAGCAATTGGCCAAAAAATTCCCCATAAACGACCTCGGTCTGGCAAAAAAATACTGGGACTCAATATTGAAAGAGATAGGAAGAATCAAGTGCTGAGACCGAGCCAAAAAGACTATATCTCTAAGGTACTGAAAAGATTCAATATGGAGAATGTAAAACTGGTGTCAACATCTCTGGCAGGGCACTTCAAAAATTTATCTAGGAAACAATGTCCTAAGACGAAGGATGAGCTTGAACAGATGAAGAAGATACCCTCGCCTCAGACGTGGGTAGCTTGATGTATGGCATGATGTGCACCCGGCCAGACATATACCATGCAGTGGGAGTTGTAAGCAGATTCATGTCAAATCAAGGTCCTGATCATTGGGCTGCAGTAAAGTAGATACTAAGGTACTTAGTTGGAATGCAAGACTTGACACTGCAGTTCGGCAATGATGATCTGAACTTGCTCGGTTTTGTAAACTCTGATATGGCTGGAGACGTTGATGAACACAAGAGTACTACTGGGTATGTTTTCAAGCTCGGCAGTGCTGCAATCACATGGGTATCAAGATTGTAGCACTGTCAACAACTGAAGCTGAGTACGTGGCACCAGTTGAAGCTACCAAGGAACTAGTATGGTTGAAGAGATTACTAAATGAGTTGAGGCACCCTCAGATCACCTGTAAGCTATTTAGTGACAGTCAAAGTACAATTAACTTGGCCAGAAACTCTACTTATCACGCAAGTTCGAAGCATATCGACATCAGATATCACTACAAAAGGGATATGCTTGATGGAAGACAGTTTGACATGGAGAAGATTCATACTAGCCAAAATTCAGCAGACATGATGAAGATTGTTCTAAAAGAGAAGATTGAACTCTGCAAAGCTTCTCTGGGTCTTGTTACTTGATGAAATTGCTGATGTGGCGGCAGTCAGAAAAGAGAAAATTTCAAAATGCGTCAAAGTTAAGGTCAGTTCCAAGTGGGAGATTTTGTTAAGTTTGGTGGAACTGAAGTCAGCAGCCGAGCTGAGCTGCTGAGATGAACTTAAGCTAACTTGGATAGAACTTGGAGAAGTAAACTACTGCCGTACTGAACTCGATAGTGCAGAGCTTAACAATGTCGAGCTAAGCTGCATAGCTAAGGATATCTTGGATAGAAGTATTGCCGTGCCGAGCTGGACGGTAGCAATGCCGAGTAGAGCTGGACAGCAGAGCCTTGACCTCAACCTGACAGTGCATCAAAAGTTTACGGGATGAAATATTCCTTGATTGGAGATTTAATTGAAAGGAATCCTGTTCTGAATCAAATCTTTCGATACTTATCTTTTTATAAGGAATATCTGATGGAGTCCTATTCATGGTAATGAAGAGATGTAAAAAGAAAACTCCATAAATCGTGTTGATCCTTTACTCCCTATAAAATCTCATGTTAGGCGCAGATGTGATGTAACTGAAACCTTAATTGGTCGATGGTGAATTTCTTGGCTTGCCGCCACCGTGAGTTTCTCTTTCTCTTGAGGGTTTTCCCACGTAAAAATCGTGTGTTCTTCGTTTATTGTTTTCTTTGATTACTGTTCATTACATTTGTATCGCAATAATGTAACTGTTAGTTCTTGTTAACCATCATCGTGATTGTTTTCGCTGTTCCGCAATCTCCAACAGAATACATGGAGAAATTAGAAAGATTGTGTTATTCATGGAGTCTTTTTGATCAGACAAAGGGGAGGATGACAGGGAGAGAAGCATCAGGATTTGCAGATAGGAGAAAAGAGGCAGGGTGAAGAGTGAGGTTGGAAGGCGGAGAAGAAATGGAGTTTGAGGAAGGGAGAGGAAGGGTAGTTGAGATGAAGCCTAGGAGGTGACAGACATCGATGATGGAGGGTGAGAGGTGGAAGATAGCAGAGATGGAGTAGGAGTGATATAGGGGTATTTTGGTAAAATAACTTTAACTTAAGGCTACCAGAGAACAGGTGATTGATGATGTGTAACGGTTAATGAAAGGCGAGTTTCTTTGGTTTTTTAAACTTTGGTAAAATAGTTTCTTTCATTCTATTTCACTATTATTTTTTATTTGGTCAAAATGATTTTTTAACTTCTTCTATAAAATAACCTCAAAGAGGTTAAATATGAAGCTACAATAATTGCCACTTCTACAAGCAACTAATTTCTGCTACAACTTTCATAGAAGAACAATGCATTCTTACGTGTTGCTTCACTTCTCCAATAAATTATACATAAAGAATAATATTCCTTAAATGGTTTCTTTTCTTTATTTCACATATCATTTTCACTAACTTTTCACGTGAAATTGTTATTGTTTATTATTCCATACTAATAATAGTTATGTTCAGGACGAACTATTTTTCGTCTGTTTTTATTTTTATGTTTGTCACGGGTTCGAGCTGCATAAACAGCCTCTTGCACAAAGTGTGTGATAAGACTAAGTACATCAGATCGCAAAACGAGTCGGCTCTTCTTTTGACCTTATGCAAACACAGAAGCCTAATGCAATGAGACTGCTCTGTTTATGTTTGTCAAAATCAAATTGTTACTATCTAGTTAACACTCATTGTGTATCAAGATGATAAAGGTTGGCTTACATTTGTTTGACGTAGGATACTATGCGGATTAGTTTGAGAACAATGAAGTGTCTCAACCAATAGCAAGGTTGCGTTTCAAAGAGAAATCTGTATATGCGCAGACTAAGAAGCATTAGTGATAGGCCAAAATCTGACCTGCTCAGATGCATTAGTGAGTAGGGTTCTCGGCAGGAAGGCCGACCCAGTTCGAAGGGAGATCGGCGTGAGGGAAAAGACCACGATCGACGCAGTGCGTTTGATCGCATGGGCGGTCGAGGTAAAGGTGGCAGGGAAGGTCTGCCCCTTTTGGCCTCTAAGGATAGAATTTTATCCGTCATGGAAAAGGACGGCCTGAGGACTGACCCCAAGCCCCTGGCCGGTCCTAGAGATAAGAGGGATCCTAAGTTGTAATGCCGCTATCATCATGACGTCGGCCAAGAAACAGAAGATTGCCGACATCTGGCTCAGGCGATTCAAAAGCTGATAGATCAGGGTCATTTGAAGCAGTTCTATGACCCTCGCTCATGCCTCCATAATCGTTTGGATTTCTGCAAGAGTCCCCAGAAAGATAAATGCTGGCCAGAAACCCCCCCTCGGCGTCCCAGGTCAGACGATGATGAGGAACGAGGCTGACGTGGGGCTGCAAGGTAGCCTCAAGTTAACTCCATTACATACACCATTGCGGGAGGGCCACTTCAGAAAGGCCATGGAGAGCTCAGCTCGGTGGCGACTTCATCTGGGCCCCCTACCAAGAAGATGAGGTTAAGTCGAGAATTGTTCTATGGACCCGAAGATTCCATCCCGTTAGACTCTAACAACACGGGACTAGTGATAGATTTATTCATACACCTGGCCTCGGATAACATAGTGGAGGTATGCAGGGTATGTGTAGATACCGGAAGCGCGGTAAATGTGATGTACTATAGTGTATATAAACAATTGGGTCTAGTAGACTCCTTAATGATGCCGGTGACTTCATCCCTGTACGGTTTCACTGGCACGACAGTTCGGCCAGCTGGGCTGATCACTCTTAGCGTCAGCTTTGGAAAGCCCCCAGCATATCGCTATTTATGGTTGGATTTTGTGATGATCAAGAAAAGGTCGGCATATAATATTTTATTAGACCGACCAGCCTTAGTGGCCCTGGAAGCAGTAGTGTCCCCCTTGCATGTTAGCATGAAGTTCCCCACACCAGCTGGAGTGGTTACAATTCAGGGAGACATTCCAATGGTACAGAGTTGTTATGCCGTGGCCGCGCAGGGTAGCGGTGTTGTCCAACAGGTTAACTTAGATGACCTGATTCCCCCAGCTGAGGAGCGATTGCATTCAGATGACGCAGTGCAGAAGTTCATCCTGGATCCTCTTCGCCCCGACAACATCATTAAGATCGGGACGTGGATGCCGGCCTAGTTGTTGGCCCAGCTTCAGGGCTTACTGAGGGAGTTCGTTGTGATCTTCGCATGGACGGCAGAGGACATGCCAGGGATCCCGTCTGCATTAGCCGAGCATCGGCTTAATGTTGATCCCCACGTAAAGCCCGTCAAGCAAAAGAAGAGAAATTTTGCTCCTGAAAGAAATAAGGTGATTGCGGAAGAGGTTAAAAAGCTCATGGCCACAAAGTTCATTGCAGAGGTCTTGTATCCGATCTGGTTAGCCAACCCTGTCATGGTTCCCAAACCCGACTAGACCTGGCAAATGTGTGTTGACTATACTGACCTTAATAAGGCGTGCCCGAAGGATTGTTATCCTTTACACAAAATCGACAGGTTAGTGGACTCCACTCTAGGGTATGAGGTTTTTGATTTTCTTGATGCATTTAAAGGTTACCATCAAATCGTAATGGCCAAAGAAGACCAGGAGAAGACATCGTTTATCACAGAGTCTGGCACCTACTACTATGTTAGCATGCCCTTCGGTCTGAAAAACGCTGGGGCACCTACCAACGTTTGGTCAATTTGCTGTTCAACGAAAAAATTGGACGAAGCATGGAGGTATATATAGATGACATGCTCATCAAGAGAAGGACTCTTGATGAATATGTTCAAAATCTGCGAGAAGTTTTTACTATATTAAGAGATGCGTGCATGAGATTGAATCCAAAAAAGTGTACTTTTGGAGTATGTACTGGAAAATTTCTAGGATACATGGTTTCTAAAGATAGAGTGCAGGCTAATTCGGCCAAGATTGAGGCTTTAAAGAATATGCACCCACCTCGGAACATCACAGAAGTCCAGAGGTTGACGGGCAGGATAGCCGTTTTGAGCAGATTCCTTTCTAAATCTGCGGAGAGACCATTTTTTTCCAGGTTTTGAAGAAACGAACTGCTTTCACGTGGGATGACCAATTTCAGAAGGCATTCGATGATTTGAAAGCCCATTTGGCCGAGGTGCAGATGCTGACCTCTCCTCTGCCCGGGGAGGTCCTCTATATATATTTAGCAACTTGCCACGAGGCAGTGAGTGCAGTTCTGCTCAGGGAGCAGGACGGCGTGCAGAGACCAATCTATTTCGCCAGCAAGATTTTGCATGGGCCTGAAGTGCGTTACCCTAATACTAAAAAGATAATTTTGGCACTAATAGTCGCCGTGAGAAAATTCAGACCTTACCTCCAAGCTCATCTTATAATAGTGGTGACGGATCAACCTCTGAAGCCCATTCTAACCCGACCAGACACTTCTGGCCGAGCTGCTAAGTGGTCTATGGAACTTGCTGAGTACGATATTGAGTACAAGTCGCGCACTTCTATCAAGGCTCAAGCCTTGGCAGAGTTCTTGGCTGAAGGAATATCCATCGAGGAAGACCATCCTCTAACACATGGTTGGATCTTGTACGTAGACGGCTCCTCTTCCAAAGAAGGAAGTGGAGCAGGTCTTCTAATAATTAACCCAAACGAAGAGGAGTTGGAATATGCCCTACGCTTTGATTTTGAGGCGACCAACAATGAGGCAGAGTATGAAGCCCTGATATCTGGACTAAGTCTTGCTCGAAAATTAAAGGCACAACAAATAATTGCCCGAAGTGACTCGCAATTAATTGTTTCTCAAATCAATGGAGATTACGAGGCTAAAGAGGACAATATGAGACGATATCTGTCCAAGGTACAACATCTCAGAGGGAGGTTTGAGCAATTCAGTGTGGAACATATCCCCAGGTTGGCTAATAAGCGGGCAGATGCGTTATCTCGGCTAGCCTCGTCCACCTCGGCTACGGTAGGAAAAAAGATTGTTGTAGAACTGGTAAAACATCGTACTTTTGACGGTAACGAAGTACTGCAACATGATTACCGCAATACATGGATGGACGAAATAATTAACTATTTGCAACATCAAACCCAACCTAAAGACAGATATGTAGCTCGGCGTCTACGCCTAAAAGCCTCAAGGTACGCTCTCTTTAATGATCATTTGTATAGAAAAGTCTTTTTCACAGCCATGGTTGCGTTGTGTACCCGAAGAGGAAGGAGACTATACTCTTCAGGAGTTACACATGGGAATATGTGGGAGTCATTCTGGTGCACGGTCTTTGGCTCGCAAATGCTACTTAGCTGGGTATTACTTGCCTACTATACGCAAAGATGCGGAAGAGCTAGTAAAAAAATGTCAGTCCTGCCAGGCTCATGCCCCGACCTCCCACTTGCCGAGTCAAGAGTTGGCCGTCATTAATAGCCGTTTGTTAGGTCCGAAATACACTCTAGAGGGGGAGTGAATAGAGTGTTTGGCTCTTTTGCAAAATTTTCTCGTTTGAGTAAACTCAAAAAGATATTCAAAATCAGAGCAAGAATGGGAGATGAGAAATAATGAATAAGTACACCGGATATAAAGTGGTTCAAACTGTAAATGATTCTACTCCACTACCACTTTGTTTCCAAAGTGGATTTTCAACAACTACTCTTCTTATTATGAACAATAAGAACAACCACAGCAACACTTACACTAACACTATAGTGTAAGCAACAGCAACTTCTTGCACAAAACACACTTGTGCAACTACAGCAACTACAGCTCTTAGCAAGAACAACTTCTTGCTTCCTCACAACTTCAACAAAAGTTCCCTCAAGAACTTCTCACAGTGGGTTGAAGAAATATAGTAAGGTTCACACTTTCTCACAAGTCTAAGCACAAGCAAGAGATCAAATATTTATGGTTCCTCTTGTGCTTGACTCACTTTCTCTCAATATACAACAATGAAGAGCAAAGAAAAGGTAAACAAGCTTTAATCAAATTTACAAGTATGAGAGAACTATACAACAATGAAAAATGAAGCTAGATGATGTTCAAAGTGTGTAATTGCTTCATCCAAACCTCTTCTATTTATAGATAAAGTTGACCACGTTTTTGAGGCTCCCCACCAAGTCTTCATCTTCAAAAATGTCAAGATAGTGTCCAAATAGTCTTTTAGCCACCCTATGGAGTGATTTGATCTTGAATAGCCACTCTAGAGAATCTTAGACATGGTTAAAATAGTCAAGGAAGCATGTAGTATGTTGGGTTAAAGTCCACAAGAAATTTGAGCAAGATTGGAGAGAGAAAATATCATAGATCTCCCTTGGATTTTGTTCCAACGTTCAAAAATTTTTGACTTCTGGAGACGTCGATCGATCTACGTGCCAGAGCTGAGAGATCGACGTCTCTCAGAATGACGTCGATCGATCGACGTCTGCCTGGCTGAGAGATCGACGTCTCTCAGAATGACTTCAATTGATCGACGTCTGCTTGGCTGAGAGATCGACGTCTCTCAGTTTGACGTCGATCGATCGACGTCTCCTAGGCTGAGAGATCGATGTCTCTCAGATGTACGTCGATCGATCGACGTACCCTTAGCTGAGAGATCGATGTCTCTCAGTTGTACGTCGATCGATCCACGTCTTTTGGCTGAGAGTTTGACGTGGATCTGAGAGCTCAAACATTTACCAAGCTTTACATGGATCGATCCATGTGCCTCCTGAGGGGCTGATGTATACTTCAACCGATCCATGAGAGATTTACGTCTCGCAATATGTTTCTCTCAATTTGCTTCAAACTCAAGGTGTGAAATTCCATCTTAGTCCTTTTAAAACATCTTTTTATATCATCAAAACATTTTATAATCTAACAATCTCCCCCTTTTTGATGATTTCAAAACCAAGATTCTAAAAGATGTTTTTGCTTCATTTTAACTGTTTGAATGTTTCAAACTTGGAAAATATCAATCTCCCCCTAAGTATATACACTTTATACCTTTCGTAGTAATCAATGTGAACAAGATTTTACAACTTCAATCAAAATATTTTTCTTTGAAATTTGCTCCCCCTCAACCAAACGTGTATCAATAACCCAACTTTCTCAAACATGCATCAATAACTCTTCATGCTCATTTTTATTTTACCAGCAATTAACAAAGATTCTAATTTCCAAACTTACCTCATTTTACCAGCTATCAAAAATTATTTCATCAAACAATCTCATCATGCAATAACCATTTTAACAAATAAGCCACTTAAGCAACAATAGCCACTAATAATAGCCATTTTCTCCCCCTTTTTGAAAGCATAAAAAAAACAATAAGCAAGAATACTTCATTAAATTCAAAGGCACAACCAAGTTTTACAACTAACAAGACATACTAACCTAGAGCAAGAAGCAAGCTAAACAAACACCCTAGTCTTCATCTGAAGAGAACGTGATTCTAGGAATGCACGCTTTCATTTTTGCCTTGAGCCTGGCAAATCTTGATTCATGCATGGACACTTTGCCTTTTAGCTCACCAGCCTCCTGCTGAAGACTAGTAACTTGAGCTTGAAGTTCAGAGACATTTGAGCTCAAGCCACTAGGTTCTTCTTGAGTATCCATTTCCAGAATGGGTGCCTCGTCCGGAAAGTCTTCTTCTTCTCTTGCTTCTTCCTCTTGTTCTCTCCTCATTGCCTCTTTTCTAGACTTCAGTATTTGTTGGATGTTGACTTTATCATAGAAGTCCTTGTGCGTTATGTTGTCAACATCCGTGTCATCCACATAAACACCCGACTTCACAAGCATCCTATAGATAAGGTTACTATAGGGAAGGGCTTTGTTTTGTTTTGTGACGGCTTCGATAAAATTTATCATAAAAAACTCCCCAAAGTTAACCTTCTCACGGTTAGCTATTCGGTATGCTATTCGGCAATTTAGCGGATTTACCATTTATGCAAAATGTAACAATTGCAAGAAGTGTACAATAAACCAAGGGCATGTCATTTGTGTTTTTACTGGGATGAAAACCTAAGAAGGACTTCACTTCATCTTCAGATACTTTCCACTTAGCTGGATCCCACTTCCACGCATCAAACTCAAAGTACCCTTCGTTGGGTACACCAATCAAGTCACAAATTTTTTCTACTTTCCATTTAATGTGATGTCCATCAATAACGGAATGTAGAGCTAAAGGAAGGCCATTTATGTATTCAATCCATAAATTGGCATAAAAGAGTCGAGTATACCTAGTGGACATTTTTGACATCTCATTCTCATTCCATATACTCCACCATTCTTGAACATCTAACCACTCAATGATAGGAGTTAGTTCATTATTGCTTAGAATATCATTTATTCTAAGCAATTTGAGTGGGATGGTGGCTCTTTCATCATCTTCCCATTTATCATATAAAATCTGAGAATGTCTAGTTATATACCTTACTTGTCCCGGGGGTAGGGGTTCCGTCAAAGCTTCCTTGGCATCTTTGGCTTTGATCCAAGGGAAGTTGGAGAGAGTTAGTCCACTTCTAATCCCAACAAGAAGGCGCCCTTCACTCATATCCATAGACTGTTTCATTCTAGGATGAGAAGATTGTCCTTGAGAAGGATTGCTTGACCCTTCTCCTCCACCCCTGGAGGATCTTGGCCTCTTGGTTGTGTTTTTGCTCCTTGAAGACATTTTTGGAATTTTAGGGCTTGAAATATTTAAAAACATAGGTTGAAATGGAGGAATTTAAGAGATGAAATCAAGAATCAAGAGCAGAGATGAGTTAAATCTTGATTTAGAGATGAAATTGTAGAGAGAAATGATTTTAGAGAAGAGGGGGCGGAGCTTTTTTAGGGTTTTGGTCGAAGGTTGAAGGTTGGAATGAAGAATGGTTGCATTTTTGAGAGATTTTATACCTGTTGCAATCGACGACGTCGATCGATCGATGTCTGAGTTCGACGTACGTCGATCGATCGATGTCAGAGATCGACGTACGTCGAGCTCTTGTTTTGATACGTCGATCGATCGACGTATGCTGGTTTTTGAGATTTTCAATTTTATCCCTCTAAATAATATTTATCATCCCTAATCTTGTTCTAATAGACTCAAATGTCTCAGTAGGAAGGGATTTGATGAATATATCCGCTAGTTGGTCATTTGTTGGGACAAATTCAATGCATACCAATCCTTTTTGAACGCATCCCTTATGAAGTGATGCCTCACTTCTATATGTTTGGTCCTACTATGATGTACTAGATTTTGCGCTATACTTATGGCTGATGTATTGTCACATAGGATGGGAACTTTATCAAACTTGACATTATAATCGTTCAAAGTATTGATCATCCAAAGTAGTTGTGCACAACACGAAGCGGCCGATACATATTCTGATTCCACCGTTGAAAGTGACACACTATTTTGTTTCTTGGAGAACCAAGAAACCAAGCAATCTCCAAGGAATTGACATGTCCCAGAGGTGCTTTTCCTATCAACAAGATTTCCGGCATAGTCGGAGTCACTGTACCCTCTTAAATCAAAACATCTTTTTTTAGGATAAAACAACCCAAAATTCAGAGTTCCTTTCAAATACCTAAAGATACGTTTAATAGCAACTAAATGTGATTCCTTAGGCATACTTTGAAATCTAGCACATAAGCACACAACATGCAAAATATCCGGTCTACTAGCTGTTAAATAAAGTAAACTACCAATCATACCCCTATATTTGGTTACCTCAACCGGCTTTCCTTATTCGTCTTTGTCAAGCTTTGTACTTGTGCTCATCGGAGTGCTCACACTTCTTCTATCCTCGAATTTGTACTTCTTGAGCAAATCCTTTGTATACTTTGTTTGAGATATGTACAATCCATCTTGAGTTTGCTTGATTTGAAGACCAAGAAAGTAGTTGAGTTCACCCATCATGCTCATGTCAAATTCTCCTTCCATCAATTTTGCAAAATGCTCACAAAGAGAATCATTAGTAGCACCAAATATAATATCATCCACATAAATTTGAACAAGCAATTGATGTTTTCCTTGTTCTTTAATAAAAAGAGCAGTGTCGACTTTTCCTCTTGAAAACTCATTTTCAAGTAGGAAGTTACTTAATCTATCATACCAAGCCCTAGGAGCTTGTTTAAGTCCATAAAGGGCCTTTTTGAGTTTAAAACATGATTTGGATAATCTTTCCATTCAAGAATGCGGATTTGACATCCATTTGATATAGTTTGAAATCCTTATAGCATGCATATGCTAATAGTATCCTAATAGCTTCTAACCTAGCTACTGGGGCAAAGGTCTCATCATAGTCTATGCCTTCTTCTTGCCTATAGCCTTGGGCTACTAACCTAGCTTTGTTTCTAGTGATGTTTCCTTTATCATCCATTTTGTTTCTAAATACCCATTTAGTGCCAATTACGGGATGATCACTAGGTTTAGCAACTAATTTCCAAACATCACTTCTTTCAAATTGATTTAATTCTTCTTGCATAGCTAATACCCAATCTTCATCATTTATTGCCTCCTTTATATTTTTAGGCTCAACTTGTGAAATGAAGGCATTTTCATTGAATTTTCTCCTAGTCATTATGCCTTGGCTAGTTTCACCTAATATCAACTCTTTAGGGTGATCTTTCCTATACTTATATGAATCTGGTAAATTTGAGGTATCTCCTCCTAATTCTTCATCTTCAACCTTAGGTTCAAGGGGATCGATCCTAAGGTCAATAACAATATTACCTTTTGGATTCTCAAATTTCTCTATATGGATTACTTCAATTATTTCATCATCACTATCATCATTAATGTTTGATTTATCCTCATTGAGTTCACTAAACTTGACATGAATTGATTCTTCAACTTTCATGCTTCTTTTATTATATACTCTAAATGCCTTGCTATTTTGAGCATAACCCATAAAGATTCCTTCATCCGCTTTGAAGTCGAGTTTATCCAAGTTATCTTTGGTGTTAAGTATAAAGCACTTACAACCAAATACCTTGAAATAACCAATATTTGGTACTCTACCTTTCCAAAGCTCATAAGGAGTCTTTTTGAGAAATGGCCTCAAATAAACTCTATTGATCACATGACAAGCGGTATTTACCGCTTCGGCCCAAAAATATTTGGGTAGCTCAAATTCGTTTAGCATGGCTCTACTCATTTCTTGAAGTGTTCTATTTTTCCTTTCCGCAACACCATTTTGTTGAGGAGTTCTTGGAGCTAAGAAATTGTGTCCATACCCTTTGGATACACAAAATTCTTGAAATTCTCCATCAAACTCACCACCTCTATCACTTCTAATTTCCTTAATTGTGTCCTCTCTTTGATTTTCTAATCTCTTACAACGCTTTATAAATTCTTGGCATGCATCATTCTTTTTAGCTAAGAACATTACCCAAGTGTACCTAGAGAAGTCATCTACCACCACAAAGGTGTAATGTTTTCCACTTAGACTTGCTATATCAATATCCCCATACAAATCCATATGAAGCAATTGTAGAGGTTTGGTGGTGGAGATTTCACTTTTGGGCTTGAAGCTTGTTCTAACAAGCTTTGCCTTTTGACAAGCGTCACATAAGCCATGGTTTTCGAAATTTAATTTTGGAAGACCTTGGACTTTTTCATTTTTGCAAATATCTTTGAAATTTTTAAAACTAATATGTCCAAGTCGTTTATGCCATAGTTGAGTCAAATCATTTTTGGCAACTGGGCAAGAAACATTTTGTGATATCAAATCATGTGTGCTAAATTTGTAAATATCATTTTCACATATAGCCTCAAAACAATCTTATCGTTCTTTTTCACAACACATTTTCTTTTCACAAATTCAATTTGAAAATTAGCATCACATAGTTGGCTAACACTTATCAAATTATACTTAAGCCCTTCTACATGTAATACATTATTAATAGTAAAAGAAGAGTTACTAATTTCTCCATGTCCAAGGATTTTGGCTCTCCCATTGCCAAAATGCACCGTTCCACCATCTTGGAGCTTGAACTTGGTGAACAACGTTTTGTCTCCGGTCATGTGCGTTGAACATCCGCTGTCCATAAGCAATTTGGTTCCTTCTTCTTTGGCTACTCCATTTATCTTGAGAGCCTACAAAACCAAAAGATGTATGCATTGGTACCGTTTGAAGGTTGGGTCCTTTAGGGTTAGTTTGTCGACCCTTAGGCTTCCAAACATACGTGCTTCCAAATCTAGCTCTACATGCTTTCTTCACATGTCCTAGTTTATTACAATGAAAACAAGTGGGTACATGCTTTGGTTTAGGAGGTGATGAATTTTGTTGTGTTTTTCTATTATTTGCCCTTTTCTTTAAGGACTTGGGTTT
Organism: Eustoma russellianum; assembly: GCA_036186865.1. Taxonomy (NCBI): domain Eukaryota; kingdom Viridiplantae; phylum Streptophyta; class Magnoliopsida; order Gentianales; family Gentianaceae; genus Eustoma; species Eustoma russellianum. The sequence continues at coordinate 31,985,061 of AP025050.1, forward strand.
AATAGAAGAATGTGATGAATTAAATCCTAAACCGGATTTATCATTTCCAATTCTTTGATTTCCAAGTAGTATGTCTAGAGTATTTTTGCCATTTGTTAGTCTTTGTAAGTCTAACTTTTGTTTCTCACATTCTTTTCTAATTTCTACATTTTCAAGAGCTACGGTTTTATGCATGGTGAGTATGATGTCATGCTCTTGAAACATCAAAATATTCTTGTCATGCAAGCTCTTATTTTCTAAGATGCATTTCTTGAACTCTTTCTTCAAATGCTTATATTTTAAATTCAAATTTTCAAAGTCATCTTGCAAATCTCCTATTTCATCATGTAAATTTGAAAGATTAGAATTTACCTCAAGATCATCTTCAATTGCCATGAGACAAGTATGTTGAATCTTTGGATTGTCAACTATTGCAACAAGTCCAACACCTTGATCTTCATTCTCTTCTCCTTCCGATTCTGAAAGGAGATCATCCCACGTGGTTACCTCCCGCATTGAGGGCTTTCTTCTTTTGAGGAAAGACCTTCTCTTGCTTTTGCGGCTCTTTTACGTGGCAATCGGCAATGAAATGACCGGGTTGACCACATCGATAGCAATTTTCACTTGCTTCCTTTTCTTTATATGGTCTTTTGAAAAACTTTCTTGCTTGAGCTTTGTTTCTAGTTGCCATTCTTCTAAATTTTCTTACTAGAAGGGCAACTTCCTCATCTGATTCATCGGACTCTACCACCAATCCTTTGTGTGATGTTTGTGTGGGCTTGATAGGGCTCATCTTATTTTGTTCATCAATAAGAATTTCATGAGTAAGAAGATTACCGGATAGCTCATCAAGGGTAAGAGTCTTGAGATTCTTTGATTCGGTGATGGCGGTGACTTTGGGTGTCTATTCTCTTGGCAAAGAGTTGAGGAGTTTTGAGACAAGGTCTTCATTTGAGATTTTCTTGTCCACCATGGAGAGTTGATTCACTATTCGTGTGAATCGATCGATTGTCTCCTCAATCTTCTCACCGCTTTTCATTCCGAACATCTCATACTCCTTCATGAGCATGAGTCGTTTGACCATTCTTACTTGCTCAGTTCCTTCATGTATCATTTCAAGCCTTTTCCATGCCTCATGGGCTGTTTCAAGACCTTGAAGTCTTATGATCTCGGTGGTGGTGAGAGCACTTGAGAGAATATCAAATGCTTTGCCATTAATGGCAAATCTTATCTTTTCTTCATCGGTGTAGTCATCCTCATCTTTGAACATTGATTCTCCTTTTGAGTTGGTAATCATAGGAACTTCAATTCCTTTGACAAAAGCTCTCCATATATCAAATCCACAGCCTTTCAAATGATTGATCATTCGAAATTTCCACAAAGAATAATTTTGGGCATCAAACATAGGTGCTTTAGTGTTTGATCCAGAAAATAGTGCAGTAGGCTTAGGAGATGAAGTGTGGGATGAAGAGGTTGAGGTGGAGGTTGTCATTGCCATGATCTTTAACCTTGCTACTTGCAAAGATAAGCCAAGCAATCAAGGTTAGGCTCTGATACCAATTGTTAGGTCTGAAATACACTCTAGAGAGGGGTTAATAGAGTGTTTGGCTCTTTTGCGGAATTTTCTCGTTTGGCTAAACTCAAAAAGATATTCAAAATCAGAGCAAGAATGGGAGATGAGAAATAATGAATGAGTACACCGGATATAAAGTGGTTCAAACTGTAAATGATTCTACTCCACTACCACTTTGTTTCCAAAGTGGATTTTCAACAACTACTCTTCTTATTATGAACAATAAGAACAACCACAGCAACACTTACACTAACACTATTGTGTAAGCAACAACAACAACAACTTCTTGCACAAAACACACTTGTGCAACTACAGCAACTACAGCTCTTAGCAAGAACAACTTCTTGCTTCCTCACAACTTCAACAAAAGTTCCCTCAAGAACTTCTCACAGTGGGTTGAAGAAATATAGTAAGGTTCACACTTTCTCACAAGTCTAAGCACAAGCAAGAGATCAAATATTTATGGTTCCTCTTGTGCTTGACTCACTTTCTCTCAATATACAACAATGAAGAGCAAAGAAAAGCTAAACAAGCTTTAAGCAAATTTACAAGTATGAGAGAACTATACAACTCAAGGTGTTCAAAGTGTGTATTTGCTTCATCCAAGCCTCTTCTATTTATAGATAAAGTTGACCACATTTTTGAGGCTCCCCACCAAGTCTTCATCTTCAAAAATGTCAAGATAGTGTCCAAATAGTCTTTAGCCACCCTATGGAGTGATTTGATCTTGAATAGCCACCCTAGAGAATCTTAGACGTGGTTAAAATAGTCAAGGAAGCATGTAGTATGTTGGGTTAAAGTCCACAAGAAATTTGAGCAAGATTGGAGAGAGAAAATATCATAGATCTCCCTTGGATTTTGTTTCAACGTTCAAAAATTTTTGACTTCTGGAGACGTCGATCGATCTACGTGCCAGAGCTGAGAGATCGACGTCTCTCAGAATGACGTCGATCGATCGACGTCTGCCTGGTTGAGAGATCGACGTCTCTCAGAATGACGTCGATTGATCGACATCTCCTAGGCTGAGAGATCGATGACTCTCAGATGTACGTCGATCGATCGACGTACCCTTAGCTGAGAGATCAACGTCTCTCAGTTGTACGTCAATCGATCCACGTCTTTTGGCTGAGAGTTTGACGTGGATCTGAGAGCTCAAACATTTACCAAGATTTACATGGATCGATCCATGTGCCTCGTGAGGGGCTGATGTATACTTCAACCGATCCATGAGAGATTTACGTCTCGCAATATGTTTCTCTCAATTTGCTTCAAACTCAAGGTGTGAAATTCCATCTTAGTCCTTTTAAAAAATCTTTTTATATCATCAAAACATTTTATAATCTAACACCCTTGACCATTTGTACAATAGGGAATAGACTTGGTGGGACCGCTGCCCTGAGCCCCCGGCTCGGTCAGATTTTTGCTTGTGTCTATTGATTACTTCACAAATTGGGTAGAAGCTGAACCCTTAGCCACTATCACTGGGGCACAGGTGAAAAATTTCTTATGGAAGAACATCATTTGCTGTTTCGGCTTACCCCAGGTTTTGATCTCGGATAACGGAAGACAGTTTGCTGAAGATCCTGTGAAAAGCTGGTGTACTGACCTACATATCAAGCAATGTTTTACCTCGGTGCCCCATCCTCAAGCTAAGAGCCAAGTAGAGCTTGCTAACAGAATTATTAAAGACGGTCTAAGAAAGCGTTTGGATAAAGCTGGGACAAGTTGGGTGGATGAGCTGCCCAGTGGTTTATGGGCTTATCGCACTACAAAATCTAGCTCAATGAAGGAAACTCCTTTTTCTCTAGTCTATGGCACCGAAGCCCTTATTCCTGCAGAAATTGGTTCCCCATCAGCTTGGATAGATCACTATTCTACCCAAGCCAATGACCAAGAACTGCTGTTGAACCTAGATGAACTGGAGGAAAGAAGGGACCAAGCCCATATTCGTATGGCACAATACAAAAACTTAATTTCCCAATACTACAATTCATGGGTGTGTCCAAGATCCTATCGAGTGGGAGACTTAGTAATGCGTAATAATGAAGTAAGTCATGTGATGCCAACAGGAGCTTTCAACCCCAAGTGGGAAGGCCCTTATCGGATCGCTGAAGTATACTCTGCTGGAGCGTACAAATTGCAAACTTTAGAAGGCCGGACCCTGCCTTGAACTTGGCACTCTTCTCATTTACGGCTTTTACATCAGTGATGTACTTGTAAATATGTTGCATATATAAAAACACTGTCAACTCTTTTGAGCCAGCATTAATATATACCAAAGTGCCACAGCAGGAATAAGGTGTCCGAGCAGACCTCGAACATTTCACAGGACAGGTTTCCCTATAAGACCTCGGCAGGTCCGAGGCAAAAGCCCGTTAAAGGGTAAACTCACAAAACTGTTGAGAAATATGTTTGGATAATTTTCAAAGTCATGATTTTAAGTGGTGAATATTTAAAAATGTCACATATGGTGTTATAAGGGGTTAAAGGTTGAAAAAGTGAAGAAAAATGACGTGGATCTCTCATTCAGAGACACATGGATCGATCGACGTACGTCAGCCCCTCATGTGGATCGATCCATGTTGAATTGGGAAGAACCAGACTTTCAGTAAGACGTCGATCTCTGATGTGGATCGATCAACGTATGTCATCCCCTCACGTCGATCGATCGATGTGGTTTTGTGAGACATCGATCTCTGAAGCTGAGGCACTTCGATCGATCGATGTCTAGGGTATTTAGAAATATTTTTCTAAAATGTGATAAAATGGTTGTTTTCATTTGTACATGATTTATACATCCTCATTATGTGCTTATTATGTGTTTTTGGTGTTTATTATTGTCTTGTGACTAACGTGTCTTGAAAGTTTCTACAACTTACCAAAAAGGGCAAAATTGGTATTTTAAGTTTTGTAGGAACATCATATGGTGAAAAATATTTCAAGGGTGTATTATTATCTTGGTTATCATGACAAAGGTGGAATTGTGATTATTTCTGACCATCGGGGTCATTTCTAAAGTTTTCTCACACCAGGGGTATTTTGGTCATTTTACCCCCAAGGGTATTTTTGGTATTTTCACTCAAGGAATCTCTTGAGCATATTATTATCTTCATTCTGGAGCTGTGTTATTATTATTTTGAAGATAAAATGGCGATCTTATAATCGTATTCTCTCAACCGATGATATTATTGACTATAGCTGGATATGTGACGATTTGAGATGTCACATTCTATTTTTTCTCGAAGACCCTCTTATATATGTTATAAGAGAACATTTATAATCATTATTCAGAGATATTAAAGGTGTCAAAGATGTGGAAATGTTCTTGACATATAAGCAGAAATATTGGGGAATTTTGGTGTTACACGTTGACATAATCTTGTCAATTGTTATCTATTTATTTCTTCTTCAAAAATCTGAGTTGCTACACATATATATGTGTTGAAAAATGTGAGTTTACATTTGGAGGTGATACATTATTCATTTTATGAGTTGGAGACAAGTGGACCAACAAAAAAGGATCTAGTTGGCAAAATTGCCAACTTAGAAATTTCAAAGATGAAACCAACGGCTATATGCTTTTCTTGGGTATTTTCAGTAGATTTTTGGAAGTCAAATGGAGCTCCCACATGCCCTATTATGGTGCTTGAAGTTGGGGATAATTTGGTGGTATTATCCTTCCTTATGTTATTAAAGAAAATCAAATATATCTTTGGTAAAAAGGTGTAGCCAACGGCTACTTCACATTCTTGGAGCTGAAATTTGACTTTGAATTCTTCAAATTCCACGTGCTTATTTTCAAGGCTAGAAGTTGAGGTTATCTTTGTGCATTTATCTTCTCTTATTATCTATTCTTTCTAAGGATAATTCAAGACAATTCCAAGTCACTTTTTAGTCGAAATATTCGGCCAAGATGACATCCTAGGTGGACCAATCATTGTGTTTTATTTTTCCAAGTGTACAAGGCCAACCAATGATGAAAAGACATTTGGAATTGCTGATGAAGATGGTGACACATGTGCATTCTTATCTTCAAGGCTCAAATCACACTATAAATAGAGGCATTGGTGAAGAAGATGAAACACACTTGAAGCTCACAAGCATTTGTTGAAATTGTCTGGCTTTCATCTTCATCTTCTTGTTGTTATTGTTTTATTCATTATACCAAAGGTGTTCTTGTTGTATTTTGGTGAGCTACAAGCCTCTTGAGCTTCATTTGTAAGATTGATTAGCCATCTTTATAAGGCTACATCAATTGGTTGTGGAGGTATTGCAACTAAGTGTTGCTTAGAAGGTGATTATCCAAGTCTTGAGTAGGGTTGGTGTATAACCCAAGGATCAAGCTTGACTCTTGTTGTAAGGTGTTCATTTCATAGTGAAATTCAAGGAAAGATGTTCCTTGGGACTGAAGTAGGTCACATTGACCGAACCAGGATAAATCCTCGGTGTTCTTCTCTTGTTTCTTTATTTCTGTTTTCTGCCCGTTTTTACTGCATATTTCACACAACTTCACACAATTTGAAAAAATAGCTAAACATTTTCAAAATTCGTGATTTTTTGTGGAGTTATACTTTAGACTGTTAGCTTTCATTTGCAACAAGAATCACTTAATTTGAGAAAGGGAAAGTTAGTCTTTCAGTCTTTGTAAGATAACTGCACCAATCTGGCTGCAATCTGACCAGTTTTGAGAAAACTTAAATTCTGTATTTTTTAAGAATTGTTTAAGGTCAGGGCCTTTTGGAAACTTCATCTACACATCCTAAGGAGTGATTTTATATAAAGATAAACCTTTTTGGTTTAGTATTCAAAGAGAAACACATTTTGCAAAATCAGAAACATTCTGTCCAATTGTGTCCAGATTGACCATCTGAATCTTTTTATTTGTTTGAAGGGCCAACGATCTTATTTTTGTCTGATTTTTGGACAGAGTCTTGTTAGCTCATTGAAGTTCAATTCTAGAAAGTTTCATAATTTTTGGAGTTGTGTAACATTATTTGTGAAATTTTCAAAAACAGGTTCTGAATCTGAGGTGGTCTCAGATTCTGTTTTCAAAGGGGATTTTAACAAAGGGTTGTAGTGTAATTTCCACTAACCAGTATTCACCCTCCCCTCTAGTGGTGTTTATTGCAGGTGCATAGTCCAACATTTGGTATCAGAGCCAGACCAACACCACTCAAAAGAAGCAAGATTCAACCCCATACGAACAATACAAGGCCAAGAAACAACAATTCATTATATACTGCTTGTCTCAAATGCAAGGTATATACAATGGCTATTGTTTCTCACAAACGTGAGTTGAAAGGTATGTCTACACAACACCCTCCTCTTTTTGATGGCAATAATTTTGTTCATTGGAAACTAAGAATGAGGCTATTCTTAATGGCTATAGACATCGATTTATGGTCTATAGTTGAAGATGGGCCATACATTCCAATGAAAGTTGTACAAGTTAGTGGAGTAACTCAAGAGGTTGAAAAATATAAAAGTGAATGGTCATCGGATGATAAAAAGAAAATGTCCATGAATGCTGAAGCTATGCAATTACTTTTAAATGGACTTACAACTTCTGAAGCAGGATATGTGTCAAATTGCACAAGCACACACGACATGTGGAAATCACTTGTATTAAAGCATGAAGGTACTAGTGGTGTTCAAGAGTCAAAAATAAACATGCTTATGACTGAATTAGAGACTTTCAAAATGTTGCCAAAGGAATCCATAACATCTATGGATTTGAGGATTACGAATATTTTCAATGCCCTTGAAGCTTTAGGGAAGTCATTTTCAAATAGTGAAAAGGTTCAAAAGGTGCTACAAAGCCTCCCTGCTGAATGGGATCCAAAGGTGACTGCAATCGAGGAGACAAAGTCAATCACTAAGATGGATGAATTGGTCGGGTCTCTTAAAGTTTAGGAGGTTAAATTAAACCAACGAAAGTCTGAATAGTCTAAGTCATCTGGTAAGTCAATAGCTTTCAAAACAACCGAAACACATGCTAGTAACGATGATAGTAATAGTGATACTGAATTAGACGATGACTTGATATTGATAGCTAGAAAACTAATAAAATTTTTCAAACGTCCAAATAAGAATAGACAACGTAATTCTTCTTCTTCTGCTTCTTCTCATCCTAGGAAGAATAACACAAACAAATGGTATAATAAAGAATTAAAGTGTTATGAATGCGGTCAAAAAGGACATATTTCATACGACTCTCCCATGAAGAAAAATAATAACAACAACAACAATAATAAACAAGCCAAGGAGAAGGAGGCTCAAACGACAAAGACAAAGGAGTCTAAGGCAAGAAAAGGGAAACGAGCAATGAAGGTGAGCACATGGAGCGACTCATCCGACTAAGAATCCGAAACTGAGGAAGCTCAAGTCTGCTTCGTATCCAACGAGGTATGTTCTTCTTCTGATAGTGATTCTGATAGTGACAGGACATTTGATGAAATTTATGAAGAATTCCTAAGAATGCATGCTCACTGTAAGAGGCTCTCTAAAGAAAAGAAGAAACTAGTTGCAGAAAATGACAAGTTGAAGACATCCAACTTGGAATTTTCCGATCAACTAGAATCTATTAAACAAGAGTCTACTAATACTCTTGATTCTTTAGAGAATAAAATTGAATCATATAGGAAAGATGAACATAAGATAAAAATGGAAAATAAGATGTTAAAGTCTAAGTTAGAAAGTTGTGAACATGAAATAACACAACTTAAGTCGTCTAAACTTAACTTAGAAAAAATGTTAGAACAATTTAAATCGGGTGCAAATATGTTAGATACACTTATCTCATCACAAAAGTATGTTAATGATAAAACCGGCTTAGGCTATAAAGAAGAAAATGAAAAAGTAAATAAAAAGACTAAGTTTGTTTCATCTAGTACAAAGTTGCCATATAATACAATAAAATCAACTTTGCCTGCTACATCTTCTTCTACACCTTCTTATACTAATATCAAGGCAAAAATGCAACATACACCCATAAAAGCACACACGCATAAACATACATCTAGGCCAAACTTTGCATCTAGACAACCTAGAAATTATGCCGACATGTATACAAATGCAACTAGACCGAATAAAATGCATACAACTTATTATGAACCTAAGTATATGAAATACTCTTATAAGTCTTATAGAATTGCCTACAAACACACTTATATAGCGCCAAATAAGAAACAAATTCACATGCCTTATACACATCATAAATCTTGGCCATCCTATAATGATTATCAACCATGGCACAACATGTATAACAATGCATCTTCACTTATGTGGAATAATCATCTATATGCTTATCCTTCTTATTTTAACCATGCTAAAAATGCGCCTAAAATGTATGTTCAAGTTTGGATACCTAAGGGTTATCTAAACAAGAATAATGCCCCAAATATTCAAGGACCCAAATAAAGGGTACCTAAAACTTTGTCTCCATTGTAGGATAAACACAAGGAATGCAAGAAGGAGGCAAAGTCAAAGAACATAAAAACTAAATGGTTTTTAGATAGTGGGTGTTCGAGGCATATGACGGGGAACCCCAAACTATTCATCGAATTGGAACATATCAAGAATACAGGAAAAGTAACATTCGGTGAAAACAACAAAGGACAAGTTGTTGGAAAAGGAACAATTGGGGATCCTAACACATTTCAAATACGAAATGTGTTGTTAGTAAGCAATCTCTCTTATAATTTACTTAGTATTTCACAACTTATAGATTGTGGTTACAATGTCTCTTTTCTTCCCAATTCTTGTGATATAATAAATGAAAAAGGAGAAACGGTTTTAAAAGGAAATAGAGATGGAAATATTTATACTCTTACCTTAGATAACATGTTAGATGCTAAGGTTAAGTGTCTAATATCACATGACTTAGATGTAAATTTATGGCATAGAAGATTAGGCCATATAGGAATTTCAACTATTAAGAAATTGTCTAAGAAGAATTTAATTAGAGGAATGCCTCAGTTAGACTTAGATAATTTTCAGATGTGTGAAACATGTATTAAGGGAAAACACATTAAAGAAACTTTAAAACCGAAACATGAAGTGAGTACTAGTCATGTACTAGAATTGCTTCACTTAGACTTATTTGGTCCAAGTAGGACAAGAAGTCTAGGTGGACACTACTATGCGTGTGTCATAGTAGATGATTACTCACGCTACACATGGACATTGTTCTTAACACACAAATACGATGCTCCATTAGCAACCGAAACCCTTATTAAGCAACTTGAAAACATTTATGAAGAAAATGTTAAAAGGATTAGAAGTGATAGAGGTGGAGAATTTAAAAACAAAGATGTAATCAAATTTTGTGAACTATATGGAATAAAACATGAATTCTCACCACCTAGAACACCACAACTCAATGGAGTTGTTGAACGTAAAAATAGAACAATTCAAGAAGTTGCTAGGACAATGCTGTGTGAAAATAAATTACCTAAGTATTTATGGGCTGAATCTGTTAGTTATGCATGCTATATTATAAATAGGCTTACTATAAGAAAGAAATTAAATAAAACACCTTATAAATTCCTAAACAATAGACAACCTAAAATAGATTATCTTAAAGTATTTGGATGTAAATGTTTTGTGCTGAACACTAAGGATAATCTAGATAAGTTTGAACAAAAGTCTATTGAATGCATATTTGTTGGGTATTCAACTAACTCAAGAGCATATAGGTGTTATAATCCTGCATCTAGAAAGATAATTGAATCCATACATGTAAAATTCAATGAGAATGCATGCTTTGAAGTTAGTGATAAACATCAACCTAAACAAGAAACAAATGTTGAAAATATGTTTGATGATGATGTAATACTTGAGCCTGTACTTGATCATCTAGAACCAACTCCCCCTGAACAAGACATGCATGAACCCTTTGATGATATAAATGAAGAAACTTTGGAATTGGAAAATAATGTAACTAATGATCCAATTACATATGATAATGTTCACACTAATGAAACATTTGAACAAGATGAGGGTGAACCTAGTCAATCTAGGAATTAGTGGCATCCTAGAGAATTAATCATTAGGGATCCAAGTGTTGGGGTTAGAACACGTAGAAATATAAGTCAACTTGAAGGACATAGCTTAATCTCACACTTAGAACCTAAGAATGTAAAGGAAGCCTTAGCTGATATATCTTGGATAGATGCTATGCATGAGGAACAAATCAATTCACAAGGAACAATGTGTGGGACTTGGTACCTAAACCCAAAAACAAGTCAATAATAGGAACAAAATGGGTGTTTAGAAATAAGATGAACGAACAAGGAAACATTACAAGAAATAAGGCTAGACTAGTCGCACAAGGTTATAATCAACAAGAAGGAATAGATTATGAAGAAACCTTTGCACCCGTTGTATGACTAGAAGCGATTAGATTGTTACTTGCGATTGCAAGTCTAAGCAATATTAAGCTCTTCCAAATGGATGTCAAGTGTGCGTTCTTGAATGGATACATCCAAGAAGAGGTGTTTGTCAAACAACCCCCTGGATTCGAAGATCCAAAGAATCCTAACCATGAATATAAGCTTAAGAAAGCTCTATATGGTTTAAAACAAGCTCCAAGAGCTTGGTATGATAGATTTGCAAATTTTCTTATTGTAAATAATTATCAAAAGGGAACGATATACAACACATTATTCCTAAGAAGAAAAAGTAATGATTTGTTAATAGTTCAAATATACGTAGATGATATAATCTTTGGTTCAACCAATCCTACCTTAGTAAAAGACTTCGAAGAGTGTATGAAGTCAGAATTTGAAATGTCAATGGTAGGAGAATTGAACTACTTCTTAGGCCTTCAAATCAAACAAACCCCTAAAGGAATTCACATTAGCCAACTTAAGTATGTCAATGATATGATTAAGAAGTTTGGATTTGAAGAGTTGAAACCTACAACAACCCCCATGAGTGTTAGCACCAAACCTGATAGGGATGAAAATGGTAAACCTTTTGATGACACACTTTATAGGTCTATGATTGGATCACTATTATACTTAACTGCATCAAGACCTGATATCATGTTTAGTGTGTGTATGTGTGCTAGGTTTCAATCTTGTCCTAAGGTATCACATTACAATGTAGTGAAAAGATCTTTAGATATCTTAAGCATACACCTCACTTAGGACTGTGGTATGATAGAAACGCTAAGTTGGAATTACACGCATATAGTGATGCTGATTATGGTGGTTGCAAATTAGATAGAAAATCCACTAGCGGTACATGTCAATTCATAGGAACTAATTTGATCTCTTGGTTTTCTAAAAAGCAAGCTAGTGTAGCTCTTTCTACCACTGAAGCCGAGTATATCGCTTTGAGTTTATGTACTACCCAAATACTTTGGCTTAAACAACAACTTAGTGATTTTGGCATTATAATGACTAAGATTCCAATTTTCTGCAATAGCACAAGTGCAATCAATCTTTCACGGAATCTGGTGCTTCATTCTAAGGCCAAACACATTGAGGTGCGATACCACTTTCTTCGCGATCATGTACAAAATAAGGACATAGTGATAAACCATATAAGAACTAATCACCAAATTGCTGACATCTTCACCAAACCCCTTAATCAAGCCACTTTTGAAAACTTACGAGCCAAATTAGGCATGTTGACTTACGATACCATTGTATAGTTCTATCTTTTGCATGATTTGCAAAATAAAAGGGGAGATAGAATAAGTACATGATTTTAGTTGGTAAGTCATGATGAATCATATGATACGTTTTAATTGGTATAAATTTTGGAGCATAGGTTAAGGGGGAGAATATGAGTTGAGGGGGAGTAGCATACTATTTAAAAGTTGAAAATATTTGGTTAAGTTTTTGGTTATTAGTTGTGACATTAAAATCATGTTAGGTTATTTTGAAAATCATCCAAAAGGGGGAGAATGTTGAGAAATATGTTTGGATAATTTTCAAAGTCATGATTTTAAGTGGTGAATATCTAAAAATGTCACATATGGTGTTATAAGGGGTTAAAGGTTGAAAAAGTGAAGAAAAATGATGTGGATCTCTCATTCAGAGACACATGGATCGATCGACGTACGTCAGCCCCTCATGTGGATCGATCCATGTTGAACTGAGAAGAACCAAACTTTCAGTAAGACGTCGATCTCTGACGTGGATCGATCAACGTATGTCATCCCCTCACGTCGATCGATCGATGTGGTTTTGTGAGACATCGATCTCTGAAGCTGAGGCACTTCGATCGATCGATGTCTAGGGTTTTTAGAAATATTTTTCTAAAATGTGATAAAATGGTTGTTTTCATTTGTACATGATTTATACATGCTCATTATGTGCTTATTATGTGTTTTTGGTGTTTATTATTGTCTTGTGACTAACGTGTCTTGAAAGTTTCTACAACTTACCAAAAAGGGCAAAATTGGTATTTTAAGTTTTGTGGGAACATCATAGGGTGAAAAATATTTCAAGGGTGTATTATTATCTTGGTTATCATGACAAAGGTGGAATTGTGATTATTTCTGACCATTGGGGTCATTTCTATAGTTTTCTCACACCAGGGGTATTTTGGTCATTAAGGAATCTCTTGAGCATATTATTATCTTCATTCTGGAGCTGTGTTATTATTATTTTGAAGATAAAATGGCGATCTTATATCGTATTCTCTCAACCGATGATATTATTGACTATAGCTGGATATGTGACGATTTGAGATGTCACATTCTATTTTTTCTCGAAGACCCTCTTATATATGTTATAAGAGAAAATTTATAATCATTATTCAGAGATATTAAAGGTGTCAAAGATGTGGAAATGTTCTTGACATATAAGAAGAAATATTGGGAATTTCGGTGTTACACGTTGACATAATCTTGTCAATTGTTATCTATTTATTTCTTCTTCAAAAATCTGAGTTGCTACACATATATATGTGTTGAAAAACGTGAGTTTACAGTTGGAGGTGATACATTATTCATTTTATGAGTTGGAGACAAGTGGACCAACAAAAAAGGATCTAGTTGGCAAAATTGCCAACTTGGAAATTTCAAAGATGAAACCAACGACTATATGCTTTTCTTGGGTATTTTCAGTAGATTTTTGGAAGTCAAATGGAGCTCCCACATGCCCTATTATGGTGCTTGAAGTCGGGGATAATTTGGTGGTATTATCCTTCCTTATGTTATTAAAGAAAATCAAATATATCTTTGGTAAAAAGGTGTAGCCAACGGCTACTTCACATTCTTTGAGCTGAAATTTGACTTTGAATTCTTCAAATTCCACATGCCTATTTTCAAGACTAGAAGTTGAGGTTATCTTGGTGCATTTATCTTCTCTTATTATCTATTCTTGCTAAGGATAATTCAAGACAATTCCAAGTCATTTTTTAGTTGAAATTTTCGGCCAAGATGACTTCCTAGGTGGACCAATCATTGTGTTTTATTTTGCCAAGGGTACAAGGCCAACCAATGATGAGAAGACATTTGGAATTGATGATGAAGATGGTGACACATGGGCATTCTTATCTTCAAGGCTCAAATCACACTATAAATAGAGGCATTGGTGAAGAAGATGAAACACACTTGAAGCTCACAAGCATTTGTTGAAATTGTCTAGATTTCATCTTCATCTTCTTGTTGTTATTGTTTTATTCATTGTAGCAAAGGTGTTCTTGTTGTATTGTGGTGAGCTACAAGCCTCTTGAGCTTCATTTGTAAGATTTATTAGCTATCTTTATAAGGCTACATCAATTGGTTGTGGAGGTGTTGCAACTAAGTGTTGCTTAGAAGGTGATTATCCAAGTCTTGAGTAGGGTTGGTGTATAACCCAAGGATCAAGCTTGAATCTTGTTGCAAGATGTTCATTTCATAGTGAAATCCAAGGAAAGGTGTTCCTTGGGACTGGAGTAGGTCACATTGACCGAACCAGGATAAATCCTTGGTGTCCTTCTCTTGTTTCTTTATTTCTGTTTTCTGCTCGTTTTTACTGCAGATTTCACACAACTTCACACAATTTGAAACAATAGCTAAACATTTTCAAAATTCGTGATTTTTGGTGGAGTTATACTTTAGACTGTTAGCTTTCATTTGAAACAAGAACCACTTGATTTGAGCAAGGGAAAGTTAGTCTTTCAGTCTTTGCAAGATAACTGCTCCAATCTGGCTGCAATCTGACCCGTTTTGAGAAAACTTAAATTCTGTATTTTTCAAGAATTGCTTAAGGTCAGGATCTTTTGGAAACTTCATCTACACATCCTAAGGAGTGTTTTAATAAAAGATCAACCTTTTTGGTTGAGTATTCAAAGAGAAACACATTTTGCAAAATCAGCAACATTCTGTCCAATTCTGTCCAGATTGACCATCTGAATCTTTTTATTTGTTTGAAAGGCCAAACGATCTTATTGTTGTCTGATTTCTGAATAGAGTCTTGTTAAATCATTGAAGTTCAATTATAAAAAGTTTCACAATTTTTGGAGTTGTGTACAATTATTTGTGAATTTTTTAAAAACAGGTTCTGAATCTAAGGTGGTCTCAGATTCTGTTTTCAAAGGGGATTTTAACAAAGGATTGTAGTGTAATTTCCGCTAACCACTATTCACCCCCCTCTAGTGGTGTTTATTGCAGGTGCACGGTCCAACGAAAACCTCGGAATGTCCGAGGCAAAAGCCCGCTAAAAGGTAAACTCTTAAGACCTCGGCAGGTCCGAGGCAAAAACCCGCTAAAGGGTAAACTTATATGAACAGGCTTCATAAATCCTCCGACATAGGGGGGCCGAGGTAAAACGTAACAGTGTACATGCGCCTCTTTAGACCTAGCGGAACTAGGCAAAGTTGCACCAAAGTGCAAAACTTTGAACTAAAGACTTAGATTATTACTAAGCATTATTTAGTTTAAAGCTCGGCTAAAGCAATGCACGATTCATGCTTAGTTTGTTTTGATTTAGCTCGGAAGAATAACATGTTTATTCTATCTTTTAAAGCTTAAGAACTTAGTTTATTTTCAAACTAAGTGTAACGTGGCTGATATTAGATCTCGGCAACAACTAAGCTGGAAAGTAAAAAAGTTAGACAAGAACCCAAAGTGGAAGAGAGAAGAGAAGAAAAAGACAAGTGATGAAGACTTAGAAAATTTTTCCATTTAGTCAAAAAGTCTGAATACATCAAGTTCAACTCAGCCTAATACAAAGAGATTCTAAATCTGCTCTTCACCCTCCATTAAGTCGGCTCCTTCTGCGAACCTCTGGAACTGGGTCTCAAAGTCTGTCTCTGTGTTGGAATTGTAAAGTTCAACGAGCCAAGGGTCCTCTTTGTTCAGTTGGGGGCAAACTTCTGAGCAGACGTCGATGGCTTTGGTCTGCCCCATCTGCATGACTGGACCTTGAAGCAGCAGCATGTTTTCTTCAAAAAACTCTGATTTCTTGAAGACTGCCACTGCTTCAGCTTTAGCCGACGATAGCTGATGAGTTAGATTTCCCACCTGCTGCTCCAGGTCTTTCTCCCTCTTCAACCCATCTTCTTTATCCTTCTGCAGAGAAGTCAACTCTGCAGATGTTTGGGCATAGCATGCCTCAAGGTCAGCGTTTCTGTTTTCCAACTCTACCACCAAAGAGTTGGAGGTAGCGCACTTCTGTTCAGTCTCTTCCTTTAACCCCTGAAGTTTGGTGACTTCCAACTTCAGGGATGAATTCTCTTGAAAGGCTTCTTCAAGCTCTCGAAGCTTAGCCAGTAGACAGTTCTTTAGCTCTTCACCTCGGCTGACGATTTCCATCTACTGAACTTGAATCTGTGTCACCAAAATCAAGCATTAACAAAAGCTATTTGATCAAACATCCACTTCTAAACAGATTATTCCTTACCATAGCTGAGTTAACATTGAAAGAATCTATTAGATTCTCCTAAGGAGTGACAGAGAACCGCTTTTGTTCAAGGGAAGAATTAGACTATTCATCCTTTTGGCCGTGGCTGGATTGGCCATAGTATCTCTTTCGTCAAATTCGCCCATGGTCAAAGTGTGTAGCTCAGTCCGGGCAGTTGGAATCTCGGCCTCTGGGGCTGTTAGCTCATCTCTCAGCCTCTTCCCCAAAATAGAGCCCTCGACCTGCTGGGCTTGTCCAAGATCAACTTGTGCCGGGCTTCTTAAAGAGACCTCGACACCTTCTTCTCATGCCACAACTATTAGCATATGACAACGGTTTGGAGGAACAAGTTATTTTACAGATTGAAAAAAGATGAAGTGTAGAATACCTAGATTCGCAGATTCCGATGCCATAACAATTGGCTAATTCACCTCAGCCTCGGCTGATGCTGGTTCAGCCACGTCATCCCTAGCAATGTCTTCAGCTGGGGGCAATGCTGATCCCGAGGATGCCTCAGCCCCAGCCTTCGGTGTCTTTGATTTCTTGCGGGAAGCTATTTTAGCGAGCTTGGCCGCAAGATTTTTACCTCCGCGAGCCATGGAAACTATATGGAAAGCACAAGCTTTTACAAAAAAAAGAAGAGGAAGAAAAAGAAGAAGTGTTATGCCTCGCACCCTCCGTAGAATAATTACGGGATAAAACGGGAATTAAATGTGATTGAGGGCAATTAATGACAATGAATTAAGAATTAAGTATGAGAATTAATGGAGAGGATTAAATATAGAAATAAGTAGCATTTAATTTTAGAATTAAATATTAGAATTTAATCCTTTAAGATAAATGAGATAATAGGATATAATTTAGAAACTCAAATTTCACCCTTCCCATATAAAAAGCTGACAAAGCATCAGTTTCTTCATTTTGACAGAAACTGTCGATATTTTTCCCTCCCCAAGCCCTAGCCGACTCTCTCAAGGCGTACAAGAGGAAAGACAGCCTCCAGGAATCGACCCAGCCTCTATTTGTTCTCCAATTCGATTGTTAGTAATCAAAGGCAAGTAATCTACTTATAAGTTCTTACGATTTGCGAAGGAAAAGGCCTATTTTTGATATTAAAATTGGATCACCATGCAGTAGTTTCATTCTGTGAATCTGTATGTGATTTATGTGATTTGGTTTTGTGATTTGGCCACTGTATGTTGGAAATCAATTGTTGTTGTTATTGACTTTATAAAATCCTGCAAATCCCAATCCCTTTACCCCTACTTGTTGATAATTGCGGTTGAAGGGAAGGGAGAGTGAAAAGTAGAGATTTTGGGTTTGATTTGATGATTACTTTGAGTGCTAGGCTTGAATCCTTCATTTGTATGTTAAATGTGTTGTCTTTGGTGAATTAAGGATGGTTGATAGTGAGGAATAGGCTTGGAATGGTTTGGAAGGAAGTTGGGTTCGAATCGGGGGTTATTTCTGCAGTTTCTGCAGAAATCGCAGGATGAAGTTTCCGGGAGCGATGACGTCGATCGATCAACGTTAGGGTATGACGTACGTTGATTGATCGACGTATAGCAAGTGAGGGGCTGACGTGTTTCAGATGTACGTGGATCGATCGACGTAAGATGAGTGAGAGATCGATGTGTCTCAAATGAACGTCGATAGATCGACGTAGGTTGAGGGAGAGATCGACGTCCCTCAGATGGACGTCGATTGATCGACGTCAGGGTATGACGTACGTCGATCGATCGACGTCAGGGTATGACGCCCACCTGTTTTGTGGAAAATTAAGGGAAGAAAAAGGGAAGCTAGGGGATCCTTTGGGGTGACCTTAGTGACTTCTTAGGACCATATTGAGGCTAGTTTAAGGCTTGGGAACACGACTTAGGATGGTGAATCAACAAGGGAGACGTTGTAATGTATTTGAATCGGACTTTAAGGTGTAGGATCTAAGGGGTTAAGAATGAACGTTTGAAGATTCGATAAGGTTCAAATGGAACGTGTGAGAATAATTACATCATTCCTCGTATCCTTAGTGGGAAAGCTTATGTGAGGTAGGTTTAAGCTTGTGAAGATAAGATGCAAGTGAGAATGTGATTTGAAGTATGTGATTGAAGAACGTGATTGATAAGAGAAGTCTTGCGTTCTTGCATCATGGCACTTGCATTTGCATAATGTTTTGATAAGAGCTGTGCTTCGGCATAGGGTATAAAGTTTGCGAAATGAGCTGTGATGCGTTACAGGGTATAAAGACAAGCTGTAACCATCACAGGGTATAAAGTGAGTTGTAATGTGTCATAGGGTATAAAGACAAGCTGTGGCACATAATAGGGTATAAAGTTGAGCTGTGGTGCGTCACAGGGTATAAAGACAAGCTGTGGCCCACCACAGGGTATAAAGTTATGTGACTGGACATTGTGACATGCATTGCACTGTTTTGAAAAGAATTGCATAAGCATTTGTGACTGTGTAGTGTAGTGCAGTGCATATTTTGTCATGCATCACGTGAGTCGTTACGGTATGATTGAATGGTAACTTGATTGTTATTGAACTGTTGAATGTTTACGAGTTACTGCTCTTATGCATGTTACGCTATTAATCTATGCTCTTGAAAGTACACAAGACATGTGCCCAATCAACCCCTTGATTTAAATATTACTCATATCTTGCCATGTGTTGATCCCGTATGTCTTATAAGCGGGTTACTTACTAGCGTTTTTGCTAAGGGTACTATCTTTGTTTTGCAGATGAGCCTAGTTATGGCATGATGTTCATAGAAGACGACGACGAGTGGGCTGAATGGGATGTTTAGATCTTACATTGGGATTTGTTTTAGATGTTTCTTATTACCATAGCTCTCTTTCGTGCATTGAGGATTTAGATAGTTGCGTCCATAAACAACCCTTGATGGTTACGTCGCCTTTGGATGTGCAGATTGATGGTTTAGAATTATTTTACATGTATTTCCGCGTTTATTTCTCTTACCTCATTGATGATGTGTATTCGAGAGATGAGACGTCTTGTAGTCTTCTCAATAAGCTACGACGGGTGCACCGGTTCGGATCCGCTGTCCGGGTCGGGGCACTATAAGAAGATTGCATAGAAAAAATGCAAAAGCATACCCCTGACTACTTCCAAGTTATCTGGGGAAAGAGGCTTATAGTGGGGACCCGAAGCTAAAGAGCTCAGGTCCGCTAATCTCAAAAAAGATTCGTCTACTCTGTGCCAATCGATGACTACAGGCAGAGAATGCAACTTGGTTGCCTCATCACAATACTCCGGGCTCGCCTTCATGTTGTCCGCCTTACCCGACTTCCATATGCCTAGCTGGGGCAACCCTAGTTTCCTAATATAGAAGAATCTGCCTTACAGTTCTTCTTGAAGGTGAGAATGTTAATAGCAAAATTGAACTCATTAGAAGGAACTCTTTTGGTAAAGCAGTATCAACTATTAGAAGACCTACAGGAAAATAGGCTCCTGAAGACTCTATGATCAAAAGGGATCTCAGATGCTCTAAGGACAAGGAAAAAACACAGAATGATTTTTAACTATTGGGCTTTATTTGAGGAAGCCTAAAATTGTAAGACTGAAGAATTCTAAACAAAGAAACAAGAACTGGAAGACTAAACCCAGATCGGAAGTACTCTTCGTAGATAGCTTCATAACCCACGGGAGGTTCATAAGTTGTCTGGTCGGCTTGGGGTAAAATTGGATCGAATTGGTCATGATTAATTTCGTAAGTATCACATATCCGAGACAAATCCACCTCGGATAGGGTACAAAAAGCCTCCTGGACCTCGGTCGAAGGAGAACCGCGGTAAACTACCCCCGTCTGTAGAGCCGAGATCCTTGGCCCAGAGGCAGGAATGGCAGATGCCGGATCAGGGATAATTTCTGCCTGCTCCGGCAAGACCTCGACTACAGTAACGGCTCTGCTAGGCTAAGCACGTTTACTGGGTCCGGCAGAGCCACTAGTGCCTTTACGCAACCTGGCTATAGGACGGTCGTCAGTGGAAACCGTCCTCTCCGATGATGAAGAACTATAATTTTCTTCATTATCGATATAAGAAGCTCCTTCAGACAGGTTTTGGGAATCAGAGATAGAAGACAAGATGAACAAGGAAGTTACAGGGGTGAAAAAGGCGGTGAAGAAAGAGGAGAAAAGCCGTCGGAGAAAGGAAGACGATGGATGTTGGATGGAAAACACCGGAAAAGATGAACAAGAACTGCTGGAGAAGAAGAGCAAAATGTAAAGCGATAAAAATGAGAGCAAGAGAAGGAAATGAATTACTCCTCTATGGTCTCTATTTATAAGCCTCGTCTCAGCCATCCCAAACGGCTCCTCGAAAACGCCAACCTCGACCTCTGCAACCGCCGTACCTGGGAAGTTGTACTGTTAATGCTTCGTGCTCAGCACAGGCAGTAACTGTGCAGTACGGCTCAATCAATGACGAACATGTTATGCTTGAAAGGTCTACCCATTGAATGCTCTGAAACGATTAGCCTGCCCATCCTCATCAGCTCAGCCAGCCTAATCTGAGGGCATAAATGATGGGCCAAAATCTGACCTGCTTAGAAAAGACAAAACTTCTCGGTTGGTTAGACGGTCAACGTAACTCAGGTTCAGCTACTTGACTAGATAACCTCGGCCAAAAGGCCTCAACATATCCCGGCCATAACGTGTCTTGGCCATAACACATCTCGTCCATAACACATCTCGGCCTCAACTCACTCTAGGCCGATAATTGCAGACTACATTCCAGGTGTCAAGCATTGGTTAAACAGTGTCATCATGACAAGCCGGCCTACGCTTTATAGAGTCGGACACTTACATCGTATCGGCCACTTGCACCTCGGTAAACAGACCCTACGGCCTAGGCCACCTCGGGCACTTTTGGTCATTAATACGTCTAAGGAGTCAAGCTCGGTTCCTGGAGTTTAGCCTAGGTAATCCTACTAGGTAAAACTCCTTTCCAAGTGTCCGAAGCAAACCTGCCCAACCAAGCACAACGCCACATGACAAGCATGCAGAAGTGAGAGTCATCTTTATGACCACCTTGCGTGTCTTGTTCTCTGAATCCTGCACATGCATTGGCTCAGGCAGCGATATAAAGAGCAGAAAACAAGAGAGAGAAAGACAAGTGAAATCCAAAAACTACGGACGGTGACTCGTCTTCCCCATAGTGAAATAGCTAGGTTTACCAGAAAAACTCCATCAATTTACTGATCCAGTATTTAAACTTCACCATAAATGGCCCTAACTGACTTGAGCGTCGAAGGGTTTTACCGGGGCCATAGTCCCCGGGTACTCTAACGTTGTTATTTGTGCAGCTCAGCCGACAATGCTAATTTCGGACAACTAACGGAAGGTTGACGGCGTATCCCCCCGGGTCACACTTATTACTTGGTGATAAATCCGACATCATCAATTAGCATTTTGCAAATCGGGTGTGTTAAGTGCGGAAGGTGCTCACTTGATGCTTAAGGGTTATGTTCTGTAAAAGTACAATCTGATAATCGTATATGAAGATGAAGCTGGAATCATTGCTGCCATTCTGATGATGACAATGGTTGAAGGGCAGTAACCACACTGCTAAAACAAATGGATATATGGCGTGAAGAATATCATCAAACACTATGTTAAACACAATTCTCCTCTTTGTTAATCACATCTACGTGTGTGTGTGTGTGTTTATATATATATATATATTTTATCAATAAAGAGATATATTTTATCATGCCTCACTTTTGGCGGAGGAAAACCATATTACAACGTTCATCATTGAAGGAGAAATGACAATATAATGAGCATATAATTTCTATTCTCCAATCATATATGATATGCCGCATTAAAACCTTGCCAAGTAAAACCATCCTTGTGGATAAAACCTTGGCGAAGGAAAAAAACGTACATATTTATACGATTGCAATGAGTACATGAATACAAAATTGTTATCGTTGGTGTGCTTGAATCTTCCAAAACTTGAGGGATCGGATGCAATTGTTGTTCAGTTAACAGTTTGCTCCTCCAAGTTAGTTGTCCTCACCATGAGCCCATGCACGTAAGAGAAATGAAGTCAGTGAACGATAATAGTCCAGTAGTAGAAATGGGTGTGAAACAATCAATATCATGAAATAAATTACCAATGTTACCCATATCCGGAGATACAGACAACCATAAGTTTAAACCGCGTGGCGATAGAATAATATACAGCTAAGGACATGCAATAGAAGAGGGATCCTGAAGCTTACCCATGTTGCCCATGTCTTGCGATATAGGCAACAAAGTTTAGAAAGAGCTGTAGCCATGTCTAATACGGGGAGTAGCCTCCGTCTGATAACTTGCTCGAGCTAGTGGTGGCAGCTCAGCTATGGTCCGAAAAACTGTGAGATGATGGTGGAATTGACCATATTATGCCAAGAAATGAGCTAGTTGATTAGCCTCCCATGGTACATATGTTAATTCAGATGATGCTGAAATTAGCAATGCACGAAAAATCAAAGCATGTGTAGCGCCAATGTTTTGAACCTCTGAAATGACACCTTGTGCATCAACCTCTACGTCAATTGAGTTCCATTGTCTAGCAAAATATAAGTAACCATAGTATGCTGCTTGAAATTCAGCTGTGGCTGGAGTAGTTAACGGAAGATGGAAGGAGATTGCACCCATGAATATACCATTACTGTCACGCAAGATGGCACCGCCTGCAGCTGAGTGTCGCCCATGAGAAGCATCTGTGTTCAATTTAAATCTACCAGACGGAGGATGCTTCCAACGAACAACCATACATTGAGGAGGCTTTATGATAGGAGATAATCTACAAGTGATTAAGTTTGGATCAAGAACTACAAATTTCTTACCAATCTGAGATGATGTCCAGTCATGAATTGATCGGCGAATGTTTTCTAGAACTGACCTTCGTCTCCATCGTTCCTCCCCAAAAATGATGGAAGTATTGTTAGTGTATGTGCCCTAGGCCATGATTTGGATATTTATGTTATGCATTTATTATTAATAAAAGAGGTTTTATTATCATTATTGTTGGTTAGTATGTTACACAATTTTGATATATGTCCCTGATTCATTATTGTTATGGAGATAAAATAATTTATAATCAGTATGAGTATTGATTTGATAATCATGAGATGATTATGTGTATGGTGATACGAATCAATCTCATAGATACTTGTTAGAGAACAGTGTATTGGATAGACCCATCATGAGATTGCTACATGGATTAGCGTCATAAGTAAATCTCATGATAGTCATGTTTTAATCCTTTGACTTGAGATTGTCATAGTTTCCAACATAAGGACTATTATATTTTGACATGATCAAACGTTATCCGTAACTGGATAATAATAAAGGTCATGATTGAATGTGATAGAAATTATGTAGAGGATATTGAACAATCAAGATAGAACTTGTCCCTCTCTTTTGAGAGAGATATCTTTGGGCCCCTCGATTAGTGAGACTGTGAAATGCATGGCCGTGCTCAAATGAATTGATAGTGTGATCAATATCATTTGTTTTATCAGTCTACTTAGAGATCGAGTAATCATATGTTTGAACAATATAAGTATGACGCTGACTATGACTTATGTTCAAACTAGATATCGTGTGACAAAGGGATTAATGCATGTACTATTATTAGGCTAGTTGGACTTTACTCGTATTAATTGGGTAGTTGTAATGCCTTGCTAGAGGCCAATTACGACTTGTTGGATTAATAGAGATTTAATCAACTGCCAATTAATATGGGCCTATCGGGTCACACACAAGAATGCGTATGTCTGAGATTAATAATACTAATAATATTAATATTGGATATTAATATTATTATTGTTATCGTTTTAATATTAATAATATTAATATTGGATATTAATTATTATTATTATTAATTTCGTTTTTGTATATATATTTATATCATCGGATAATAACAGAGAATCCATATCTGATATGGATTTTGATTGGTGTTATCTAATCCTAACAGAATCCGTATTTGATGCGGATTATGATAGGTATTAACCAATCCGATCAGGAATCGGATTTGATATCTATATATCTGTATGGAGCATGGTGTATCTCGTACACCACACATCCAGTAGAAAACGAAAGGGCAAGAATCGTTTTTGTGAAAACCGAATTCTTCAGCCGCGCCGTTTGAAGAGCTAGCACTCCGGGCGGAAGCGTTCGTGTGGATACCGACAGAGGGTGATCGTATTTTCGCATCTCTTCCATCTGCAGATTTCGAATCTACGGAGGTATTTTTTTGATTTCTTTTGTCGAATTAAACGAACAACATGGATCCTTGGTAGGAAATCAGAGATCAATTTTTGTTTTCCGCTGCGCGGTTTTGTAGTGATCTCGTTCGATTTCCTAACAAGTATAGGCCTTCCATAGCTCCCAAACAATGAAGGATGGAGCAACTATTCTCAAAATACCTTTAAGAGTTTTACCTTTAGTAGACATCCACCATTGCATCAATTGTTGTTGTAATGTTCTAACGTCGTTAGTCGGACCATCTAAGAAAACTCTGTAGATATTCCATATTTCCGCAACCTCAGAACTATCAAGAAATATGTGATCAACCGTAACTTGTGCTTCACGACAGAAAGGACATTGACTGGGATAGACATATATAAACCGCTGTAAGTTTGTAGGGAGGGGTAATGCAATTTGATATAGCCTCCATAGAGATACTCAGATGTTAGGGAGAATATGCTTATGCCATATGAATTGAAAAGACAAACGACAATTACTCCCTGTACGGACTTGATCATAAGCTCTGCGTATTGAGTATTGCTCCATGGAAAGATTATCTTGACAAAACGAATGGACTCTACATATGCGTTTTCAAACTGGAGAATATGTGATCCGTATTTCATATGAGTTGCGATTTGCGTATCTTGAATGAAAAAATTTACTCCATAAGGATTCATTCGCTTGATATCTCCACCATAGTCTGCAAGAGTATACTGTCCGTAGATCATCTAATTTCCGGAGTCATAATCCTCCTTTAACCGTTGGTCGAAATATTTTGTCACTAGAAACCCAAGAATGCCTCATCCTATCCTCAGTGTAACCCCAAAAGAATTTAGTCATCAAGTGATGTAATATATGAATAACACTCTGTGGCAACATACAAGCAGCCAACATGTGTAACGGGATAGCCGATAAGACATGCTTGATTAATATCAATCTTGTTGCATAATTGAGATATTTATTCTGCCACATTGTAAGTTTTGTTTGAACCGAAGCTATTAGATTTGAGAAATGTGCAGCCCTTTCCTTCCCTTCATGTAATTGAACTCCTAAGTACTTTATTGGAAGGGAGACTGATGTCATTTGTAACTCAAGTTCCATCCCCCTAATCTGCACCTGCGATAGGTATGTCTCTGGAACAAAATGACTCTTCTAAATATTTACTGCTTGTCCCGATGCATGTTGGTAAGATACCAAGAACTTTCTGAAGCTTCTTAAGATCATCAATCCACCATTTAGAAACACCAACAAATCATCTGCAAAAGCGAGATGAGTAATTGTTTCAGCTCTACCCGTATTAAAAGAGTTCATCGCACCATGTTCGACCAAATTGTTTAGACCCCTTGAAAACGCTTCTGATGCCAATATAAATAATATTGGAGACAACGGGTCTCCCTGTTTAACTCCCCTTGACGGCTGAAAGAAACCAGAAGGGACTCCATTCACCAACACGGATAAGTATGTTCCTTTGAGATGGTTGAATATAAGTTTGATAAATCTTGCTGCAAAGCGAAATCTTGTACGTAATCTAGAAAGAAATGTCCAATTAACTCTATCAAACGCTTTCATCATATCAAGTTTGATAATTATGTTTGAACCTCTGACTTTCTTGTCTAACAAATGAACCATCTCGCGCGCTATAACAATTTGATCCGATATGTCTCTACCTTTCACAAAACCTGCTTGCTCCGTAGAAATAATTTGCTGCAATAATGGCTGCATCCTAGACGCAATAATCTGTGTTGCCACCTTTGATATGAAGTTTGCTAGACTAATTGGACGAAAATCTGAGAACGTGCGTGGATTCGAAACTTTTGGCAACAACGTAATTAGCGTATTGCCCATCGCTCGTGGAATAGGAATGCCAAAGAAAAATTCCTGGATGGCCTTGTGCATATCTCGATTTACAATATCCCAACACGTGCGGAAGAAATATCCATTGTACCCATCTGGCCCAGGCGCGGTATTAGGATTTAGTGCCCACACTGCTTCTTTAACCTCTGTGTTTGTTGGCAAGGCCACCAGTAACTGATTTTCAGAATCAGATATTATGCTTGGAATGTGATCCAAAATATCATTGTCTTCGGAAATGGGACCTGCTGAAAATAAACCTGTATAGTAAGCAACCGCAGCCTGCTGAATATTGGTTTGTGTATCACATATATTGCCATCCGAATCACGAATAGATGTGATGGTCTGGTGGGAGTGTCTTTCTCTGACGATATTGTGAAAAAACGATGTATTGGCATCTCCTTCAGATATCCACTTCTATCGTGCTTTTTGTGCCTAGTATAAAAGCCTCTTGCATTTTGCAGTCTTGTATTGCGCCTGAGCTACATGATAATTCATTCATGTTTCAGGTGTAGGATGTGCATCAAAACTGGTTTCGCAACGTTAGAGTTCTTGCTCCAAGTGATATACTTGATCAAAAATATTCCCAAACACATTTTTGTTCCAAGCCTGCAGATTTTTTTAAGCTGGTGTAACTTATTCTATAATCCCCACATTCCTCATATAGTAGGATATGAATCCCATGATGTTTTTATAAACAAATAAAACTCCGCATGCTCCGCCCACATATTCTGAAATCGAAATGATTTTGATCCCATAAAATCAGTCTGCATAGATCGTAATAATAATGGGGCATGATCCGATGTTAGTCTTGGTAAATGTCGAACTCGCAAACTGGGAAATAAATTTTTAATGACTCTGAGCACAACATACGATCCAGTCGACGTCTAACAATTCCTAAACCCCGACCACTTTTCCAAGTATACATAGGACCATCGAAAGGGAGGTCTATTAATGAGCAAGAAGAAACGCAATCATTAAAATCTTCCAACGAGGACATCGACGGGTAAGCGAGACCATCATGTTTTTCAATAGTCAAGAAGGTGTTGAAATCACCTCCTATTAACCATGGGTGTTTGTAGTTGCTATGATGTTGCTGTAAAGCTAGCCATAACCTCTGACGATCTGTGACACTATGCAACCCATATATTGGAGTGAACCAGAAAGTTATATCCGATCCTACTAATTGAAATTTAAAGTGTGAACATTGCTCGTCATAGATTGTAGAAATTAATCTAAGGGATATTCAGCATGAGAGAATTTCAATTGTCTTTGGATTCTTACAAGATTTGTAGAATCCTTCTTTGGCTCAATAATGACTAATAATTGTAGTTTATGAGACTTCACCAATTTATGGATACGTACTAAAGAGGTAGCAATTCCATGCACATTCCATACGAGGCAATTCATTGAGATGATGATGAGGATAAGTTTGAAGAGCAAGTTTGCCTTTCCGATGCATGAGAGAATTTCAATTGTCTTTGGATTCTTACAAGATTTGTAGAATCCTTCTTTGGCTCAATAATGACTAATAATTGTAGTTTATGAGACTTCACCAATTTATGGATACGTACTAAAGAGGTAGCAATTCCATGCACATTCCATACGAGGCAATTCATTGAGATGATGATGAGGATAAGTTTGAAGAGCGAGTTTGCCTTTCCGATGCATGTGAGTATGTGGCTAACATTTCCTACTTTGTGCATCTACGTCTTGTTATGGGATTAGGATCTTCTAACTCTTGAAGCAATTGTTCCGTGGATTTATCAGATGATTCTATTATATCCATGCGACTTGTCAATGTATCTGTTGCAACATTAAGTGCTTCTCGCAAACTGTCCGGATTCTGAAGAATCTCAGCAGGTTCTTCCCCAGTAATTATGTTTGGTGGCTGCAAACTATGAGCAGTAATATTTTGATCACGTATCAATAACTCTGAATCCGAGGCTGTAGTATCCAATACATCATCTTCTTCTTCCATTATTCGTTCCAAAGAGGTTTCAGTTTTTGATAAATCTTGCTCATTGGTAATTTCATCCAGTGCATTGTTGTCTTCCTGATTCTCAGTTTGTGGGATTGGGTGTTCTGAATTTAAAATGTTATTATGTTCAACATTATTCTCCAATTCTTGGTCATTGTCATCATCATCCTCAACCATAAGATTTTGTCGAAGACTATTTTTCTTTGGGGTCCATCTTTTGGGTTTGTCCTTCACCATGTTTGGGATCAAAACCTCCTCCTTTTCTTTTTCCTGATGACATTCCACGCTTATTGTACAATTTTTGGCCTAATGACCAAGTATGCGACAAAAAGTACAGAATAGTGGAATGTTTTCATATTCCATCGTAGGATAGAGCTCATGGTCTCCCCCCTGAATATGCAGTCTAGTTGGTAACATCTTGAATATATCAACTTCAATACATAGTCGAACCACCGATGGCCTCAAACCGTTTGATGTAACAGAATCCATTTTCAAAGGCAACCAATCATATGAGCAATATCCCAAAAAGTTGATTTGTTTTGTAAATACAATGGTAGGCCTCTTATTGAAACCCATATTGGAACGATGGGCTTATCTACCTTGGGATCAAAGTCTGGCATCCATTTCGTTACTCGCATTATATATCCATTAACAGACCATGATCGATGTAAAACGCAGCGGTGATAATCTTGTGGGTGATGAAAAGTGAGAATAATATGTTGATCATCAAGTAATCCTAACTTTGGAGTTTTTTTGCAACCTATACGTTCCATACAAGCGGCTAACTGTTTCATATTTGGACGCCCATGCCAGAAGGAACCAACCAATGTATATTTGAATGGTGATGAATATCGATCTACTTCATCCTTTGTAAAAGAGATGGAAAGCATACCTTTATACCGCGATATTGGTCGGATGGTTGCGGCTGCCTCCAGTGATGTTGGGGCAAGCACCTCCGAAAAGGTTTTTTTGAGTATGGGGGTGTCCGACATTATCGGATCTATCAGATAAATGATGAAGGAAAACGAGAATTTGCAAGGAGAACAGTGGGGAACTACTGTATTGATGTTTAAACAGAATATGCAGGGAGTTTCGGTGAAGATCAAGATCAAAGTGATGAACTTTCAGTATGATGGCACACAGTCGCCAGATCCGCTGCCATCTTTTTACATTGCCACATCTACGTATATATTAATCCTGTTTATATTACTAGATATATAGATTAATGAGTTAATTACATTGTTGATTAGATTAAGTCATTGTCAAGTTGAACACAAAGTAGCCGTTGGATTTGACATGATGGTTATAGTCGTTAGACTCCCACCAACTTGTATATATATTTAGCTCTTGTGAATAAACATTTAAGCTTGATCTTCAAGCATTTCTCAATATCTTGTGTGATAATTTGATAGTGAATGCAACATCACAACGACACACAAGAGCAACGGATTAATCAAACCACTGAAACAAACCAAGCAATCAAGAAATAGACGTATTAATGCTCACTACATTGAGCAATCGAACATGAAGCAATCAGCGAAAGGAACTAAGAAGAAATGGAGAGAGAAACTCAAAAGAAATATCTCAATTGCTTAGTTGTATTCAGAGTCCCCATCACCATTTTATACAAACGGGTATAACCGCTTCCAGAAGAAGAAAAAGAACATAAACAAAGACAAAACTGCCCTTCCACTAAGTATTACTACAAATATAACCGTAAGGGCAAAAACATAACTTCGCCCATTTAAACACTAGTCCCACTAAAATATCCTCCTTCTTATCCTTTCGCGCATTGCACCTTTTGCACTGCACCTCAACAACTGTAACTGCCGGATCACCACACCTCCAAGATATTTTCCTCCACAATTTCAACTTCACACGTCTCCTTGAGTTGTCAATCACATGCTACAATCAATTGAATAGCACTGCCATACTGGCTCCTCTACCTGCTCTGCATCTGAACCTCACACATTCACAGCCATAGCTTCACCCATTACCTTTAACATCCCCCTCAAGCTAAGCTTGCTGTACAGATTATAAACACCAATCAATTCAAGTAATCTCATCATTCGTCTGGAATCTAAGGCCTTAGTAAAGATATCAGCCAACTGCAATTCTGTATGTACTGGCATCAATTTTATTGCTCCCTCTTGCACCTTATCTCGCACCACATGGAAATCAATTTCTATGTGCTTTGTCCTATCATGAAAGACTGGATTTTCTGCAATATATATCGCACTTTTACAATCACAAAATACCTCCAAAGGTTTCTGATCTCCCTGCCTTAAATCTTCCAAAAGATACATTAACCATTAAACTTCACATATCACAATAGCCATGACCCTATATTCATCCTCAGCTGATGACCTGGACACAGTCCTCTGTTTCTTAGCTTTCCAAGAAACCAGGGCATCCCCAAAGAAAACACAATAACCAGTAATTGATCTCCTAGTCTCGTGACAACCTCCCCAAGCTACATCCACAAAAGCTTTCAACTTTAAGCTACCTGTTCTAGGAAACAACAAACCTTGTCCAACAGAACCCCTGACATATCTGAGAACCCTGTGTGCAGCCTTCAAATGATTCTCAGTGGGACAGTCAAGAAACTGACTGAGTTGCTGAACAGGAAAAGCTATATCTGGTCTTGTAATTGTGAGGTAAATAAGCTTTCCAACCAATCGTCTGTAGTACGTACTGTCAATTAAACCTGGAGAATCTTGATGTGTCAAGCTAGTATGGCTCTCCATAGGGCTCTTGGCTGGTTTAGCCTCCATAAAACCAGTCTGCTCCAATAAATCCAAAGTGTATTTCCTTTGGTTAATGTAGATCCCCCCTTGAGACTGGGCTACCTCAATGCCCAGGAAAAACTTTAACTACCTAAATTCTTGATTTTAAAAGCATCATGTAAAGACTCCTTAACATCATTTATAGCTGACTCATCTGCACACGCAACAACAATGTCATCTACATATACCAAGAGAATGAGAAGTGCATCTCCAACTGTCCTCGTAAATAACGTATAGTCACTCTTGGACTGTCTAAAACCTTTGGAAATCAAGAACTTAGTGAGAGTGGCATTCCACTCTCTGCTGGCCTGCTTGAGACCATAAATGGACTTCTGCAACTTACAGACCAAGTTGGAACCTGCACTTAAAAGACTAGGGGGTGGATCCATATAGATCTCTTCATGAAGATCACCATGAAGGAAGGCATTATTAACATCTAGCTGATGCACATGCCAGTGAAATCTAGACGCCAATGCCAAAACTAACCTCACTGTGGTCATCTTAGCAACTAGAGAAAAAGTATCTTGATAATGAACTCCATATTGTTGTGTATAGCCCTTGGCCACCAACCTAGCCTTATGTCTTTCAACCGTGCCATCAGATTTAAGCTTCACCTTATACACCCACCTACATCCAATGGTTTGTTTGCCTGGGGGCAATGGTATCAGACTCCATGTATTATTGGCTTCCAATGCTGCCAATTCTGTGGCCATAGCTACCTGACAGACAAGAAGACTAGCAGCCTCTGCATAAGTACTAGGTTCATTGTGCACACTTAAACTTAAAATATATGTTATGTATTGTGGAGCTAAGGATGCATATGTCATAGAGTTATGCAATGAATGAGGTGAGGTGTGGGCTGGACTAGGAGAGGGAAGTGTAACGACATTACACTGGTAATCCTGAAGATAGGCAGGCATTTTCCTGGATCTGTGAGGTCTAACTCCTGGACTGGGCTCAGAAACGATTGGCAAATCTATGGTGATTTGACCTCTTGGTGAGGCTACATCTTGAACATCATAAGGTGGACTACAAGTATGAGGTGAAGACTCAGATTCAAGTGCATTATGAGAAGAAGTCTGTGGATCATGCTAAGATAAATCTCTAGATTTACCATCACTGGAAGAGGCAGATGACTGACGAGGAACATGAAAAGGAGGAAGATCATCTTCATAGTATGAATGATTAGAACCATTAGCAGACTGAGTATTTAAAGGGTACTGAGATGAAGATGCTGGTTGAAACATAGAAGGCTGTTGCGGTGAAGATAGTGATTGGGACATAAAATGAAAGACAGTTTCATGAAAGTGCACATCTCTGGATATGTACACCACTTTAGTATCAATGTCCTGTAAAATTTAACCCTTTGTAGTATGAGATAAACCCAGAAATATGCTTTTTCTTGCCCTAGGATAAAACTTCTTCTTATGATACTGAGTATTGGCCTCAAATGCCAAATAGCCAAATACTTTAAGATTGCTGTAAACAGAAGCAGTTTTCTACAAAAGCTCATGAGGTTTTTTTGATCAAGAACATGTTTTGGAGTAACGTTTATAAGATAAACTGCATGCTGAACACAGAACCCCCAATATGAAGAAGGAAGAGAAGATTGAAATCTTAGTGCTCTTGCAACAGAAAGAATATGTTGATGTTTTCTTTCCACTATGCCATTTTGTTGGGGTGTATTGACACAGGTTGTTTGATGAACAATCCCATGAGAAGCATAAAAGGAGTTCATATGAAATTCTGGCCCATTATCAGACCTGATTATTTTGACTTTGGCATTGAATTGAACACAAGCAAAATGATAAAAGCTTTCAACAATAGCTCTAACTTCAGATTTAGACTTCATCAAATATATCAGCAAAATCTGCTATGATCATCAATAACAGTAAGGAAATAATGTTGATTGTACATGGTAGAATATCTGTATAGACCCCAAATATCCATATGTATAAGATCAAAGGGATTTTTAGAAACTGAATGTGAAACAGAGAAGGGTGTCCTCTTTTGTTTAGCAAGAGGACATACAGTACATTGAACTGAAAGATCAGAAAGTTTAACAAATAACCAAGCTTCCGAACTTCCTTTATCCTTGGGATTGACATATGGCCAAGTCTTGAATGTCATAGCAATGTATCTGAAAGACTAACAGCATATACTAGGGGAGAAGGCTTCACAGAAGAAGTGGATGAGACTGCATCCTTGGACTTGCCATGAAGACGATATAAACCTTGATCTACCTCAGCTGAACCAATCATCCTCTTGGTTCTGAGGTCCTAAATCAAGCAAATATCTGACTTAAAGAGAATTTGAAACTGATTGGATTGAGTGAGTTTACTTAAAGACATTAGATTAAAGGCAAAACTGGGAACATGAAGCACATCAGTGAGAGTCAGACTCTGGTTTATTCTCACTGTACCAATATGTGTAACCTTGGCAAGGGACTTGTCTGGTAGTTTCACATAAACTGAACTGACAAGTAAATAAGAATCAAACAGATGCAAATGAGAACACACATGATCACTAGCTCCAGAATCTAGTATCCATACGTTTAAATTTAATTGTGAAAACTTACATGAATCCTTACCAGGTGCTGCAGTCTGCTGTGCTGACATAATAGCATGGTGTGTTCCTGTTGCCTCTGAGACTTTAGCGTCATTCTTGCTAATGCTTCATTGGTGCTCTTGTAACAGAGCTCATTGTTGACTGAGGCAACTGAGATACACTGGGCATCACTTCAACATTATCAAGCCCATAGTTCTCATTCTTAACCATGTTTACCTAAACTCTTGGTTTAAATCTTGGGGAAGATCCGTGTTTTTTATAACACCTATCAACAGTATGGCCTGCAGTATTACAATAAGTACAGAAGGGAGTCTTGGAACCATACCCTTTCGACTGACCCTTCCTAAATCCTCTTCCATACGATTTATTCCAAGATACATTGTTGCTTCAGGCATTAGAGGACTTAGGTGCACTATTCACATTCATGACAGACGAAGGATTGTTGGAGAACGATCCTTGAACACCAGAATAGTTCATTTTCCTCTCCAATTTTAACAGCCATGGCAAAGGCTGTCTTGACGTCAGGCAAGGGAGTAGATAAAAGCACTTGTGATTTAACTGACTCAAAATCATCATTTAATCCCTTTAGAAACTTGATAACACAATCATTCTCAATGAATTTATTTACTTCAGCCGTAAGGTTACAAGTGCATCCATGACATCTACATGCAGGAATAGATCTCAAAACAACGAATTCCTCCCAAACACCTTTGATTCTTGTATAATATTCAGTCACATTACTGCTACCTTGTCTGATTGCATGAAACTCCTCTTGCAGATCAGATAATCTAAAGGAGTCGGCATTTCCATATCTAAACTTCAAATCATTCCAAATATCTATAGCAGAATCTAGTCAAATAACACTTTGTCCAATAGTAGGAATTAAATCATTCACTAACCAGGAGGCAACCATGTTGTTTGCCTTAATCCACGTATTGTATCTGTGCGCTCTCTCCAATGGCTTCTTAATTGTACCATCCGCAAATCCTAGCTTATTCTTTGATTCAAGCGCTCTCCTCATAGATCTGCTCCAGCTATGGTAATTATTTCCATCCAGTAGTGGTTGCACCAAAACCACAGACGGACTGTCACTAGGATGAATGAAGAATGGATCATCAACCGGATCCACATTAGAACTAGATGATGAAGAAACTGCAGGACTACTGCTATTGTTGTTTGTTGCCATGAATGTTCCAAAATTCATGAATTCCTCTCTGATACCATGTGAAAATTTCATAGCGAATGCAACAACACAATCGACACACAAGAGCAACGGATTAATCAAACCACTGAAACAAACCAAGCAATCAAGAAATAGACGTATTAATGCTCAGTACATTGAGCAATCGAACATGAAGCAATCAGCGAAAGGAACTAAGAAGAAATGGAGAGAGAAACTCAAAAGAAATATCTCAATTGCTTAGTTGTATTTGGAGTCCCCATCACCATTTTATACAAACGGGTATAACCGCTTCCAGAAGAAGAAAAAGAACATAAACAAAGACAAAACTGCCCTTCCACTAAGTATTACTACAAATATAACCGTAAGGGCAAAAATGTAACTTTGCCCATTTAAACACTAATCCCGCTAAAATATCCTCATTCTTCCCCTTTCGCGTGTTGCACCTTCTGCACTGCACCTCAACAACTGTAACTGCCGGATCACCACACCTCCAAGATATTTTCCTCCATAATTTCAACTTCACACGTCTCCTTAAGTTGTCAATCACATGCTACAATCAATTGAACAGCACTGCCATATTGGCTCCTCTACCTGCTCTGAATCTGAACCTCACACATTCACAGCCATAGCTTCACCCATTACCTTTAACATCTTGTCTTCATCTCTAATCTTAAAGCATCTATATTTAGTTTCTATTTGGTATCAGAGCAACTATGAAAATCAAACCTCTGTGTTCATATTTGAAATTTGTTCTGAAAAACAATGGCAACTGAAGAATCTACTATAGCTGTTAGAAATGAATTATCTGCTATAAGCGAAGGTGAAATTCATGCAAACATCGTTGAAGATTCATGTTAGGCGATTACAAGCTATAAACTCAATGGAGATAATTTTTTATCATGGTCCAGGAGCATTGAAATATTTGTGACAGAAAATAAGGAAAGAAGAGTACCTCTATGGTACTCTATTTATTCCTGAAACTACTGATCCCAAATATAGATCTTGAAAATCTGAGAATAATATGATGATGTCATGGCTTATTCATTCTATGATCCCAGAAATCAGTGATGATTTCATTATGTATGACACAACACAAGAAATTCGGAAAGCAGTCAAAGAAATGTATACAAAGAAAGATAATATATCTGAGTTATACGACATTGAAGCTCATATCAAAGATATAAAGCAAGGTAATGAACATGTAAACAAGTATTTTACTAACTCACACGGGCCTGCGACAAATAGATTTTTTGATAATCCTTTCTAGTTAAGTCCAGCAGATGCAAAAACTTATAAAGCCATTGTTGAGCAAAGAAGATTATTTACCTTCTTAAATGGACTTAATCCTGAGTTTGATAGTGCTAGAGGCAGAATTATTGCCTCCAAGCCATTGCCATCTCTGAAGGCAGCCTTTGCTGAAATAAAGCATAAAGAGAATAGAAAGAAAGTTATTGTTATGTACCGTGTTTTTTGGAAAATAAAAGAAAGATAAATAAAATAATAGAGGATGAATCCTAAGCTACTTAGGATTTAGACTTAGGATATATTTCACATGGGATATCCTAAGTTTAATAGGAATAAAACACCTAAATTAATCTATCCTAATTAAATTAACCTACTTCTATATAAATTTTCCTAACCTAACCGACCCCCCCAATCATTCCCACAAACAAAATTCTGCAGCCAAAATATTCCTCCTACCATCAAACTCAAGCCTGCGTTTTCTCACAACAGCAGGAGAAAAAAAAAGAGAAAGAGCTGCAGCCTTTTTGCCTTTCAGCAGAGGTATATTAGGGAAGAGAAGGAGAGCAATTCGTGTTCTATTCAACCCTAGATTCGATTGTACGGTATAGTATACGCGAATCATGTAAGTAATCTCCATATACTTGCTTTGCTTTTGCAAAACCTACGTGTTATTTTGGTATCAACTCGGATCATGCACGAGTATTCTTGAATGCATAGATGTTTGTATATATATATGTGTTTATCACCGATTGTATATAGGTGGGTAATATATGTGCAAATGCCTAAAACTATAATGGCTTGGAAATTCTGGACATTGAGGAAGGTTTTATAAAAAAAGGAAATAATTTGATTGTTAAAGTATTATATGAATTCAATATAATAATGTATGTTTATATATATGTATAACGGTTGATTTTTGGAGGAAGTTTGATTAATGTCGTTTGCTGGTGAAAACAAAATTGGTGCTGTGAGTATCATAAAAGGGATTTAGTGGTGCATGATTTGCTGGAAATACAATTTAAAGTATAATTATGTTATATATATAATATGTAATCATATGTGGCTGAAGAAGGAAAAAAAACGTAGCTTAAATTGTGTGCATGTGAATGAATTTTCCATACAAATTACCAGCGGCGAACGCAGCGGCTACTTTTTTCTTGGGGGGGGATTTCACACTATGGGATCACCGTCCACCTTTTCGGACTCAATAGACATTCCATCGAAAATCCGGCAAAAACTCCCTTACAATATAGATATATGCAAATATTATAACATAAAATCTAAACCAACACATCCACTAATCAAACTGCAACAATAATAAGCAACCATCAACAATATCCAACAAAAGTTATTCATAAGCAACATTAACAAGCAGCAATATCCAACAAAAGTTATTAATTTGACGCTCGACATAACTTTTATTTACGAAATGAAGGACGAGCAGTAGGAGGGATTATCGGTGGCCGCAACAAATTTCTTCGAGTTCCTAAATTCTAAAATTGTTGCATAATGTTTTCATTTGAAATGGTTCCAAAAACTTCCTTCTCGAAGTAACACAGTAAACAATCCGATAGTAAGTCGTCTTCCAATCGGTTGCGCAGATCAGTCTTTATTATATTCATCGCAGAAAAACTTCTTTCCACACTCGATGTTCCGATGGGTAAGATCAGTGCTAATTCGATGAGCCGATATACTAAAGGAAAGTAATTGTGATAATTCAACTCCACCATCTTCTTTGCAAGATTTCAAAGATTAGTAATATGAGAGAATAATTCATTTGATTTCATATCACCAATGTAACTTTTAAGTTCATGGTTGAGCTCAATTCGATCCTTGGTAGTGAAATCGTCTGGATATAACTCAGCAAGGTGTAGCAATTGACTATGATCAAAATTTGCAAAAGAATTGGAAGGATCAATGAACATCACACATCTAAGTAAATCTGTGCTGGCTTCGGTGAAGTGTGTATCCATTTTCGTAGCAATGATGTCAATTACCTAAGATTTTATATGGAAAAAAATCAAGATATAGACAAATCATTGATCATTAGTGTACGTATCAATTACAATGAATAGAAATTAAGTACCTTTATGAAAATTTCTACGCGAAAATGATGAAAATATGTCGTCGATTCTCCATCATTGAGCTTTTTTCTAGAACGACCTTTAACAATATCATCCATGTTAGGCACATCGACTTGATGTTCTTCACAAAACTCTTAAACCAATCACTTTGAAACCTTCTCTTAGCTTTTCCAAACATAGTCTGTGGAAATACATGTCCAAGTGGCTGACAAGGGCCTTTAGCTAGGTACCTCCTCCTCAATGAATCTTTAATTTCATTAGGATAACTATTTAATGGTTTTCGCAAACCCGGATCACCAATTACATCATTATCTGAAATTGAACATTCTTTTTCAACAGATTTTTCTTTCCTCACCTTTGAACTTGAAGGCTCTGAATTTCTTGGATGTTTAATGACAAACTTGTCCATAATGTGTAGGCTGAAATAGTCAAATTCCTAAAATGACAAAAAAAAAGAGAGTGATACACTGGAAAAGAAACTGTGAATTCAGTAATTCAAACCATAAATTACAAAATTTTCATTAAATAGGGGTCAAGCCATAAATTTCCTATTGATGATATATATATATATATATATATATATATATATATATATATATATATATATTGGTAAAAGCATATCTTTTCATTAAACAAAGTTCAAACCATAAATTACAAAAATTTCAGGGGCATGTGAAGAAACCAACTACAAGGAATTGATTATTTGATGATATGCATAAACAATACAAGAATTCCTCTTCTCAGGAATTGCTTTCACCAAAAAATATCCATCTTATCTAATCGAACATAAAAAAGAATTCAAAAATAAAGCATCAAATCCAAACCGGTGGAAAACAGAAAAGAATCGACCAAAAATAAAGAATTCAAAAAATAATGGATCAATTTCAAACCGGTGGAGGATTCGAGCAGAGCTGCAGAAATAGGGCGGTTTAAACTTGAAGTATTGAGAGGAGATTGCAGAAGCCTCAAGCCGTCGATAGAGAGAAACTACGTTTGTTTAGCGAAGAGCAGAGCGCCGCAGATTTGGGGGGAAGGAATCGATCGAAAAGAAAATGTCAAATGTCAATTGGGTTGGGGGTAATGACGGGAAAATGGGGAAAATATTAAATTAAAGTTTATTTTTTTAATCATGGAAATAGGAAGGTAAAATATGTAATATTTATTGGTTTTTTATTTTCAAAAACCAGTTTGTTTTTTATACAATTTATTTTTTAGTTAGTTAAAAAAATACAAATGTGTTTATCTACTAATCAAAATTTTTCCCCTAGTTCCTAGTAACACACATATATCACATATCATGAGATAGTTTTGGGATTAAAAAACAGATACTTTAAATTTAGATAATCAAAAATACAACTGCATCTACCTACTGCCTAAATTTTTTCTCCGAGTTGGGGGTGGCGGGCTGCCCCCCGTGCCCCCCTCTGAACGCCCCTGCAAATTACTATAAAAACATAAAATCAACATAAATTTTAAGTTTGCCGGTTGTGAGAGAAACTTCTTGGTTTGCCGTAATGCCCTAGGTTTAAATCTAAATTTTATGGTTTATAATAAATATGCTGAAAATAACAAGTTCAACTAAATATTATTTATTTTAAGATTTGTATACAACATTACATAATATATTGAGTATACATATGCATAGTGTATACATATAGATGTGCACGTATTGATAAAAAAACAAATAGTCCACTTAATTTTTTTACATGTATACCTATACTCATTATATTAATAGATACGTGCCGCTTCGTACATATGTTCAAAATACATTAAAGACTAATATATTTTATTCTACTGAATGTTAGAAAGCTCAAACTTCAAGTGTATATTTTTAGTATTCTATCATTTTGAATTTAATGCGCATGTATGTTTTTTTATTCTTACATATAATTTTTCTTCCGTTGTTCAAATGAAAAGGATTGTCAAAATAAAATATAGCATGTAAAATTTACTTTCGTTTATTAATCTGGAAAAAAATTTATTGATAAAAAAACTAATGTGTACATATGTATATGGTCAAAAACTGTTATGTTTTATTATGAACTGACCGAGCACTTTAAAAAATATATAAAAATAAGATGCAGGTTGCTAGCTAGCAGGGAAATTTGATATTTCTTTTGCAAAGTCAATACATAAATATAATATAATATATATATATATATATATTTTTCGGCCGAAAGAAGATATTTTATTAAGCCTCACTTATGGTGGAGGAAAACCATATTACAAAATTTGAGCGAATGAATAATAATAGTATAATGCATAAATAATGTCTAATCTCCAATCATATATGATATGCCGCATTAAAACCTTGCCAAGTAAAACCACCCTTGTGGATAAAACCTTGGCGAAGGAAAAAGCGTACATATTTATATGAAAGGGGTGAGCTTTTGAATAGAATAAGCTAGGATGTGTGACGCTTGCTGAAATCCACACTTGAATGTTGTGTAGGGGGTGTTGATTCGTCTTGAAGAAATATCTCCGCCAGCATTGTTGCATCAATAAGGCCATGCATAGAAACAGAAACCAATTAGTACTCAGTGTTATATGAAATATGGCATTTGGTGGACATGCACGTAAGCTGTAATATGAGTTTAACACATTACCCAAGTTACCCATATCGAGGGATATGGGTAACTGGAAATTTGAAAATGATAATGGCGAATCCATGGAGAAAGACAGTATAATGCAGAAGACAAAGCGTACCCATGTTGCCCATATCTTGTGATATGGGCAACTAATTCGAATGTTAGCCATTTCGAAGACGTGGAGTGCCCTCCGTCAAGTAACAAGCCCGAACCATTGATGGCAAAGATGCAACCATGGGAAAAACAGTAAGCTGTTGATGAAGTTGGCCATATTGTGCTAGATAATGCGCAGGCTGATTGGCTTCGCGAGGAGTGTATGTAACTACAGCCATTGTTGATCTGAGTAGTGCTCGGAACATTGTGGCAAGACCA
The DNA here is from genome assembly GCA_036186865.1 of Eustoma russellianum. Lineage (NCBI taxonomy): Eukaryota > Viridiplantae > Streptophyta > Magnoliopsida > Gentianales > Gentianaceae > Eustoma > Eustoma russellianum. Next base: position 32,026,371 of record AP025050.1, read on the forward strand.
TCAATACTGTGCTGTGTTGTTGAAACTACCCCATATGCATCCACCTCAACATCCATGGGGCCCCATTGGGTTGCAAAATATAAGTAGCTAAGATAAGCTGCTTGTAATTCAGCTGCAGTAGGTGTAGAGAGGGGTAAGTGAAAAGAAATCGCCCTAACGAATGTACCCGAACTGTCTCTCAAAATTGCTCCTGCAGCGGCAGAAAATCTCCCATGGGCTGCATCTGTGTTTAATTTCATCCTGCCCGGTGGAGGATGTATCCATCTGGCGATGATGTATCGAGAAGGACGAAGCTTTGGTGACAAACCTAGTGTAATTAAGGACTGGTCTGAGATTGCAAATTTCTTTCCACTCTGTGCCGATGCCCAATCATACAAAGCACGTCTAATATTTTCAAACACGGTTGCTGGTTGCCATTTCCTTTCTCCATAGATTATGGATGTGTATGATTTCGAAAGCTCCCATATAATGAAAGCTGGAGCCACAATACGAAACATGCCTTTAAGTGTCTTGCCTTTTGTTGAGATCCACCATTGCATTAAATTTTGTTGGACACTCGTAGCATTAGTTGATGGACCATCCAAATGAGCCGCATACATTTTCCATATCCCAGCGATTTCCGGGCAATGCAAGAATATATGATTAGTTGTTATTTGCGATTTGAGACAGAAAGGACACTGCGTGGGGTAGATATACACAAACTTCTGCAAGTTTTCAGGGACCGAAATTGCACCTTTATACAGTCGCCATAGAAACAGACGGACTTGAGGAGGATTGCGCTTATGCCAAATGAAACTGTATGACAGACGGGAGTTTCTTGTGAGTCTAATTTGATCATACGCAGCTCGAATGGTACGATGTTCCTGGTCAAGATTATCATGACAAAATATGTGAATGCGACAAATACGCTTCCATACCGGTGAATCTGTGATACGTATGTCATAATTATTACGATGAGCATATCGTGCATGTAGAAAGTTGCTCCATAGTGAATTGTTTTCTTGATATCGCCACCATATTCTGCAGGAGTACGTTTTTTGCAGATCACTTAAAGATCTCAGTCCTAGACCACCCTCAGATGTTGGTCCAAAGAGCTGAGCACTCGAAATCCATGCATATCCCTTTCTTGTGTCCGTATTCCCCCAGAAAAATTTGATCATTGCTCGCGTTATTGCACGTATAATACTTTGCGGTAGTTGACAGGCCGATAGTATGTGTAAAGGTATAGCCGCAAGGACATGTTTGATCAAGATTAACCGGCCTGCTTGATCTAAGAACTTGTTTTGCCACATTGCTAGTTTGGTCTGAATGGTGGAGAGTAGAGTCGCAAAATGTGCAGTTCTTTCCTTACCACGATGCAACTGTACTCCTAAGTATTTGATTGGCAGACGGACTGATGTCATGTGCAAAGCATGCGCCATGCGATTAATCTGCGCGCTTGTAAGGTAATCTGGTGGTATAAAATGACTTTTATGAAAATTTACTGCCTGGCCCGAAGACGTCTGATACAATTTTAGGAATTCTCTGAATTTTCAAAGATTTCTCAGCCACCATTAAGAAACACCAATAGATCATCAGCAAAGGCAAGGTGAGTAACCGATTTAACCCTGCCTGCTGAGAAGGGAATGATTCTTCCTTGTTCCACCAAGTTGTTTATGCCCCTTGAAAATGCCTCAGATGCAATGATGAATAGAATGGGTGACAACGGGTCCCCTTGCTTAACACCCCTTGTTGGCTGAAAAAAGCCTGATGGTATGCCGTTGACTAAGACGGATATATATGTGCCTTTTAAATGATTGAAGATAAGCTGAATAAATCTGTCCGCAAAACCAAACTTATGTAACAGTTGGGAGAGAAAGGTCCAATTAACCCTGTCAAACGCCTTCATCATGTCTAATTTTATGATAACATTGGAACCTCTGGATTTCATGGGCAGCAAATGTATCATCTCACGAGCTAGCAGTATCTGATCTGAGATGTCCCTACCCTTCACAAAACCTGCCTGCTCAACAGTAATAATTTTTTGTAGAAATGGTTGTAGATGCGTTGCAATAATACGGGTTGCTACCTTGGATATGAAGTTCGCTAGGCTTATAGGCCTATACTCCGAAAATGAACGAGGGGATTGTGTCTTTGGCAGTAAGATAATTAAGGTGCTACCCATTGCCTTTGGAAGAGGAATGCCCAAGAAGAATTCTTGCATTGCTTTGTGTACATCCTCTCGGATTATATCCCAACAACATCTGAAAAAAGTGCCATTATAACCATCTGGTCCAGGAGCACTGTTTGGATCCAGAGACCAAACTGCTTCTTTCACCTCTGATTGTGTTGGTAAGGCCATGAGCATTTTGTTTTCACTGGAAGTTATTAGTTGAGGTATGTGCTCAAGAATAGAAGTGTCATCCGATATTGGCTCTGCTGTGAATAATTTTCTATAATATTCTATGGCAGCATTTTGTATTCCAGCTTGCGTGTCAATGACCAACCCTGCCTCATCTCGTATTTGGTGAATTGTCTGGCTTGAGTGTCTGTCCTTCACCATATTATGAAAGAATGCCGTGTTTGCATCCCCTTCGGATATCCATTTCTGCCGCGCCTTTTGAGCCCAATATTGTAGTTGTTTACGTGCTGCGATCTTGTACTGTGCCTGAGTTTCATGATATTGCATTCGTGTTTCAGGGGTTGGATTCGCATCATAAGCATTTTCACACCGAGCCAGTTGCTGTTCCAAGTGAGACACTTGGTCAAAGATATTACCGAAGACATTCCTGTTCCATGTTTGAAGATCTTTCTTCAAGCGTTGTAATTTGTTGTATAATCCTCTCATGCCTCCTATTGTGGGATAAGACTCCCAAGACGATTTCACAAAGATATAAAAGTCTGTATGTTCTACCCACATGTTTTGAAATCTGAAGGACTTAGGACCACTGAATGATGTCCTTATTGAACGAAGAAACAGTGGTGCATGATCTGATGTCAGCCTTGCCAGATGCTTCACCCGAAGATTAGGAAACAATGCATTGTAAGACTCTGAACATAACATGCGATCTAATCTTCGCCGAACCATTCCTAATCCTCGGCCACTTGCCCAAGTATACGGTGAGCCCTCATATGGCAGATCAATTAATTGACAAGAAGAAACACAGTCATTAAATTCTTCCATTGAAGAAAGCGAAGGTGTTGATAGCCCATCATGTTCCGAAAGAGTAAGAAATGTGTTGAAATCTCCTCCAAGTAACCATGGATCCGAATAATTATCATGATGGAGTTGCAATGCAGTCCATAATCTCCGGCGATCTGTGATAGAATGTAACCCATATACTGAAGTGTACCAAAATGTAATGTTTGTGCCCACTAACTGAAATTTGAAGTGAGAGCATTGTTCGTCATACACTGTAGTAAGAAGTTGGAGGTGGTGACTTGCCCAAAAAATCCATATTCTATCTCGACACACGGATTCCGAATGTGAAAATTTTAAACGACGTTGCATTTGAGGCAAATGAACCACATCTCTCTTTGGTTCAATGATTACTAATAATTGCAGCTTGTGAGTCTTTACTAATTTGCGAATGCGGACCGTGGAGGCCGCAATTCCCCGGACATTCCATACTAGACAATTCATTGAGAAGATGATGATGATAAGTGTGAAGAACGGGTCAACCTGTCTGTTGGATGGGCATATGAAGCCACCATTTCCTGCTTGGTACGACGTCTCCTTGTGGTTGGGTTAGGGTCCTCCAGCTCTTGCAGTAGTTGATCTGTAGTTTTTGCAAACAAGGCCTCTGCCTGTGGATCACAGCCTTCATGGATTGAATGTATACGTTGTTGATCATCCAGTGGTAATGGGACTGAGAGGGGATTTTGTGGAGGATGCATACCCGAAGGTTCCATGTCATGTGGGAATAATTCTGAGTCCGACCTTGTGGCATCTAATACATCATCATTCTCCTCCAAGACTTGTTCCAGTGATACTCCAGTTTTTGAAAGATCTTGTTTTTCAGAGTGTTTGCAATACAGCATTGGTTTCTAACTTATCTACTGTGTCATGCACCTCATCTTCATGGCAGTCCATATCTCGACGATTAGCTTCTGGTGCAATATCATCATCAGTGTCCTCTTCAATTGACATAGGCTGTTTGGGATTAGTTTTCTTCGGTGTCCATCGCTTGGCCTTTTCTTTTGGTTTAGCAGGGTTTTGAGTTAGGACGGGATGCTGTACTTCCTGACCCTCTTGACTTGGTTGTTTGCAGCTTTTGTCATCATGCCCCAGTATACGACAAGTAATGCAGAATAGAGGGACATTCTCATATTCTACTGTTGGATAAATTTCATGATCTCCCCCTTGAATATGCAAACGTGTGGGTAAGGGCTTAGAGATGTCTACTTCAATACATAGCCGTACCACCGATGGCCTCACACCATTAGATGTCGCAGAATCCATTTTCAAGGGCAGTCCTATCATGTGAGCAATCTCCCACAGGGCAGATTTATTTTGCAAATATAGGGGAACTCCACGAATGGATACCCATATTGGAACAATTGGTTTATCAATCTTAGGATCGAAATCAGGCGTCCACTTCGTTACCCTCATAATATAGCCATTAACAGACCATGAACGACGTAAAAAGCATCTATGATAATCTTCGGGCTGTTGAAATGTCAGAATAATATGCTGATCATCTAAAAGTCCTAACTTAGAGTGGTTTTGAATCCAATTCGTTCCATGCACGCATCTAATTGTTTCATGCTTGGCCTTCCATGCCAAAAAGAACCAACCAACGTAAATTTGTATGGCAATGAATAACGCTCAACTTCCTCCTTTGTGAATGAGATAGATGGCATACCTTTATACCGAGATATTGATCTGAGTGATGAAATCGGCTCCAGCGCAGTGGGTACAACCGCCGCCGCAAAAGTTTTCGTGAAGATAGGCTGATCCGACATTATCGGATGAAAGAAACCTCGCAGAATGAAATATTATGAATCGCAGATTCCAGTAGAACAGACCATGCAGATGAGAAAAAATCAAAGATCGGAGTGAATTGAGAAGAAAGACGGGATCTTTAGCCATTCAGCCGTCTACAGCAAGATCGTCGGAGCCGCCGCAGTCCATCTCTTCCATTGATTGTTTATATATATATATATATATACATATATATAAATTAAGGTGAACTTTGCTAAGACAATTGTTGTTGTGGCATGTGGTATGCAAATTGTGTGCATGGCATTTTGAAGCCACTGGCCGAATGGCAAGTGAATAAATTTGAAAAACATACACACATATATTTTTATAATATTTGGTATGTATGTGTATATATTTAACATAGATATATGTATAAGATTTATAAAGCTTACGTGATATGTGTATGGAGGCCGATGGAGTAGCGTATGTGTATATACGTGTATATGTGCATGTATGGATGTGGACATATATGTTAGGTCCGAAACACACTCTAGAGGGGGGTGAATAGAGTGTTTGACACTTTTGCAGAATTTTCTTGTTTGGCTCAACTCAAAAGAAATTCAAAATCAAAGCAAGAATGGGAGATGAGAAGCAATGAATGTGTACACCGGATATAGAGTGGTTCGAATCGTAAATGATTCTACTCTACTACCACTTTGTTTTCAAAGTGGATTTTCAACAACTACTCCTCTTATTAAAGCTAATAAGAACAACCACAACAACACTTACATTAACACCTTAGTGTAAACAACAACAACAGCAACTTCTTGCATAAGATACACTTATACAACTACAGCAACTACAACTCTAGCAAGAACAACTTCTTGCTACCTCACAACTTCAACAAAGTTCTCTCAAGAACTTTCTCACAGTGGGTTGAATGAAATAGTAAGGTTCACACTTTCTCACTAGTCTAAGCACAAGCAAGAGATCAAATATTTATGGTCCTCTTGTGCTAGACTCTCTATCTCTCAATATACAACAATGAAGAGCAAAGAAAAGCTTAACAAGCTTTAAGCAATTTTACAAATGTGGGAGAACTATACAACAATGAATAATAAAGCTAGATGATGGTGAAAAGTGTGTGTTTGCCTCATCCAAGCCTCTTCCTTTTAAAGACGAAGTTCACCACGTTTTTGAAGCTCCACCAAGTCTTCACAAGGTATCCAAATGTCAAGGTAATGTCCAAATAGTCTTGAGTCACCCTATGGAGTGATTTGATCCTCAATAGCCAACCTAGGATTTCTTAGACACGGATACAATAGTCAAGGAAGCATGTAATATGTTGGGTTAAAGTCTACAAGAAATTTGAGCAAGATTGGATAGAGAAAATACCATGAATCTCCCTTGGATTTTGTTTTAATGTTCAAAAAATTTTGAATTCAGGGGGACATCGATCGATCGAAGCGCCTGGGGTGAGAGATCGATGTCCTCCAGAAACTTTGCAGTTTTTTAAACTGCTGACATCGATCGATCGGAGTCCCCCTGGGAGAGATTGATGTCACTTTGATCGATCGATGCTCCTTGGACTGAGAGATCGATGTTGGACAGAAAGTATTCTGCCTGGCATCGATCGGTCGAAGTCTCCCCGAGGAGAGACTGAAGTGACATCGATCGATCGATGTCTCCAGGTTGAGAGATCGATGTTCGACAGAAAGGTTTCTGCCTGACATCGATCGATCGAAGCCAGAGGCTAAAGTACATCGATCGATCGATGTCCCCAGTCTGAGAGATCGATGTTGGACAGTGAATTCCAATCTCAACCATTTTTGACATAGTGTGATTTTCTCATCTTGCATCAAGTCTCAAGCATAAATTTAACTTATTTAAAACATCTTTCCATCATCAAAACAATTTATAACTTAACAATCTCCCCCTTTTTGATGATTTCAAAACCATGATTCAAATGATGTTTTTACTTGATACATTTACATCTAAACTTGATATTTTGCAACTCCCCTTAGTTCATGCTCCCTCATCATATGAATACATCAAAAATTCCCCCTTAACATGTAACCACCCAAAATCAATAAATATGATGTCAATACCAAAATGCCACCCTCAACCCATGCACCAAATTTCATATTTTCATCTTTTCAATATGTGAGTTTGCATACCAAAGTAACAGTGACTATCAAGAAACTTTATGCCATGCCATACCAAATCCAACTTCTTAAACCAAGCTATGTGATGCAAAATACCAAGGCTTAAGCCATCAACAAACCATGCCACAATATCATATCAAGACAACAACCAACTTAAGACAATACTAACATATCAAACAGACAACTTAGACAATACCAGCATAACAAGAAGACAACTTTAACCAACATATCAAGACATAAACCATCAATACCAACTTCTCCCCCTTTTTGAAAACATCAAAAAATAATAAGAGACACGAAAATGAAGGATAAAAATCATTAAGCAATACCAAGTTTTGAGATACATAGGTAACTCAAACTTCCAAACTGCTCTCATAGCTACGAGGGAGTGGGGAGAACTAAGAAAAGCTACTCTTCATCAGAAGGGAAACAAGGTCCAGAAAGAGCAACTTTGAGCTTCGTTTTTAGTTTTTGGTACTTGGATTTTTGAATGGTCAGATCCGTTTGTAGTGCTGTGACTTGAGTGTCAGCCTTCGTTTCTATTGTTTTGACACGGTCCTGAATGTTCTTAAAATCTTTTTCTAGATCATCAAGGCATACGGCTTCTTTTGGGTCAAGTCCTCCCCCATTGAACAAGTGTATGATGGATTTCGTTAATTTCAGCCTCAACATCAAACTCTTCATCGGAACCACTACCTTCCCCAATAGGGGCTTTGCCTTTGTCTGTTTGGGATGTAGAACTTGGTTGTGGGGACGGTTGTGTTTGAGGGTGAGATGAGTGTTAGTGTATGTGCCCTAGGCCATGATTTGGATATTTATGTTATGCATTTATTATTAATAAAAGAGGTTTTATTATCATTATTGTTGGTTAGTATGTTACACAATTTTGATATATGTCCCTGATTCATTATTGTTATGGAGATAAAATAATTTATAATCTGTATGAGTATTGATTTGATAATCATGAGATGATTATGTGTATGGTGATACGAATCAATCTCATAGATACTTGTTAGAGAACAATGTATTGGATAGACCCATCATGATATTGCTACATGGATTAGCGTCATAAGTAAATCTCATGATAGTCATGTTTTAATCCTTTGACTTGAGATTGTCATAGTTTCCAACATAAAGACTATTATATTTTGACATGATCAAACGTTATCCGTAACTGGATAATAATAAAGGTCATGATTGAATGTGATAGAAATTATGTAGAGGATATTGAACAATCAAGATAGAATTTGTCCCTCTCTTTTGAGAGAGATATCTTTGGGCCCCTCGATTAGTGAGACTGTGAAATGCATGGACGTGCTCAAATGAATTGATAGTGTGATCAATATCATTTGTTTTATCAGTCTCTTTAGAGATCGAGTAATCATATGTTTGAACTATATAAGTATGACGCTGACCATGACTTATGTTCAAACTAGATATAGTGTGACAAAGGGATTAATGCATGTACTATTATTAGGCTAGTTGGACTTTACTCGTATTAATTGGGTAGTTGTAATGTCTTGCTAGAGGCCAATTACGACTTGTTGGTTTAATAGAGATTTAATCAACTGCCAATTAATATGGGCCTATCGGGTCACACACAAGAATGCGTATGGCTGAGATTAATAATATTAATAATATTAATATTGGATATTAATTATTATTATTATTATTATTATCATTATTATTATCGTTTTTTAATATTAATAATATTAATGTTGGATATTAATTATTATTATTATTATTAATTTCGTTTTTTATGTATATATTTATATCATCGGATAATAACAGAGAATCCATATTTGATATGGATTTTGATTTGTTTTATCTAATCCTAACAGAATCCGTATCTGGTACGGATTTTGATAGCGTTAACAAATCCGATCTGCAATCGGATTTTGATATCTATATATATGTATGGAGCTTGGCGTATCTCATACACCAAGCAATTAGAAAAACGAAGAAAGAACATAAAACGAAACCCTAGAATCGTTTTTGAGAAAAACGAGTTCTTCAGCCGCGCCGTTTGAAGAGCTAGCACTCCGGGCGGAAGCATTTGTGTGGATACCGACAGAGGGTGTTCGTGATTTCACACCTCTTCCATTTGCAGACTTCGAATCTACGAAGGTAGTTTTTGATTTCTTTTGTCGAATTAAACGAACAACATGGATCCTTGGTAGGAAATCGGAGATCAAGTTTTTGTTTCCGCTGCGCGTTTGGCAGTGATCTCGGTTGATTTCCTAACAATGAGGGTTCTGTGGGAGTTTCAGTGGGTGATGGTGGAGGAATGGGATCTTTAGGTTCTTCCTCTTCTTGTTCTTGTTGTCCATCCCGTCTTTGCGCCTCTTTGCTGGATTTATGTATTTGTTGGATGTTTGCCTTTGTATAGTAATCCTTGTTGGACATATGCTCTGTGTACTCGTCATCCAACTCTACATTAGCCTTCTTTAGCAATCTATAGATGAGATTGTTATATGGAAGCGCTTTGGATCTCTTTGTGACGGCTTCCATCATATTGGCAAAAACAATTTCCCCAAAGTTCACACCCTTCTTCATAGAAATGCGGTATGCAATGTAAAATCTAAATTGCTAGGGAGTTTAGCCGATTTACCATTGACAAAGAACGTGACAATCGCAAGAAACACTCTATATACCAGAGGCATGTCATTTGTGTTCTTGGTGGGGTGAAATCCAAGAAATGTTTTTACCTCATCCTCAGAGATTTGGTATTTATAGGTATCCCACCTGCAGGGGTCAAAGTCTTCCCAACCCTCATCCGAAACTTTAAGCATTTCATTAATGGTCTTAGAGGTAAACATCAACAACTGACCCTCTACTATCGTATTCAAAGCATAAGACACCCCATTTTTGTAGTCTACCCACATATTGGCATAAAACATTCTAGTATATCGGGTAGACATAATGGTCATTTGAGAGAATTCCCAAAGAGGTCTCCATTTTTGAATATCAAACCAATCAATGATTGGTTTTAATTCCTCATTGCTAAAAATGTCCTTAATTTTGAGCAATTTTAGTGGAATGGTAGACCTCTGCTTGTGCTCCCATTCAATAAACAGTAATTGAGCTCTTAGGGAAATGTAGGTAAATTTACCAATGCATGTAGGCTCTTTCAATGCATTAGTGTATTCTCCAGATTTGAGCCATGGAAAATTGTTTAGAGTGAGCCTCCCCCTTATCTCACTCAACATGGCTTCATGAGAGGAAGTGACCGTCTTCCTCAACCCTTGCGTCCTAGATCCTGTTGGCACTTGAGGATGTAATTGTTAGGGCTCACTTGCTTCTTCTTCAGAGGTTCTTTGTCTTTTTGCTGGCTTTTCGTTCTTGGTGCCCATTGAAGAGTTAGGGTTCGGATTTTATAGAAAATAGAGATAAAAATTATGAGATTTTGGGAATGGAGATCTAATTTGTGGAAAAAAATGTAGACTTTGGCAAGGATTTGGAGCGTAGAAGAAGAAATTTTGGCGTTCTTGAGCGAAAGAGAGTTAGGGATTTCGTTTGGAGAAAGAGCAAAGTGAAAAGGAAGAAGGAATTGTAGGTTTTAATGACCCAGTCCCACTGACATTGATCGATCGATGTCTGAGACTTCGATCGATCGATGTCTGGGACTTCGATCGATCGATGTCCTAGACATAGATCAATCGATGTCTGATTTTATATCAATCACTGAGACTGCCACATAGATCGATCGATGTGTTCTGGAATTTGTATCTTTCTCCTAAACATTATTTATCATCCCTAATCTTGTTCTAATTGATTCGAATGTCTTAGTAGGAAGGGATTTAGTAAAGAAATCCGCTAGTTGGTAATTTGTTGGAACAAATT